>CM060940.1:248936399-250143899 GCA_030765085.1 Allium cepa | reverse complement strand
CCCAAAATAAAAAAATAAAAAGTGGCCACCAAATCAATCTCAAAGTCAGAATATAATATCGAAGGAGTGTGTCCGATAAGAGGAGCTACCTTACTGGCCCGGAATCGCTCCTGTTTTAGCCATCTTATGCCAACTCACGGGAGTCGGGTCCACGTATACACCTCAAAGGAACGCCGCCACCATCCTACTTCATTCTGGAATCTCCACCGCGTACACGGTTGTTAAAGTGGTTTTCGGAGTTGGCAGAGAGTATGACAACTTTCGATCACGGTCTCTTCAACAACCAACCGTTATTGTAACCCATAGATATTTATTTCAAAATTATTTATACTTTAAAACCAAAATATCATATCCATTTCAAAACCAAAGTAATAGCATATCATTTAAATTCCAAAACCAAATCAATATATCCTTTAAATAAAACCCAAATTTCCAAATCATTGAATATTCCTTCAATTTATCAAACTTGAAATATTCCTTTAAATCATCTTAACCAAACCACTATATAAAGTCATATTCTTAAATCGTCAATTTCAATAAGTTCAAATTCATATATTTGAAGATAATTCTTAATTAAATACAATTTCCAATAAATTCATTTCCAAAATCATATTACTTTCAAGTTATAACAACTTTGAAACCAAACACCTTGAAACCGTAATACTTCGAAATCCTAACAATTTAGAAATGTTATCATTCAGAATTCATACTGCTTAAAATCACAATACATTGGAAATGTAACCTTAAGGAATCATAGCATTTTTGGAATGTAATACTTTCCACTTTAACATTTTATATATCCAAAGTATTTATATACTTACAAATTTTAACATGGTAGTTTTATCATAGCCTTATACTTAAATAAACTTTGTTACTATAATATACAATTTAAAGCTGAAATTCTTATGTTAAGTTAAAAGTACCTTATTAACTTACATTATTATTACAATAAAGAAACTTTATTATTTAATCATTTAAAATATGCCATTTACATTAATTACAACTTACATATCAAATGTACGTTTTAACTTACATTTAATACAATAAAGAGCATTTATCACTTTAATCAATATTACACTAACTAAAACTTACATTATCAAATGTACATTTTAGTTTACATTTCTATTATAGTAAAGAGCATTTATTAATTTAATCAGTACCACACCAATTAAAACTTTACATATTTCTTTCATTAATTAGGACTTTATAGGTTTCTTTCATTAATTAAAACTTTACATATTTTTTGCATTAATTAAACACTTTACATGTTCTTTCATTAATTAGGACTTTACATGTTTCTTGCATTAATTAAAGACTTACACTTTGCTTTCATTAATTAAAACTTTACATGTTTCTTGCATTAATTAAATTTTTTACACGTTCTCTCATTATTTAGGACTTTACACATTTCTTTCATTAATTAAAACTTTACATGTTTCTTGCATTAATTAAAAACTTTACATGTTCTTTCATTAATTAGGATTTTACACGTTTCTTTCATTAATTAAAACTTTACATGTTTCTTGCATTAATTAAAAAATTTACATGTTCTTTCATTAATTAGGACTTTACATGTTTCTTGCATTAATTAAAAACTGTATTTAATTTTCTCAATTCAAAATACATCATTTATTATACAACCATACTCATTTCAAAATTAAAGATTGATTGCAATTATCAGGTTAGATTTTAAAATTCCATATTAATAAACTTTAATTATTATATTATTTATCACCAATAAAAATCTTTAAATTGCTATTTAAAACCAAATAAAGATTTTTGAATTACAATTTAAACCAATTATCATTTTATAACATTTTAACTTATAAAAACCGATATCTCTTTATATTTCAAATCTTTAAATCAAATTTTAAGTTAAAATTCCATATACTCCAAAATTTCGAAATACTTAATAAATTTTTAGGAAAATATTACTTTAAAAATATTAACATAGGTCAAGTGATACAGATATGTATCACTTCAATCCGTAATTTAAAAGAAAAATCCGGGTTCTAACGTTTCAAACCCGCAATCCCAAAAAAAAATACAACAAAAATCAATAAAAATCGCTCGAGCCTATCATTTCAGCCCATAATTATATTCCTTATCCTAAAGTCCATTCGAGTATATATCATTTCAACCCATAATGATAGGAAACTTGCAGTGTGACAAACAGGAAATTAATATAACAATATAGCATATAATGTCATAACAGATGATGTAACAAATATATAAACAGCATTTAACATCATATAATCAATCACAGGCATGTATGAACATAGCATAATAATTTCTACAATTCACTTGTCATCATTTCACAATTATAAAAGAACGTTGTCTCGAGTGAAAAATCTTACCTTTTTGAAAGCTAGAATCAAAATCAAACACACATCCAAACTCCACAAAGCACGAAAAGGCACGACAAATCACAACTATATTTTTACAGTGGATGATGTAACGACCCGTAAATTTGATAAATAAATTGGTTGATTTAATTATATCTTTGTAATTTAATTCAGAAAGAAATAAAAAAATTAGAATTTTTGATGAAGCAAATGTTAAAAATGAAATGTAGCAATGGAAATTAAAATTAATTATTGACAATTGAAGTGAAATCCCAATAAAGAAATAGTGTTAATTGTTGCACTTAGGTATTAAATTTAAAATAAGTAAATAAAAGTAAGCATTTAATTAACCAATGCAATAATATATTGATTAATAGTAACTGAATGTAAATTTAGGTAATAATGTTAAAGCAAGTTGATAAATAACTAATTTAGTACAATCCCAATTAATTGAAATAATTATAAGGTTTTAATTGATTGTAATTTGTAAATTGGAAAATAGATTCAAAGTTGTAATTAATTGATGAAATAATACGTAATAAGTGCAGTTTGATAGAATCAATGTTAGTATAAATTAAAGAAATAATTGGGAATCATATTTATGAAATAATAACAAGAATGCAAGGTAAGCAATGATAATTAAAGTTAATAATTAATGAACTTGAATGAAATTCCAATTATATAAAATAATTTAAATGTTATGTTTGGCTATAAATTGAACATAAGTGAATGACATTAGTAGTATGAAAATAAATGGCAACATTGATTTGTAAGTAATAAAGGCTTATTTATGTGACTAAAGGGTAACGGTAATGATTATTGTATATTACCTATTTATTTAGATTGTTAATTGAAATTGGAAATAAATTTTTAATAAATGTTACATTAACGTGAAATGTATTACAATATTTAGGAGTTGTTAAATTAGGTATATTAAGTTAATGAATGGAAAAACAAGGTAACTAAGTTTATAGAGTAGTAATGAATTAATAAAAAGATTTGAATTGAAACAAATCAATCCATTGAAATCCAATTTATAATAAGTGTAATTTTTATAGCAATTGAAATTAAATGTTCTGCAGTTTGAAATAAAGATAAACTGGGAAAATGTTAATGCATCTGGATATATACCAATGTAAATGGTACCTAAGATGATAGTATGATAATTAGTTGAATTAAAAGAATGGGAGTCGGGATTTATTTATTTATTGAAATTTAAAGTTAAATAATTGGATTTATTGCAAATAAGCAAAATTAAATATTAAATTTTACGTTAATAGAAATGAAGATAGAATATGAGAATATTAATGTAATAGTTTTGAATCTAATGTTAAATCCATCTATTTGACAATAATGAATGGAATAATCATTAATTTATTTAATTAAATGGGATTATTGGGAATTATATTTATAATTTCTGAATTTAATGAATTGAGGCTAACACTGAAATTGATAAATTAATCAGCTATACAATGACATTTAAATTTGTTTAGATCATTGTAAGTGATTAAGAAATCAAAAATGATGAAATTTGTCAATTTTCGAATTGGAATAAAAAATTGGATTTAATTAATTGATTATTAATTTATTTAATTAATGTAAAAATAGCCATTTTGGCCACTGACTCGGATTTCGATGAAACCAGTTTCATCGGATCCGTAACGGTGAATTACTGTAGGGTGTCAAGTTTCGTAACGATCAGACTTGTCGTTTGATCGTACGGACTCGAAACGCCCAGAAATCAATGAAATTGAAATCAATTTGAAATATATTGATTTTAGCATAACTTCTTCATACAATGGAATTTGGACTTGAAATCTGTTCCATCGCGTTTAAAATATTTAAAAATATCTATTTTGATATATGGGTTGACCCAATTTCATCCCAGAGTCAGAACGGGCTTTTTCTGGCCATTTTATCGTTCAACGCGTATATCCAATCGATCTGGTCCATTCTAATTTCAGCTTGCCTATATATACCCTGTTATAAACCCTAGCCTATTTCTTATGTCATTATTCTGTACGTACAATTCCAATTTAGCTATCTCTCCTCCTCAATGGAGGACAGTCAAATTCTAAATCCAATTGCAATTCAAAACCAAATCAAAATTTCAAACTCTCCAAACTATATCATATTTTATATCGTTGGAAAGCTCTCGAAGAGAGCATCTCAATTCCGCGATTCATTTACAGTTCGATGCTTTGTTCATCAAGAAATTTATGAACAAATATCGACAGTTCATCACGTTCCGATGAACGTCGATGGATCATCAAATTGCTTGTACCATTGGGTAGAGATCCTCGAGGGGATTCGATCGGAGACGTTCGTAGGCAAAGTTTGTGGTTGGATCGACGACTTTAATTCAATTAGGTCACGAATATGGCGGCGGCGGCTGTGCGTTTCAGGTGGGGTCGATGTCGCGACCGTGGGCGCGTGGCTTCAGGGTGGTGGCGGCGAGTTTCAGGCGACGGCGGCAAGGCATAGGCGGTGCAAAAATGATGTACGCAGTGACAGCTGGAACCTTCGAACGTGACCTAGGGTTTCGTATCTTAGAAGAGGAACGTGCTTTGAGAGATGACGTGGTATTATTTATTTATTTATTTTTATTTTTTTGAAATTCAAATGTTCTGATACCTATAACTTTTACATACAAGGTCTAATTCACACGCGGTATTCTCCGCTGCGATCCTAGCAAAATTTTGGACATTTTGACACTGGTTTGGACGAATTTGAGAATTGTTTGAATTTTGATTTAAATTGGATTTAAAATTCAAAAGATGAGTGTTTTAACCCACTCACAACTTCTAAAATTTCTTATGTTAGTTAAATTGATTTATGATGTGATTAGAAATTTATTTATAGCTGTTTGGTATATTTTTATCATCATTCCAGTTAAATTGAATTTATTGAATTAAATTGTTATTTAATTTATTATTGAATATAAACTGCCAGTAAATGCCTGTTATCTATTATCTGTTCTACAGTGATGTTATTTTTTGATTTGGATGATGATTGGGATAAATGGTTGATGATTGATATTGGATGAATGGATGTCGTATTTTATATTGTTATAAATTGCAAGTTATTATGCATTTTTATTTCAATCGGGATTGCGGTTTAAACTGATATATAACCGTATTTTTATTTTAAATTAAGGATTGAATTGATAAATATCCATATCACTTGACCATAGGATAGAAAATTATATACAGACATAGCGGTCTATATATAAATATTTTGAAAATGATTTCTATGATTTTGGAAAGAAATATATGGTTTAAAATATATTGATTTTGATATTATATAAATATTTTTTTTATACACATAGTTAAATTCTTGAATTTAAGTTATTTATAAGTTTGTTAAATAAAAATTAAATCTAATAACAGAGTTTGATTTTTATTAGAATAAATGTGAGTAAGTATTTAAATTTTATTTTAATATAAAGCGTATATTGATTAAAATAAATTAAGCTTGGGAGATAAATCGGAGATTTATTTGAAATTAGATTTATTTAAGAATTTAACTCGAAAAGGTTGATGTGAAATTTATTAAATTGGAAATTATAAGGTATAATTATTATAACTTGATTTTGGGGTCAAGGTGAATTAAATGATTATTTCAAGTATAAATGAATTGAAGGAAATATTTAGTTATTTCTAATTTGAGTTTTATTTAAATTGTGACGACCTGGAATTTTTGAGCATTTAAAATCGGAATATTTAAATTGATTTTAAATATTTAAAAGTTAATTTTTAACTTGAATTCAAATATCACTAATTATTTGATAATTAAATTATTAAATTAAACAATTTGAAGTCGAGTAAAAAGTTGAATCATGAGTTTTAAGCATGTTGAAAATAATTTGAAGGCTTATAAAATTTATATTGATAACACTGAAGATGGTAAAGGTGTTGAAATTGAATTTGGAAGTGTTTTGTTCAATTTTGAATTTATATCATTTAAATTGAATTTAAAAATAGCCTTCCGAGGCACAGTTTCGGAATTCGACGAAACCAGTTCCATTGGGTCCGTAATATTGAATTATTATCGGATTTCAAATTTCGTATTGACCGAAGTTGTTGTGTGAGTGTACGATAAGTAAATGCGTTGAAAAATTAAATAAAACTTTAGTTTATCAAATCAATATCATCGGTGCCTTCTTAAACACGCTTCCCTTTTATTATTCAACCGCCTTCCATCCTTTCAAAACATAATTTGTCTGCTCACGCAAGGATCAAATCCTGTCCCCCTTTCCTTGTTCGAGCACGCTATATCTCTTTCCTGTCTTCTCCCTCCTCCTCTTTTAAATCCCACTCATCCAAAGTCTGGAACATGGAACGAAGAAAAATAGTATAACAGTTCGTTCAAATCAACTGCTTATATCCCAATTTTTATCTTAAATTGAAAACCCAATCCACGAATTCATAAAAAATGGCATCTCTCCTCTTCTTCAATAGTGAGTATGCAGCTAATCGTGCGTGCGTGGATTTGAGGGGTTGATTTTTGAGGTATGTTGATGGTGGCAGCAAGTCGCGATGAGGAAGTTGGGTCATGGTGATGATCAAGGCGGAGGCGATGGTGGCTAGGGTTTAGGCAGTGGGTAGATGAGGTCGCGTTCGACGATGGTTAGAGCATCGAGTAGGAGTCATTCGACGAGGGGTTGATTGGGCTTGGAAGTGCCTGGACGTGGTCGTGACGAGGTGCGACAGCGCCGCTCATGGAAGCTGAGACGTCGGCTAGGGCAAAGAACCAAGAAAGAACATCGTCGTATATTCCCTGTACTACATTTAGATCGATTACCAAATCTGGATGCTTGTATCCTCCTTCTACTGCCATCATCTGGACCGCCGAACTCCATGGATGCTATAACCACTGATTGCCACAAGCTATCTTCGACAATTGGTCAAGTACCAGGTATATCGAAACCTTCAACCTCCTATGGAATATTATCGCAGCTTGGGAAAAATAAATATATAAGTATATTGAATAAGGTCAATATTAGGTTGTCTCTAAGCTATGATGTGCTTGGTAATGATTACAGTGGAAATAGCATAGCTGAATTAAATTTAAGATATGTTGAAATAGTAAATGTGGAGGCCAATGTCGATTGTTTTGGTGTTTCTAAAACGGTGAATAACTCTGTCGTGTTAGCATGATGCCATTATAATGCACAATTATCTGTTGGATTGATAAATAAGACAGCCGATAATCTTAATTTGTATGACCAATCGTTGAAGGAATCAAATCAAAGGGGTATATATGCACACATTCTAAGCTTACGAGTTAATTCTAAAGTAATGGATTGTGGAAAATTTATTTGTTTAACTAACCTAAATTAAATCATTCGTTAATCAAATTTATTAAACGATAATTGATCATTCGATTTATTCGAATATTAATAAAATTATATAAATATTTATTCAAGGTCTATAATCATGAAGAAACCGAGCTGAGATGGAAGCGGATTGCAAATAAAAGCAAAGGTGAGTTAATCTCACTCAACCGAATTATAATTTAAATTTAATTGGTTAAATTTAAATAATTGATTGATTGATTGTTTGGCTTTGGTGTGTTATAGTATATATAGTAATATATATTACACCTTGGAATGATTTATTCCCAGCATTATATAGCGAAATTACTTTATACTGTGCTAACGTATGTGGATGCAGGGAAAACAGGTTGGAGGGATCCAACTGGACCCCTCAACATTTATATAAATTATTTAATACCCCCTGTTGTGATTATTTTATATTCTGTGATGAATATTATTGATATTATTGGTGATTGGAATATTGAATGCTACGGTTTACTTGAATATATTCCGGCGCATTGAGAAATCAAAATATATAGAATTGGATTTTTGAAAATAAAATAAAGAAGAGAATTTGCAAGTAAAATAATTATAGAGAAGTTGAATAAATTAAAAATGAAATCAAAAAATGAATTTTAAAACCTAAGTGGTGTTAATTAAAGGCATAATAGATTATTTCTAAAATTTTAAGATTTTTAAATAGTAAAGGGAGGACCTTGAAATAAACATGAAATTTGTAGTTTCAAGTTAAATAAGATTTTAAAAATCAAATTAAGAAGTTGAATTCGGAATTAATAAAAGTAACAGATTTTAAAATAAAATTGGATAAGTAAGGGATTTATTTGAAATGGAGTTAATTTTGGAAATCAATTTGGAAAATTGATTTAAGTGATTGGCAATTGGAAATTTTCCCTAGATAGCCAAGTACGTTTTTAAAGTAAATTTTTAAATATAAGTTAACAATTTTAATGTTGTTTTAAAAAGTATGTTCTACTAAATATATTATTTCTAAGTAAATATTTTCTTTTAATCTATTATAGTAGAAATTATTTAAAATGACTTGGTATTTGTTTTAAAAGAGAAAATCTAGTTTTATATTTTATAAAGTAGCCTCATTTCAAATATTCTTAAAGTATATATTTTAATAAAGTATTAAAGTAATTTTTAATTTAAATGTTTTAAAGGATAAGTTATAATAAAGAGTTTCAAATTATTTTCAAAATCTAAAGTTTGTGCTTGGTTGTTTCCAGTGAAGATTAATATTTGGAAATTCTTTCCATGGGAAGAGAATGGTTTGAAACTGTTTTAAAAAAGGATTGAAAATGGAAATATATTTTGCGAAGATATTTTGAGAATAATAAATAATTTGGGAGAATTATTTATGATTGATGGATGTTTGTGAATGATAATTGATAGTTAAATAACTGACTGTCAATATTGGCCAAATGCTCTGATCGTTACGAAGAGACCGGGATCGAGATTTATTTCTCGAAAACCACTTCGATCCGGTTTGTATGTTTTCGTGGAAAAACGTGTTCAGAGTCAGAGATGGAGAAGTGAAGTGCAAGGGCTAGTCGCTACTAATCCTGAGGATATTTCCAAAATGGATGTAGTAGAAATAGTGCCTGCGGTTCCGTTCGGACCCGGGACGGACTTGTATGGATGAATGCTTTCGGAACATCGTCAGGTGGACGATGGGCATTCTAAGGGATATCGTTCTAAAGGTAATGCTTAGCCTCAAGTCTCATCAACCGGGAATGACTGAAAATCAGGAGATATGCAGCAAGGCTTCGTGGGTAGCCCCCACTTGAGAGTAAGGTCATCCCTGTCTAGATGTCCTTTCTTTATTCGGCTTAGTGGTGTGGTTGCTGATCCCAACCATGGGGTGATCTTATTCGGAACTGTCCAGTAAGGGATGGGTCCGGCCTTGTGTTGCAGGGGATCGGGCGTGGTCCTCGGTACGGTGATCTAGGCCCCGTACTATGACAGGTGGTACCCCAGTGCCAAGTCATTAGTTGGAAATCCATTCTCCCTACGTGCCTTGTACGAGTTTTGTTTGTATTACCCACTCTGTGGCTAGTAGCTGGAATTTAATCATGTAACAATTTCGGCTATTTTGTAAGTATTTGTAAATAGACCCTATTGTAATATCAGAGGATTTCTATAAAAAGTGTTTTGGCTATCGTAAGGTAAAAACCCGACATGTTTATTTGTGGCGTGGTCTTACGAGATGCTTTTGTTTTCAAAAGGATTTTTGAAACTTTAATAATCAATTGAGTGTGATTTTCTCACGCTGGTATTCCAGACTGACTCGGGTGTTATTTAACTGTAATGCTCGGGTCAGACCGAGTATTATAGGATAAAGGATATGTTGCTGTGGAGCTCAGCAGACGAGCTGGATGACGATACATACTTTCGTACTTGTTATATATATATATATATATATATATATATATATATATTTCGCTGTGTTGAGTAGTTATGTATCCAGTTGTATGCTATTGATGTTTTGTGAACTCTGATGATATACTCTGATGATGTATGTATAAACAGATATATATTTGTTTGTGTTAAGATCATTGTTTATATATTATATTTTATTCCGCTGCGATGGTTAGATTCTGATGTTGTTTTCCAGTTTTCTCTTCTTCTACCTCTTCTTCTTTAACCAAAATGGTTCGTATTTCTGTGGAACTTGAGTTAATTTATGTAGAATAGTGTGACTCAAGGGGTACGGATTTGCGGGTCGTTACAGTTGGAATTAGAGCATAGGTTGGTGATAACCTTGGCTCTGGTGGGAATTCCTCATTTAAATTAGAGTCCGTAGTACTCTAGAATGAGATTGAGCGTATTAATAGATATGAGCACGTATTTGTTAGTGGATATAAAAATGGATTTATATTGTATTGATTGGTTTATTGAGTGGCATATGAACCTTCGTCGGCACAGTCTGGACAACTGTATCGAAGGGGTTTCTAAACACTTGAATAGAACAGCTTGATACAGTATTTTTTTAATATGGGTGAATGAAATAATTTGTGACGCCCTACCTCTATACCAACACTAGCCAAGGACACTACGGGGTAATGCCGTCAACTAGCGCGGAGAATAAGCTGTTGAGGAGCGACCATCCATGTAATTGCTTTGTGCGAGCACCGATATGTCAGATAGAATAACATGCAATTCATTTCGAGAGGAAATTCGACATATCTATACAAACTCAAAGCTACTACACAGTGGCTATAATATCTTCGGAAACAAATATAGAAATAAGCATAACATAAATCAGTCACAGATAATTCATATCACAAGGGCGGAAGAAGATATGAATATATAACTAACACATGAAAGTGTACATCAGAGTAGTGGTCAAAAAGATCCACAATAATACAAGAGAATAGCAACACGTGCTATACAAAAGAATACAACTATGAGTCTATATCTCAAGTGTATACAACAAAAACTGCTAATCTATGTGGTTAGCCAAAAGTCAGAGTAATGAATCCCTGGGGAGAAGTCAAGCAGAAGCACCTGTAACATCTCGGTCTGACACGAGTATTATTTATAAGAAAATAATAAATGGATCAGTCTAGCTATAAATATCAGATGACATGATATAAAGTAAAAGATATGTCATAAACATAAAATGTCCATACTGACATACTACTATAAGTATGCAAATGATGATCAACAGAAGATCAATCAATAAGAGATAAATCAATATCACAAGAATCTTCTCAAAGATCCAAAGAGGGCATCATACCCTAAACTTGTACTCATAACAAGTCAATGACATAAATTCCAGAAATCAACACAAGAAATCTAGAAATCACAGAAAAAGGGAAAGAGGCCTATCAAATGACGGTCCGAAGACCATGGGGAGCTACCCCATATGTGTGAGTCGAAATCACACAGATGAGGTCTAGGCTAACCAAAAAGCAAAAAGGTATGTGTGAGTGGAATCACACAAATGGTGTCTAGCCTAACCTCGCAACAAAAAGATATGTGTGAGTCGGAATCACACAGATGAGGTCTAGGCTAACCAAAAAGCAAAAAGGTATGTGTGAGTGGAATCACACAAATGGTGTCTAGCCTAACCTCGCAATAAAAAGGTATGTGTGAGTCGGAATCACACAAATGGTGTCTAGACTAACCTTGCGGACAAGGAGATATGTGTGAGTCGAAATCACACCCATGAGGTCCAGTCTAACCTTGCAAACAAAGAGACATCGCACAATTGCTAGTCTAAATCATAAAATGATCGTCATGATCAAAGAGAAGTGTCAATTATAGTAAGCTAGTAAATATATGAGCTTAGCTTCATGTGCCATAACCACTAGCTTAACTTAAATATTTACGAACAAATTGTAGATCTCCACTAGAAAATTGTCACAAAAAGGTTCAATCGAACAAGTCCAAGAGTTAACCGACGAAGCAAACGCAAGCGTTTCATACCACTTGTTTTACTAAGCCGTTTAATTCAATTTCTCATACGAGTGAGGTAAAGGTTTGTATATACTAGTAGATTGGAAAACGGTTTAAGAAAAGAGCTTTGTTATTGAAAATAGAGTTGAAATCATTTTGTTGAAAGGGTTTTGATATTTACTACTAGTATTGAAACCTTCATATTTTAAAGTGACAAATCATAGAAGTGATTGTTAAAACAATCAATCATAAAAATTCACATTCGAAGACGTGAATAAAATCCAAAGAAACCGATAAAGAATCCATCGAAATAGATATTCAAAAATCCATAAAATCGACCGAGAAGCCCAAGATAGTTTGTCTCGAAGAATGGTCAACTCAGCATCTCAACAAAGCAAGTTCTATTGAATGTTCTTCAGATAACATACCCTACGGAGGGGGGGTCCGGGGGGGTGGAAACCCCCCAAGGTGGGGGTGCGAGGCAACGCCCTTGCTATGGGGTTCGACTTGCCCGGACAGGTCGCGGGGGTCCGGGGGCTGCGCCCCCAGCGCGGTGCGGGGCAGCGCCCCGTACAAAACGGTACGACCTGGTGAAGACCTAAGGGAGGATAGGATCGAGCGACCTCGATAATAAATGATAACAACAAATAGGATCATCACGAATCGATTTAAATTGAAAATTCAATCAAAATAGGCAATATAGGCAAAAAGTGCAGATTCAGACGTTTGAAATTAAGGATTCAAACGTCTGAATCTGGAAAATAAAATATTTTCCAAAACAGAATTCAGACGTCTGAATCCTTGATTTCAGACGTCTGAAATAGGCACTTTTTAGCCTATTTCCTTTCTGGTTCCAAACGAACCAATTCAGACGTCTGAAATGATATATTCAGACGTCTGAATCTGGAAATAGAAATCTTCACGGAATAATATTCAGACGTCTGAATACTACGTTTCAGACGTCTGAAACTGGGGTTCAGGGCATTCCCTGAACCTAGACCAAAAATGGCCGAAATAAATACCGGAAGCGATCGGACGAGCAACGACGACTAAGGATTTACGTCAAGCAACAACCCAGCCTTAACGGCTCTTCGATACGCCTCAAATATCAATGTCCAAATATCCATAAAAGGATTTTCACAGATTTGGATTTCAAAACATCAAAAATTGGAATATACACCAAATCAATCCAAACCAAAATCAATTGCACAAGAATAAGTGTTAGGAATTCATACCTAACAATAGAAGATAATTATAGACAAAGATGTGAGATAAAAATCTCACCTTTAAACCCAAAAGCACAAGATTGAGAAGCTTGAAAACAAAGGAGGATCAACCACTCTTCAATCCCAACTCAAGAAGCTTGATTCTAAGCTTAAAAGAGAAATATTTCCCAAATTAGGTTTAGGAATTTTCTGAAATCAAAGAGAGAATGAGTTGGGGAAGATGAAGAGAAGGCTTACCAATGGTTCTCTTGAATTTGGAGCTAGATCTTGGATTTTGCAAAGGAACTAGGGCTTTGGATTTCTATTTCTCATTCTTATCCACCATTTTTGCTTTAGAACTGAAAAGACGAGGAATTGAGAGTGAATGGGGAGGGATGATTCAGTTTGGGGTATTATTATGGCTAGTGGGCTGAACCTAAACCCAAAACGCAATAGATAAAGTAGCAAAAATCAACTTACTCCAAACATATCGAAGCTTATACTCAAAAGGTCGCAAACGTGGTTTTGAACTCAATGGAAGTGGTCTCGAGTCCTAATTCGGCTGTTTGCAAAAAGTAGCTTTTCAGACTAAAATCCGATGAACGATGAAATATTTAAATAAAATATTTAAATATGCAATCGATAAATATGCAGGTTGTTACATAATTTTACCCACAAATATATTTTGATATAAAAGAAATATTTTCTTAAATTATTATATAACTTGGATGTTTGGATGATAATATTTTAAATGAATAAGATAATAAAAATGAAAATTTAACTAGAAATTGAAAATATAACAAAGAGTTAAAGAACTAAATGCAAATTATAAAATGAAATTTATAAATGTGAATTATAAATGTGATTCACAAATTGAAAAATAATTAAATGAGAATTTGTATAAGCATAAACTATTCAAATGAATTATAGTTAAAATTGATTTAAGCAGGATTTGGAAATTTAAAACCCCGGAAACTTTAGAAGTGATTTTGAAGTGTTTTGAAGATAAATAATAGCATTTAGCTCACTTCAATCGCTGGAAAATAATCCTGGTGATGACTGCGCTGCATCATCAGTATTCATTTTCGAGTTTCTAAGTGACGGATTGCTGCCAAATGATTTGTTCAGAAGAACTTGTTTATTTTTGAAATTTCAAAAGAAATTTGTTGGGAATAAAAACTGGGATAGATTTAAAAAAAATTTGTAGAGTGTGATTTTGAGATAATGGAGATTTCAAAATGATTTGAAAACCAAAAGCCGGGTATTTAAAATCCTGATGAGATAAGTTATAAACTTATAATTGGTGAATGATTTTGATGAGGAATACGGGGATGGGATTTTGGAATTAAAATTAAAGGTGAAGGTTAAAATGAGAATTTAGCTTGGATTAGGATTAAACTTCGAAATTTATTGATAATTGGAAGAAATAAATTAGTAAATCTTGAATAAATTCGGAATGGGAAAATAGAAATTAAATTTGGATGGGGAATAAAATTTAATTGAATTAAAACTTTTGGATATAAATTGGAATTGAAATGGATGGAGGTATAAAATTAAGTTGAAATGAATGAACTTAAGCTAAGTTTAATTTTAAGTTGAATTTGAATTAACAGAAACAAAATCTAGTTGTATTTGAATATAGTTGGAATGGAATTGAATTAAAATGAATTCAGAGAGTTATTGATAATAACAGAATGAAATAAATCTTACTTAAAGAAATGGAAGTAAGTTGAATTGAAGTTTATGAAATAAAAATGCATGTTTGGTTAGATATGTGTATAATCTCGAGTAAAAATGAAATATGAATATAGCCAAGTTTAAAATGGGTAGAAGTATGAAAAATTAGTGTGAGACTTATAAGAAAAATGGTGAAGTAAAATAGTAAGCCAAAATAAATTGTTTTGTGTTTTGGAAATAAAATAGAAATACAAACTTGAACTAAAAAAATGTAGAATTGAACTCAAGTAAAATAATGAAGTGATTTTTGAAGATAAAAACCAAATATTGAATTAGAAGTGGAGGTAAACTAATTTGGAATAAATTAGAAAATTGAATATGTTAATGAGATCTAATTTGGTTAAATAGAAGTTGAATTGTGAAATTGGATGGTTAATCAAGACAAGAGGATTTTTGTAAGAAATTGGGTTATAAAATTCAGCTTGAATTGCTAGTAAGGTAAATGTAAGTGGAGATGTGAAAATAAAATTGAAGTGGATTATAATAGAAATGGTTTGGGGTTGCAAATAAATCCTATTCAAATGTAAATGAGTTAAATATAAACTTGGATATTATTTTAACAAACTGAGCATGGAATTAAAATTAAAATAGATGAAAAGTGGGGTAATCGAATTGGATGAGAACCAAACTAAATAGATGTGAGCTTAAGTTATAAAGTTGAACTAATTTGAAGAAAGTAAATTAACTTAAGTTTAAAGTTAATAAAAGTTGGCTTCGAGCAAAAGTGGAAGACCATAAAAGTCTGGGTTGCATTAATTTGGGAAATGGTTATAAATTTATAAGCATTAAATGTACCAAGCTTAATAAATTGTCTTTGAATGGAAGAATTGCGGCAATGAAATGAAATGCAAGTGTGTGGATTGTGGATAACTTAGAAATGAGAAGAAATTTATATAAATTGAGTTGAATATGAGCTTGTTCAGATTAAAATATATTGAATGTAAGAAATTGAAGTGTAAACCATTATAATTGAATGGAATGGCACGAAATGGGTCGTAAACATTTAAAATTTATGTCGGAACCCTATAAGTTGTTTATGAATATTGTTTAACCTGCATTTTCTTATAGTAACTCGTATGTTTACTAGTTAAACATGTTAAATGTTATTAAGTTACTTGATTTTGGCACTTACATGTTTAAATTGAGTAAGTACAGGTTCAGGGAAGTCATTGGGCTGGATTTGATTTCGCTAACTGCTAATTAAATAAGCCACTTTCTTAAAAATGCTAAATAAGGTACACCTACGCAATAAAAATAGAAAATATGAACTGTTTTTGGTTTTTCCGACCGTGTGGGTCGATGTATATATATTTATATCTTTTGTCAAATTGCAAAAGCTCCTCTGTACAAAGGAGACTCTGCCAAAAAAATTCAGAAATTTTGGGAGTTAGAAAATTTTTTGAAATTTTTTGGAAAATTTAGTTAATGACAAACCGATTTCAAATTTGGAATTTAAAACTGAATTGTGTTGAATTATATGGAATGGGAAAATTAGTCAGGTTAGGCTAATTAAAAATAAAGTATTGAAATTAAGAGTAGTAAGCACTAATTGGTTCATGTGAGTAAGCACATGAGTTAAAAAATGTATAATGGAATAATATTTATTGTAGATTGGGTGAAGTAAAGTAAAGTGAAGTGGAAAGATTGATTTGTGTAGGTTAAAAAAAACAATTTATAGTTTGGAAATAAATACATTAAATGAGTAGTGAGACTAATTAAAGAAATAATAAATTGAATATGGCTTGAGATGAAGATAAATTGAATTCATATGGAAATGAAAGAATCAATTTGAATAGAAATAGATATAAACTGAAGTGGTAAGGCAAAAATAAACATAAGAAACATATAAAATGCTTATACTAAACATAAGAAAGGAATGGTGAATTCTCAATTGGAAATTGATATTACAAATATATTCTAAGTTAATATTTGAATGAATAAATATTGACATTTGTAAAGAAGTCAATAAAATGTTTTTGAATGTTGTGATTGAACATATTGCTATGTAGGATATACAGGTATTATAAAGGGAAAGTAAATTGATATTTTGATTTCGGAAGATAAATTTGAAATGCTCGACAAAAGGGTATGTGTTTGAATTTCTGTACGAAATTTGATTGGGTTTTTGAGCTAGCCACTTGGCTTTTTGTTTTCTTTTGGAATTTGGAAGCCTGTAGAGGCCTTTTATAGTTGTACCGAGCTAGCCGCGCAAAGGAGACGCTGGCGAAATTTTTCGAAAATTTAGAGAGTTAGAAAATTTTTGAGAAAATTGAGATAATTTAAATTTGAATAAGTGGAAGGTTTTGGGAAGTTGGTTGAAGTGTTAATGGGTCTTTTATAAAAAGATAGTTGGCAAGTTAATAAAACTGTTTGGTTTCGAAAAATAGGAATGGGTATTGGATCATTCTTCTTAACTAGTAATTTCGGGGAAGAAATTCTTTTAAGGGGGGAGGAATGTGACGACCTAGAATTTTTAAGCACTTAAAATCGGAATATTTAAATTAATTTAAAATATTTAAAAGTTAATTTTTAACTTGAATTCAAATATCACTATTTATTTGATAATTAAATTAAACAATTTGAAGTTGAGTAAAATGTTGAATCTTGAGTTTTAAGCCTGCTGAAAATAATTTGAAGGCTTATAAAATTTGTATTGATAACACTGAAGATAGTAAAGGTGTCGAAATTGAATTTGGAGGTGTTTTGTTCAATTTTGAATTTATATTGTTTAAATTGAATTTAAAAATAGCCTTCTGAGGAACAGTTTCGGAATTCGACGAAACCAATTCCATTGGGTCCGTAATATTGAATTATTATCGGATTTCAAATTTCGTATTGACCGAAGTTGTTGTGTGAGTGTACGATAAGTAAATGCATAGAAAAATTAAATAAAACTTTAATTGATCAAATCAATATCATCGATGCCTTCTTAAACACGCTTCCCTTTTATTATTCAGCCGCCTTCCATCCTTTCAAAACATAATTTGTCTGCTCACGCAAGGATCAAATCCTGTCCCCCTTTCCTTGTTCGAGCACGCTATATCTCTTTCCTGTCTTCTCCCTCCTCCTCTTTTAAATCCCACTCGTCCAAAGTCTGAAACATGGAACGAAGAAAAATAGTATAACAGTTCGTTCAAATCAACTGCTTATATCCCAATTTTTATCTTAAATTGAAAACCCAATCCACGAATTCATAAAAAAAATGGCATCTCTCCTCTTCTTCAATCGCGAGTATGCAGCTAATCATGCGCGCGTGGATTTGAGGGGCCGATTTTTGAAGTATGTTGATGGCGGCAGCAAGTCGCGATGGGGAAG
This sequence comes from Allium cepa, assembly GCA_030765085.1. Taxonomy (NCBI): domain Eukaryota; kingdom Viridiplantae; phylum Streptophyta; class Magnoliopsida; order Asparagales; family Amaryllidaceae; genus Allium; species Allium cepa. Next base: position 250,125,555 of record CM060940.1, on the reverse strand, counting down.
TTGGGTCATGGTGATGACCGAGGCGGAGGCGATGGTGGCTAGGGTTTAGGCAGTGGGTGGATGAGGTCGCGTTCGACGATGGTTAGGGCATCGAGTAGGAGTCGTTCGGCGAGGGGTTGATTGGGCTTGGAAGTGCCTGGACGTGGTCGTGACGAGGCACGACAGCGCCGTTCATGGAGGCTGAGACGCCGGCTAGGGCAAAGAACCAGGAAAGAACATCGCGGTATATTCCCTGTACTACATTTAGATCGATTACCAAATCTAGATGCTTGTATCCTCCTTCTACTGCCATCATCTGGACCGCCGAGCTCCATGGATGCTATAACCATTGATTGCCACAAGCTATCTTCGACAATTGGTCTAGTACCAGGTATATCGAAACCTTCAACCTCCTAAGGAATATTATCGCAGCTTGGGAAAAATAAATAAATAAATATATTGAATAAGGTCAATATTAGGTCGTCTCTGAGCTATGATGTGCTTGGTAATGATTACAGTGGAAATAGCATAACTGAATTAAATTTTAGATATGTTGAAATAGTAAATGTGGAGGCCAAAGTCGATTGTTTTGGTGTTTCTAAAACGGTGAATAACTCTGTCGTGTTAGCAGGATGCCACTATAATGCACAATTATCTGTTCGATTGATAAATAAGATAGCCGATAATCTTAATTTGTATGACCAATCGTTGAAGGAATCAAATCAAAGGGGTATATATGCACACATTCTAAACTTACGAGTTAATTCTAAAGTAATGGATTATGGAAAATTTATTTATTTAACTAACCTAAATTAAATCATTTGTTAATCAAATTCATTAAATGATAATTGATCATTCGATTTATTCGAATATTAATAAAATTATATAAATATTCATTCAAGGTCTATAATCGTGAAGAAACCGAGCTGAGATGGAAGCGGATTGCAAATAAAAGCAAAGGTGAGTTAATCTCATTCAGCCGAATTATAATTTAAATTTAATTGGTTAAATTTAAATAATTGATTGATTGATTGTTTGGCTTTGGTGTGTTATAGTATATATAGTAATATATATTACACCTTGGAATGATTTATTCCTAGCATTATATAGCGAAATTACTTTATACTGTGCTAACGTCCGTGGATGCAGGGAAAACAGGTTGGAGGGATCCAACTAGACCCCTGAACATTTATATAAATTATTTAATACCCCCTGTTGTGATTATTTTATGTTCTGTGATGAATATTATTGATACTATTGGTAATTGGAATATTGAATGCTACGGTATACTTGAATATATTCCAGTGCATTGAGAAATCAAAATATATAGAATTGGATTTTTAGAAATAAAATAAAGAAGAGAATTTGCTAGTAAAATAATTATAGAGAAGTTGAATAAATTAAAAATGAAATGGAAAAATGAATTTTAAAACCTAAGTGGTGTTAATTATAGGAATACTAGATTATTTCTAAAATTTCAAGATTTTTAAATAGTAAAGGAAGGAACTTGAAATAAATATGAAATTTATAGTTTCAAGTTAAATAAGATTTTAAAAATCAAATTAAGAAGTTGAATCCGGAATTAATAAAAGTAACGGACTTTAAAATAAAATTGGATAAGTAAGGGATTTATTTGAAATGGAGTTAATTTTGGAAATCAATTTGGAAAATGGATTTAAGTGATTGGCAATTGGAAATTTTCTCTGGATAGCCAAATACGTTTTCAAAGTAAATTTTTAAATATAAGTTAACAATTTTAATGTTGTTTTAAAAAGTATGTTCTAGTAAATATATTATTTCTAAGTAAATATTTTCTTTTAATCTATTATAGTAGTAATTATTTAAAATGACTTGGTATTTGTTTTAAAAGAGAAAATTTAGTTTTATATTTTATAAAGTAGTCTCATTTTAAATATTCTTAAAGTATATATTTTTATAAAGTATTAAAGTAATTTTTAATTTAAATGTTTTAAAGGATAAGTTATAATAAAGAGTTTTAAATTATTTTCATAATCTAAAGTTTGTGCTTGGTTGTTTCCAGTGAAAATTAATATTTGGAAATTCTTTCCATGGGAAGAGAATGGTTTGAAACTGTTTTCAAAAAGGATTGAAAATGGAAATATATCTTGGGAAGATATTTCGAGAATAATAAATAATTTGGGAGAATTATTTATGATTGATGGATGTTTGTGAATGATAAAGGATACTTAAATAACCGACTGTCAATATTGGCCAAATGCGCTGATCGTTTCGAAGAGACCGGGATCGAGATTTATTTCTCGAAAACCACTTCGATCCGGTTTGTACGTTTTCGTGGAAAAACGTGTTCGGAGTCGAAGATGGAGCAGTGAAGTGCAGAGGCTAGTCGCTACTAATCCTGAGGATATTTTCAAAATGGATGTAGTGGGAATAGTGCCTTCGGTTCCGTTCGGACCCGGGACGGACTTGTATGGATGAATGCTTTCGGAATATCGTTAGGTGGACGATGGGTATTCTAATGGATATCGTTCTAAAGGTGACGCTTAGCCTCAAGCCTCATCAACCGGGAATGACTGAAAATCAAGGGATATGCAGCAAGGCTTCGTGGGTAGCCCCCACTTGAGAGTAAGGTCATCCCTGCCTAGATGTCCTTTTTTTATTCGGCTTAGTGGTACGGTTGTTGATCCCAACCATGGGGTGATCTTATTCGGAACTGTCCAGTAAGGGATGGGTCCGGCCTTGTGTTGCAGGGGATCGGGCGTGGTCCTCGGTACGGTGATCTAGGCCCCGTACTATGACAGGTGGTACCCCAGTGCCTAGTCATTAGTTGGAAATCCATTCTCCCTACGTGCCTTGTACGAGTTTTGTTTGTATTACCCACTCTGTGGCTAGTAGCTGGAATTTAATCATGTAACAATTTCGGCTATTTTATAAGTATTTGTAAATAGACCCTATTATAATATCAGAGGATTTCTATAAAAAGTGTTTTGGCTATCGTAAGGTAAAAACCCGACATGTTTATTTGTGGCATGGTCTTACGAGATGCTTTTGTTTTCTAAAGGATATTTGAAACTTTAATAATCAATTGAGTGTGGTTTTCTCACGCTGGTATTCCAGATTGACTCGGGTGTTATTTAACTGTAATGCTCGGGTCAGACCGATTATTATAGGATACAAGATATCTTGATGTGGAGCTCAAGAGACGAGCTGGATGACGATACATACTTCCATACTTGTTTATATATATATTCCGTAGTGTTGAGTAGTTATGTATCCAGTTGTATGCTATTGATGTTGTGTGAACTCTGATGGTATACTCTGATGATGTATGTGTAAACAGATATATATTTGTTTGTGTAAAGATCATTGTTTATATATTATATTTTATTCCGCTGCGATTGTTAGATTCTGATGTTGTTTTCCAGTTTTCTCTTCTTCTACCTCTTCTTCTTTAACCAAAATGGTTCGTATTTCTGTGCAACTTGAGTTGATTTATGTAGAATAGTGTGACTCAAGGGGTACGGATTTGCGGGGCGTTACATAAATGATAAGGGATTTATTATGTAAAAATATTTTAAAACTAAATAATAGAAAATTTAATTGTTGAATCGAAATTTTCAAATTTAGTTTTGAAATTTTGGAATATTTAAAGCGTTGAAACATATCGGAATTGAAAAGTTTTATTGAAATTGAAATGTTTCGAAGTTATGAATTTAAAAGTGTTAAAATTTCTAATGTTTGGTTTCGAAGTGTATAGATTTGAAAATTCTATGACTTTGGAAAAGGGATATATTTGAAGTAAAAAATGGTATCATATCTATTTGGGTTTTGAAGTGGAAACTATATCGTATTTATATAGTTTTGAAATGGATATTGTATTCTGGTTTTGAAGTATAATTATTTGGAAATGACCGCGGTGTTGTAATAATGTATGGTTGTTAAAAAACCAGGATCGGAAGTTATCATACTCTCTACCAACTTCGAAAACCACTTTAACAACCGTGTACGCGGTGGAGATTCCAAAATGAAGTAGGATGGTGGCGGCGTTTCCTTTGAGGTAAATATGTGGACTCAACTCCCGTGAGTTGGCATAAGGAGGCTAAAACAGGAGCGATTGACTGGCTAACGAGGTAGCACCTTTGATTGGACACGTCCCTTCGATATTATACTTTGACTTTTGGATTGATTCGGTGGCCACTTTTGATTTTTTATTTATTTAGGGGTGTGGCTCGAGGTGGGCGGTGGCTGCGGCTATGCATTACCGTCGGCCCGAAAGCGTAATTGGTATATCTACCCTGGCATTGCCTAGTTGTTCCGCGTCACTTACCCTATCGCACCTTGTACGAGTTTGGTTTTTTCCCGTAGCCCGTGTGGTATCCTCTGGTGGCTTCCCGATCAGGAGGGACCATGATATTGGATGGCCTACTAGGACTATTACATGTTAAGATGGAAAATGTAAAGCCTTGACGCTATTTAAAAGTAAGTTTATTTTACTATTAGTCACTATTATAATAGCGAAATATTGCCACATAGTAGATAGTTCAACGGATCCTTAGGAGATGTGAATCCCGAGCATCTCTTAAGTTACTGCACTCGCGTTAGACACTGGACAGTGGAAGTCAAATCCTGTAAACATCTCTGACGCCGTTCAACTCATTTTATTTCTGTTGATTTAACTTACATAAGATCTTTTAGTTCTGACTCGAGTGTTTTGTCTTTTCAATTCGCTCGGGTCAGCCTGAGCATTTCCGGATTTGAAAGACCATATTCTGGAGGACGAAGCCAAAGATTTATTATTAGTTATTATAGTATTCCACTACATTCATACTGTTCCCCTGCATTATTTATTATTCTCCGGTAAGTCTAACTCTGATATGTATTTTATAAATATAATTGAATATTTTGTAAACAGCTTCATGAACTGTTTATTTGATTATTATATTTTATTGTTCCATTGTGAGATTCTGTTTTGATTTACTTCTTTCTCTGCTTTTCTTATTTACCTCATAACAATCTGCCCTTTTTGTTTGGTTTGAGTCCGACGTGTGTGGTTTATCGTCGATTTAAAATGTACAAAAAGGCGGGACGCTACAGATGAAGAGTCAGATCCGAACTTGTAAACAACACAATACAAACATATATAAGCAATGATTCAATACAAAAGAATATAGATAAAAACAATGAAAAGATAGAAAATAAAATGACCTAACCTTGATAAATCAAAGCGAGGTGATCAATACATAGCTTGGTTAAGGTTTGTTATCAACTTTGGTGATGTACGGCTAGGATTTGGTGGTGAGGAGGAGGTGGTGTGGTCGGCAATAGGTGGAGACCAAGCCATGCTTGAAGAAGAACAAAAGAAAAGAGAAAATAAAATAGAAAAAGAAGAAGAGAAAGTCATGGAATAATTAAAGCTTGCTGTATTTTTTTCTTTACGCAAATGATAATGAGGAGTTTCGAGAATTGTTCGTGCGTGAGTTATCAAAATAAATACACGGCTAAAGATGGAAAAAAAAGAAACGGCTAAGGAGGAGTAAATGATAGGAAACAAAAAGTCCATAAGCTAAGGAGAAATAAACTTGCATATATTTTATTCTTAAATGCAAATGAGTAAGAGAAGTGGGAAATAAATTTTTGTACGTGAATTGATAAAGTTTCTCACGGCTAATAGATGGAGTAGTTTGGAAGGCAAGCAAAGAAGTAAATGCTAGGAAATGGAAAAGGCATAATTAAGGATAAAGGAACGTATATATTTATTCTTAATTACAAATGAAAATGAGGAGTTTGAAATGAGAAATAAATCTTCTTGTACGTGATTTGTGGAATGATTTCTCACAGCTAGAAAAAAAATATACACGGCTATGGTGGGTAATTAAATAGATAGGTAAATAGAAGGCAAGAAATAAAGCAAATGTAACCTATGCCTAATTAAACAAAGTAACGTATGTCTAATTAATTTGTTGCCAAGCCATTAAATAAAAGAATATACACAAATAAACTCCAATAAATACAATAAAAGCCTAGACAAATAAAAATAGAAAGATAAAATAGAGATGGATATAGGAAATATATAAAATATGTATATAATAAAATACAGAAATTTATTGCGTGTAAAACACTGTAATTTATCCAGTTTAAAATGTACAAGTTTTAAATTCCCATTAAATCCATATTCTTAACTCCATCTAGTTATTCAATCAATTAATTGTATGGTATAATTATCATGGTTTATACCATAACGTATTAATATTCCTATTTTATGTTAATTTCAAATAATGTAATATTTAATTCCATTTACTACAATAGATCCAATCATTAGAGATATTGAATTTCAATACATAAATTTGATTCAGTTCCAAATCTTTTTATTAAGTCCATTACTACTCTACAAACCTAGTTAACCATTCATTCCTTAATATACTCCAGTTTAACAACTTCTAAACATTGTATTACATTTCACATTGATGTTACTTTTGTTTATATTTATTAAAAATTGACTTCTCATTTCAATTTAATAGACTAAATAAACATGTAACACATAATAATTGTCACTGTTTACTTTTAACTACATTTATAAGTTTATTGTCTACAGACCAAAGTTATAATTACTTACAGGACCATGGTCTTACTCAATTTCCATTCATTATATTATACCTCATTCATAAATTCAACATTTACATTATTTCAATTTATTGTAATCTCTTTCAATCTATCAATAATTTAGCTTAAATTACAATCTTTACCATTCAAATTAGTTATTACATCCACATTAAATAACCAACTTCTATTTCTTTTAATATTTTAATTACAAATATCTTATTAAATCAACTATTTTTAATTACCAAAATTTACGGATTGTTATACCTAGAAAACTAGGGTTTGAGTGAAAAGTAAAAATATTAAAGTCCTTTTATAGAAAATTTCGCGACATAGTTCATCGCCAAATTTTTTGAACTCGAAATGAAGCGTGCCGCCTGGCGTTTGTAATGTTTTAACCCTATTTTAAATACAATGGAATATATATCAGGAGCCAATTCGATTGCATTTGGAAGATCGGTTTTCGAGTCGACTTATTTAAATTTAAAATTCACTTAAATAGATTTCTGCACGTTTTATCTTGCCACGACTAAACTATAAATCCGATTGACACAAAATTTGAGATCCTACAATAATATAACATTACGGATCCAATGAAACTGGTTTCTTCAGAATCCAAGACTGTATGAAAAATGGCTATTTTCACTTGTTAATTAAGTGTTAAAATATTCAATTTCTATAAATTAACTTTTAATTCAATTTTAAGAGCTTTCTAACATTATTCTAATTCAAATAGGATTTAATTCAACTTTATAAATCATTATGATTTACATTAAATTCAATTTCTATTTCTTTCAACAATTTTAAATATTAAATTAACAATTTAATTGTCCAATTAAATCCTTATATTTGAGATATAATTTATTCGGCTTATAAAATTAACTTTTTAATATTTAAAATTAATTAAATATATGAATTTCAAATGACTGAAATTCTGGGTCGTTACTGTACCATAAGGTACAAGTTCTCTTAACGGAGAGTGAGTGGATAGACTTGTACAAAATAGTAATAACCCCCATTGGAGAGTGAGCGGATGGACTTGCTTGGATGTTGGGTCCCTTCGTCGGAGAGTGAGCTGATTGGATTAAGATGAATATACGATCTGAAGAAATCAGACATTAGATTGGATGTTGATAGTACAATCCGGAGAGATCAGATCCTAGATTGGATATTGACGGTATGATTCGAAAGGACATGACCGTAGATTGGAAATTGACTGTGAGATCCAGAAAGATCCAAAATAGACCTTAAGATTTTAACCCCTTATAGTTGGATAATGGTTATTTACTGATTAATGATTGTCATTTCCTCAATCCCGTTGGGTTTACTTATAATAGGATGCTAGGCGATACTAGATTATTTATAAGTAACGTTCCAATCTATGGCAGCGCACTCCTATGATTAACCTATGATATAAAAATCCCAAGAGTACATTGGATGTTACTCCAAATATTCTCCTTTCGACCAAGTCGACACCACTTTAAGCAAAGACGAAAGGAGAAGCGCTCCAGCTAAACCTTTCGAAGGAGTTGAAGGGATGCTACCATCAAATTCTAGTGACTATAAGACCTTTCAAAGGTGTTGGAAGGCGTCTCCAATCAATATTCGGAAAGTTCCACCTTTCGAAGAAGATGAAGGAATCAGAAGTACCCTTCTGACCTCACTAACAAACCTTCGACTAGCTCAAGACCTTTCGACTAAGGTGAAGCTAAACCTTCCAAAGACAATGGAGAATAGCTCTTTGAACATATGTTGAACCATTCGGAACCAATGGTGGTTCAAACTGCTAGAAAGAAAGTATCATCTGGAGCAACCCCTTCGAAAGCTATAGTAAGCCTTTCGAATTGGTAGAAACCAATGTGGTTCAGGAAGGCATCCACATAATATCATAAAAAAGATCATGGGCGTAACCAACAACATCAAAACCAATAAGTAAAGACTAACGATAGAGTCGAAAGCACTCTCAAGACAACTCAAAGAAGACGAGCGCCACTATACCTTATGACAAAGGCGGCAGTATGATCAGATCTCTCATCGCCACCTTCCGACCCAGTCAAAAGCATCAGGGTCAAAAGGTTCCAAGCCGCATCTATAAATAAGACCCAAGGGGTCACGTTTTGGGGATCTGATTCTTCTCACTCTCAAATTTTATGCTCTTAAATAAAGTCTTATAACCCTAATTTGTAATCAATTTGGGAGATTGAAGAAACAAAGTATTTTTAGCTAAAAAAGGGAAGTTTTGAATACTTTGATCTACTTTACTGTTTCATTAGAGATTTTGTTGTACTCACCTTTATATTTCAGGTTTTACCTTCATCAAAAGGTTGTTATTGACATAGTCGAAAACCCTATAAGTTCTAGTTCTGTAACCAATTCAAGGCAATCTTCCCTCTAAGTTAAAGCTTTCAACAAGGTCGAAGCCAGTCTTTTAAACACTGAAGCCTGAAATTACTAATTGAAACCAAAGGAGGTTATATACTCAATTTTCAACCAGATCAAAACCCCCACCTAGGATCCCAGTCCAAAGTTTAAACTATCCTAAATCCCAAAATTTCCGACAAGGTCGAAGCTGTTGAATATGCGCTTATATGATTTTTGTTTGATGATAATAAACATATATACATTCGTTTAAATGTATTTGATAATATACTATTTATTTTCACAGATTAAATAAATATTTGTTGAATAAAATAAATAACACGGAATTTGAATTCAAACGAATATTTTATTCAAACAAATATTAATTACATCTTTGAATAGTACAAATTCAAGCTCTCACTATACACTATACAACTTTGATACAAATTCAATTACATCACTATTTTACATATCATCACCTCACTACATATCACTCACACTCGATTTATCTTCAACTGCATTCCAGTTTGAATCCAGCATCTGAGCAATCTGCAAAAATATAAACTAACGCAGTAAAATTGAAAAAGAAATATTTTTGCAATTCAAAAATAGAAGATAATTTTTGAATATATGATTTGCCTCAGTTATTTGGGTTGTTCGTCATCATTTAAATTCGAATTCATCATACACGAACAGCTTGTGACATACACAGTGTATCACTGTATATGCCACAAGGCCATGCACACCGATATACACTTGATAATGCTACAGGGACAGGTGAGCACAAGGTCAAATCCAAATAAAACTGGTTTCAACACAGGTGCAGTTCGAATATACAAGTTTAATAAACTGGTCAGGAGCAAGCCAGTCAATGTATACAAACGTGTACCAGCTCATACATATATGCAGCCTCGACCAAAATCAAAAATGTTCAAATACAACTAAGTTAAATGTATCCGGACAGAATATCACAGGTGAAGTGCAACAGGAACCATCAAGCCAACACAGCAGCCAACTAAAGAACAAAATTACTCACAACATCGACAAACCCAAATGTCCAGACCAACAACAACATGAATACTGCACCAACCAGAATGGATGCAGAGATACAAGGCATAGCAAATGCATGCAACAATGTGCACAGGCCAGAAACAATATAGTAATGACAGCAAACATGAAGTGAAGAGAATATCAGTCAACAATATCAAGTGACAAGTTGAAGCAATAGTGTCACAATATCAAAGCACAGAACAACTTTGTATCAATAACAATGCAACACAGTGACAATGCACCATTTAGAAGTGACTCAAAACAAGCAGTGCAGACCACAAAAGTGCAACAAGTATTGCAGTAATAAACAACATCAGAAAATCAAGTTCAAGGCAACAGTGACAAATGCAGACACAACTGAAATGAGACAGGTGCAAGTGAATCAGAATGAAGCAGTGCAACATCTACGACAGCAAGTACATGAATGCAAACTACAAGTACAGGTTTAAGGCAAGAATGAATGAAAAGAACCAGACACAACAGTGCACAAGTACAGGGAACAACTAAATCAATTGCAACAACTCAAGTGCTACCAGTGAAACACAAATGAACTCGACCAGTAACCAAGTACTACAAAGACCATGTCGAACACAGTGACAACATTAAGTATGCAATATGGTGAAGCAGCATGTAATGACATTGTATACAAATGTAAAGAACAATGGTGATGCACTGCAGATATCCATGACAATGCACCAAGTAAATACAAACAAGCATGCTACAGGAGGAATATGCAGTAGGTTGTGATACAAGGCAAGATCAACAGAACTAGAGGCAACTGGCAATAACAACTACACATATACATACCACAGATGCAACCGATCAGTTCGACATATACATGAAGGCAGCAAGTCAGTGGCAAGACACAAACTGCAGTGGACAGACCAGAGTACAACAGGCAAGCACAATGCATATATAGCAATAATATACAAGCCAATCCAAACAACAGCAAGCAAGTGTACAGTTTCGATTAACATCCAGAAGCTTAGTTTAAGAATTCAAGTGGCTGAAGTGACAGTAAAATCGCCATGTCAATAAGTCGAAGTAAAAATGCCAGAAAACAAAATTCCGTGGTAACCAAGAAATCAACAGTCTAAAATATACGTGTGACAAAGTCAAATGTCACAACTTAAAGCCGTGGTCATCACATGAATTCGAAACCGTGTTATTCAAGTGATTTTAAGAAGTCAGAATCAATCTCAAACATTCAAGCATCATCAAGTGGCCGAGGTGATTCATTGACAAATTCAAATAAAGATTATACGAACGAAAATAAAGGAGATCGAACTCCTATAAATATCCAAAATCATCATCGGCATAAAGTATCGAGTTCAAGAATCAACCAGCAAAGCAAAAGGAGGAAAATACATACCGAAAAAAAAGCAGAACGAATTCGATCCAAAATTGAAGACGCCGTAAGCAAATCAAAAGCATCGAAGCCTACTATCGAACGAAATCGAGCGGCGCTTTAATTTTGCTCAACCCTAGTTTAAATCGCAAGGAGCAATAGCAAATTACCAGAAGCCCTAATTCGCAAAGAGGAACAAAGAGGGGCGGCCATTTTCTTTCACGAAGAAAAAAAATAAAATAATAATAAAAGGAACGGGTTGAAGAAGTGAATAAGGGGCCGGCCTGTGTCTATTAATTTGGGCGTATTTTTATTTTAAGGGTTTAAATTTAAATAAGGGTTACTGTGTTTTAAATTGTTTTTAAATTGTATTTTTCTTTTAAACCGTTTTTAATTTTCTAGTCGTGTGACTAGGGTACAAACTACGGTGTGTAGTTTGGGAATTCGCAACTCGGTGGTTGAGTTGTGGTCAGGGTTTTGAGCGTAGAGTTAGATTAGTCAATAGCGGGTATAGCGAGTTTACGTGTGTAAGCGAGGGACTATCTAATTTCTAGTAGAAACCTTGGGGGCAGCACGTAGGCAGGGTTTTGCCGAAGCTGGGTAAATTCTGTGTTGTTCTGTTATTTATATTCTGCAATATCTGTGCTGCTATTCTGTGATCTGAATTGAATTTAATTCATAAGCTTCCGCGATTAATTTTTATAATTTACACTATCACCCTATTCACCCCCCCTCTAGGGTGAAATCGATCCTACAAGTGGTATCAAAGCTAGGAACAAAAGCCGTTTTTGTTTTAAAATTTGATTTTACAAAAACCAATTTTTGTTTAAAAATTCGTGTTTCAAAAATCAATTTTTTTTTAAAAAATTCGTGTTCAAAAATCAATTTTTGTTTTAAAAATTCGTGTTTCAAAAAAAATCGGTTTTTGTTTTAAAAATTTGAATTTTTTAAAATGGCTTCTTTTAATAATAATTTTGAGGGTCGTTCCAATATTATTCCTTCTATTTTTGATGGAACAGATTTTTTGAATTGGAAATTGAAAATGGAATTTTATTTAAAATCTGTTAATATTAAATGTTGGGATATTATTGAAAATGGGTGTGACATAACAGATAAGAAAATTATCTCGATTAATGCTCTTTCTATGCATATATTATATTCTCATATTAATCAAGATAATTTTAATTTCATTTCTCATTGTGAAAATGCACAGGAAATCTGGAATACTTTCGATGAAATATATGGTGCAAAAGTCAACAGCAATGAGAAGTCCTCCACAACTAACTCAGTTAAAGAAATGTGCTTAACAGGATTGGTAAAAAGCAGTTGTGATGAGGATGATAATGATGGAGCAGCCGAGCTGGCGTTAATAATGAAGAAATTCAAAAGATGGAACAACAAATACGGAAATTCAGCTCTAAATCAAAAATTGAAAAGCAGAATAATCAAAGCACTGGATAACTCGAAAGAACACGGGATCATCTGCAACAAACCCGGTGATATCAAGCCCAATTATCCCCGATTTCAACGCGATTTTGAAAAGAAATCAAAACGGTGTTTTACAGCCACATGGAATAAAAGCGATAGCAGTGAGAGTGAGAAAGCAGATATGTGCCTTCATGGAAATATAACCGATAGCGACGATGACGAGCCAAGCGAGGTATCAAAACTTACTCACTCTGAATTACTTATTTATTTTCATGAAATAAATGGCTGTTATGAACGACTTAGGGAAAAATACGCCAAACTTGAATCTCAAAAAGATACTTTGATAGAATGTAATAAACAACTTGATCAATTAGTTAAACCCTATCAACGTAGAATCCCTAAGTGTGATAAGTGTCCAACATTCGAAGAAGAAATTAAAAAATCAGAAATCAATATAAAATCACTTGAAAATGAAATTCTGATTTTAAAAGAGAATGAAAATACTAGGAGAGAGAATTCTATTAAAAGGTGCACACAATTGTTAAACGAAAATGAATCTCTCAAAACACAAGTCCAACAATTGTCAACGACTATAGATAAATTTTCAAAAAGTGAAAAATCATTGAATATGCTATTAGGAAAGCAAACTGTTAATACGGTTAAACAAGGACTTGGATATAATAGTTCGAAAATTGTTGAAAACAAGATTAATCAAGAAAATTCAATGTGCACGATTTGTAGAAAATTTGGACACGATCACAATAACTGTTGGTATAGACCCAAACATGTGAAAACTATACCGATTTGGGTTCCAAAAGGCACAAATATAAAATCTCTCAAAGTTAAACAAATTTGGGTGCCAAAGGGAACAATTATAAATAGTTTTGGGTCTTTACAAAATTGTTTTTCAAAATTTTCTGCCACTAACAACCATGGACCTATAAAAACAAATAGGTCACATAAATCTTTCATCGTGTAGGTGTGGTGGCAGGCTAAGGAACAACAACAGTGTACTCTGGATTTTTTGGCTGTTCCAGAAACACAACGGATAACGAAGCAAAGTTCCTTAGCCTAGTATAAAGGTGACAGAATCACAACGGACAACAACGAAAAATATCGTAAAGGTAAAACAGGTATGGTATGTTTTAAACGATATATTAAATGTGATAATCTGCACCGTATTTTGAATTAATTCAGCCAATATTGAGATTGATGAAAAGATGATGATTTTTGATTCTGATTTATTCAAAATAGTTAAGCCAATTATATTCTTATGCCAAAAACACTATAAAAATCTCTAAATTCTTTGAATTACTTCATATATATCATTTTTGATTAAAAATAGTGTTTTGTTGGATATTACAATTGGTTATAATATGACTGACTCTATATTCACGGTTTTCGATTATTTACACGGCTTCATTTCAAATTCAAAAGAATGTCATTTAAATTGTTGTTAAAATTGAATTTGAAATTTTTGGTGCACACTTCATGTTTTGGTCTATAAAATTCAATTGATGATAATTTTGAGTGAAAGAGAAATTCAGATGCAGATTACACTGGTAATCTAGTTGATAGAAAAATTACTAGTGAAACGTGATTTTTGTTGAGACATTTAATAACTGCATCGTTTTTTTTTAAAGAAAATATCTGCATATTCTTCATTTCAAATAATTTTCAAATAGCAGAAAATTTTCTTTTAAAAACCCCCTGGAGAAAATCATTTTTGACCATATTTTCAGATTATTCATTTTTGAAAAATTAATTTCATAATTATTTTTGAATTTGATTTTAAATGACTATTATGACTAATCTGACTCCCAAATGATTATCGAAAAGAAAAATAGTGATTGAAAAAGTGATGAGTGTTGATATTGATTATATATTATAACTCGAGAAAGTATAATTAGAAAATTTCTTTAGAAATGTAAACAAAAGTTATAAAACTTTTTGTTGGTAAAAATTCCATGACCATCTCTATACCTATCATATTTCTATCAACCATCACTCATCAAAATTCTATATAGTTTGTCGATATGTGGTACTTTAAACAGGAATCGTTCGTTTTTCATTTTCACATTTTTTTTTAAAAAATAAAAAAATAAAAAAAAAATAAAAAATAATAATAAATAAATACCAAAGTATTCACTCTCATTTAAAAGTCCTCACGGTTATGCATGGGTGAATTACTTGGAATTTGTTATGTGCTTCCATGCTCATTTAAAAGTCCTCGCGGTTATGCATGTATGAAACGCATATCAAAAGTTGATTTGTAAAATAAACAAGTTGATTCTAATCCCATTTAAAAGTCCTTACGGTTATGCGTGGTTAGAAGATACTTGAATTCATTTTTCTTTAAAATAAAATTGGAATACTACTAATCTCATTTAAAAGTCCTAACGGTTATGCATGGTTAGTAGATATTCAAATTCCTGATATAAATATACCACAAATAGACACAACTGTATGGTTTTATATGATGACATCATTTCCATCATTCTAAAAGTGGAATATGCGCCTAACAAAATATTTATGATTTTTGTTTGACTTTTTATTGAAATTTAATATTTATATTCAATTGAGTTTTAATGTTGGATTGATATCGATTACTTTATCTCTATTTTCTCTAACACTATTATTCTTTTGCTGATAACAAAAGGGGGAGAGAAAAATTAAGATTTTGTCAAATAGAATCAAGCAAAGGTCAAATAATTTTCCATTTGCATATAGGCTCATTTACATATTTTTATTTGTATGCATATATGTAGGGGGAGCATCATGTAGAGAGGAAGCATTTAAATAGGGGGAGCAATTAGAATATATCAATGATCAAATACATTTAACATATTCAAAATCTTAAATATATGTTTGTTATCATCAAAAGGGGGAGATTGTTGAATATGCGCTTATATGATTTTTGTTTGATGATAATAAACATATATACATTCGTTTAAATGTATTTGATAATATACTATTTATTTTCACAGATTAAATAAATATTTGCTGAATAAAATAAATAACACGGAATTTGAATTCAAACGAATATTTTATTCAAACAAATATTTATTACATCTTTGAATAGTACAAATTCAAGCTCTCACTATACACTATACAACTTTGATACAAATTCAATTACATCACTATTTTACATATCATCACCTCACTACATATCACTCACACTCGATTTATCTTCAACTGCATTTCAGTTTGAATCCAGCATCTGAGCAATCTGCAAAAATATAAACTAACGCAGTAAAATTGAAAAAGAAATATTTTTGCAATTCAAAAATAGAAGATAATTTTTGAATATATGATTTGCCTCAGTTATTTGGGTTGTTCGTCATCATTTAAATTCGAATTCATCATACACGAACAGCTTGTGACATACACAGTGTATCACTGTATATGCCACAAGGCCGTGCACACCGATATACACTTGATAATGCTAAAGGGACAGGTAAGCACAAGGTCAAATCCAAATAAAACTGGATTCAACACAGGTGCAGTTCGAATATACAAGTTTAATAAACTGGTCAGGAGCAAGCCAGTCAATGTATACAAACATGTACCAGCTCATACATATATGCAGCCTCGACCAAAATCAAAAATGTTCAAATACAACTAAGTTAAATGTATCCGGACAGAATATCACAGGTGAAGTGCAACAGGAACCATCAAGCCAACACAGCAGCCAACTAAAGAACAAAATTACTCACAACATTGACAAACCCAAATGTCCAGACCAACAACAACATGAATACTGCACCAACCAGAATGGATGCAGAGATACAAGGCATAGCAAATGCATGCAACAATGTGCACAGGCCAGAAACAATATAGTAATGACAGCAAACATGAAGTGAAGAGAATATCAGTCAACAATATCAAGTGACAAGTTGAAGCAATAGTGTCACAATATCAAAGCACAGAACAACTTTGTATCAATAACAATGCAACACAGTGACAATGCACCATTTAGAAGTGACTCAAAACAAGCAGTGCAGACCACAAAAGTGCAACAAGTATTGCAGTAATAAACAACATCAGAAAATCAAGTTCAAGGCAACAGTGACAAATGCAGACACAACTGAAATGAGACAGGTGCAAGTGAATCAGAATGAAGCAGTGCAACATCTACGACAGCAAGTACATGAATGCAAACTACAAGTACAGGTTTAAGGCAAGAATGAATGAAAAGAACCAGACACAACAGTGCACAAGTACAGGGAACAACTAAATCAATTGCAACAACTCAAGTGCTACCAGTGAAACACAAATGAACTCGACCAGTAACCAAGTACTACAAAGACCATGTCGAACACAGTGACAACATTAAGTATGCAATATGGTGAAGCAGCATGTAATGACATTGTATACAAATGTAAAGAACAATGGTGATGCACTGCAGATATCCATGACAATGCACCAAGTAAATACAAACAAGCATGCTACAGGAGGAATATGCAGTAGGTTGTGATACAAGGCAAGATCAACAGAACTAGAGGCAACTGGCAATAACAACTACACATATACATACCACAGATGCAACCGATCAGTTCGACATATACATGAAGGCAGCAAGTCAGTGGCAAGACACAAACTGCAGTGGACAGACCAGAGTACAACAGGCAAGCACAATGCATATATAGCAATAATATACAAGCCAATCCAAACAACAGCAAGCAAGTGTACAGTTTCGATTAACATCCAGAAGCTTAGTTTAAGAATTCAAGTGGCTGAAGTGACAGTAAAATCGCCATGTCAATAAGTCGAAGTAAAAATGCCAGAAAACAAAATTCCGTGGTAACCAAGAAATCAACAGTCTAAAATATACGTGTGACAAAGTCAAATGTCACAACTTAAAGCCGTGGTCATCACATGAATTCGAAACCGTGTTATTCAAGTGATTTTAAGAAGTCAGAATCAATCTCAAACATTCAAGCATCATCAAGTGGCCGAGGTGATTCATTGACAAATTCAAATAAAGATTATACGAACGAAAATAAAGGAGATCGAACTCCTATAAATATCCAAAATCATCATCGGCATAAAGTATCGAGTTCAAGAATCAACCAGCAAAGCAAAAGGAGGAAAATACATACCGAAAAAAAAGCAGAACGAATTCGATCCAAAATTGAAGACGCCGTAAGCAAATCAAAAGCATCGAAGCCTACTATCGAACGAAATCGAGCGGCGCTTTAATTTTGCTCAACCCTAGTTTAAATCGCAAGGAGCAATAGCAAATTACCAGAAGCCCTAATTCGCAAAGAGGAACAAAGAGGGGCGGCCATTTTCTTTCACGAAGAAAATAAAATAAAATAATAATAAAAGGAACGGGTTGAAGAAGTGAATAAGGGGCCGGCCTGTGTCTATTAATTTGGGCGTATTTTTATTTTATGGGTTTAAATTTAAATAAGGGTCACTGTGTTTTAAATTGTTTTTAAATTGTATTTTTCTTTTAAACCGTTTTTAATTTTCTAGTCGTGTGACTAGGGTACAAACTACGGTGTGTAGTTTGGGAATTCGCAACTCGGTGGTTGAGTTGTGGTCAGGGTTTTGAGCGTAGAGTTAGATTAGTCAATAGCGGGTATAGCGAGTTTACGTGTGTAAGCGAGGGACTATCTAATTTCTAGTAGAAACCTTGGGGGCAGCACGTAGGCAGGGTTTTGCCGAAGCTGGGTAAATTCTGTGTTGTTCTGTTATTTATATTCTGCAATATCTGTGCTGCTATTCTGTGATCTGAATTGAATTTAATTCATAAGCTTCCGCGATTAATTTTTATAATTTACACTATCACCCTATTCACCCCCCCTCTAGGGTGAAATCGATCCTACAGAAGCCTAGATCAACTTTCTTGATTCAAGTCTTACCATCAAGGTTACTACGCTTCCAACAGGGTGGAACCTCAATATCATATTTTGGAGTAAGTCCTAGCTATACGACCTACGGGGCTTCCGATAGGGTCGAAACCTTTTAAAGGAAAACATTCTAAGATACTTCAGCCAATTCAAAATAAAAGCCTTCAAAGAGAAGGTTAATCAACTCATTACAGTCGAAAGTTCACCAAGCACGGAACCTAGCCCTACCTAGCCCTTTCGACATAGTTGAAAGGTCTGTTTGGATAATTCTCATTTGCTAAAGCATATTCAAGAGGAATTTCTAAAAGGATTCACTCCTCTTCTATTCAACTTGACTAAAGGATAATCCACATTCCTTAGCATAAATTTTGGGGTGTTGATAAGAAATCTTGTTAATATTTTTGGCGCTAGAAGGAGGGCTTGAACCTCAGACTTGGATAAACCCCCAACATCACTATTCTCTAACCCAACTTAATCCTTTCTAAAGTTCATCTGCTTTGGTTTGATCATGTTAGAAGAATTACGAGATCTGAACAAGGATCCTCTGAATCGCATTTGACAAGTTCTCCCAAATAATCATCAAGAGTCCAATCAAGATGGAAGCAAAGATTAAGGCTTGAAGCTCTTAGAATTATAAACCAGAAAAAAGCATAGTCTTATGATCCTGAGAAATGAAGCTTAAACCCTTTCCATGTTGGCCCTACCCCTATCTTTGCACTAGGAAAGAAGACAAATAGAAGTGAAAATATCTTCAATCAAATGAGAAGAACCATTCAACATTATTCCAAAGGTACAATCTTTGAGAAAGAAATAATGATTGTTTACAATGCCTTTGCACATAAATGGGAACCAACTATAGCAAGAGCACTTCCAACTCAAGAAATCCAAAGTGTAGCAAAATGAAAAGCGATTGAAGTACATGAAACAGCAAGGCCAAAGAACAAATAGTTGAAAAGCCATCCTCAAGAATCAAGTTTCAAATCTAGGCTTCCAAAGGAATGCAACTTGATAACATCTTTGGAAAATATCTACTTACTTACTAAAGATAAGCTTAATTACTGGCCATCACAGAAAAGGAAGCCAAAACATGAAAGGAACAAGGGAGGATCATATTGTCATTACCACATGATGAATGGACATGAAACTAACCATCGAGAGCCATAGAGGGAAGATCATAAATTTCTTTCAACAAGGAATAATCAAGGAATATGTAAAGAGAATTTGAAAAAAATCAACAAAGAGTTACTTTTCAAAGAAAAATCTACATGGTTGGGAGTAAAATGCTCCTTTTACTACCTACGATGTTAGTCTACCTAAGATGGTAGAAATGCCTCTGTCTGCATTGAGATGGCCAAGGCAAAGCACCTCCTGGAGGGAGGGTGGGTAAATCTTTAGCCGCACCGTAAGATGACCAGGTTAAAGCATCGAACAAGCCCTTGGCCGCGCCTCTGGTCAGGTCAAGCCACCTCCTAGAGGGAGGACGGAGTAATCCTTTATCCACACCATAAGATGGTGACGGTAAAGCACCGATCAAGCCCTTATCTGCGCCGCAAAAGGGCCAGGGTAAGGCACCTCCTGAAGGGAGGACAGAGTAAGCCTTTATCCGCATCATAAGATGGCCAAGGTAGAGCACCAAACAAGCCCCTGTCTGTGCCGCAAAAAGGGCAGGGCAGGGCGCCTTCTGGAGAGAGGTCAGGTATGTCCTTGGTTCTAATCTCTAAGATGAGCTAACAAAGAACACTGAACAACAATGGACTAAGACATCCAGGCCCAAGAAGAGGCCCACTGAACAATGGCTAAGATGTCCAAGCCCAAGAAAAGGCACATTCTATAATGGACTGAGACGTCCGAGCCCAAGAGAAGGCACCTTCGGCAATAGACTAAGATTTCTAAGTCTGAGAAGAAGGTCATCATATCAGGAATCGAGAAAGAGGCATTTCTAATTACGGACTAAGACGTCCAAGCTCAAGAAGTAACTAGACAAATTACTTCTTTGCAAGACTTAAAGGGTTCACACATCAAAGGAGTATAATAGGGCTCCGCTTATAAATACCCAAATCTGGGCTTGGGGCTTTCATTCCTAAACATCGCCTATAAATACCCGAATCTAGGTTTCGAGAATCTCATACTGAAATTCATCCAATTGATACCCGAATCAGGGTTTCGGGCCTTTCATATTTAAACATCGTCAATTAATACTCGAATCTGGATTTTGGATATTCATTTCAAAACTTCAATATTTAATACCCGAATCTGGGTTTTGGGTCTCTATTAACCACTGATTATCTTAATATAACTGAATCTGTGTATCGAGACGATTACTTATTCGAACCCTAATCTGGGTGTGACTTATCGGTAATGGAATTCTATTTTTCTATCATAAATGCCCGAATCTTGGTCAAGGAACACTATCATGAAGATCACTGTAAAGAGTTTTTGAATTTGATTTTTGGATTTCTAATTTACCAAATCCCATTAGTGTCAAGGAACGGGTCGAAGGATTTTTACTTTCAAAATTCAGATGGCGATTTCTGAATTTAGTTCTTTATTAAATATATCTTAAAGGTTACATTCCAACATTAACACCCTTGAGATAAGGCGGGATTTCTTGTCTACAAATTTCAAATATTTCAGCCAAATGGTTGAAATTAAATTCTCAAGCATTTCTCATCGCAGTTGGAGACGGGATTTAAATGAGTGACATAGATTATCTCTCATGTAGTTAATAAGATGATTTGTTAATTTGAGCAAATAATATACATAGATTGGTTTGCCAATTTCAAGCTAACAATTATAAATATTGATTGATTCATACTTTTTAGGGAAATCAATACAGAAAAAATAAATAAAGGATTCAGTAAATTCGGAAGTAATGAAGAAGCTATCAAAAAGCCTTCTAGAAATGACATCACTGAAAAGGTTAGCAAGTCAGCGATATTTTTCAAATTCATATAATTTACATAAGCCATGAGATGATTTACAAAGTTATGAACATAATAACATCTTCATACAAAACAAGCTTATTCGAATCAAATATACAAATAAATTATAAGTCCTGTGCAGCATTTTCAAGAGTCATGGTGATTGAAGGATCTACTACATGGTGGATCGCAGCACAGAGAGCTTCTTTGATTTTTTTTCTTCTCTTTCTTCCTTACTTTGGTTTCGTCGTCAATGGCATCAATTTTAGTTTTCAAAGCACGATCGAAGGCTCTATTTTTCGCTCTAAGGGTCTTATTATCCCTTTCTAACTCTGCAGCGCGCTTTTGGAGGAAATAAATATCGCCCCCGAGCTTTTGATTTTTGGCGGTGTAAGCATTAATAGTATGAGAATACTTAACTTTCTGTTGTTCGTCAAAATATTTGGCTATCTCAAATTTAACATTGCGGCACCAATTCCCCACAACATTTTCATCTAAGCTCGGAGGAGAACTGAGCATAATAGGAAATTTTAGGGCCACAAGTTGTGTTAATCTTGTTGGTTTAGCAGCCGTAGGAGAAGAGTGAGGGACTGACAAATCCATACTCGAAATCTTTCCCCCTATAATGAATTCCAGTGATTAACACTGTGCCTGACTATCCTTTAATTTCAGCTCCAAGTCACTTATTTGCCGAATAAGTTCAGACTTCTTATGATCAAAGTCAGTTATGGGATTAATCTTCACTTATCGCTTAAGTGTGGTGATCGTTTCATCTTTACTTTTGATTTCTGCCTTAAGATGGGCAATATGATCTTTTTGATTGCTAGCTATAGTTTCTGAACAAAGTATCTTTTATGCCATTTCATGGTCTCAACATTGCCGCCAAAGCATTCCAGTAAAACATTATCGTTAGGCGCAATTCCTCTACTTCTTAGCAACAAACTCACTAAGAGCTTCGACATGTGATGATAAATTATGAAGGAGAGAAGTTCTAGATAACTATAGCTCCTATTTAAGAAAAAGAAATAAAATAAAAGTTGAGATCAGGATAAAAAAATTTCTTTATTATTACAACAAAGGGTTACAACTTAAACAAACAACAAAGTTAAAAGATACAATAAGCAACTAGATTACATCTAAAGTTTAGAAACTTCTTTTCTAAGTTTATCTAGTGAGTTAGCATTATACTACTGAATCAAATGGGATAATGACTCCTTCTGGGATAATGACTGGTGAGCATTTTCTATAGTCCCACTTCGCGGTTAGAGGACTACTATAACCGCAAATTAATTTTGTGTGAAATGTTCTAATCTCTTTAATAAATGATTCTTTCTCATCCCTAAGGAAATCAAAGCAGAGGTGAGGTTATTCTAAATAAATTTTTTATAAATCTCGAAGAAAGCAATATTTTGCTAATTTACAAGTCTTTAAAAGTGATGCCTTTTCATGATAAAATCTCCTCAGTTTGACATATTGGCCTAAATGGTCTCTAGGAACAAGTCGATCTATTGAATAGTCATTTGTAATAGTACAATAAAGAAAGGCTAAACATAAAAGGCAGAGCTAAAATATATATTCATAAATCAGTAAACTGTTACTTGTTTTCAATCACTCATCTGTTTCATATAAAATAGACTTAGAGAAAAACTCAAAGACAAATTTATATTTATAGTACTTAAGCTTTTCAACGAGGATATTTTGAGTAATTGACCCGACCCGTGATAAATTCCAACAAGCTCCAGGATGCAGGTTAGATCAAAATTCATCTAAGTATCTTTTATGGAAACATCTAAGTAAACCGCTATTGAATTCGCCTAAGTATGAAAAGTCTATAATCGAATGTCTACAATAAGATTTATACAAAAAGTTAACTAAAATTTCTCTTTCTTCAATCATCATCCAAAATAAAGTAAGTAACTCTCGATTCTCCTTTAAGAGAGCGTCGTATCGGAGGCGCGCTCTCTTTAATAAGGGGGCAGCCCACTGATATTCAAATGATGCTAGTACAGAGGTACACATGTTGAGATTATGATATTTTTCGAAAAGAAAATTGTACTCCTTTATCAGTTTTTCTAATTCCCTATATAACTTGTTAATTTCTGCAAATTTCCTTTCAAGTTTAGTCCTATATGGATGGGTGGACTTCTTCCTTATCTAAAACAAATGATTTTGTACTAATCATTATCTTTGAAGTGAAAGATATTTAAACAAAGAATCTCATACTTGAGATACCATGATAGAAGCTGGAAAGGCTTGCTCTTTTCCTTTAGGATCCTCAGCATGGATAGGAGCAGGCTCATCCTCAAGAGGAGCAGAAGGTTCGGGGGATGTAGTAGGAACATCCTTCTGAGGAGATGGTTCTTTTTCAAGAGGTTGAACATTGTCGCCACCATCCTTTTTAGAAGTTCCAGAAGGACCCCTTTTACCTCCGTCAAAACCTGGCTGCCAGCAAGGTCGTCATTATCTTTCTCATCGTCATTAGGATCATCATCGCCTTTTTCCTCACCGGAGTCATCTTTGTCACCCTCCTCCTCAGAGTCTGATTCGATTTCGATGTAGGGGACATCAAAAGAAAGAATCTCAGAAGAATTAATTTTTTCTTCATCTGCGAGGTTAATCCCCTATTTCATCTGATTAATTTTTCCCATCACTCTATCGACTAAGGCAGAATCAACCGAAGGAAAGCTAAAGTCCGGGCATTTCTTGTAGTTGTCAGCATATGCAAGCATAAGAGCATCTTCATAAGTCTTCAGTATCATTTTCCCTAGAGTGGCACCGATATATTGGGACACTCGCTGCTTGACATCAGTAATGGTATGGATAGCAAGTTTTAATGAAGCTCTGGTCTTCTTAAATTTTTCTTCCTGTGAGATGTTCCTTACGAGCAAGCAAGCCTTCTCGTCTTTAGAATCTTTTAAAGTGAGCTCCACGGCAAGTTTCTCAATGGTAAAGAGTTGATGAGCCTGCCCTTCTACTTCTAGATCAGCCTCAGCTCGAGCAAGAGAGGCTTTTGCTCGTTCCAACTCTGTGGAAGCATCATTTTTAATAGCAGATAGAGAAGATAATTGATTTTTGAGTTCAGAATTTTCCACTTGAAGTTTGGAGGATTCTGTAGAGGACTTTGAAACATGCTCATTTAAAGCTAACCAACTCTTGGAAATCTGAAAGAAAAATGTAACACAAGTTAGAGATTTAAGAGAATACTGATGGTGATAAGGTCAATTGAACAAGAATTTACCAAAATTTGTTACTCCATTAAAGAGCGACAATGCCCTACCAAATCTGCAGAAGAGGAAGGTGGAAGAATAGAAATGAAATATTTTAAGTGGAGAATAGACTCAACCATCTCTTCAAAATTGATAGTGGAAGGAGAAGAAGATTTCGGTAGAGAAGGAGCGTGCCTTGGGGTAGGAGGCATATTCAAGTCTAGCTGCATTTGGCAAGAGCAGTTGGCGAATTTGAAAAAGATACGGGTGATAAGATCAACAGTAGCTGGGGTTTGCGCATGCTTATCTTTGAGAGCCTCCACAATTGGACTCTTTGGAGCTTTTTCAGAAGTTAAGCGCTCCTCCTCTCTCTCCACATCTATAATTTTAGCAACCTTCTTCGTAGGCTCGAATTCAGAAGATTCCATTAACTTCCTTTTAAAAGCTGTCATGGATTTAGTGAGTGATTCTATAACTAACGACACTCCGAAAATTGGTGGAAGAGGGATAGCACTACTGACGGGTGTTGTGACTTGAGTAGAAGCTGAAACAAGTTAAAACAGATTAAGAAGTCAGCCAAATAATTCATAGAACGCTCAAGATGGAAAACAAACACTTGACCTATAACATACTAGAGTGATCGGCGTAAATAGGTGACATAGGAGAAAAAGTTGATGAATCTCCAAGGGAGAGAAAGCATTTTCCATGAGAAGTATGTTGGATAGATGAAGGAGTTCCTTAAATCTTCTGGCCTGCTGGCAAGAAAGAGTGTTTTCGTAGATTGGTAGGAGTCAACAGCGTCAATCTACTCCCAACTTGTCTTAAAGCTGCAATTAGAGAGTTGATTGTTTTCTTATCATTGTCATTAAGTTCTTTACCAAGCACACCTAATAAAAGTGAAGATTAGGCGATAGAAAACATCGAGTAAAAAAATGCAACAAAAATCAAGACTTATGAGGAGAAGATAAAGTCCCGCGGATATCAGAAGAGCACTTGACGAAGAAGAACTGATTTTCCCAGTCCTCGAATTTATTAACCCCGTCTGAAATAAAAAATTTCTGGGGTTGGCACTATATATCTGATTATTAAGATTTCTCAACTTGACCAACCGAGTCAAGTAATTCAATATGTCGGCATTGAGAGATAGAAGGTCGAATTCCAATGCCATCATTTCTAAAGATAAGAGATAAGTATAGGGATTCGGTGAGAACTGGATTGGAGCAATCCCGACATGAGAGAGGAATGTAGATAAGAATTTTGGGAAGGGCAAGAATCCACTATGCCGTATGTGCGTGGCAGTATGGGCAAAAAACCCTTCAGGAGGGTTGTTGATGGTGTCATTCTCTTTTGGGGGAATGGATTCAATACCGTGATGCCGAAGTCGTTAAGGATGGCAGCAACTTCATCTTGGGTTGCAGTGAGAGAATGCTTAGAGACGGCTTTAGCCTTCTTTAAGGAACTCATGACTCTGCCAGGTGAAAATGTTTCAGTTAATATTTTCAAGTTTGATATTGATATAACATTCTTTTATGAATCAAACAAAGAACCTATTAAATTACTTAAACATAAAAACAAATATGAAACTTCTAGTTTGTGCAAATAGTTTAAGTTTAAAACAAAAGACATTGGGCTACCGACATAGTCAAAAGGAAAAGAACATTATCATTTAACAAGCATATCTTGACATTGTCGAAAGCATAAATAAGAGTGTTCCTAAGCTATCGACAAAGTCAAAAGAATAAGACATAATATTTGTTCACTCTTCACTTTTCAACAGTTTCGGAAGCTCAACAGGCACCTAATTGCTAAGGAAAGGTGGTTAAGATCAACTCGAAAACTTAAACAAAAAAATGTACTCTACAAACATTTCATAAACCAAACAACAAGACCTTTCGACACTATCAACACCAATAACTTAGGTTAACTGAGAAAAATACTAATGTTGTCGAAACCCAACCTACTCATTGAAGTCGAAAGGTTCTAAGTTAAATTTATGTACACTTAGGACGTTTCGAAAAAGATAGATAAAATAGTCCTAAGGGGTTTCAACCTAGCAGATAAAGGTGGTGTCGAGGGGGTCGAAGGGTTTTAACAATTCTAAGAAATTAATCATGGAGAATGAATTGCTATCGAAACATAGGGTTTCAACTAAGCTGAAATGTTTTGTTGTCAACGGAGTACCTTCTCTCTACTTAGTAGCATGGCCTTTTGACAAGGATGATCTAATCGGCACTACAACATCTTTTGACCTCATCGAAAGGAGCTAAAGTAGCAAAACCAACGTTGCCATCTTAATCCCTTACGAAGGGTTAGAAAAGTCATTTTGTGGCGCTAATTTTTCATCCATACGCGAGAGACTTCCATGTAAAGGAATCGGATTTAATTATCCCAGAAACCCGATGGGGTTTAATTATCCCCCAAACCAGATTACAAATCCAAGTTTTCAAAAAATTTCTTGAAGAACAAGTAAATGCAATATGTTAAAAAAATGAATTCGAACTGAAATCAATCTATCTCGATTTCAAAGGTATGAAAAAATCATCAAATTAGAAACCAAGATTTACTAACAATGAACAAAAATAGAAAATTTTAAAATAAAAATCCAAACTCGATAAGATAAATGGGTTTAAGTATCATCCATTAGTAGTTTCAACATCATAAACTGGAAATAAATTCTAAAATTTCCTAAAACATTAGTAGAAACGGCTTCTCAGTGAATCGATCAAAATTTACCCTAGAAAAATCGAGATTCAAATATTTTAAACAAAATCGAATTTCAATTTTGAAATCAAGAAGGGGTAAAATTTGATTAAAGATAGCAAAACAAAGTTAAATCTAAACTCACAAATTAGATTTGATGACTATTTTGATTTCTTAAAGTAATCTGAAGATTTGGAAATTTTTTTGGACTATGTTACTTGGGCTTTGAATTTTGTTTGTAGGAAAGCAAAAGAGGAAGAAGAAGAAAGGTGCACTTTATAAAAAAAATTTGACCAAAGTTATCAACCGTTCGATCAGATTTGAATGGATGGCCAGATTCACGTAGGAAGACCAAAAGGCAGGAAGCTTCTGGATTTCAACAAAGATGACCTGGAATGTCAAGAGCATCCCTTCATAGGGATGAGCAAATGTTGCTCCAAATATTCGACTTTCGACCAAGTCAACACCTCCTAAGAAAAGACAAAAAGATAAGAGCTCAGCTAAACCTTTCGAAGGAGTCAAAGGGATGCTGCCATCAAATTTTGGTGACTTCAGGACCTTTCGATGGTGTTGGAAGGCTTCTCCTATCAATATTCAGAAAGTTCTACCGTTTGAAGAAGACGAAGGAATCGAAAGTACCCTTCCGACCTCACTAAGAAACCTTTGATTAGTTCAAGGACTTTCGACTACGGTGAAGCTACTACACCTTTCGAAGACAATGTTGAATAGCTCTTTAAACATACGTTGAACCACTCAGAACCAATGGTTTTGCCTTCATTCACACTGCTAGAAAGAAAGTATCATTTGGAGCAACCCCTTTGAAAGCTATAGTAAGCCTTTCAAATCATCAAAACCAACATGGTCCAGGAATGGTTCCACATCAGATTAAAAACAAGATCATGGGCGTAACCGACATCATCGAAACCAATAAACAAAGACTAACAACAGAGTCCGAAGTACTCTCACGACAACTCAAAGAAGACGAGCGTCACCATACTTTATGACAAAGGCGGCAATATGATCAGGTCTTTTAGAAGCCACCTTCCGACCTAGTCGAAAGCATTAGGGTCGAAAGGTGTTAAGCCACATCTATAAATAAGACCCAAGGAGTCACGTTTTGGGGATCTGATTCTTCTCACTCTCAACTTGTATGCTCCTAAATAAAGTCTTATAACCCAAGTTTGTAAATCAATTTGGGAGATTGAAGAAATAAAGTATTTTTAGCTAAATAAAGGGTAGTTTTGAATATTTTGATCTACCTTACTGTTTCATTAGAGATTTTGTTGTATTCACCTTATATTTCAGGTTTTACCTTCATCAAAAGGTTGCTATCAACATAGTCAAAACCCCTATAAGTTCTAGTAACTTCTATAACCAATTCAGGGAAATCTTTCCTCTGAGTTAAAGCTTTCAACAAGGTTGAAGCCAATCTTTTAAACACTAAAGCCTGAAATTACTGATTCAAACCCAAGGAGTTTATATACCCAACTTTCAACTAGATCCAAACCCTCACCTAGGATCCCAATACAAAGTTTAAACTATCCTAAATCCCAAAGTTCCCGACAAGATCGGATCCTAGAGAAACTTTCTTAATTCAAGTCTTACCATTAAGGTTGCCACGCTTCCAACAGGGTCAGAACCTGTATCAGATTTATGAAGTAAGTCCTAGCTATACGACCAAAAGGGCTTCCGACAAGGTCGAAACCTTTTAATGGAAAACTTTCTAAGATACTTCTACCAATTCGAAAGAAAAGCCTTCAAAGGGAAGGTTAATCCAACTCAACAAAGCCGAAAGGTCGCCAAGCACGGAACCTAGCCCTTTCAACATAGTCGAAAGGTATGTTTGGATATTTCTCACTTGCTAAAGCTTATTCAAGAGGAAATTCTAAAAGGATTCACTCATTCTCTTATGTTCAACTTGACTAAAGGATAATTCACATTCCTTAGAATAATTTTTGGGGAGTTGACAAGAAATCTTGTTAACACGGGACGATACGGATATTGACTTATGATAAATTAACCCCTAGCGAACACTGGATAGCTCTAATAATGATATGTGATAAGTTAACCCTGGCCGAACACGGGATGGCTTGGAAAATAATATCTGATATAATAAATCCGAATGAACACAGGATGATTATGATTTACGATTAACCCTTAAGCAAGGAGTAGAGTTCTTAGCTATTTTGGTCTAGAATGACCTTTGATTTGCAGGTGAATTTGAAGGAACCGGTTGATTAACCACAATTTGGTCGACGGATACTCGGAGAGCTCGACTACCAATGATTGATCACTCCTAAAACTTGATTTTGTGCAAAACACACCTTACATTAATAAGGTGTAGTATAAAGGGAAAGTGTTATGACTAAATTTTCCATAGTCATAGAATAGATTCAAGCAGATGAAATGGACTGCAAACTGATAAAGAAATGAGTCAATAAGCTTGGAAGATGTCAAGATTGAAGAAATCAAAGTTTGGGCCAAGTTTCAGAAATGCAAATTAGGTTGGTACGAACATGATTCATGTTCGTAACGACATGATTTTCACCAATATGATTCATGCTAACATAATTAGAAATGTCTAAAATGATGATATGAAGAAAATCATAAAGTTTGACGAACTTTCGAACAACAAAATCATATCAGTACCAATATGATTTGGTTGGTACAACATGATTTTGAGACTTGGAATTACCAGAGATGGATGAAAGGAGCTTAAATATTGAAGAGAAAATCATCTTTGGATGCATAAATTCAGGTTGGTACTGACCCGATTCAAGTCGGTACCGATTTTATTTTTTTCCCGATAGTTGTGTGACATGACCTATTCTACAAGATGGAAATTTAGACCTTGAGCTGTGACATTTTCAAACCTAGACGATGAGATTTCAACAAAGATTTTCCTATTAATAGCAAGCTACCTACCACTTGGAGAAAATTTTTCCCTTTGGATTGCTTTTTCTATCTTCTTCTTCCCCATACCCCTCTTAACTCCGAGATCTACTAGATTGTGGTCGAATTTGAGTGGTAATCTTTGTATTCCAAAGAGAAAACGAAAGATAATAAAATTCAAGTGAATGTAGGCCGGAGAATTTTCAGAACCACTATATAAAAATCATGTTCTTGTCTTTATTAATTTTGACAGATTCACATTTTTGGTGTTTTCATCTGATATTGGGGTGTTGTGCCATTTTCCGACGCAACATATATACATACCAAATAATTAATAACACAACCAAAACATCAAATAAATTTGTAATTAATATTTCTTGACTATTAATTATTTTAATTAAGTAACACTTTAGAAACTAGATAAATCATGTGGTTTTTCGGAGAATTCACAAATGCAGTTATGTTACTCGGTGGTGTGAATTCAGTCATCAGTTGATACCGAACAATTCAGATATAATGTTCACATATCAGCTTAACTAACGGTGTGACAGTTTGGCTGAATTCTTTGCTTACAAACCTTTTTGGTCAAAAAATCATATTTTATATCATCTTAAGCAGTACAAATAGTGATAATAATTTATGCACATTCTCTTCGTCAATAATATATCACACTAAGATGTATGAAATCATGTACTAGTCAAAACTCCCCTATTATCCACACATTTAAGACAATCAGTCCATGGACAAAGCCTTATTTCAAATAATTACATTTATTACTAACCGTTTTATTTTGGATGGAGATTTTGACTTTCAGTTGATTATAGTTAACTGCTATACTAACCTCATACAAATGAGGTGACGACTTCTCTGTTGAACAGTGTTGTACTTCTAATACTTCAATTCAGACCGAACTGTAGTCGATCAATAGATCGCCGTGATTTAACTATAAGCAAGGTGGACTTATGCAGTTAAAGCCCCTTTAAAGCCTCGCTATATACCCGCTAAAGCGTGTAGCCTCTTCAACCACTACGCTTTAACAATTTAGTGCTATTAAACAATAGATCTGCTTAAAGCCCTGCCATATTCCGCAACACCTGCTAAATCAATGGATTTTCGCATCCACTTTAGCAACATTAATACAAAAACGTTAATTTGACTAGTTCTCTTCTAAACTAAACCATCAAAGTTAGGGTGAAGACTTATGTTTAAGGCCTAAGTGCTCAACATAAGATATAAATCTATTTTAGTAACCAAGTTAGGACTACATAAATCATGGTATTCTTCGTTCGATTATATAATATTAAAAATACATTTTTTTTTCCACACAAATGATGTGACAATGAGAATAAATTGATTTTAGAAATTTAATTTTGTTTCCAATAAAACTTTTTGCACCTCCGCTATTTTCCGCTATATCACCGTTTTATCCCTGCTATAGTTTTTCACACTTCCACCGCTATTGACTAGCTAAGCACTTTAACTACGCAGAGGTGGAGTATTCATATTGAATTATCACTGTATTCTCAAGTCGGGAGAACTGTATAACATTGTCACATCATGATTTCATGCTTGACCTAGCTGTTATCAACCAACTGGGAACTCTCGGACGTGTTATTCCATCATTATCGAATAACTACAAGTAGGTAACCTCTTGGTGCCTATAGTAGCCATGAGTAATACATTGTCCAACATTCGAAGAGCGTTACATACTCTGCTCTCAACTAATATATCGATATCTTATTTCAAAACATATTGATCGTGAATGTTTATAACAAAATGTTATTTTAGTTTATGATTAATTACCCCCGATTGCAACTACTTACAACTATAATCATATAACATTTATTTAAGGATTTTCCATTTACTATATTTTAAATTAGTTACTTAATTAACTATATCGCAATACAAAAATATATAACAGAAATCAAACACATTTATTACAAACAATATTGACTAAATAGTTATATATATATATATATGTATGTATGTATGTATATGTATGTAAATTACATAATTACCCTAGAGCATACCACTAATTCTTTCATTGAAAGGCATCAATCAACTGAATTTTGTATTGGTTTCGTTTCGAGGAGAGCACTTCTTTTGCAGACAACTGGAAATCCTTTCCAGCCGACTAGCATTGGTCGAATGATGAGATTTCCAATTGACTAGACTGGCAAATCATTGGGACAACATCTCCCATGTCAATAAACGTTCGAAAGCAAGTTTCGAACTTGTGACCTCTTGCACCAAAGCCGAATCAATTAACCACTTGGACAATGGTGCTTGTCTTCTTTTCTTAATTTTAATAGTTAAATATTATTTAATGGTCCTTTGAACTGGCAATAACCAACAAACTAGATCTACATTCTCCCATATTTTCACTACAATTCCACTTACCCTGTTATACAAGAAATGAAAAAGAAATACAACCAATCAGAAAACGAGTGGAAGTGTGCTCTTTACCCTGTTATACAAGAAATGAAAAAGAAATACAACCAATCAAAAAACGAGTGGAAGTGTGCTCTTTCTTGCCCAAGTAACACTAGCATTCCTCATGGTAGATTTTGTTTCCACCTCAAATATGAACTGGCAAGTAGCAAATATGTATTTCATACGACAGTATAGATATTCATGTAATTACTTTTGCTTAGCAAATAAATGACGTGCTTCTAAAAGTATGTGTCACTAATGAAAATAGAAAATGCTACCAATAATGACAAAAAAAATGAAAAGCAAAAAAAAAGTTGTTGAAAGTAAAGGCAACAGTGCAAAAAGCTAAAGCGATCAACTCCCCTTAAAGTTGAATTATAAAGCAACATGTACAAATACTGCCACATCACGTAATCAGAAAAAAGGTTTATATAACAAACACCATATCATTACCTCCTTCTCCATTAATCCAAACCAAAATCATCAACTAGAAAAAAGAAAGAGAAGAAAGTCCAGTGAAGGGATTAAAACTCTTCCTGATAGATTCAAGTAATGCGAAGTGGAATAAGTTGCATTCAACAAGCCCTCACAATAGAGGCAACAAATATCCTAAAACTCTCACTAAACTTAGCAAGAAGAAGAGGCCATGCACAAGTAACACCTCTTCATGTAGCTACAACACTGCTCACTTCATCCTCTTCTTCATCCAACCTTTTACGTCGCGCTTGCCTCAAATCTCAGCCGTTCAATATTTCCTCCCATCCACTACAAACTCGAGCCCTCGAGCTTTGTTTCAATGTAGCTTTGAACAGACTACCGACTATTCCAGTTCCTAACTCTTTGATTCATACACAGCCTTCTCTTTCTAATGCTTTAATTGCTGCCCTTAAAAGAGCTCAGGCTCATCAAAGAAGAGGCTGTATCGAACAACAACAGCAACATTTTCAACAAAGTCATCAGAATCAGTCACTTTTGGCGATAAAAGTTGAACTGGAACAGCTTATAATATCCATTTTGGATGATCCAAGTGTTAGTAGAGTCATGAGAGAAGCTGGGTTTTCTAGTACTAGTATTAAGATTAACTTGGAAGAAGATAGCTCTTCCGCTTCTGCTTTTTTCTTTGATTCTAATAGAGATGTAATTTCCAATGCTACTTTTTTCAACACACATTTTCTGAAATCTTCTCCTGAGCAAAACCCATCTGGCTATTTTGCTATCAATGAAGATTTGAAGGTTGTTTATGAAATTTTGTTGAGGAGGTTCGGAAGGAAGAACAATGTTGTTTTAGTAGGTGACTCGGTTACTTTATTAGAAGGGTTGATGTCAGAGTTTGTGAAGAGGTTGGAGAAGAGTGAAGTTCATAATGAACTTAAATCAACTAGTTTTGTTAAACTACATTTGTCAAATGTTCATATGAAGCTGATGAGCAAGATTGATGTGGATATGAAAGTTTGTGATTTGAGAAGAAAGGTGATGTCTTTAGCATTAGAGAAAAGGAATAATGTAATCATATTTGCTGGTGATCTGAAATGGGCATTGGACGATGAAGGTAGGAATGGGTTTAGTACATGTGATTATTTGATTAAAGAAGTTGGTAATTTGATCACTGAGTTAAGAATAGTTAGCAGTTGCAAAGTTTGGTTAATGGCAACTGCAGACTACAAAAGCTACATGAGTTGCCAAATGAGACATCCTTCTTTTGAGACAGAGTGGGGTATACAAGCTGTTATGGTGCCTTCAGGTGGCTTGAAGTTGAGTCTTCAACAAAACCAAAGGTTAGAGAATTGAACTTTTTTTAGTTTATTTCTACATGTGCATTTAGTTTTAATATTACGCAAAATAATATTCAATATTTTTACCTGATAAAGATATATTTTGTGCAAGATATATACACTGGACATGTAAAAAATCGTGTGGTTAGGACAACGTCTGGAATAGTTGATGAGCAGACTTTGGTCTTAAAAATAAATATCAGGCTTTCTACATTATCATCGTTATAATGGCATAGTATTTTTAAGCATTGAAAAATTTTACCCAAATATTTTTTTTCTCCCTTTTATCAAATATATAAATGAAACTTGAAAAGAGAAAAGTTTCTGTTCTCCAAAGTCTATGTCGTTAGTTACTTCAAGAGTACTGAATCATATAATACAACGAGTATTTTACATATATTATTCCTGAGTGCTTAAGCTTTCTTAGTGGAAGGAATTTGGAAAAATAACTTCATGATTACTAGTAAGATAAAGCCATTTATTCTGGCTTGGTGTCTGAATGGAAAGATACTAAAAGAAGAAGTATAACAAATTTACAAATCAAAAGACTGTGGTGTAATGTTTAAAAGCACTCATCTTTGTATTGATCTAAAACATGACAGTATATATGTTGATAGTATTTTTTACCAAAAGAATGAATAGTTGTCAGTAAAAGGTCATGGAAGCAATTTTAAATAAAATAAAGTATATAGAAGGAGAAAGAGATGTACTTTTCCTATAGTAAACTTTGAGTTGTAGCATAAAATGTGAATGATTAAAAATAAGGGAGCTGCGGGACACAAAATTTAACACTAAATGTGAGCAATTATTTTCTTCATCATGCAGCGAAGTAGATTTAAGAATGACCAAGCTAGCAACAACATATCATCCTTTACAAATGCAAGAATCAAAGAATATAAATCCTAAAGTGAAGGAAGATGAAGATGTCAGATTAATCTGTTGCACAGAATGCAGGTTCAACTTTGAAAAAGAAGCTTCTGCATTCAACACTGATTTAAACCAACTTCCTTCTTGGTTGCAACCACATAAACTCTACAATCCTAACAAGGTGCAAATTCTATGCAAAGATTTATCATATTATATTGATCATGTTATAATCATAGATTAATTAAATGTTGAATTATTTTCTAGGACACCTTGGGTGAATTGAGGATGAAATGGAACAAACTATGTCGAAATTATCATGGCCATAGATATAGCTCAAATGATCCATGGTGGTCTACGCTAATGCCTGATTCTGATAGGAAATTCAGCAACACAAACTTGAACTTGAATAACCATAAAGCAAGGACAAGCGATGTAAAGACTGCGCTTTCTTTAGGAAATACTACATTTTCAGATACTGCAACCTCAGCCGATCAAAGAAGTACCTCAAAGGTTAACCAGAAAGAGTTGTGCATGAAACTTCATCAGAATATTCCATGGCAATCTGAGAATATTCCTGTCATCTTAGAGGCGCTAGTGAATGGAAGTTGGTTGCTACTACAAGGTACTGATAGCATTGGAAAGAGTAGACTGGCTAGAGTCTTGGCTGATACAATTTTTGAATCCCCCGAAAAGCTAATATGCATTGATGCTAGAGTAGAAGCGTTTGTGGAGGCATTGAGAAAAGATAAAGAATGTGTGATGTTGATCAAGAAAGTCGATAAAGCTAGCACTGATTTTCTTAAAACAATATCCGAATGTATCAAAACCGGGGTTTTGGAGGATGAATTCGGGATGAAGATCGAACTATCAAGTTGTTTCTTCATTCTAATTGCCAATGATGATCATTCCCCAAACGAGGATGATAAAAAAGTGCTTAAAATGAAGCTAAGTGTAGAGGAAGAGAGCTCGGAAAATCGAAAGAGGAGGAATCCAGTGTCTAATTCTACTTTCATTAGAAAGGCAAAGAAGAAGATCGAGCTTGATCTCAACATCAGTGCAGAAGATAGCGATTTGACTCATGAGACGGACGACAAAAACGAAGTTCGTTTGCTTTCTACGGTGACACGTGTCCTTATGAACAAAGTCGAAGACGAGTTTTCCCAAATGGAAGAACATATCATTGCAAAACTTGGTAGCATTATAGGTAAAGGATTAGTGGTGGAGGAAACAGCTGTAGAGGGTTTGAAAGAGGCAATGGGAGGGTATTTGGAGAGTGAATTTGAAAAGTGGTCGAAAGAGGTTGTAGAATTGAGCGTTGTAACGGTAAAAAATGGAGGGAAAGTCAAGTTGTGTGTGGAGGGCAAAGAAGGAAACGTGGCCGAGTTTGGATATTTGGGATCAGTCTTGCCAAAAAGGATTCATGTAGATTGATGATTGAGTTTAGGTTCAGTTAGTTAATGGGGTGTAAAATAGGGGATAGAAATGACCAAAATGTACTCACCTTTTGCTTAATCTTAAGTCGGTATTTAGTCATCAAACCTGTTTCTTATATTATTTTAGGTACGGTCTTAGTTTCATCAAACTAACAGCGGATCATTCAAGCCAAGATGACATAAATTTCAAGAACGTAAATTTTCATCAAGATGCAGTTAGCGTATTATCATTGTTATCTAGGCATATTAGAATTTGAACGTGACAAATAACTTTTTTAATGTATATTTAGTAAAAGACGCTGATAGATATTTAGTTCTTCCCCAATATCTGTTCATTTTACGTACGCTATATTATTTCAGGTTATTTAATTAATTGATAAGTGGAAAAGGTGGACATGTATGTCATCATATTAACAGGGGGAAGCGATTTCAAGTCACACGACATGCAGAACCTATGGAATGGAGAAAGCTGAAAGGATGAAGAACGAAACAGTGTTCAAATAAAATAAATAAATGATTATAACTATAATTGCAATATTATTCGCTTTTATCTTTATGCCTGCAACTATGTAGACAAATGACAGTAAACAAAGTCCTTGCGATCTTTTGTGCTTTTGTTTGGACGTGCTTTACATGCACGCTGCTAAAGTTGATTGCAAAGGGGTTGTATTGTAGACAAATTTCTGCCTTTTTCTTTCTTTCTTTCATTCTTTCTTTCCTTCTTGGAGTTTTAAATTTAAAAGTTTTCGTATTTGTACATTTCTAAGTACTGAATCAATGGGCATATCGGAATGAACTTTAAGAATCAAACAGGTTTTATTTGAGAATTATATGCTTCTTATAAAAACTAAATTTCATTTACGACTCTTCTTAAAACTACCTAGGCTAATGTTCTCGTTACTTGTTTTTCATTGATTTAATTGTTTTGACAAGTTATATGTTTACTGCTTTCGAAGAAAAGAAGAAGACACGGTAAGTTAAAGAAAAGGAATAGAGAATCAAAAAAACGTTTTAACGTAGAGCATCTCCAAAACTGTGTTATTTATTTATTTGAGTTATTTATTTGAGTACAATTACCCCAACTATCTTATAGCATTTCTGTATTAAGTGTCAAGATGCCACCAAAAACATAAATCGTTAGCAACTACACTTTCTTCCCCCACATTTCATGTAAAAGTCTCCAACTGAACTGAAAGAAGAAAGAACCAAACGCCAAAAAAAAATAAAAAAAATAAAAAAAATCAAGGTTTGATTTTCATTATCCACACTACAGCAGGGGCCATTCGAGCATGAAAGAGAATAAGCGAAGATTTCCTATTTTTCTAAACGGCGATTCATAAACGTTGATCTGAAAACCGCTTATACCATAGACAGTTCTCAAATTATCGTCTAAACAAAAGGACTTTTTAAAACCTGTTTAAGAAGATAATATGGTTTTATTTCTTCGTTTAGTGTTTTTTTTTAAATTATATATACATACATAAATACATACGTACATATATACATATATATGTGTGTGTGGGGAGTTAATGGAACTCGAATAATAATAATAATAAAGTTGTCGATCATTTAATAGAACCCAAAACAAATCTACGAATACATAATCAAACAGTATAGTAACTGAAATAAGAAAATACTAAATTATTAATGCAAGCAATAACGTTTTAGTTCTTCTACATTCTAAAGCTTCCCACTTCATCTTGATACATTTGTTGTTGCACCAGTAAAATACTACGTTTTCCGGTCAAAACGTACTCCAAAAACTCTCTACATAAATGAGAAACATTGGTAAATACCCATCAATTTCTTTATCCCGTAGTCGTCCTTCACGAGCCTTTTTCGATTCGGTTCTTTCTCTTAGAGCACTAACTCTATTTTGCATTTTGTTGAACCTACATTTCTAAGATTTTTAACTCCTGCACTATCAGCCTCAAACGCTCCTTTTTTTAAGGCAAATACAATTAAAATGTCATTTAAAAGTGCAATTGGTTTGTTACTAGCCACTGTTAAGTTACTCGCTTCCTTGTTTCTCAACAATGATCTCTTGCTTGATTTTTATTAACGAATAAATTCGTCAACACCCAAAAGTGTATAAAAGATGGATTAATCAAAGAATAGCTTCTTTGAAGTTGGACGAAGTCGTCGCTGTCATCGGTTGAGATGTGCATCAATCTATGTCCATTGCAATTCTTTGTTTAGTCATTAAAGCTGAAGTAATGTGAAATGCAGCATAGGGTTGAAGTCAATGTACGAGTTCAATATGTACGTTCAACTATGATATGCAAGATTAAGGTCGAAGTCGGGTTGTAATCAAAGTCAAATATGCAGGTCTCGGACTTGAATGTGCTCGATATGATATGCTTGTTCATTTTTGAAGTCGAGTCAAAATGTAAATTATGATCAAAGACAAATTAGTCATAAATCATAGTCCGTATGCTGTGGAATTGTTTGATTTTCAATTACTTATATATACAAGACTCGAGTGTTACAATCGGCAAAATCCCCAAACTGATTTATGGTTTGCAAAGTTGAAAACATGTAAGAGCGAGGAGAGAGAATTCTGTCCCCTTCCACAAAGCGCAAAGGTCCATATTTATAGAGTTCGACTAGTGGCATGCTTAGGCATCCATTGGCTTAACCATTAACTACATTTTCGACCATCAAGATCGGTACTTTATCGGCTTCGACATTAGCAACATCAACGAACATCAATGACAGCATTCTTGTGTTCACATAGCTAAACTTCGACATTGGTTCAATAGAGTCGATACTCGTTATCTCTTAGTCAGCGTTGATAGTCTCATCTTCAATGATTGATTATCATTACTACCATGTATTTACATTGATGAAAGGCAACATTATTAAAAGCGGCTTCGACAACTCTTTTGGATGTATTGATGGTTCCCAACATGGCTAATGAATATCGGCAACGAGAACCCCATATCTTGAGACCTTCCTTGGTTGATAATTGGTGGTATTGTAAGCATTGAACAATGGTGAAACTGATGAACCTCGATGTCGATATTCAGTAGCTGACAAAATACGGAATTAACAACACATGTGGACATTGACGACGACAGTCATCCACATCTCATATTTAGATTTACGGCGTCTTCTAAGGGCATATGTGAAAGTCGATGCAATAACAATATTGACCTTCGGTGACATTCATCCTTATGGTTGCTCTTTCAAATTGACTTTAATGAATGTCAACTTCTTAATGAATATACTATCTTTTTTTTAACAACTTTGACCACACGCTTACTGAGCATGGATGACATTGACAACATCGGCATTGATAGGAGATGGTTTTATACAGAATTGCTTTGAAAATCATGACTTTCGACGTTAATCATAGTACCACTCAACAACCGTCGTGATTCGTGGAAGATGATGTTCCTACTTCATAGTTTTGGGCTTTATCGAGGCTAATGGATTTCATGTGATGTCACTATTCTTCAGCACTATTTCTTTAAACATCTTCGACGATGGTGATAGTAGTAACAACTATCACTGACGAAATGTGGCATTCCACTCTGGTTTTTTTGATATGAGATACTACTTACATGGTCTTGAGACTTCGCAATAAGTAAGAGGTCATTGCACGTCATCAAAGGTAGGAGACATGATGTATCTCGATGTGAATAAAGTTTAATGTCGCACAAAATGCAGCATGGTCAAATTACGATCCTTTATGTGATGCAGAGTTCTTGATCCCTTCGATCCTTTTTCTCGAAGTCTGTATTAGTTACAAAACTCATTATTATAAAGATCTAATTACTTCTCCTTGCAATGGGGTTCGACATCATCATCTTAGAGCTTTGAGTTTGAAACCATATCCTTTAAGAAGATAATATGGTTTTATTTAGCCGTTTAGTGGTTTTTTAAAATTATATTTGATTAGTGTAACTCAAATTCAGAATAATAATAATAATAGAACCGTCGACCATTTAATAAAACCTAAAACAAATCTACAAACACATAACCAAGCAGTATAGAAATTGAAATAAGAAAATACTAATTATTAATGCAAACAATAACATTGTAGTTCTTCTACATTCTGAAGCTTCCGACTTCATCTTGATACATTTGTTGTTGCACCATGAAAATACTTGGTTTTGTGGTCAAAACATACTCCAAAAACTCTCTAGATAGACGAGAAATTTTGCTAAATACTCATCATTTTCTTTATCTCATAACCGCCTTTCACAAGCTTTTTCAGTTTGGTTCTTTCTCTTTGAGCTCTAATTCTATCTGCATCTTGCTGAACCTATGTTTCCAAGATCTTTAACTTCTGCACTTTCAGCCTCAAATGCACCTTTTTAGGAAAATGCAATCAAAATATCATTTAAAAGCGCAATTAGCTTGTTAATAGCCATAGCCAAGTTACCTGCTGCGTTGTTTCTTAACAACGATCTCTTGCTTGATTTTTGTTAATGAGTAAATTTGCTAACACCCAAAAGTGTATATAGATGGATTAATCAAAGAGTAGCTTCTTTGAAGCTGGTCGAAGTTGTCGTAGTCATTGGTTGAGATGTGCATTAATCTATGTCTACTGCAATTCTTTGTTTAGTCATCAAAGCCGGATTAATGTAAAATGCAACAAAGGATCGAAGTCAACATGTGAGTTCAATATGTACATCACTATGCTATGCAAGATTAAGGTCGAAGTCGGGTTGTAGTCAAAGTAAAACATGCAGGTCTCGGACTTGAATGTGGTCGATATGATATGCTTGTTCGTTTTTGAAGTCGAGTCAAAATGCAAATTATGATCAAAAACAAATATGTTAGTCATAAATCATAGTCCATACGCTATGTAATTGTTTGATTTTCAATTACTTATGTGCACAAGACTCGAGTGTTACAATAGGCAAAATCCCCAAACTTATTTAGGGTTCGCAAAGTTGAAAACATGTAAGAAGTGAGAAGTGAAAATTCCATCAACTTCCACAAAGCCCCTAGGTCCATAGTTATATGGTTCGACAAGTGGTAGATTTTGGCATTATTGGCTTCGGCATTAACTACATCGTTGACAATGAAGATTGGTACTTTATCGGCTTTGACATTAGCAGCATCATCGAACATCAATGTCAGCATTTTTGTATTCACACAGACATGGTTAATGAATATCGGCAACGAGGATCCTATATCTTTAAATCTTCTTTGATTGATGGCCGACGGCATTGTGAGCATTGAACAACGGCGACACTGATGGCCATCAAGGTCGATATTCAGCAGTTGACAAAATGCATCACTAACAACACTTATTGAAATTGATGTCGCTAGTCATCAACATCGCATATGTAAAATTGTGGGGTCTTCTAAGGGCACATTTGAGAGTCGATGCCATACCAATATGGACCTTCGGTGGCATTCATACCTTATGGTTCCTCTTTCTAAATGACTTTAATAAATGGCGGTGTCTTAATGAATATACTATCATTTTTTTAACAACTTCAACCACACGCGGTACTAAGCATGGTTGATATTGACAGCATTAGCATTGATAGGAGATGGTTTTATTCAACTTTGCTTTCAAAATCATGACTCTCGACATTAATCATGATACCACTCAGCAGCGATCGCGATTCATGGAAGACGGTGCTTATTCTTCATAGTTCTTAGTTTTATCGAGGCTAATGGATTTCATGTGACTTCGCTATTCCTCGGCACTATTTCCTTGAACATCTTCGACGATTAGTGATAGTAGTAACACCTGTCACTGAAGAAGTATGGCACTCCACTCCGGTTTTGTTGATAAGCGACACTTCTTGCATGGTCTTGAGACTTCATAATAAGTGAGAGGTCATTGCACATCATCGAAGGTAGGCGACATGATGATCTCGATGCGAGTGAAGTTTAATGTGGCACAAAATGCGATATCGTCGAATTATGATCCTTTATGAGATGCGGTGTCCATGATCCCTTTGATATTGTTCTTCGAAGTCTGTATCGGTTACAGAACTCGTTATTATAAAGGCCTGATTACTTCTTCTTGCAATGGGGTTCGATATCATCATCTTAGAGCTTTGAATTTGAAACTATATCCTTTTGAAAAATTATGTGGATAACATTTGCCCCCCTTCCCCCGAAGTGTAATAGAAGCATTATCTTTTCAAGTCAACAATCTTAAACATCTTTCTTGCTGCCTTTTGGGTTCAATCAATCAGGTGATGCTCCTCTTTCTTTTGCGATTCAAGCTCAAAAAACGAAGGTTTCAAATTATCGAGGTCACCTAAAATTTTTAAACATTATATTTTCTGGTTATTAGTAATGTATGATTTTAATATTAATGCATATTTTCTTTATACTATAACTCAGATGACATTTAGTATTAATCTACTCAGTTGACGTTAATTTACTGGTGCAACATTATATTCTAGATACTCTATGTCAATTATTATTCATGTTTTCTTGCACGTATCCACAAACTTGTTCCTTTATCATAAGTTTAACATTTGTGTTATTTTAGCAATCCAAATGTTCAAACTTTTCTTATGAACCCAACATTGGTTATTCAACGGTCATTGACTTGTATTAAGAGTTATTTTGGACATTAAACTTTTTACTATTTAAATATCATGTAAATCTCCTGCATGCTTTTAAGAGTGAGTATTAAAATTTAGAATAATATCACCTGGTAAATGAAGGGAGAGATAGGAAAGAAATGTTTAGAAAGACTAATATGAGCTCCGAAATATTATTTCCCAAACTTATTCTCCTTTGCTTGTCAGAAATTAGCTTTCAATATTGAGTTGCTTCAAATACATCGCACAGTCCGTTTTACAAGGCTTTAATTTGACGAAAGATGTTATGCAACACTTAACTTGCTTTCCCATCGTCACCTTTATCTTTAAACCTGAAACTTACTTTTGTAATGGGTTAGCAATAATTCATTTGATAGGAAATTAGAAGAAATATCTAGTACTAGTTCTGAATAAAAGGCTAGGAAACGATTTGATAATGAGAAGGCTAAGAATTTAGTATGTCATTTGATGATAAGAAATTCAACATTCCATCTTCTTGCAATAGGAAATCCAAAATATTATTTGGTAATAGGGAATCCCACAAACCATCCAGTATAAGAAATCCAGAATATCCTTCGATAATAAGAATGCCAAAAAACTATCTGGTAATGAGAAATACAGAATTCCATCTGACAATATGGAAAGATCAAAAATCCATATCAGGTAATA
Source organism: Allium cepa (assembly GCA_030765085.1). Lineage (NCBI taxonomy): Eukaryota > Viridiplantae > Streptophyta > Magnoliopsida > Asparagales > Amaryllidaceae > Allium > Allium cepa. The sequence goes on along the minus strand of CM060940.1, from coordinate 250,081,538 downwards.
ACAAAAGACCTAAAATCCATGTATAGTACTAATAAAAGGTGAAAACTCAAATCCTACAATAAAATGAAAACTTGAATTCCACAAGAAAACCATAAATTCAATAGGAAACTCAAAATTCATCGAGAAAACCACCAAGAAAACTAGGAATTCAATCATCAAGAAATCAGAAATTCAGTCGAGAAAATCAATTAAAAGCTTATATATCTGATAAAAAGAAATTCATGAACTCATTAGAAAATCATTTAGGAATAGTAACTCGAGTAAACTTAAACAATAAATTCGCAATTCATCTAATACTTATTTCGTAATCCGACTTGAAGTGCTATATCAGATGCTTTACCAAGGACTAATACTTCGAATAGCGATGGAGATTCTCACCGTCTAAAGGAATGCTTCTTGTTGAGAGCTATGTAGATATTAAGGTGTTTGTTATTTATTATTGTTATTATTATTATATCAGCCGTCAGCAATGTAGTTCCGTTCAGTTATTCGACCAGTCAGCAAGTAGTTCCGTTCGACCATTCAACCGTTTAGCAGGTGTTCCATTCGGCCATTCAGCTGTTTAGCATGCAGTTCTGTTCGGTTGTTTGGGCATTCATTAAGTAGTTCCATTCAGTTATTTTTCCATTTAGCAGGTACTTCCATTCGTCTGTTTGATTGTTCAACGGGCTCAATTAGTTTATTGACACTTATTTTATAGATCTTCCTTTGAAGGTTTCCCTACTTCTAGGTCAAGGTTGGATCTATCATAAATCTATTTCAATCTATTTCCTTGGATGAACGTATTCTTATCCTTATAGTAAGGATTTGCTCTTTGCTTAATTCCCTTTTCCTCTTTATTGGTCTTTGGATTCTTTCATATCTTTCATCTTTGTCTCTTTTTGGGGGTTTTGGACATCTTAGTCCCTTCTCTCTTTACCCTTTCTTGGGCTTTGCCTCTACTTGAGTTGTAAAAATCTTTGATTTTTTTCTTTTTCCCCGTTTTGGGCTTTGCTACTGTTTTTACCTTTGGACATCTTTGTCCTTTTTCATTTGTGCCTCCTCTTGGGTTTTGTCTTCGCTTCATTCTTGGGCTTTTTCCTTGCTTCAGACCGTGGATATCTTCATCCATTCTGTTTTTTTGTGTCTTTTCTTGGGGTTTATCTCTACTTCAGACTAGTGACATCTTCGTCCATTCTGTTTGTTTGTGCCTCTTCTTGGGCTTTTTCCTTGCTTCAGACAATGGATATCTTCATCCCTTTTGGTTTTGAAACTGCTTTGGGAAATTGTTAGAGGCTTTGGTGGATGCTGAACCATCCTCCCTCTAGGAGGCACTCTAAATTGGCCGAAGGTTTTTGTCCCTCCTTCTAGGAATGGTTTTTGTCCCTCCTTCTAGGAATGCTCTGAGGTATATATTAGAGGCTTTTGGAGCTTCAGAGTGGACATTATATGCTTTTGGTGTTCCAGAGTGGACATCAGATGCATTTTAGTACTCCACAGTGGACATTGAAGGTTTTTGTTGCTTTAGAGTGGACATCAAAGGTTTTTGGTGCTCTGGAGTGGACATCGAAGGCTTTAAAGAAGTTTTTCTTTCTCAAAATTTGTTTGTAGAAATGATTTTTGGCTAATTGAAATACTCGTGAAAACCCTTTGGAACATCAACTTTTCTACCATGGAACTTCTTTTTTGAAGAAAGAAATTTCTGTAAATGGACCACTTTAACAAATTGAGGAATTATTTTCCATAAAGATTTGGATACTTCAACTCTTTGATAATAGGTTTTTAAATCATTCTCATAATAGAAACACAAATCTCAAATAAGAGACTAAGTGGTCATGATTCATGAACTAATAGTCCTTTAATCGAGAATAGGCTCTTCCGATTAGATTTTTTGCAGTGCTAATGAGTCTTTGTAGTTCCAAAACTTTTCTTTAAAAAATATGTATAGGTCTTTCTTTCCCATATTTTTTGGAAATCTTTGAAAACGCTTTTGTCAGGACATGTTCAATCAAAATCTTTTATGTGCATTTACTAATGTTGGGTAATATTTTTTTATTAAATATTTTATAAAGCTTTCTTGAAATAGATAGATATTTGGTTTCATCGATCTGTATGGTAACTGGGAATAGCTCTTCTTGTCTTTTAAAAGTGATTTTTCTCAAAGATGTGTTCAGTAAATCTTTTGGTGATAAAATGACTTGTTGAAAATAAAGATAGTGTATTTACTTCCAGCTTTATATAATATATATAATCGTACCTCCTTGGTTTTTTCTTAGCAAAAATGAATGTTTTGTTTTCAAGTCTAAATAGTCATGATCCATAACTAATAGGATTTTACGGACAAGAGCATGCTTTTTCTAAGAATCCCTTCATTTAGGAAGGATTTGGATGCTTACCTTTTCCAGGAACTGATCTATGATTGAAGTTTGATGGTAATTTTGGATTCCATAAAAGAAATTCTTTACACCACATAGAGTCAGACTTTGGGATAGGGGGCTACTTTATATTTGATATCTAAGCTGTCTTCCTTCAGAGACAGCTATAAATATGTTATGCTTCGACAAGGAAATTAAGAACCTTTTGTATGAAGTGGATTGGATTTTTTACCTTTAAAGAGACTCGAATTTCATGTTAATACATGATTAATTTTAAGTATGAATCAAATTAAAAAAATTATTAGTAAAGACAGTCTGTGGTGGCATTTAGCACAAAACTTCATAGTTTGACCTGAATTTGGAGTTGCAAATTTGCTTTTCTACTTAGGTTTCAGGTGCTTGGATTACTCTCTTTTAAGCAGAAAATATTCTAAGTTTCCATAGTGAATTCTTTTAGAAATCCTGACTTGGTCGCATTTTGAATTATTCTTTCCTGTGTGTGACATTTGTCAGTTTTATGCCCGTTCACTTTATGATAATCGTAATAATCTTTTCCTTTATTCTATTCAAAATGGCTCGATTTTTTATAGGAGGTGAAGAAATTTTCATCATATTTTATCATGATGAAAATGTGGGAAAGAGGTTTGTTTAAATCTACATAGTTGGATTTGGAAATCTCCCTCTGTCTCCTTCTTCTACTCTCATTCCCTTTTACCCTTTTACTAGGATGTTCGAAGTCGAACCTTCTCTGTTTTTGGTTTTTCTAAGATTCTTATTGGCATGGTTCATCTCATCCATTTGAATAAATTTTTTGACCTGGAAATAGAAGTGCCATAGATCCTTACAGCCATGAATATAAAATTCTTCCTAAAATGGGGTCTTGCTGTAATTAACCCTAAAAGAACTAACATTATATTTTTTTATTGGTCATATATTCTGCTTTTAATGCTTTTCTATTAAATCATTTTGCCAAGCCATTCTCCTGGCGTTTGCTTAACATTGTTAACATGATGGAATCCATGGTTGGGTCTTTATATGTAAAACCGGGTCAAAAATTCAAAGGAAAATTGCTTCCAAGAGTAGATGGTCTTTCTTTAGTAATTCTTATACCATTTGATAGTTTTTCTATGAAAAGTTACTAGAAAGAGCTTGCAGTGAATTGCATCTGAAGCGTTATACAAATCCATTTGGTTTTCACAAGCTACAAGGTGATCATCTGGATCAATAGTTCGATCATACTTTAATAGAAGAGTCTCGATATGATATGGAACTCTAACCACCATTATTTCTTCTGAAAAGGAGTTTTGTGAAAGTTACTATTTTTCTCTAGGACAAGGATACTTTTCTCCTTAAGAACACCCTTCGTTATTTCATTGAGAATGCCTTTTTGACTGATTTCATCATCATAGTAATTTCTTCCATCGCGCCTATGCTCTTGATATGAGATTGGGCTATCTAATTGTTCAAGTGACCTTCCTTCTTAGCCTTCTTTATTCTTGTTTTGTCGGCTCATCTTAGCTTTACAGCTTTCTTGTGCTTGTAACTTATAGAATGCGCTTCATCTTGGTTTTTGCTTGGAGATTGCACTTTATTTCCTTCTTCCATAAGCTTTACCGTATTGGAAGACCTTTAAGATGGGGCTTGCTCAAGGAGTTTTCGCACAAATATTAATTGCCATATTAAATCTTGAACTTTAGCTTTACCGTTCGTATGCTTGTTAACGGTCGAAGACCACTCAATTTTGATGTTCTCTAAATTAAAGTTTAGGAGATTATTATTTTCTATGGAAGAATTTTATGTAACAGTTTATTGATAAATTTATAAGGAACTGGAGGTTTGAACCCTTCTTCTAGCCCAAAATGTTAACAAATAAATTCGTCAACACCCAAAAGTGTATAAAGATGGATTAATCAAAGAGTAGCTTCTTCAAAGCTGGTCAAAGTCATCGCAGCCATTTGTTGAGATGTGCATGATTTTATGTCCATTTCAATTCTTATTTAGTCGTCAAAGCCGGAGTCGCATAAAATGCAGCATAGGGTCGAAGTCATTGTGTGAGTTCAATATGTACATTCAAATATGCTATGCAAGATTAAGTTCGAAGTCTGGCTATAGTAAAAGTCAAATATGCAGCCTCGGACTTGAATGTGGTAGATATAATATGCTTGTTCGTGTTTGAAGTCAAGTCAAAATGAAAATTACGATCAAAGACAAATATGCTAGCGAAAAATCATAGTCCACATTCTATGCAACTGCTTGATTTCCAATTCCTTATGTGCACAAGAACCGAGTGTTATAATTGATAAAATCCCCATTATGATTTTGGGTTTACAAAGATGAAAATACGTAAGAAGTGAGGAGATAGAATTCTGCTCCCTTACACAGAGCCCTTAGGTCCATATTAATAGGGTTCGACAAGTGGAAGGCTTCGACCTCTATTAGCTTCAGCATTAACTACAAACATCGACCATCAATGTTGGTACTTTATCGGCTTCGACATTAGTAGCATCGTTAAACATCAAGGCCAGCATTCAACTGTTCACATAGCTAAAATTTGACATTGGTTCAATAGAGTCGATACTCCATATATCTAAACTCGACGTTGATAGTCTTTTCTTCATTGATCGACATTCATTACGACCATATATTAACATTGATGAAAGATGACATTAGTAAAAGAGGCTTCCACAAACCTTTTGGATGTATTGATGATTCTCGACATGGCTAATGAATATCAATGATCATGACCCCATATCTTGAAACCTTCTTTGACTGATGTTAGGTGGTATTGCAGGCATTAAACAACATCGACATTGATGATCCTTGATGTCGATATTCAGTAGCTGACGAAATGCGACATTGACGACGACGGTCATCAACATCAGATATGTAGATTTGCGATGTCTTCTAAAGGTATATGTGAGAGTCGATGCCATACCAATATGGACCTTCAATGACATTCATACTTGTGGTTCCTCTTTCAAATTGACTTTAATGAATGGTGACATCTTAATGAATATACTATTATCTTTTTAACAACTTCAACCACACATGGTACTAAGCATGGATGACATTGACAGCATCCCATTGATAGGAGATAGATTTATTCAACATTGCTTTTAAAATCATGACACCCGATATTAATCATAGTACCACTCGACAGTCATCATGATTCATGGAAGACGATGTTCATGCTTCATAGTTGTAGGCTTTATCGAGGCTAATGTATTTCATGTGATATTTCTATTCTTAGGCACTATTTCTTTGAACATCTTCAACAACCGTGATAGTAGTAACACCTGTCATTGATGAATTGCATCATTCGACTCCGGTTTTGTTGATATGCAACGCTGCTTACATGGTCGTGAGACTACATAATGAGTGAGACTCATTGCACGTCATCAAAGGTAGGCAACATAATGGATCTCGACGTACATGAAGTTTAATGTGGCAAGAAATGCTGTATGGTTGAATTTTGATCCTTTATGATATGCAGAGTCATTGATCCTTTCAATGCTATTCTTTGAAGTCTGTATTAGAATGCCTAATTACATCTCCTTGCGATGGGATTCGACATCATCTTCTTAGAACTTTGAATTTGAAAATATCTCCTCTTGAAAAATTATGTGAATAATAATTTTATTCCTTTAGGAAGCTTTGCAACTCCACTATACAACATTCTTGCAGTAGAAATCGATGGATTGCTACTATTGCCCTCTATGTCTACTGACATTATAGATTCATTTGAATGACCAAGAGATGATTCTACGGAGAGCCTTGAAGATACATTTGTTAAATTGAATTCTTCAATATATTTCTCACCGACATTTTCTTCTTCGTTGAGGGTTTCCAATGTAGCTTCACATGAAAAATTTCAAATTCTTCATGAGCTTGAAATCACCGGTGTAAGTATCACGATATATTTTATCATAATCGTCTTTTAAGCTAAATTACTACATACTCTTTAGCTTATCTCCTCTTTGCACTATTATACCTTTGTATTTGGTATACAGTATTTGAGTTATATCTTTCCATCTTCTTCTCCCAAACAATCGCTTTTTTGGCATTATGGGTCTTGATTGTAGTTCTCATTCACTCTCAAATAGAAGAACCTCCCTATAAAATGTCCTGTAGGAACTTTGGATATGTTAATCCATGCATTGGCCAACACTTTATAGTCATGTTCTCTTTATGTCATACAACTATCAGTGCTTGCATTAATTTAATCATTGATTCCAAGATCCTTGGGCTTTCTTTTGTTTGTAAGGTTTTTTGCCTTTCCTTTCCACTTGTTGCTTATAGCAATCTCTCAAGGAGTCCCTTGTGTTGTTTCTATAGGAGGAAATATTGGTTGTGAACCAAAAATGTTCGAGTTTAGAGGGATTTGATTGGGATGGTTACCACACCATTATGCAAAGTTTAGTTGGATTATTAATTAATTTAGTTATGGATTAAGGAATTGTGTCGATTGCACTTGTGAAGCTTCAGACTGCATTAGTAAATCAGTAAAGTGCGCGAGACTATCATCCTACAAGTTCATTTCAAGGATATTGCTATTGTTTGAGTTTGTCATTAGTTTGTAATTTTATTTAGTACAGATAGATTTGCTTGAATATGTAGAATGCATGCAATATGTTATACACCATATATATATATATATATATATATATATGAATTTGATGCAACTAATTTTTCTAGTGTTCAGTTTTATCAGCTGATTCTTTTAGTGTTTAGTATTATCAAATGAATTTGGTGCTACACTTATACACCATACAAAATAAATTGTAGTTTGTCTATTTGCTATTTATGTCATTTAAACTGATTTTTACAGCAGCTGGTGTTATCATACTTTAAGCCAAAATTTTGCAGAAATTGTCTCTTTGTTCTTTAATATCATTTCAACTATTTTTTACATCGTATTATCTTATCAACTTTATGCAGAGATTGTTTGTTTGCTTTAAAATCATTTCAACTTTTTGTGGCATCAACTAGTCTTATAAAGTTTATATAGAAATTATTTGTTTGCTTTAAAGTCAATTTGATTTTTCGGGCATTGACTAGTCTTATCAACTTTGTATACAAATTTTTTGTTTGCTTTGAAGCCATCTCAACTTTATTTTGGCATTGACTAGTCCTATCAATCTTAAATATAAAATGATCAAAAATTTGTTAAGATGTTGTTTCTTTGTTCATTGATATCATTTCTACTATATATATAAATACACATGCTACTTTGAGCTATTAATTTTCACAATGAAAAATGAATCATGGACTCTAGCGAATTCCTTAGTATTGATAAAAACATATATTGAGGCAGATAGTCTTCACATAAAAGAGGAGATTGATCAAGATTTTTAAGTTACCGTTAACGAAGCATACAAAATTATACAGAATTTAGATTAACGTGGAGGATTCAGGAAACAAGAAGTACGTTTATCACATTTAGCAGGTCATATAGGAGATACTGCAAAATAATAATTGAGGTTAAATAAGAGGATATTTTTTGGTTGTTTCAATCAATCTACGACTCATGTTACTTATTCACACTAGTTTTGTCGAATGATGAGCTATGGAACTACTACATATTGCAATTTGAGTAAAAAACTCTAGAGTTTCGGTTCAGCGAAATATCTATTTATCTATATTTGTATTCTACAACATTTGTATGAGCTATTTATCGAATTATAAATATCTATTCTTAGAAACCAAGAACTGTACTAAAAATAATGATATAAAATCATACATCACTATCTTACATCTTACATAAGCAAATATTACCTTAAAATCAAACATAAACACTATTTTCCCATTTAGCTTAGTTTCGCCTACTAATGTCTAGCCTATGAAGCTGGTTAAGAAGTTTACTAATTTTATTTTGCTACCCAACGGACTGATTTTGCAACATTGTTTGTTGATACTCTAGCTCATTAGTATAGTCAGTGGCTCATTAAGGAAAAGGATTGTCAATCCACTCCCAAAATCGACAACCTCTTGGATACATGTTGCATATAAAATGGAGATGACCAATACCATTTCCATTTAGGATGAGATCTTCAATAGCGATGTATCCATATTCTCAAATTATAGTATGTGATTTAACTTCTTGCTTGATTTCTAGAAGGACGATTCATTGTTGTTACTACCTTCAATCACATCTACGATGTCGTCTTAATTTTTCTTTTTGATGCCACATTGTCCCACTTGTCTTTAAAGTTGTTCTTGTTCTCTTTCATGCTTTTGCAAATCTTCATAGTGTCTTCCTTGTATTTCAATATAGAAATCGATGTAGATAATGATGGATTGAAATCCCTTCTACTCATTCTCAGTGTTTTCTTTCTATGTACAAGAGCGGTAGAGCTAAAACCTTCTTCATTTACGTTCTCCATCTTCAAAATTACATGATTATAACTTAATCGTAGGAATTGGGGATTTCGAAATTATTAGTTGAAATCATACAAATTTTAATGAAATGAGGGAAAGAATGGCTTGAGCAATCAAGGTATATGTTTAAATTTTGATTTTAGTGGAATTTTTGGAGGAAATTGAAATTTTTTGATGGGTTTAAGAGAGGTACGACATGAAAATGTTTTGAGAAGTTGAATGAAAATGGTCTCGACTAAACGCTTTACAGGGTTATTATACCCTAAGAATTTATAAACGATTTTCTAAAAACCATTTGTAGATGTTTAAAACAAAAAAACAAAAAAATAATTTCTACCCACTTGCTTGCTGGAGAAGTGGGAGAAATCGACACTTTTAAATTCATTCCTCACCCTGATTTTCCCTACCCTACTATAAATGCTCTGATACCCACGTAAAAATAGATGCTCTGATACCCACATAAAACCTTTTCTACCACTTGGATCAAATCACATCAAAAAATATAAAAATATATGTCGAGACCGTATCAGTTTCCCATCTGAATCTGTATAAGGATTGAGCAGATTTAGCGGCCTTTTGATTTCGGATCGTTACCACCAAAAAATTCTACAAAGTTCTAGATCCAAGACTAAGAAAAACTATATAACATCATATATATATATATATATGTATGTATGTATGCATGTATGTATTAGAATGACACACACATAGAAGCAAAATGATTACAATAAGAATGAGAAGTAGATTATAGTATAATTTACTATAAATGAGGATATGTTACCCTGATCCCAAATGTAAATTATATAGTCCATTTTAAATGCATATTACCTAAATGATTATTGGTTTTCATAGCGGATAGACGAAATTCTACCTTATGGAGCTATTGATTACAAATGGAACTAGAAAATGAGATAACATCACTATGAAACACTACCAAACAAAGAGTTTGTCTCCTTAGATATAAAAGTTAGATAACTTTGAAAAGAGTAAATTCGGTTAATTAATAATTGTTACTGCTTGATATCAAAGCCCAACTTTAAGATGAATAAAGAAATTATTTGGGTTTGACTAATGACCTAATCTTACATGTTTAAGTGACATAGTTCTAACGAAGAGACTAAATTGTAGAATAATTGTTGGATAAAGGTGCTACTTATAAAATGATCATGAAGTAGGACTTCACTAAGATGATCGATAAGGGAGTGACATTTTGACTATTACCATGTTATAGCAAAATTTGTACATGCTTTTATATTTAGTTAGTTTAAATTAACTAAGTACCAAAGTCATACCTATTACTTATGAGATACATAATAGAGAATTATAGCGTTGGACAAATTATTGTAAATTAATATGGAAATGATTTATATATGTGTGCGCGCATCTATATATATATACACACATATATTTTTTATGTGCGTATATATATGTGATTAATTTTATTTTTTAAATTACCCAAATTAATTAAGTTAAATATATACAATTATTATACATAGGTTTCATTTAACTTAAATGAGTAGTTCATTAATTAAAGGGGATAAAATAAAATATATAATGCATATACCTTTAAGCTATGAATTAAAACTTAATAAAGATTATGTACCTATTTAGCAGGCTCTATATGGAGAAAAGGAGGGTCAAATGTGATAGAGCTAAGGGTATGCCTTAGGGAATATTATGTAATTTGTAGCATATATCTAACTCGATATCCAAACATGTTCAAAATAAAAGGTTTTTTCTCTTTATTATATACTTGATATAATATGTTATATTAATTATTCAGCTTAATTAAAAATATGTTTAATAGAAAATCCATAATTGGTATGTTTTCTATGATAATAGTTAAAAGTGTTGTAGCCATAAGCAATTTATCATAATGAAATCAAACATGCACTACATAAAACAGGACCTTTACAGCGTTTCAAAAATGCTATAAGTGCTATTAACAGCGTTTTTACATACGCTGTATATCGACATGCAGTTATATGTTAGAGATATACAATGACAAGGAAAAATGTTTATAAATGTCCTTTTTTACAACATTTTCCTGCTGTCATGAAATCATTTAACAACGTTTGGTCTAATTTGGTAAATTCTTTTTACAGCATTTCAAAAACGCTGTTAAATGTCCTTTTCTATAGCGTTTTTCATTGTTGTGATATTTATTTATTGCGTTTACTTGTTGCAATAAATCGTGCTTTATGTTTTTAGATACAATTTAACAGCATTTTTAAGACGTTGTTAAAACATTCAGCGGCGTTTAAAAATGTCGTGGAATATTTTAAAAGAGTTTTAAAAATGCCGTCAAATTGTATACAAAGCTAAGTCAAGGCTTTTTCTACTTTTCTGTAAATTCCATTTGACTAAACATCAGTCACAAAGTGTATATATATATCACATTTCAAAATTAGCATATTATATCAATACCACATTTCAAAATCAACATATTGTATCAATACCACATTTCAGATACATATTTGATAACCATTGAAATTTCATAATCAAAATATACAATATTCTTACACCAAACATAAATATTTCGTCATCAGTAGTTCATAAACAAAATATATAGAACAAGTAGCAATAACAAAAAAAGAAAGTAGTACATATGTTAAAACCAAAAAGTAGTTCTAGCAGCAAAAATAACTTCGATCCATAACTCGTTACAACCTTTTTTGCATCATTTTCATCTATCTACCTACAAAGCAAAAGTAATGTAATTATCTCAAATGATAGTGTAATTGATGTGCATAAGTCTACATCACTAAATAAAAATACAAAGATGGAGGATGAATAATTTAAATATCTTTACAACTCGTAAAAGGATTTGAACCAGCCATAAAATAACAGTTGCTGTAAAAAGATCTCCTTACCAGGCTGCAAATATGTATTCTAGCCTGCATATTTGAGCCTACAAAATTGTCAAAGTGTTTTTTTAGAAAAAGGTACTTTATTAACAAGACAGGGCATATATTTCCATGATATGCTTCATTAAAACCTTGCAATCCCCCTAACCTAAAAGGGTGCCTTACAAGGAAAAAGAGTACATATCACTTCCATATATTAACAATACAACACTGTGTTTACAGACCAAAGTAGTTGAACAGATGGGGGAGTTGAACAAATATAAAACGCTCTCAAAACCATCCGTAGTAACTACTTGGTCAGTTGACAAATATAAGGGCCAATACAAGGAACAAGTCTCCATGATAAAAAATAAGATAAAAAAAGAATGCAAAAAGCCAGACTTCACGTGGTCAAACTAGAGCCTTCGTACAAACGCATTGAAGCGTCTTTCTCAAGTCGAAAAGAATGTCCCGGGGAGAAAAATGCAGCGACACCATTTTCGAGAAGGTAGATCTGAGATCTCAGGTGCAAACAGGAATTAATTAATGGTTCGAAAAGTGAATCCAGCAGCATCCAGAGGGTAAGTCGATGAATATCAGGGGCGATGGTGAGTTTCCGAGGACTTCATGGCGTTGTTCCATTTTTCAAAGATAAGTCTCATCTCTCTGCTTATTTCTTGATTCGAAATTGTATACTGCATTAGAGTTTTGACATCTTGATTTATCAGGACGCTTCTGATAGACGCCGGCATTTCAATTCCTCTAAGGATTCTGTTGTTTCTTTCGCACCAGATGTTCCAAATCAGGGAAGTAAAAGCAATGTTGGTAATTTGTCTTATTAAAGTTTGATTCTGCTTTGCTTTACTTATGCAGTCCAGAATATGGTTAATATTGTAATTAAGGTTGAAATCTATGTTGATTTTCTGCATAATATTTTCCGATAAGCTACTTGAGTATGGACATTTAAAAAAGAGACAGTCTCTGTCTTCTATTTTACTTGAGCATAAATTGCACTGTTGGTCAATGTTTGCCTTCCATCTACTAACACGAGCTTTAGTCTTCAATTTATTTTGAATGGCCAATAGAGCATAGATTGACATTTTAGGAGCGCATCCCTTACCCCATACGATATTTGTCCAGAAATGTTCGGATTGCTTGTTTCTGATATGATTCCATGCTGATTTCAATGTAAATTGTCCATTGTTACTAGGGATCCAGTTCCAGTAATCTTTTTCCAACTGAGGTTGAATGTTAATATTATGAATAGTTTGATGATACTGAGTAGGAACGTATCTTATATTGTGTTTCCATTTATTGTTAGATATCAACACTGAGACTTTCTTGTCACGTCCTCTTCCCACAGGCACGGCATTCCAGCCTATTTGATCTATTAATGAGGATCCATTGATCCAAGGATCAAACCACAAATTTTTGGTATCCCCATTGACAATATTTTTATCAATGAGACCTTTGCACATCTTGCTCGAAGTAAGGTTTTCCAAGTATATGATGCTATGGGGTCTATGGTAGCATTCCAGAAGTTTGCATTTTTTACAGAATTTATTTTGAATCCATTTAGCCCATAGCGATTCACCATTAATAAATTTCCATAGAAGCTTAGTAGCCACCGCTTTAGATATTTCCTCAATTTTCCTTATACCAAAGCCACCTTCAGTTTTAGTTCTATACACCTCTTCCCATTTCATTTGGTGTGCTTTAGATTTCCATAAAAAATTTGCACACAAAGTGTTAATTCTTTGTGTAACTGTCAGTGGGACTTGTGTGAATTGAAGCCAGAAGTGCAGTATAGGGTGAATTACAATTTTTATTAATTCAGCTCTCCCACTGATGTTTAACATTTTTCTATGCCAATGATTAAGCTTTTTGTTTATTTTGTCTATCAGCCATCCAAAGTCTCTTGCTCTTAATTTATTATTCGATAAAGGAATGCCTAAATAAATTATTAGGAGGGTTCCAATGTTAACATTAAAAATGCTAGTTATTTGGTTTTTATTTGTGGCCCCTTTGCTGAGAAATAGTGTAGATTTTTTGGGGGTTAATTCCATTCCTGTTATGGTATTCAGATCTTCAAAAACATTCTTGATACAGTTGGCATTTTGAATTGTTGCTTTGCTTAAGATCAGAATGTCATCTGCATAAATCAAGTGCGTAATCAAAGGTTCCTTTGATAATTGGGGTTTAAATTACCTTTGTGGAATTCCATATCCAATTTAATAGTCATAGCTTCCATAACTATGGCAAACAAATATGGTGAAAGAGGGTCACCTTGCCTTAGACCTCTTGAACTAGTGATGAAACCATATGTTGATCCTTCAACTAACACCGAGAAAGTAGGGGTAGAAATACATTCATATGTAAGATCCACAAATTCAAGGGGAAAATTCATAGAGATCAGCATATGATGAATAAAATCTCTGTTAATTTTGTCATACGCCTTATGTAGATCAATTTTCAGACATAAATTGTTACATTTTTTTCTGTTGAATCCTCTAATAATTTCATAGGCCAGAAGGGAATTTTCTGAAATAACTCTACCAAGGATGAATGCATTCTAGTTATAGGAGATAAGTTCATTCATATATAACTTCAGTCGGTTACAGAGAAGATTTGCTAGAATTTTGTAAGACGCGTTACACAAAGAGATTGGTCTAAAATCAATCATTTCCACTACATTTGGTTTTTTGGGATGAGACAAATAAACGTATGATTGATTTCTCGAACAATTTTCCCTGAGTGTAGAACACTGTTCATAGCATTCCATATGTCATATTTGATTTGCTCCCAATGAATTTTGTAAAATTTAGAATTTACTCCATCTAGACCGGGGGAACTATTGTCATTTATCTGGAAAATTGCATTTTTAACTTCCTTAATAAGAAAAGGTTTACAGAGATTTATTTTTTCATTTTCCGATAGGATTTTCTTGCAAATTATGTCTGGAAATTGTGGTTTGTCTCTAGGCGATGAAAAAAGCTCTGAAAAATATGATGTGGCTGATAGAGCAATTTTTTTTGATGCTGAATCCCAAGAACCATTGTCGTTAAGAATGAGATTATTCCCTCTTGATGTTTGCTTATTATTGATTTTCGAGAAGAATAACTCTGTGGGTCTATCTCCTTTAGTTAACCAGTTTATTTTCATTCTTTGTTCATTATCTATCGCAATATTCCTCATTATATCATGGATCTGGTCATTTTTCATACTGTATTCTTCGATTAGAAAATTGTTTAGAGGATCTCATACTAAATGCTTATAAATGTCATTTGTTTCCTCTTTTAACTTATCTAATATTGTGTATATATTACTTCTATTTGTAATCCAAATTTTCAGTTTAGCCTTCACAGTTTTTAATTTATAGAGGAGTTTGTAGAGATCATTACCTGAGAATTCTTGCTCCAAAGCTGGCTGTAAGATGCTTTGGTATCCTCTTTGATGATGCCACAAATTATTATACTTGAACGGTATGCATTTTCTTCTCATACTCTGATTAGTTAGCTTG
Organism: Allium cepa; assembly: GCA_030765085.1. Taxonomy (NCBI): domain Eukaryota; kingdom Viridiplantae; phylum Streptophyta; class Magnoliopsida; order Asparagales; family Amaryllidaceae; genus Allium; species Allium cepa. Next base: position 250,066,440 of record CM060940.1, on the reverse strand, counting down.
ATCATGATAGAAATGTGATCACTAATTAAGTGATTTCCAAAATTTATACCATATTGTTTGAATTTTTCGCTCCATAAAAGTTTACAAAATCACTATCAATTTTACTATATATAGAGAATCGAAGGCCTCCTCTCCATGTATAGAAATTTCCTGAAAATTCTGGTTCAATTAGGTTTGATTTGTTTATACAATCTATAAATTCCTGATCACCCATAACATTACAAATACCCTTATTTAGTCTTTCTATGGATGATAGAATTGCGTTAAAATCTCCTGCCACTAACCAGAGAAGTTTAATACTTAAAGATTGTTCCGTAATATAATTCCATAGATCTTTTCTCCTCATTTCCTCGTTGTGAGCATAAACAGAGGTACAAATCACGCTTAGACCACTAGAGTTATGTAGGATACCAGTAATGTATTGTTCATTCGTGTGAAGGATAATATTAGACCACTGTGTTGAATCTCAGATAATAAGAATACGACTTTTCTGACCATCTATAATATTATGAGAGAATTTCTATTTAGTTTGGACTTTATTCATGAAACTATCAATATTGTCTAACAAAAGTTTATTTTCTAGAATGCTAATAAAAGAAAATCTGTTGCTATTAAATAATCTAAAAATTTCCAATTGTTTGGATGGGGCATTCATACCCCTGCTGTTCCAAAAGAGGAACTCCATCTATTGCTTGCTTTCAGGGTTGCTTCTATTTTCTAGGGGAGCAGCATTCCCTAGTAACTTTGCTTTCTTCGACTTTTTGTTCTTTCCTTTTAATTGGTTCACAATAGAATGCCATGCAGGATTGTGTACAACATCTAGATTTACTGAGGCTTTGAATTCAAAGGGGGTTTCATTTGTTTTGACTTTTCGCGTGTTATTGGTCTTGGCAGTTTGAAAAGATATGGTGTTTTGCTCCGTGAGTTCAGATCTTCTATCCTTATCAGATTGGCCTTCGAACTCGCACTAAAGTCATAAATATGAACATCTGTGTCTATATGATTAGATTGTACATTTGATTTTAATTTTGTTTCATATCAGTTAAGCTTGAAACTGTAATAATATTCGAACTTGCAACGTTTGGATGGACTATTTGAACTTGTTCAGGAAGATTTTGTGACGGGTATATGATATATGTATTTAGTGTAATAATGTCTTTTGAATTTTCTAGCTTTGAAATCTTAGGTATCTTGTTAGAGATAGTCGGTATTTCATTGATACTGTGACTATTGATTACTTCATTCTCCGTAATATTTCAATTGACATCTATCATCATGTCTGAATTATGCTCATTTGAGGTTACATTACTTGTTTTTGGCTGCCATATTTTGTTGAATTGGCAGTTAATTTCAACATGACCAAAACTTGAATAGTTTGTGCATAATGGTGGCTTCCATTCATAGCTCACTTCTTGCCATATCATTTTGTCATCTTCATTTATTATGGGAATTTTATTAGGAAATTTGAACGAGTTATTAATTTCAACTAGCACTCTCGCGTAAGCTATTTTGATGATACCTTCAGTAAACTTATCCAATCTAATTGGAGAGCCAAGAACTGAGGCTATACGACTATACCTTCTTCTGTACAATAGTCAAGGAGAAGGTTAGGGAGTCGTATCCAAATCGGGATTGAGTGGAGAAGTTCTTTATTGAGTTGCATTCCCAAAGACGACCTTTTCATCATCATTAACTTTTTATTGTAGAAGTAAGGGCCTCCTTCTAGAACTTTATCACAATCTTATTTTTTGTTGAACTTTATCACATAGAATCCATTTTCCTTGGAATAAATTGAGAAATCATCTTCTGGCTTCTAGACTCTACGGATATAGTCTTTGAAATATAGATAATATGGTTTAGGGCCAACCATATATACCACTATTGCATTGTCCCATTTTTTTTAGCCTTTAACACAACCTCTTCTGACATTTTGGCGCATTGAAGGGAATTTAATTAATGAGGTTGATAGAATTTCAATGGGGCAGTGACAGGAATGTTGTTGCCTTTGACCACTTCGTTCCATGACCGACTGGATGTGGTACAAAACTTCCATCTATTCTGATCAGATTTGTCTACAATTTGGGGTGATTGGGTAGCATCATTATAAGGTGAACTTTGATTAGGTTTACTAATACTGGGAACTGTGGGTCGGTGATATGGGTTTACAGATTTTTGATGGGGGTTTTACTTGTAAAAACGCCAGTTATTGAATTAGACGGAATAGGAGAAATGCGTTTCCATTTTCGTCGAATCACCTTGGTGAATCCTTCGTTGTTAGTAGATTCCTGATGTATGGATTCTAGCGGTGGGAAACCAAGAGGCGGGTCCATGTCAGAAGGTGGAGGATCAGGGGGCGACTGGACAAAGGAACCGACGGCATGATTGAAGACATCAATGGTGCGAGAGAGGAGATTGGGACGTCAGATCGAGGGGGAAACGATTATGGAGACGATTATGGATCGGCGGCGGAAGATTAGGGTTTCTTCTTGGAAACAATTTTTTTAGAGAAATTGTTCACGTTCACAATTGTCAAAGTGTTCCTGGCCCAATAGCATGCTTTCTTACACCTGTTGCTTATCCTGCACGCTGTCTTTTTCCATGCACTCGGTTTTGTTCTAGCATGATTTAGTTAATTTTAATTTAAAGTTTTGTTGATGCTAATTTAATTTTGATTTTAATTTTAGTTAATTTTAATTTAATTTAAAGTTTAGGTAGTTTTAATTTTATTTTGAAGTTTGATCGGTTATAATTTCAAGTTTAATTAATGTTCATTTTATTTTTTAGTTTAGCAAATTTGAATTTAAATTTGAAGGTAGTTGATTTTAATTTAAAGTTTTTGTAACGATAATTTACATGATTTACTTCGGAACAATAGAAATAAATGAAGTAAATATACGTACATACGCACACATGTGCGCATACATACATATATGGTAAGATCATAAATGGAAAAAATAGCACACATCCATGCATTTTAATTAATTACGATATTCATCCATTAAATTAACATTTTTACAAATATAACAGGTTTTATAATATAAAATTATTACTTCATTCTTATACACTTTAAACACATGTCAAAAGTATGGGAAGTTTGTATTATACTGAAAAAGAAAATAATTTGTAGAAATGTATGCAACATCAGATGAGCAGACCAAACATTTGAGCAGATCATGTTGGTAAAGAAAATAATTTGTAGAAATTTTAAACTAAGCGTTGAAGTTTGAACTATGAAAAAAGTGATATAAAACACAAGTAATAACGATTTTATCCTTAGCAAGGGTTTTGAATGCAAATTCATGCGAGGGAAAAATTCTTTAATATGTTTCAATCCCATATCCATTTAGCTTATAACAAGACAAATTGGTTAAAGAGTAAAGGAGACAAAGAAACAAACTATCTACTTCGAGCAGCAAATAATTCAAGAATAATAGAGACGCCCACAAGCACTAAACTAACATAACTAATAATTAGTTTTTTTCGTTACTTGAACATATTTTCCAATATAATTTGCTTGGTTCCAAAGATATCTTAAGATCTAATACTTAATGCTACATGTCTTAAACTTTAACATACACATTCATTGAATCCATTACGAAGAGAAAATCCTCTAGCAAAATGAAAGTTTTACCTTGGAGTTTGGAGAAATTGATAGTGCAATTGCAGACAATGAGCATCTTTTACTTACTTGTTTTCAAATTTTTTTCATAGAATTAAAAGAAAACAGATGTAAAAAAATCAAGTGCTAAGATGTTTTGATGAGAACCAATGTATAAAATATATAATGATAAGTGGATGCAATGCAACCAAGGATGTGTAAAATTACATGCAAAAGTTGGGAAATAAAACAACACAATGTCCAACAACTTGCTCAAAATTGAGGTGATTTATTAAGAACAATACAATCATTATAAATAAATATAACTCAAATAGACAAATAATGGCATTTTCTTTACATATATAATTTTTTATTTATTGCTAGAGAATCATGTGATTCTTAGTCATGCGCTGGATATGGAAGTTTTGTCTGTATTTACGGCTAATAAATGAAAAATTTACAGCGTAGTCATTTTTGGCATTCATTTAGCATAACATATAATACATAGTTTATGAACAACAAGATTTTTTTTATTTTTGAATGTGGAATTTTATGTTATGAAAGTAAATGTGAGCCTATAAAAGAAGGTTTAAAATATAATGTTAATGTAAATTTTGATGTACATTCTACTACAAAATTGTTTTTACACTTAAAGAGCAACACAATAGTTAAAATCTTAAGAAGAAGAATAATAAGAACTATCTTCAAAATGTTTGATCTCTTTAACAGCTTGAAAATAAAATCAGAATAAAAGTAGTTGAACAAATTAACTTCAATATGCATCTTATTGTAAACTTGTTAAAGAAGCAGAAACAACAATTGGCTAAGTCTTGAAGAAGAAGAAAGTCTCCTTACTCGATATCTCTTCAACAACAAACTTGAAATTTAAATCTAAAGAAATGACCAATTAAATAATTTAGAAGGAAGGACCGACCTATAAAATAAGCATAGGACACAAAACAACAACATGTAAAAGAGAAAATGAAGCAGACAATCTCATTAAAGCATCAAAAAAGTCAATAAGAAAAGCAGCGTAGAAACGACCTAAGCATAATAGAAGAAAGGCCCATCAAACATATACAAACATAACAAGACAACCATAGTAAAAAAGAAAGATTACCTATCATACAAAAAGGTAAAATTGAATAAAAAATCAGCTAACTTATCTTGCAAGAAGTTCACCGTATTGCATTGGTAGAATCAGAGACATCTTATGTTTCATTTTTTTCTTTACACAATGACCACAAAGATCAAGAAACTAACTTATGAATATTTCTTTTGGCTTTATTTATTTATTCTACATGAATGATAGAAGTCTTATGAGTATACTAGTCAGAATAGTACAACTTTATAAGCATACGAAAAAAGAAGACAAAACAAGTGCAAAAAGGGGAAAGAAAGAGATAAACTTACAAACTTGGGTCCATTTTTCATCATAATCAGCATTCAAAAGTGAAACTCCCAAACGTTGTACAGTGTAAGTAATCATAATAATTAGAAAACATGTTGTGGTTTAGAAGATAACACTCAAGTTACTAGCATACACAAATGCATATGATTTGAATTGCCGGTGAATATACACACTATGTGTGCATGTGCACATGTTGATATTCTATAGCCCAATTTATATTGCAAAGAAAAATGTTTAAAAGTAATATTGTAGTAGTAATTACCATTGATTCTTCATCAGCTTTGCCGAATCGATGAGCAAGATCATGTAGAACTTGTGTTTTAGGCTCCATTGTTATATGTTCACTGTTTGAAAACCTAAGATTCTGGTAAAATACAAGTTCAAAGTTAATGAGTAATAGGATAGGAAAACTGAATGTCATTACGACTTCTTGAAAATCTAAGAGCATATGAGTTTTGACGCATGCATGCTCCATAAAGGTCCATGCATTACCAATCAATCCACCCATTACGTAGCCTCAATACTTACAAATTTTCATTATGATCTCGCCACTGCTTGGCTCATGCAAAGTGAAGAGTCATTGATCAAAAGAACTGTGGTCGGAATAATGGTTCAAAGGTAGTGAATGATGCTAATATAATAATAGACTAGACCTTATTTCTACTTTTATGTTGTGCTATATATAATGTTTAAGAAAATCTGGAATCACCATGGATCCGAAGCGTGTCTATGCGTAGTAATGGGAAGGAACATAATGACTATAAACACTAATAATTTAACTTTTGCACCATGAGCTGGAGTAAATTACCAAGTGTAATTATGCATTATAGACTTACTTTATTTTTCAATTTTTGTGTTTATATACTTAACTAGCATAAAATACAGAAATGGGAAGGTTAATAATTTGTCCTATTTCCATGTTTCACCCCATATTTTAAATCATTTCGCTTGTTGTAATATTCACTACTGTAATTTAAACACACACATCACCTATTTAACTTACAAAATATATAGATACAAAATTCTAATTAATACTTAAACATACTCCCAAATTAAAACAAACATGTACATGGTTAACACGATAACAAATGCAGTCATCCAAAGAAGAATTGTAGTATGTCTACCACCAAAAAGAAATGTAAATTTGATGATTTCTCTAACAATTTTTGTTAATCAAAGTGTTATAGTAAAAAAAATGAAAAATGGAAACAATGGTTGTTTTATCCGAATGGATAAAAAATGAAGGGAAGCCATCAACAAAAATTTTATGCTTTAATATATCAATACTCTAGGATTTTATTTTTCTTTTTTTCCATGGCCATTTAATCTACATAGGTTCATTCCATGGGAAGATCATTATGTAATAATTAGTAGATATAACTACCTAAATTAAATCACATATCTTAGTAGACATCTCAACTTATTGTAGCGGATATCATAAATATATTGAGTGCAATTAAAACACAATGACTTACATAATAATAACAAAAACTAGTAATTTCAAATGTTGCATCTAAAGGTTAATCAAACTACCTCAAATCAGGTTTTTAAAGATAATCGACTAGGAATTCTTCAATGATTGATGCTCTTAGTTATTGAGTAAACGCAAAATTAGAGTCGTGTTCTACATAATCTTATGTCAAATATATAATGCTATCACAATTAAGGATTATTTATATTACTTATTATTAACAATTCAAACTCAGATTAGAATAAAACTAAGTTAACTTAGTTGATTTTTATGACTTAGTTAACTTTTATAAACTTATTTACTATAAAAATAAATCGACTTAATTAATTTATATAAACTTATTTAATTATCATAAAATTTATTAACTTGGTTAATTTTATAGATAGGTTAATTTTTATAATATTTAGTTAATTTTTAAAAATATTTAATTTTATAAACTAGATTAATTTTTATAAAATTTAGTTAAATAAATTAAATTTTTATAAACTTCGTTAAATTGTATAAAAAATAATTAATTTTTATTAACATGGTTATATTTTACAAAATTTAGTAAATTTTTATAAACAGGAAAATAGGCACATGGACAAACTTAGAAATTTTTTTAGGCTGAAGTACAGCAATTTAATTTTTTTCCTGACGGATAATGCTAATTATAACTAGCATTTTGTACAGCGAAAAACTGAATATAATGCTAGTTATAACTAGCATTTTGTATAGTGTAAAAGCTTAATATAATGCTAAATATAACTAGTATTTGTCTTTCAGTCTAAGAATAAAACTTTATGTCCTTCAGCCTATTTTTTCCTTCAAAGTTTGTCCTTTTCCCTAGTTCTCTCTTTTATAAACTAGGTTAATTTATATAAAATTTAGTTTACATAGTAAATTTTTATAACATTTAGTTAAATTTTATAAAACTTGGTTAATTTAGTTAAAATTTTAGAAAAATCAATTAATTTTTATAAAACTAAGTTAACTTAGTTAATTTTTTAATGCTAATATAATTTTTATAGATCTTATTTAATTTTTTTATAACTCTAAGTTAATTTTCATAAGACTTGTTTAATTTTTATTAACTTTGTAAAATCTAGTTAATTTTTATATAACTTAGTTAATTTTTATAAACATAATTACTTTTATAAAACTTCATTAACTTGGTAAATTTTTTATTTAATTTAAATGATTCTTCCAAACTTAATTAATTTTTATGAACATAGTTAAATTATGTAAACTTAGCTAACGTAGTTAACTTTTTATTAAACTTAGTTAACTTGGCTAAATTTTTAAAAATAATTAACTTTTAAAAACTCAGTTATTTTTAAAATTTTAATTACTATTTATGAAACTTATTTAACATAGTTAATTTTTATAAATTTAATTAATTTTTTATAAAACATAATTAAGCCTTCCAATTAATGTAAGTAAATTCTTTTATAGCATGTGGTGTTAAAAGTAGATTATTAAGCACTGTGCATTATGCAAATTCGAAGGGAAATGGGAAAAGTATATATCAACGTAAGTTGTTAAAGATGATGATCACTAAATGAGAATGAAATTGCAAGCAAGTTAAAAATACATACATGATTAATATATTAATCATTTTTATTTACGTCGATTGATAAGGTCAGGGGAAGTTTCCTTCATGTACTTCATACAATAAATAATGTATTTCCTTCTTTTATTCTTTTTTGAAACAAAAATAACAATCAATAGAGTTATTTAATTTTGGTCAGATATTATTCACCACTACATGCATATATACATGCCCATGAGAACATTAAATCGTAAGGGCATACTTGATAGTGAAGATAAATCAATGTGAACATGTATAGTTAACAAAAATTTGCAAGATGATTTTTGAACAAACCAAATCATATAAGGAAAATCATGTTAAAATAAAATTTAACACCATAGATTAAAAACACTGTTATATAAAATGCATAAACAAACATATAATATTACCTCACGTCTTACTGTGTATGGTTTTAAAACTAAGCTTGCATCCATAGGTTAGTTACCTTTATAAATTTAGTTAAATTCAATAAAACTTAGTCGACTAATTTTAATTTATAAAACATAGTTAATTTGTATAATTTTCATAAAACTTGGTGAAATTAGTCAAATTTATAAATTTACACAATTTTTATAAAATTATTTACTTTGTTATATATAAATGTTTACAACTATTTTTGTATTACTGGATTTCTGAGAAACCCAATAATACCTCCTTTGCATGGTTTAAAAAATTTAACTATTTAAGTTTTTTTTTTGGGGATGTTGTAGTTGCTTGAGAGATTGTGAACTACAGTGGTGAGGAAGTGCAATGTCAGGGTTCAGCACCAACAATAGCAATTGACAATAGAAGTGGCTATCAATTATATTTGAGCACAGATTCATTGAAGGCTTCTATATCTACTACTAAATCAAGTGAGGTTAATATGTTAGCTCCAAGTGCTGAAGCTAACAGTGATTAGATGGAGATACTTATTAGTTTAATAATTAGAATGAATATTAGTTCAATAACTGAAAAACTACATGTTAATACCTATGTGCGGTCAATACTTATTTAACTTTGTTTGAGGGGACACCAACTTAGTTTCAATTGTTCGCTATTCTTTGTTGATTTTTAAAATTTTCTTTCAGACTCCTATAAACCAAACATTTAACCATTTCTATTTCAGTCACAAATGCAAAAGACAGTAAGCAAACAATACCAAACTGAAAAAGATTATGCGAGTGCAAGAAAAAGGCCACAACTTCTATAGAAAATGAAAACTAGAGTTAATATCATAGAGTATTCCGTTTTATAACAAAAAATTCAAATATAAGATCATCTTTTACCATATGTAAGTCTGACTAAAAAATTAAGTACTTTTTATATTTATGGAACAAAGTAAATAGAGAAAGAGGGGGAAAACAAACATCAAACTCAACCAAAGGGTATGAGGATAAGAACCTGTTATAGATATCCCAAAAAGTAGTTCATATCATCATGAATCCATCTGTTATGGAATCTATACGTCCTAGTAAAACCTGGGCATTAAAACAACGCAAATTTGAGCCACTGTAGAAATATCTACAATTTTTAACATCTATCAAGAATATAAATCGAAAACTTGTTTATCTAATTACCACAGAAGAATATTTTAGCAATAAAAATTTGATATTCTGTTCTTGCTTATTAAATAGTGCAACATATATAGAACCTTGATTTGACATGATTATAAACTAATATTGGAGCAAAAAAAAATACAGACAATATTTAACTAACTAAAGCACTTCAGGAAGGGAAATGGCATGAGAATGGAAATAATGGCCTTGTGTTCTTGGACTTGAAGAGAGATTTGAAGGACAGTGATTTTCCCATCAAATGATTTTAATATTATATTTGAGTTTGATATGTTCTTATACTCAAAAAATTATTGATTAACCCATGAATAAGGATGTATCAACTTTACAATGTTGTATTCCAGCGTCCCTAAAAGCATTGACATATGAGTGAAATGGTATTAGATAATAGCAAAGCAGATCATAGCTTTGAAACATCTAAATTCAGTAAGTCCTATAGTCAAAGTGTCACGATTAGTGATACAAACTTACTATCAATAGCGCATTACATTAAATGAAAAAACAATTTTGATTATGTAGTTATATACATTATAATTCTGTAACTAAGCAACTAAGTATACACGGTCAAATGTCACGTAAATGTAATAAATGTACCTTATTATTTTGCACATTCCAACGATATAAGCTTATAGGTAAAATAGTTCTAAACATCCACTAGTTTTACTATCCTTGTTATATCTTTCTTCCATATCTACTAACATGGAAAAAGAACAATAAGACAATGTTGGTTTCAAGCTTGCAGGGACTTGTTTGCAAGCATATATAGTTAAGGAAAATAATGGAATACAATTAGTCCATTAGTTACTAACTGTACTGAAACATATGGTACCAAGAATACACAAAGTATATATCTATTTGCACCAAAATTGGTCACAACACTCTTCGGGAGTCGTTGAAGAGATAATAATGAAGAATGTAAATTCAAAATGAATATTATCTAAAAAAAACTCCAATCAACAGTAAAGTAAATGTGTAGACAAGCGATTTATAGTGGTTCGGCGTGTTGCCTACGTCCACTGTGAAGCTTTTTGCAGTTTTATTGATTCTCTTTCAATGACAACAGCAAGTTACAACTGGAAATTCGAATTCAATAGCAAGAATATGATTTAGGATGATGGAGATCTTGATCCGGCAGAGTCTAGGCATTTCATAATTCAAAGGATCCCTTTTCTGTTGGCTCCGGGGCTCTATTTATAGGTGTAGGATGCTGATATTTCGCTGAAAACTTGGGAGACCACTTCTGGCATGTGAGGGCGTCCATGCGTCCGGCCTCAGGAAATTTGGACCCACTTTGGCATCGATTCGAACTCCATTCGAATCGATCAGAAAATCATCCAATCGATGTGAAATTTGGTGTGGGCATTCTTCAACATGTATGCAAGCTTCTGTGAAAATCTCATGGCATTTGGATCAGTAGATCTCGAGTTATCGTGGATACGAGACGATGTTCTTCGTGCGGCTATTTGGTTCGAAACCATCCCTTCGCATCGATGGTGGAACGCGCCTTTGTCATGACGTGGAGCACAAACCTCGAATCGATCCGGTCTCCACTCCGAGTTGACCGTGTCGACTCCATATATCTCGGCGCGTTCGTGTCGATGGATGACACGTCACCTTGGCATGCTGGCTTGATGGATTCGAATGAAGCTTCACCGATGGTTTTGGAACAGTACTTGCTGATGGAGTCGAACAACCGATGGTCGATGGAAACGAACAAACCTTTCCTTGATGGATACGGGCCCTATAGCTTCTCCATGGATACGAAGTCCATCGATGCAAACTTGCGCCCCTCGATGGATTCGAAGGATGGTGATCTGATGGATACGAAGCAGACACTGGCTGATGGGTACGAGGTCCATCGATACGAACTCCATGGATTCGAAGTTGATGGAGTCGAATCCGAGGCACTTCAATGGATTCGAAGTTTATCGATACGAAGGTGATCGGTTCGAACCAGTGTTCAGTGATGGATACGAAAACACCCATCATGATGGATACAAAATCTGGGCTTTTCCCTTCAATTTGAATCGTCCATAACTCGAGCGTATAAACTCGGATTGACTTGAAATTTGAGATGCTGACTTCTATGATCTTTCTTGTCATGTCCTATCAATTGTGGCTCAATTTGGACTCGGACAAAATTCAGCGATATCCATAGTGAAACGAAATATGACCAATCTCTGAGACGAACTGTCCTTTGTTTTCGATCGTTCTTTTGGTATCACGGCTTTGCCAAAAAGCGTGATAACATTTTCCCCCCAAAGAATGTCTTATGGAAACATGAAGTGCTTTGAAAAGATGCAATTTCTCTCTGAACAATCATTGCTCTTTTTTTGTTGAGACTCGTACTCTGTATTGCTGTAACCTTGCGTTGATATGATTGATTGCTGTAGAATAGCGCTTGGCTGTTGATTCTTATAATCGTAAAAAGATGAGTATTCGATCCCTGTAAATGTTTAAAATCGAATATTAGTCCGACATATATGCACATATGTTAGTTTGACCTTTGTTAACGTCGTGTGTCCACGAGTCGTTGTCAGTTTTGTTTGCTATTGAATTTTGTATCGATTCTCTCCTGAACCGATTTGGAAATTGGAGTTGAGACAACACTTGATGGTTGTATTGAAAAGTCCCTTCGTATCGATCCTCTCCTGAACCGATATAGAAGGTTGAGGGAATCGACTTTGTGTTGCGCGAATGTGATATTTCGAATCGATGGGTATGATCATCGGTGGATACGAGATCAACATTCGTATTGATGAAGTATGCTTATGCTATGACGAGTACGAAATCGACATTCGTATCGATGGCTTGGACGAGTACGAATCACCGATTCGTACCGATGAAAAAGGATGGATACGAAATTGATGTTCGTATCGATAGGTTTTGATGGATACGAAATTGCGGTTCGTATTGGTGAGGAATGATGGATACGAAATTGTTGTTCGTATCGATATGCAGTGAATGGAGTTGTGAAATTGTTGATGCGAACGAAGGCTTCGACTCGATGTGCTCACTATTCGCTTCGCATCGATGGAGCTCAATGTCCACTGTACAGCCTTGGTTGTATACTTCATATCGATGAAGTGTGAGGGTAACTTCGCATTGATAAGGCCTTAGGAAAATGGGTCGAACGGAGATTTAGAACCGATCCGTGTTTTGACTGGTTGCGACTGGTCAAGTTTACTGGGAGGCGAATCGTCTCGGTTACTTTCTAGGTTCCATATAAATAGGATGGGCTTTGCCATTTTCCACTTTTTCACTTTTCACCGTTGCCTTGTGTTTACTGTGTTTTTGCATCGACTCGAAGATTCAGAGAGAGAAGCACTGTGTCACGTCTCCGAATCGATCAAGATCCAAATCTTTAATTCCTCGAATTCCACACTCAAATTAGGTAATTAATCACGAATCCAAGCGGCGAAGCTATTTCAGATCTACCTCTTCTTCATCGATTAACCACTCTGGTGATTGGTAAAGCCGTATCTGGTTTGGAGAAGAATTGAATCGATCTGGGGCCTTGTGTTTGAATCGATGAGGGCGGCATCATTTTCCTTTGGATTTCGCATCGATCCCTGGGATGCCCTCATGGAGGTGATGCAGTTCGCACCGATTGACTATCGTGATGGGTCGCATCGATACGAGAAATAGCTATTGATCGGTTCGAAGCCCTTAACTTTACATCGATACGAATTACATCTTTATGACCGCTACGAAAGGTATCGATTCGAACGTGATCGATGTTAAGTTGAGGTTTTCCTGATCGGTATGAACTAGTTAACCAAGGATCGATTCGAAGTCATCTTTCATTGATCGGTACGAACTTGGCCCTTGATCATCGATTCGAAGCGCGCCCCTCTGTATCGATTCGAAGTGGTATCATGATGGATTCGAATGAGCTACCTACGATCGATTCGAAACCCTCCATGATGGATACGAAAGTTTGACATTTTCTTAGCGTAATTCCGATGAGCTTCGTTCCTGCATATTTGGACTTGATAATTAAACTGCATACTCGACCACCTTTCGAAGCTCGTCAATGGAACCATAACAACTTCTATCCGAATCAATTTCCATCATATAAATAGTTTAGTGATGACGGTCAGCAATGACGGTCATTATAACTGGACTCCATAGCTTCGTCGTTTGCATATTTCCTTTAACTTTGCGACATTTATTCAAGTAATGCACGAAACTGCACAACACACATTCATGCACTTTACATTGGGGAATGCACGGGTCCTTTGTCGTCTAACGATGGTTTCTCATGAGTTAGCTAATCATGGAACCTTCAATTTTGCAGCAGCAGGAGATTCAAAGTACAGTTACTTCGAGACTAGAGGTTCCGGATATTGAACCTGAGATCGTCGGTCCAGCCCCGGACGAATTTCCCAATGCGCCTTTTATTGCCAATCCATCGGACTCCGCCCAATCCAATATGTCTGAAGATATGTTGGGGAGAATATGCTTAAGGCATGGCCTGTCACTGGACGACGTGTTATTACCAGGACCGAATGACAGAACACACAATCCGCCGGAGGGATATACCGCATTCAATCGCCATGCATGCGTGGCCGGGACGCTTCCTCCGTTCAATGAGTACATAAGGGAAGTACTGTCTTTTTTGGGGATTGCCCCATCTCAACTATACCCGAACAGATATGCTTCCGTGAATAGCTTGTTCATTGTCTTCATGGAGTACCTTCATCGGCCAACGATCCTGACCGAGATCAGATACCTGTTCAGTTTCAAAACCCGAAGTGATTACCCCTCCTTCACATTTTTGGAGGCAGTGAGGAATTGTCAAGTGGTCACCGGTTCCTGGACCAGGCTAAGCTATTACAGGACGGAATGATTTTATGTCAGATGTCCTCCAGGGTTTGCCCGGCAATGGTTATTCAGACGTGAGTATAGATGAGTTCTCAAATAAGTACTAAGGCAATTGCAATCGAAGTGAAACTTATATCTTTTCCTTTTTATAGCAACGATTCAGCGACCTGAAGGTGAACACTTTAAGGAGATAGTGCGAGTACTCCGAGAAGTCCCGAGCGAAGATAGGGATATCGAATTGCTCTTGACAGATAGGAATCTCCGGACTTTTGGGTTGATCGAACGAGGGCAGAGTATAAAGTTTGACGGGGCTCTAAGGACCGTCTTGAAAAAATGAGTCAAGCACAAGAAGCCCAAAGTTATTATAGCCGAGGAAGCTAATTCTGAAAGAACCCATACTGATGATGAGCCGTTGGCCGGGCCACAGATGTAGTTCAGGAGTCGCGGAGCAAAGAAAAGGCAAGGCAGCCGTTTTTAAGTCGCCTGAAAAGGAAAGATGGAAGTCAGTCGTCATGTCCCGGCTCACCCCCGGAATCAGAATTTCGGAGAGGTCTCCCCCAGGAACAGAGAGTCTCTTTGAAGGGCTTGCCGACCTTCCAATCCCAGATGATGTGTCTTTTCAATATGATGCCGGGTTGGAGGAATTCCATCGAACTCTAGAATTGAGCGAGCCTTTTATTACTAGCGTGGTCGACACTTCTGGTTGGTCGGGGGGAATGCATATTTATACACATTTCACGACACTACATAACCCTTAGTCGTAGGTCATCGGCTTCGAAAAACCACTAACTTTATTCTCATTTCGCTTTGCAGATATTATGACCGGACGCGGTTCGATGTTAGGAAGTCTGCGACATGCTCGTAAATCTTCCTCATATTACGAGTCACAACAGAGAGAAGGAGATAGGAATTACGATCGTAGGTACTCCGTGTATTCTAGCCAAGAACGGTATGATAGAGAAAGGGACTACAGACGTTGGTCTCGATCTCGCACTCCTCCTCCCAGAGCTCCTACACAACCTCCTGCCTATGTTTCTCGCCCTTTCGAACCTTCTCGATACAAGTCAGCTTCTCAATCTTCTAGATCTGAGCCCCACCATCCCAGATCCGAGGCAATGTCCCCAATAGTTGCGGAACAGCCTCCTACTGAAATTTCAAGGGAAGGAGCAATCAAGCTTGCGCAATTAAAGAAGGACTTCCCGAATATTTGCTTTGATAACTACATTTTTCCTCTTCACTTGAAAAGAATCCCGCCGGAGGCCGAGCAGGTGGCGCACGATTATGTACACGACTTTTATGCCCAATACAAGGCGTGGTATAAGGAGGCCGAGAAAGCATCGTCATTAGCCTTCGAACGAGCGGCTACCATCGAAAAGCTTCAAGACGAGCTGGCTCAAAAAGATCGCATCACACAATTGTTGAACACAGAAGCTGAATCATCTCGAAAATCAGAGATGAAGGCTCTTACGAAGGCCGATGACGCTCAAACGGCTATGGATAGGATGAAAAAAGAGCACTATGTCACGGTGGAAGACATGGGCCCCCGGAATACCATCGTCACCGACGAGCAAGATGCGGCTTTGAAAGAGCTTAATGAGGTTAAGGCTAAAGTTTTTGAAATTATGAAGGAAAGGGATACCGCCAATATTTCTGCACAGGAGGCATGTGATCAAGCGGTAGAATTCCAGACCGAGCGTGATGCTGCGATGGCTAAGGTAATAGAGATTGAGGCCGATGTTGATAGAAAAATTGAAATCGCCAAGTCCAAGCTAGAGGCCGACATTGAAGACCTCCTTATTACTTATAACGCCAACGTGTTAAGGCACAGGAATCTGGCTTGGCTCGAGAATTATCCGGTACATCTTCACAGCGCCTGGAATCGGTTGATTGAGGAGGAGAAAGCGGCGCATCCGGATGAATCAATTGACCAGTTTGAGCTTGAAAACCGGTTGCTGATCGAAGACGAAAAGAAAATCCTTCATGACGCCATAATCTCTCATGAGAAGGAGACTGTCGGCGCCCGTTATTTGGAAGTCAGGGAAGGTTCTGGTGTTGAGCATCGGGCTTCAGTTCTTGAGATCACCGCTCCACTTCCGTCAGAGCCCACATCTGAGGTTGACTCACAGTCAGTTCCTGCCTATAATCTAGAGCAACCGCAGCTATCTCCTATCCGGGAGCACGTTTCTGAAGTTGCTCAATCGTCAGCAGGCCACGTCGAGGAAGGTATTCCGGACTTATCTTAAGTGTATTTCAAATAGGGAGTTTGTTTTGAGGCAGTTATTAATAACTTCTTCTTATCTTTGCTCAGTGACTGGAGCTGCGCCGATTGACAAGACTCAAGAATCAAGTAAAGGGGAGAAGGCCACCACCACTGAGACGACCGTCGTGACAGCAGTGTCAACTGAGGTGACGCATGGGAGCGCATTATCTTCGAATGAGCAAATGGTGAGCGAGCTGCTCGGCCAGTAGGGTGGCTTCTCCGTAGACTTGCCGTTCATCGTTAGTGACCTCCCACCAACCTCTATCTCTTCAACGCATACTGCAGATGCCCCCAGCCAGGCCCAAACGATTCGTGATGAAGAAATCCTGGCCGAAATTAATGCAGAATTAGAGGCTGCGGGGCAAGGTGGTAGTATTGGTGGCAGTATGGCGGCGCATAGCCCAACACCTGTAAGGATAATATCATCAGGTGGCACTATCCCATCTTCCATTGCGGGTGCAGTCCCTCCTACTCCTCCGGTGGGAAGCCTTCATGTAAATTCAAGCTCTGAGGAGGACGTTGACATTATGCCCCCATCCGAAGAGCAGCCACCGGAGAGGAAGCACTCCAAACGAAGGATCTCTGTTTCTAGCGAGTCCGAGGACGAACCGCTGATAAGGAGACTGAAAAAGAAAAAATAGATAGGCCATTTAAGCAGATTTTTTGATAGATAGGATCTTGTGTTTGTTTTCCGCTAGTAGGTCATGTATAGACGCAGGTTCGACCCCTGCTAGTAGGATTTCTTTTTTGGAAGAACTTATTTGCATGTAAGTCCTTGTCTCTAGTTAGTTGAAATAAAATTCAATTTCTTTGTTTCAATTCACATTTCTTTTGTGCTTAAGTATTTGCAGTGTTTAGCTTAGTCCGGTGTACTTGTGGTGTTTTTACCGTCAAGTAGAGTTCATTTTATTTGCTAAGTCTGAAAATCTTGGTCACATGTTGTTATTGATGAATAAGTTGAACTTCGGACATTGTATCACTTTGGTTAGTGATTAACACTTAGCTTTTTTGCCCACCAGCTTTGGGGAACAACATTTTTATTTTAGTTGTTGATCGCACTTATTGCAGATCTTAAGCACACGTCCACATTCTGGGGACTTAGGATAGTTTGAGATCGATAATCTGATTCGAACCTCAGGAATTTGAGAGTTATCGATGTTTGTAACACGGTTCGCGCTCCGAGAACCTGGAATTGATGTTTATACTCCACTTCACGCTCTGGGAACATAGAGTTAGCACGGATGCTTCGGTTCACGCTCCGGGAACCTGTAATCCATATTTATACTCCAATTCATGCTCTGGGAAGTTGGAGTTGGCCGATAGATGGTCAGTCACACCTGTTTGGGCTTTTTAGGAATTCGTTCACACTCTGGGAACGATGGATATGATGTTTATACTCCAATTCGCACTTTGGGAATTTGGAGCCCGTTCGCACTCTGGGAACGAGTTATTGGATGTTTATACTCCAATTCACAATCTAGGAATTTGGAGTCCGTTCGTACTCTGGGAACGAGTTATTTGATGTTTATACTCCAATTCGCACTCTGGGAATTTGGAGTCCGTTCACACTCTGGGAACGAGTTATTGGATGTTTATACTCCAATTCACACTCTGGGAATTTGGAGTCCGTTCGCACTCTGGGAACGAGTTATTTGATGTTTATACTCCAATTCGCACTCTGGGAATTCGGAGTCCGTTCGCACTCTGGGAACGAGTTATTTGATGTTTATACTCCAATTCACACTCTGGGAATTTGGAGTCCGTTCGCACTCTGGAGCGAATTATTTGATGTTTATCGTCCAATTCGCACTCTGGGAATTTGGAGCCTGTTCGCGCTCTGGGATCGATTTGTTTGATGTTTATACTCCAACTCGCACTCTGGGAAGTTGGAGTTAGTTGTAGGACTCTCGTGTGTTGGTCTAGTTCAGCCTTTGATGTGATGGCTTACCCCCGAGCTGGGGTTTCACTTAGTGAGTGGCCGGTCGTATTACAGTCACTCGCTATTTTAATAAATTCCATTGTTTGATGGAACTTAGCTTTTCGTGTGTCGTGATTGTTGAACGTTGCATTCGGTGAATCACAGCTCTTGCTTGAAGAGATAGTAATTTATTGCTGAAATAAGAAAATATGGCAAAGTCAGTGCCTTATTACAAGTTCAAATTTCAGAATGTAAAGGAAATTGCAAAGTCATAGATCGAATGAGCCTGTCATGGGTGACAGTGACGAGGATCTTCATCGTTCCAGGCTCCTAAGAAAGTTGGCCCGCCACTAATAGCGTTTATCACCAATCTTCCGCGGGAACAAGTGGATTCCTCCTGTCTCGGTCGATCGTGGCCATTGTTTTGATTTGATGGGCCCGCTTCTCTAGGCTGCGGTGCCCGCACAAACTGTTTCAGCTTCCTTTCTCTGATCAGTTTTTCAACGAGATCTTGTAAGTGACGACACTCGTTCGTATTGTGCCCGTTGCTTTCATGGAACCTGCAAAACTTTCCCGTTTGGATTTGCCTCTCTGACGACGGTTTTGGTGCAGGTTTTTGATATTGAATTGTATTACAGGTTTGTAAGTACAAGTCCTCTAGTGATGTATTCAGAGAAGTGTAACTGTCAAACATTGGAGTCTTGCGCTGTGGGCCACGATTTTGATCTCGTTTTCTAGTTTGATTCACGCTCTCTCTCTTCGCCGAGCTTGTTTGTTTTTAACGTTCAACTGGACTTTTCCGAAGCTCTCACTGAACTGTTTGATTGCAACATTGCTTTGGATCCCTTCCGTACTTTGTCCTGCATCAGTTTGCTTCCTAAACTGTTTCACATCTTCCCTTCTCAGGAATTGAGCTGCCTTGGCATGGAAACGGTCCAATGATACAGGTGGTTTTCCAGCTCACTAGTTTCCAAACTCAAAATCGGGGTCGATCCCCTTAGTCAATGCCATAAGGATGGAGTTATCATTCGGATTGCTGATCTCCGCACATGCAGTATGGAATCTCTCTAAGTAGTGTCTGAGCGTCTCTCCAGGAGCTTGAGTGACGCTAGATAGAGTGTTGACATCTTTTGGCCTTGCGACGTGCAGTCGGAATTGTTCAACAAATTTTGTGGCCAACTGGTCAAATGAGGAAATGGATCTAAGTGGCAGTCGAGTGAACCACATGGTAGCGATACCCCCCAAGGATATGGGGAAACTACGACACTTCACTGCATCGTCGGCTCTGGCAACGGTCATCGACCATTCATATTTCAGAATATGTTGGTTGGGGTCGGAGTTTCCCTCGTATATGGTAGAGTTGGCATCCTGAATCGCCGTGGGGGTTCAGCAGTAAGAATATCATCCGTAAAAGGAGTGTGACTTTGGGAAATTCCCCAATCGTCATTCGTGAGTCCCTGGCTCTCACAGATCATCTGACGTATCATAGTTGAAAGATCCGGCATTTTCGCGTTTTGTGCGGCTTGCTCCAGAGTATGATTACGTTCCATTCTTTGGGGTTGGACCGGATGTTGTCGACGGTCCAAGTCTTGCCTTCTTGGCTCATAGTCTTCTAGGACGTGTGGTTCAGGAGTACGTTCGCTATGATGACGATTCGAGTTCGACTGATCTTGGGCATCGACCCCTGGTTCCGCCACGACATTAGTGGTGCGGTATTCTGTGGCGTGGTGAGGAACGGCACCTCCTCGGGAGGAGGGTCCGGTTTGGAAATTAGCTAATAGACCAACTCTCAGTTGTCCAACGTCAGTGTCGGTTGACCTCCAACGGTTGGCAAATGACTCCCATCTAGCCGGGGTCGTGGAGATCGATTATGATAATCAGAAGATGAAGAACTTTCGCTGGAGGAGCGAGAAGCATGGTCTCTATTGGATCTCTTTCGCTTCTGGCGATCCAGCTTGTTGATCAGCTCGGCGTTAGCACGTAGCTGTTCTGCTAGTTGTTGCTGACTCTGGGTCAGCTCTTGGAGTAGCAACTATAACTCTTGTCGGGTAACCGGACCTGACGGTTCCGAGTGCCCAGTGGCATCTTGATCAGATGGAGGTGGTGGAGCAGGATTCTGTCTATCCTGTTCTTCTTGATTGATAGCGTTTGAGGTGGTTCTTGTGCTAACCATCTTAAAAGTTGAATTCCTTTCCTAGACTTTGTGCAAATCTGAATAGAAGGGAAGGAAGTTGAATTTGACGATTTGGATCTCTCTCTTAGTTTTTTCCAATCCGGTATCGATGGCAAATCCAAAGAGCAGGAGAAAATATGAGTTATCTCAGTGAAGGCACCAAAGTGTTTGCACCAAAATTGGTCACAACACTCTTCGGGAGTCGTTGAAGAGATAATAGTGAAGAATGTAAATTCAAAACGAATATTATCTAACAAAAACTCCAATCAACAGTAAAGTAAATGCATGGACAAGCCATTTATAGTCGCTTGTCTACGCATTTACTTTACTGTTCATTGGAGTTTTTGTTAGATAATATTCGTTTTGAATTTACATTCTTCATTATTATCTCTTCAACGACTCCCGAAGAGTGTTGTGACCAATTTTGGTGCAAACAATATCAACTTGACTCTCTATCGTAAATATGTTAAATCAAGTTTTGTTTAACTGTTAGCTCTATCACATCATAGAAACTATGCACTAGACAATACTCATTCATGACATGTGTATAAAGGTTAAGCAGCTTGGATCAATACTCAATGTTTAGCCTAATTCAAAATGATAACTAGATTATTTATTGACTTATAAACTACTAGAATGAATCTATTAACAACCCATTATTTTCTGCCCATCCCATCTTAAACCATTTATTATATTCCCTACTCTACCCTTGCCAAAGCATGAACCTGAGTATATTAAAAACAATTTTTAACTAACCGATCAAATACAATAACGAATACATACAAAGGACAATCTCCTTATTACATAAACCAATTGTGGCCTTTTTATATCAAGTTGTTTATGGAATTTTATTTTAAATTTCATGATTCACTTCTTTAGGTGCCACATATTTTAACAATATATATAATCCTACAAGTAACCCATACCTGAACAATCTGGTCTTCCGTTAATGCTGACAAGCTAACCAATATAGGAAATCTTCCAATAAACTCTAGAATGATACCATACGATAATGATCTCCACTCTCAACCCATAGTTAATTTCAAAATACAATAAAGTTTGTATGATTTTGGAATCCATAATTATTAGAGATGGGAAATCTGGGTATCAACAAACTACTAAGACCTACATTACATATTATCAAAAAATTTACTGATTTACAAACCAAAGAATAAATATGGAACATACCGATTCCAACAAGGATGAAGCTACTGCATTAATCCACTATCCCTCAAACTTGCATATTCGAGAGCCCTAAAATCTATAGAACAATCTTTCCATCTTCTATATATAATGTAAAAGCAGAAACCTCTCAGTTTATAGGAGTAGGAAATTAATAAAAACTAAGGCTGTTAGATAAATACACCTTTCTGATATTGTTTTCTCTAACCTAATTAACAAATTAACTTTCAATATTCTACATCAATTACCTCAAATCAGACTATTGAAGATAATCTCAGAGAATTCTTTAGTGAATGGTGGTCATAACTATTAAGTGAACTCAAAATCAGATCATTTTCTTCTTTTTGCCAAGGACAAATTCAAGAGGCATTGGGGTCGACTGACGTGGATATTGCAGGCAAAATCAAAGGACGAATGAAATGTCATGGGAGATTTCATGTGTATTTGGTATTTCGATTAGGTTTAAAATAATCCATTGATGGATTTGGGATTTAGGAGTAGTTAAAAGTAAAAGAAAGAAAGGAAGGCGCTAAAGTAACCGCGAAATGAGAAAATGTCAACACAGTGTTTAATATTCTAGTTTTTATTTTTCAGCATACTTTTGTCAGCAGTCAGGGTAGAAACGCTTATTTATAATGCTGTTAAAACCACATTTTGAAGTAGTGATGTCATTTTAAATATTCTAGTCAATATGTATCAAGACTAGATATCAATACATTCATTGAGGCTAGATTGCAAAACACTCTTTAAATGTTGGACATTGTATTACTCATGACTGGTAGGGGAACAAAAGGGTTACGTACTAATAGTTATTGGATAACCGTGGAATGACTCACTCGATTGTTTTTTGTTAGTTAATACAACTAATATCAGACATAAAGTATCAATATGATATGATTACACAATTCCCTTGACTTGAGAATGCTGTCAAGCTTCAATATGGAAATTCAGCTTTGATCATAGTAAAATAATAGTACGACGTCCATCGAATGACTATAGTTGGGTCGGTTGGAAGAATTGGAAGTGAGACACTATTCAAGAGAGAATCAGTCTCTCAATTATGTGAGATTAGTATCACGGTTAACTAGATCAGTTCAAAAGTCAAAGACTCTAGCCAGAGCAGTTCAGTTAATAATAATTGTTACTATTGAACCAAGGACTTTAATTTAGACAATAGAGTTTGATATGTATAGTATTGGAATTTTGATCATTACCAATTTCCATAAGTCCATAGTAGTATAGTTTTAATGAAGATAATTGGTGTAAATAACTGTTACAAGGTAACTTAACGAAGTAAAATTAGATTTTACCGATGTCGAGTAAGCGATAAATTTAGCCATAATGTCACACTACCTGCTAAGTGATGTGTGAACTTTAATATTTGAATTGTTAAATGTTAATCACTAAATAAATTTACACCCAAGAATCTTGCAACCGAACATTAAATACTCATGTTACTGCCTAATTTAACTAAATTATAACTGTTAGAAATTAATTAATCTTAATTAATATTTATGAAATATTAATTGTGACGACCCACATTTCGGAAGGTTTAAATCGACAAAAATCCACACATGTCCGACTTAAACAATCCGAAACATAGATAATTAATGGGGTTGATTAAGAAAAATAAGAAGAGAAGAAGCAAACAAATCACAGAATCTCACAGCGGAAACGATAAACTATAATAATCTAATAAACAATTCATGAAGTTGTTTACTATACATACATTTGATTTTAATCTATACACATTTATCAAAGTTATATATACATATTAGGGATAAATAATCGATGCAGCATAATAGAATAACGCAGGGGATAATAATAATAATAATAATAATATACCAAACTCCGTCTTCGTCCTCTAAAGAATAGTCTTCCATACGCTGAAATACTCAGGACTGACCCGAGAGTAATGAAAAAAACAAAACACTCGAGTTAGGACTAAAATTCTCTTATGTAAGTCAAATCAATAACATAATATGAATGCAATAACTTAAGAGATGTTATGGGATTTTCCATTTTCTAAGGATCCGTTAAACTATCTATATATAATAGTATACGCTATAACAGATAATGTCTATCAGTAAAATAAATATCAAAATAGCGTTAAGGCTTTATATTGATCCACCTTAACACATTTACAGTTTTAAATCAAAGTCATAATGGGCTCGTATAGGGATAAATATGACAAGGCACGTGAGGTAATGCCCAAGATAGGATTCTACCAGTTTACCCGTTCTGGCTGGTCGTAACCCATCCATGGCCGACCGCGAAAATCAATCCAAACGACAAATAAGATGCATCCATCGAGTCCGAAACCAAAATAGTAATACGAGGGATCAACGTCGCTAGAGGTAGCTAACCTCATTGGCCAGACATAGGCTCTTGTTTTAGTCATTTTAATTACGACACGAATGTCAACGCTATCCATCACCGTTCTCAAACTTCATTCCAGTAAATGTCGCTAATTCAACCACTATATTCTAGATCCACCGCGTACACGGTTCTCAAAGTGGTTCCAATATCGGCAAGGAGTATGCCAAAAAGACACCCCAGTCTCTTTAACAACCAATCGTCATTTTACGCACCGGTTAGTTCTTTTACATTTCGAAAATAATTAGCACTTGATATCAAAATATCATATTCGTTTCAAAATCAAATCCATTTATAAATCATCATATATTCCTTTAAAATCAAATCCATTTCGAAATCATCATATGTAAAAAATTATCAATTTTGTCCGATAAATCAATTTCACTTCCAAAATTTGGTTCGAATTCAATTTAGGTTATAATCTTCACTTTAACCTAGTTCGTATTTAAATCCAAGATTTAAATATAAACAATTTACCCTTTAATCAGTTTGATTTTAGAAAACGATTTAAATAGTTTAAAATAGTTAAATAGTTAAAAATAGTTTAATAGAAAATTTTGAATATAAAAATGGTTTATATAATAAAATTGTTTGCAAAATCAAAATAGTTTGAATATTTAAAGAATATAGATTTTAAATCATTTATAATAAAATATCCATTTTAAAATAATTCCAAAGCTAACCGGTCAACTTTCCAATTTCCTACCCAAATATATTCCAAGTTCCATTTCAATTTAATCTATTCAATTTCGATTTCAACTCGAATAAATTTCGATTCCACACAAATTTCTTCCAATTCAAAATTTTCTTTCAATTTCAATTTCCATTTCCAATTTAATTTAAAACTCAATTTCAAATTAATTTCCAATTCCAAATTAATTAAAATTCCAATTTCAAGTTAATTTCCAATTCTAGATTAATTTAAATTCCAATTTCAAATTAATTTAAATTCCGATTTTAAATTTATTTCCCATTTTCAATTCCAAATTTAATTTCAAAATATCGATTTAAACACTTAAATCAAATTTACTTTCAATACCAAATTTTAAATCCAAAATTTCAATTTATAATTCGATTCCAAACTCAAATTTTGAAATATCATTTCTTATCAATTTTTTCCTTATAAATATTCGAAGTTTGAATCAAAGTCGATCATTTTAATTTAAACAAATCCATTTCTGAAATTTACGACGTATTTCGTTTATAACTTAAAAATTTAAAGTTCGAATAATTTAAAAAAAATCTCGTTTATCAAGTTCAAATTCTAATATCTCGATTTCCACTTCGAAATAATTCAATTTCCATAAATTTGATTTTATTGTTAAAGTCAATTCATTTAAATAATTTCAAAAGAAATTTTAAAATCGTTTAATTTGACCAACTTGGTGTCCGTATATAATTTTCTAACCTATGGCCAAGTGGATAATTATTTCAATTTAATTTCAAGAATAGATGTATACCATTTAAATCCAAATAGATGTCATAGGTATATATCATTTCAAACAATTTTTTAATTTATTCAAAATAATTCAATTTACTGTTTTATACATGCAAATAATATACAGGGTGATAACATGATATATAAATAAACATCCAAACATCCAAAATATCAACCAATAGCATCCATCTCAACCAATCATCCAAACAATCAATATTCACAATATTCAACCAATTTGCGATAAATCGAGTATTCTGCTAGCAAATAAAAATCCTAAATTCATTTTTAACTATCAAAACTAAATTTCATCAATTTATTAGGACGTCAATTAAATGTCAAATTAAATTTATCCAACAACCATCAATCAATTATAATTATTCCACGATATAAATTTTCTATCATAAGGTATAATAGTCAAACGTGATCGTTAAAACACTCACCTTCCATTTTAAACAGAAAATAAATTTCAGCTTGAAATAAACTCAAATTTCCACTCCGAGCTGTAGCCTTTGGCGATACCGCTCCCAATACAATTTAAACTAAGTAATTAAATCCGCCGTTACCTAAAACATATCTCTCACATTCATTACAAGCACGATGCTTACCCAAACGCACGCAACCAACTCGAGATCGCATGCATGGTCATCCACGGCCAACCGGAGCTCCATCAACCTCTTTGCCTCTACAGCCTCGCGCCAGTTTCATCCATTCTCCCACACGCAAACTGAGATGGCCCAAAACATTACCGCGCTCGACCCTTCCCAGCTGCATTACTGTGCCTCGAGAACCCTAAAATGAAAATCGAGTCAACGAACTCTACGCCATAGCCATTGCCTCGCCCCGCCTTGTCAGACATCGCGCGCCATCGTGTCGGTGGCCCTCGCGCTCGAAACCATCAATTTCAATTTTTTTCCTCGATTCGTTTTTTTAAGAGTAGCAGTTTTTTTACATAACGAAGCCTACAATTTAGAAGAAAAAGGGGAGGAAGAGGGATATGTCGCTGAGTAAGGGGAAACACGGGTTTGAACGAGGCTTTTTTATTTTATTTTATTTTTCTAGTTGATCGAGTCTTGTTTGTTTTTTTTCCGTTTCCTTTTTTTCTCTTTTTTTTGGATTTGCGATTAAAAGAAAAAAAAGGAGAGGGAGCGTACAAGTAGGCATATAGCACGCAGTGTTTTGAACGACTGTTAACCTTTATCATATTATAAAAAAAATCTTGCCTGATTGACCCGCAAAAACTGAACTCCAAACGAAGCGTGTCGCCTGTCGTTTCTATTATTTTACCCCCGTTTCGAACACAATGGAACTAGTTTCGAGGCCTAATTCGATCGTATGTGGAAGACAGCTTTTCAAATCGAATTATTTCAGTTAAATTCGAAATTAAATCTCAACTCGTTTCAAGCTCGTACGGCCAAACAACAAGTCCGATTGCTAGGAAACTTGAATTCCAATAATAGTTCACTATTACGGATCCGATGAAACTCGATTTGTCGAAATCCGAGACAGTGGCCAAAAAATGCCTCTTTAACTCGTCGATTAAAATACAAGATTTCCATTTTTTATCAATATTTAAATCAATTTTAAATGTTAACCATCTTTGTTCATATTTCAAATAAAATTTAAATCAATTTCCGATATCATTTACCATCATCTTAAATCCAGGGTCAAATTATTCAAATAATTTCCAATATTAAATTTTAAACAATTTAATTATCTATAAACCAATATAAATAAATCATTAAATTTTTATTTGTACCATATTTATCCAATAATTACATTAAATTCGAAAATAGCTAAAAATACGGGTCGTTACATTAGTTATAAATTTTTATTTGATGTGTATTGAATAATATTAAAAAGTGTGTGTATAGTAGTTATAAATACACCTTTCGATATACGAACAGATACACATTTAAATCTGATTTAAGTATGTTAAATATTGTTTGGGTTGAAGTAAATTTAAGGCCCACAAGGGCTTGTTATTTTTTATGATTATAGGGATAAGGCGGCCTTTCTATTTGATTACGTTATGAAGTGGATTTTGAATACAAATAGAATAAATGGGTAAGAGAGAAACAAGGATTGTGATTCTCTTTTTATTCTTTAGTCTCTACTTTATTTAATCCCCTAAACCTTCAATTTTGATGTGACTTTTAGAGCCTCCATCGCTTCCTATTTCTAGTTAAAACCAAACCCCCTTTCTCCTTAAATTTTCAAGCCTACACACATCAAATTACATATAATTAGATTGTCGGTGGTAGCTGTATTTGGGAATTAGCAACTTATGGATTTGGAATGGGATTTATGGTGCTTGGTTCTTCATTTCAAGGTGAGAATTCTAGGCATAAGCCAAATGTAATTTTACTTGATTACAATTATATAAATTCTTAATAAATTTATCATATCATGTATAAGTCCAGATATAATCCTTTATCATGAATTTGTATATTTTTATATCAACTTTTCACATATTGGATGGTTATATATATCGGTGTATGTGTGTAAATATTTGTAACTATACATAAATGCTTATATACATGATTTAAAAAAGAATATTATTTATTGAAATTAATTATATACATTATTAAATATTTTTAATTAAAACCAAATTCGTAAGAAATAATATTTTATTAAATATAATTTATATTTCATAAAATTTACTCATTCATATATGATTTCGAAAATAAAAAAGCATTCTTTTATTTGCATTTACAATATGCTTATATATTATCATTAATAAATTAATTTTTACATAAATTAAACTCATATATTTACCTATAAATAATGAACATGTAAATACATAAATTTAATACAAAATATGTTATCATTTTGTTTTTGAAATTTTTTATTTTTACTTATTCCATACGGAATTAATAAAAAAAACATTTTTAATTGTTAAATAAGCTAAATACAAAATTAAAAACAATAATATTTTTGGCTGGTAGTATTTATTGTATATGTACATATATTTTATTGTTGTTATTATTATTATTATTTTCGCAAGTCTAACTGGCATTTGAGCGGGTTGTCCACTTTTATAGATGATCATTAATAACTGGTGTTGGACATATGCACCATAACAACTAATGAAAAAGAAAACATGAGATAGGCAGAAACACTTAAACTACTATCAGACAAAGGAGAACTAATCCCCACCATCACTACTATTCTTATCAGCATAAACAAGCCCATGGCGTGCCTAACCTAGAAAATAGTGGCCAAGTTGGGCAAAAATGCATATAATCACAATCGTATAAATATATCCTATCCTAATTAACATCCTATAATGCAATCTTATTTAGCTCACCGTCTTCTCCAATAGAAGACAAGATCAAACCTTCCCCTTCAACATGATAAATCAAAAAGCACTCTTCTTCCTCTTCTCCACCATATATATGGAAGCTATAACTCAACGGTCTGTATCTCATTTGGATATCTACAAGTACCCAGGATTGCTTATTACTTTGCCAACAAATAGGATGGTTAACAGGTAAGGTTATAACTAAAATTACTTTCTCACAAGGTATTTAAATGACCACTGAATCAACAATAGAAGAAAGAGGATCCGTGATAGGGTCATCAACAACTACTACGTCAATCGGAGATGCAAAGGGCCTATGCTTCTGAACCCACTTCTTGGTAGGAAGGCAAGGCAAGGGAATGTTAGTAGGGATAGATTAAGGCTTACCAATAGCAACACAAGCCTCAAAGGTTTGGCCAAAAGACTGCCAAGTCATGCATATATCATGTTTCCAGCTATATCTGTAGTGACCAAGAATTTGACCACTTTAATATATAATATTTAAAGTAATTTTAAATGTAAAATAAGTAAGGTTATATGATTCAAACAAAATTGATAGGATTTTGAAAGAGAAGTATACACAAAAATAGTAACATTTTCCTATATCGACAAAAGTGACAAAATATTATTTTAGAAAAGTAGGTTTCAATAGTTAAATAAATAATTTTAATTTATTTATGAGTGTTTATAATTTTAAATAGCATTATACAAATTTATTTTTAATTTTTTTTACATAAATAAATAGTTAACTAAAATGTCAAAATGTGACCATAGAACATTTTGTCGAAAATCAACGTTTTGTCGATTAAAAGTTGTCGCAACGTCGTTGCACCTTTATTTTCTTATATAGGAACGTATATTCAAATAGTGCAAGTATTAATTAATTCACTAAACATGTTTACCTTTACTAAATAAGATTATAAAACTTATAAAAGTCATTAGTAAAAATAAGTAAGAATTAACAAATGTAAGAAAAAGTAAACATAAAATCACATCAAATCAAAGCCAACATAATTATGATATTCTTTACTAAATCTTTAAGTGACTAAGCCACAAAGTAAGGGTGTGAAAGATGATTTTAAGTATTGAAAAAGTGGAGATTGCTTTAGGTTGAAGTAAGGTTAGTTTGATAATTTGGTAGGAGGCTATTTTTAGAAAATTTACCACTTCTTTCTTTTTCCATAAATACCCACCTCCTTCTCACTGTCATTCACTTTTCTTCTTCTTTTATTCTTAAACTTCTTCATCTTCTTTCTCTTCTTTTTAATGGCATCAAATCCATTGAAAAATATAAAGAAATAATGTCAAAATATTTACAAAATACTCAAAAGAAATCAATGTTCATCCTCTTCAAATCAAACTCCTATTTTCTCCATATTTTACCACTTTTTCTCTCGGCCATAACTTCTTCAAAACTGAACCAAAATGCAAATTTTTTTAAATCATGTATTTTTCCAGTGGCTACAAGTTTTATGTTGACCACTTTGTCCCATTTTAAAGTTAGTCATGTCAAAAATATACTTCTTTCAAGTGCATTTTCTAGCCCAGTTTTTAAGCCTGAGAATAGACCATTTTATTTTGATCATAACTTGATAAAAACTGATCTAATGTGACGATCCGTTTTTAAGCCAAATTTAATTTAATAATTCATATAATTTTTAGAATTAATTTGTGAACTAATTTGAATTTTTTTCCAAAATAAATAAGATATTTGTTTGTTTATATATAAATATATTATAAATAAAATTTTGATTTGAAATTCAACAAAAAATAAATATCTTAAAAATAAATTATATTTAAAAACTCTATATTTTAAAAACTAATATATATATGTTTATTTATTACTGTATAATTAGTTTTAAATTATTTTCTTTAAAGTGATACAAATATAAATAAAAGGAAATGCATTAATCAAAATAGAATATATATATAAATTTAAATGTAAAACATATATTAACATAAAAATGTAAGAAGACATATAATTCATGCATTAAACATTTGTAGCTTAGAATAACATGCATAATAACAAGTGCCAATATGGTTTTCTTTTAATTTGAAATAAATAACAAAGTGTTTAGAGAAAACCAAGGCTGATACATACTTCTTTCATCTCCTTCTAAACTAAAATCTAAAAAAAGAAGAAGAAAAAACGGAAATCAAACTAAATCAAACAAGCAACTCCAAATCTTCAACCTATACAAGATTCAAACTGTTTCAACCTGAAGCTAAAGCATAGATCACTAATTAAGTTTCAAATCAAGTTGCGGATCAAAAATTTTAAACCCATTTTCCAGTTTTCAAGTTTTAAGACCCTACTTCTCTATTCATCAAAAAAACTATGAGTAAACACTTTTTTAAATCTTGGTATATACTTTGATGCATGTGAAGAATTAGTGAAGTAATAGATGTGTTTGCATGGTTGAAAATATGTTGCATGTATATAAATATGTATATGTATCTGTGCATGTCTATATATATGTATATATATGCCTCTGTTGTCTTACAGCCTCAAATCCACTAAAATAAATTGAACTTCTCCTCATATAATCAATTTTAGGCTATGATCTCTAAATAAGAAATGATTGTAAGACTGTAACACCATTTTTAAAAATGGTTTCAAGTGTTTATATTAAGTAATTATTTCAAAAATAAGAAATTACAGTAATAATCAACTCAAGTCAAAAAATCGAATGTCTGGAATTCATATGTTGATTCTACAACATGATTCATGTTTGAAAATGATGATTTTGGTATAGATATTTTAATTTTTAAGTTTGAGGTTGTTGAGAATTCATGAGTTGATCGGTTTTGGAATTTTCATCGATTTCTGCCAATTGGTGAAGAAATGGATCTCGTGGTCGTTCCCGAAGCTTGCTTAGGTGTCAACGGTCTCAGTAAAAATAGTGGGTGAATTTTCTAATCACCGTGGTGGCGGCATGACATTGAAGTAGGGTTTAAACCCAGGATTTGGTCGATTTTGGAATTTGGGCTGCTGCGCTATGACGCCCCACCTCTATACCACGCTAGACAAGAATACTACGAAGTAATGCTGTCGACTAGCACGGAGAATAAGGCTGTTGAGGAGGGACCATCTGTATAATTTCTTTGTGTGAGTACCGATATGCTAGATAAAAATATAACTTTTCATCTCAAGAGAAAATCCGACATACTGACACAAACTCAAAGCTACTACACAGTGGCTATAAAGGTCTTCGGAAACAAATATAGAAATAAACATGACACAAATCAGTCACAGATAATTCATATCACAAAGGCGGAAATAGATATGAATATACCACATGAAAGTGTACATCAGAGTATTGGTCAAACAAGATCCACAATATCAAAAAGAATAAATACAAGTTCTAGACAAAAGAATAAGTATACATCACAGAGTCTGTATCTCAAATGTGTACAACAAAATCTACTAATCTAAAGTAGTTAGCCAAAATATCAGATGATGGTCCGATAAGGAGTCAAGCAGAAGCACCTGTAAAATCTCAGTCTGACTCGAGTATTATTTAAGAAGAAAATAATAAACGGATCAGTCTAGCTATAATTATCAGATAAAATGAGATATAAGAAGAGATGTAATAAAAACGTATGATAACCCAAAAATGTCATACCGCGACAAGTATACATAGAAAATCAACTAAATCATACAAATATCTCAAGAATCTCATAACATAAAAAAGAATGTCATATTCTTCATTTAATTCACCAAGACACAATAAATGACATACATATCAATGCCAACTGAAAAAGGTGGTGAAACATAAATTTCAGAAATCATCAAATAGAAATCCAGAAATCACAATAAAAGGATGGCCAATCCCATAAAAAATGAGCTGGAGCTCCTCCTGACAGGGTATAGTCCCCCATTGCGGACATTGAGCCGAAGCTCCTCCTGGTGAGTCGAAACTCCTCCTGACAGGGTATAGTCCCCCATTGCGGACATTGAGCCGAAGCTCCTCCTGGTGAGTCGAAACTCCTCTTGACTCCTGGTGAGTCGAAACTCCTCCTGACAGGGTATAGTCCCCCATTGCGGACATTGAGCCGAAGCTCCTTCTGGTGAGTCGAAACTCCTCCTAACAGGGTATAGTCCCCCATTGCGGACATTGAGCCGAAGCTCCTCCTGGTGAGTCGAAACTCCTCCTGATAGGGTATAATCCTCCTCATGGACAAAGAGACATCGCACATTGCTTGTCTAAACCATAAAATGATCATCATTGATCATCAAGAAGTGTCAATTACAATAAGCTAGTAAATATATGAGTTTAGCATCATGTCCCATAACCACTAGCTTAACTTAAATAATTGCGAACAAATTGTAGATCTCCACTAGAAAATTGTCACAAGAGATTCAGTCGAACAAGTCCAAGAATCAACCAACGAAGTAAATGCAAGTGTTTCATACCACTCGTTTTACTAAGTCGTTTAATTAGATTTCTCATACGAGTGAGGTAAAAGTTTGTATATACTAGTAGATTGAAAAACGGTTTTATAAACGAGTTTGGTATTGGAAATAGAGTTGAAATCGTTTTGAGGAAAGAGTTTTGATATTTACTACTAGTATAGAAAACCTTTATATTTTAAAGTGACAAATCATAGAATTGATTGTAGAAACAATCAATCATAAAAAATCACATTTGAAGACGTGAATCAAATCCAAAGAAATCGATACCGAATCCATCAAAATGGATATTCCCAAAAATCACGATGAAAATGTCATCAAAGTCCATAATAAATGATAGCAACAAAAGGGAATCAACACGAATCGATTAAAGTTGGAAATATACTCAAAAATAGCCAAAATAGGCAAATTAAACAGTTCCAGACGTCAGGTAGGTGTTCCCAGACGTCTGGCCCTAGTATCTGGAAGTATATGTGTTTTCTCCGTTCTATTTTTAGTTCCTGGGCCATTTCAGACGTTTGAAATTTTCTACCAGACGTCTGAATTTGATTTCAGACGTTTGGAATTTGTTTCAGAAGTCTGGATTTAGTCTCTGCCTTTTCCAGACCCCTTTCCAGACGTCTGGATTTTTCAACCAGACGTCTGGATTTGGTTTCAAACGTCTGAAATTAGTTTCAGACGTCTGAAATCTTCTGCTAGGCAAAAAAACAGCCTAGACCAAAATGGAAAATCCAAACCGAAATGCGATCGAACGAGCGATGGATGCTAAGGATTTATGCCAATCGACAACCCAGCACTATAGGCTCTTCGATGCACCACCAAAAACATGTTCAAACATCAAAGATTGGATTTTTAAAGATTTGACTACAAAACACCAAAAATTGAAATATTCACCAAATCAATCCAAACCAAAAGCAAATGAACATAAATAAATGTTAGGAATTCATACCTAACAATAAAGATAGATATAGACATAGATGTGAGATAAAAATCTCACCTTTGAACCCGAAAACGATGAATGAGAAGCTTGAAGACGAAGGAGGATCAACCAGACTTCAATCTCAACACAAGAAGCTTGAATCTAAGCTTAAAAGAGAAACATTTCATAAATTAGGTTTAGGAATTTTCTGAAATCAAAGTGAGAATGAGTTGAAGAAGAAGAAGATGATACTTACTAATGGGTTCTCTTTGATTTTGGAGCAAGAACTTGAGCTAGCAAGAGGAACTAGGGCTTGGAGTTTCTAATTCCCATTCTCTTCCACCATTTTTGCTTAAGCTTGAGTGTTAGGAATATGAAATGAAGTAATGAAGAGTTTGAGAGTGTTGGGACTGAGTTAGTAAGTGATTAATGGGTTCAGCCCAAACCAAAGCCCTAAGTGAAAAAGTGGCAAAATTCGACTAACTCCAAACATATTGAAGTTTATACTCAAAAAGGTCGCAAACGTCATTTTGAACTCAATGGGGGTGGTCTCGAGTCCCAATTCGACTGTTTACAAAAATTAGCTTTTCGGACCAAAATCCGACGAACGATAAAATATTTAAATAAAATATTTAAATATAAAATCAATAAATATGCGGGTTGTTACATGCGTTGTCATCAATGCACCGGAGTTGATCGAAAGTGGGGGAAAAGGTACGTGGGTCTTCGTTGAAGCTTTGGTCGGAGTGGTGAGTGTTCTGGTGGTCGTAGGTGGCGGCACGAGGAAGTTCTTGGATGATGGGTTCTGTTTCGATGGAGAACGAGATGCTCGAATTTGATTTCGTGGATGTGTTGAAGATCAGATGGTCGGAATCGAAGGTGGAGGTCGTGGTTGACTTAACGGCGATGGAGGCGATGGACGGAGGGTCGGCATGTGTCCATGCACGTGCACGTGCATCTATGTGTCTGATGTTGTTCGAGAGAGAGGATCGGGAAAGAAGGTTTTGTGCTCGAAGTTGTTCTCGAGTTTGTTTTCAAGTCATACGCAAGTACGTTTCCAGTTTTCAAATTTAAATCAAAACAAAGTTTAAAAAAAAGGAAAGAAGAAGAGGGCTTTTGACCCGGGTTTGGACTCAGAAAGAATTGGTTTCGGCTCGAGGAAGGTACCGGGTGATTCGAATGTGTTTTATAATAGGTTTTAAAATTTAAACAAAATAAAGTTAAAAAGAAAATAGAAAAGATTTCTCGAGTTGGGCTTGGGATTGGTACTAGGTTCGACTCGGGTCAGAGCTATAGAGTATCAACAAGTTTTTAAAAAGTTAAAAGTTTAAACAAAATCAAGTTTAAAAAATTTCGTAATTAATTCTTTAAAATAAAAATTGTTTTATTTAAGTCATGGGTTAGTTAAAAGTTTTAAAATAAATTATTTTAAATTAATTTAGTTTAAAGTGCTTTAATATATATACTTTATCTTAATTAATTCTTAGGTTTATTTAAAATAGAAATTTAATAAGTAGATTAATTGAAGAAGGGTAAATGTTTTAATCATTAATTAACTTAAAGGTCTTAAGTTAATTTATAGGGTAATGATAAATTAATTCCAAAAGGTTTATTAACTAAGATTTTAAATGATAATTAAGTAATTAATTAAGATAAATGATTTGTCTTTTAATTAACTAAGGTCATAGGTGATTAAAGATTAATTAATTAACGAAATTAATTTAATAATAATTAATTAATTAATCAAAAAATTGAAGGATAATTAATTAGTAATTAATCTTCAATTTATTAATAATTAAAGGTTAATTAATTAATAATTAAAGGTTAATTTGTTAATAATTAAAGGTTAATTAATTAATAATTAAAGGTTAATTAATTAATGATTAAAGGATAATTAATTAATAATTAAAGGGTAATTAATCAGTAATTATAGGATAATTAATGTAAGTAATTAAGGATGATTAATTAATTTCATTAATTAATTAAAATAATAACAAATGGTTTGTAATTAATTAATGTTAATTAAGTAAGGTTAGGTAATTTATTCATAAGTAATTAATTTATTTGGTTTAAATTAAATTAATTATAAATTATGTGATCAATTAATCTTGTTTGTGGATGATTAATTATATGGAATGCTTGGATTGATTAAATATCTATAGTATGTTAATCTGTAATATTCTTGATATGAATTGCTTTGGATTGAGTTGTGATAAATGTAAGTTATTTATCTGTGATGAATTACTGTGCGAATATAATGTTCTTCATTGAATTATAAAAGGTGGATCTTTTGTTTAAATGATTAAAAATGGAAATTTGTTTAAACCATTCAAAAGGAAAGGTTTTGACAAATAAGGGATAGAAATGTTGTGACTTAACTAAGATCCGAATGTATCCATATGTTTTAAAATAAGCGCTCATTATTCGAAAAGTTGTGCCTTCGGTTCCATTCAGCCCTAGGATGGACTTGAATGGATGTATGTCTGACATTACACTTTATGATATAAAGTTGGTTTCTATCAAATACATTTCTGTTAGGTGGCGGAGAATTTATTCTCTTAACTTAACACCCTTCTTTGAGAAGTACGAGTTCATAGGTTATGTAGTTGATAGTTATTAGTGATATGATCCCAATTTGGTAAAGCAGCATGCTAAGCGTTGAGCATTGGTTGATCGAAGCATGGCTTTTGTGTAAAGCGTAGCTTTGTGGGAAGAGACTTCATCGAACCTCACAACCCGAGAATTGGTCGAAACATGAAAAGATACGGCAAGGTTATTGGGTTTGCGACCTTAAGGGTATGTGCATTTCCTTCTGCATAAAAAGTGGTATTATGTTATGGAGCCCAGATATTTTCCATACGTGGTTGTTGGAATTTGAGGCGCCTTGGTAAAGGTCGGTTAC
Source organism: Allium cepa (assembly GCA_030765085.1). Taxonomy (NCBI): domain Eukaryota; kingdom Viridiplantae; phylum Streptophyta; class Magnoliopsida; order Asparagales; family Amaryllidaceae; genus Allium; species Allium cepa. Next base: position 250,029,124 of record CM060940.1, on the reverse strand, counting down.
GATCGGGGAATGGCATACTCATGACAGTTAGTTACCTAGTTACAGGTAACCCGACCTTGTGTTGGTAGAGATCTGGTTGGGTTCTCGGGATGTCCTTCCAGAGGCATACCCATTCGGATAAAGGAAGTTCCTTAGCCTTCGCCATTTGTTGGAAATCCAAACAAACAATACGAGCCCTTTACGATTTCTGTTGTAGCACCTATTTAACATGGTAGCTATAGTTGCATATTATAATGGTACGTATGCTGGCTAAGATTAATATTGTACTTGCAAAATGTTTTTCCACACTATGCACTAAAAATAATATCAAAAGGATTTTCGCGTATCTAGCATGTTTGACTACTATAAGGAGAAACCTCCCCATGTGTGCAATTGCATTTGAGTGTGTGATGGGAGACCTTATGGTAGTTTCATTTTCCAAAAGAATGAATGGATTTCTTTTTATACAAATAACTATTATTATGTTCTTCACACCCGTCCCATGATTGACTTGGAGTTTACTATTCCTTTTGCTAAACTCTGGGTGCCCCCTAATTTTCCATGCGGGCACTGGTTTTAGAGCTAAGTTGGAAACTAGATGTAGATTTTCAAGTCTTTGGTTTGGAAGCTTTTGGTTTTGAGCCTTTTGGTTTGGACTTTGGAGCTTTGGAAATGATGATGCAGCATGTTGGACTCTCTTGGAAGAACCTGTTGATGTTATTTTTCCACTGTTATGTTGTGTTCCGCTGTTGTGTATATATTGGCTCTGATGATGGTCACTTGTTGTAATCCATGAAGTTTATGAATGAAAATTATTTTGTTTCCATTATGTTGTTATCATCTAATGTGTTATGACTCCAATGAACCGTACTCCAACGTTTGAATCTCTGGCATTTGAATACGGGTGATTTATTGGATGCTGATTTTCGAAGGTTGAAGTCTAGGTCGTCACATTTGCTATCAAAGCTGAAGGTTGAGTAAGAACTTTAGCTTTGGAGTATAATTCATTAGGTGACTCATTATAGATAGGGTTTGAAATGCCCTAGAATGAGTGTATTCCCTAAGATATCTCGTCCATAAGCCGAAGTCAATTTTCTTACTATTTACAGATAGTGAGAATGATTGCAAGAAGAGGACGAGGTAGAGGAAGGGGGAGTACCACTACAAATGGTCGGGACCCTGCAACAACAGTAATGGAAGGAGCAACTCTTCCCATCCAACCCTAGCCAAATCTGGCAGAGTTATATTGGAAGTTCTCAAGACTTGGAGAGAACCATTCAAAAGTACGTAGACTATTATAGAAGCGCAAGATTGGATTCGATCTGTGAGAGGATTTTAAAAGGATTGAAATTCAGTGATGATCAAAGGAGGTTGATGGATTGTTGGCAGCTCCAAGAAGAAGCTTTGGTATGGTGGGAGCCACTACTTTGGCTGAAACGGAGGATGAGTTTACATGGGATAGATTCAAGCGAGTATTTAAGCAGCGTTATATGCCTTCTACTGGTATTTCCAGGATGTATCAAGAGTTTACCAATTTGAAGTAAGGAAATCTATCTTTTGAAGAATATTTAAATAAATTTAACGAGGTGTACCAATTTGGACCTGAATTGGTGAATATCCCTCTTAAAAAGAATGAGAGATTCATTAAAGAGATAAACAAGAAGTTTCATGAAAGGATGACAGGCCATGTAAAGAAGCCTTTTGATGATTTGGTAGACATGGTATATAAATATGCCACCTTAGATAAACAAGAGATTCCAGAAGAGAAAGGAAGCGGAAGTAATCAAAATTGAAAGAAGAGAAAGTTTGGAGGAAAGAAGCCTTGGCAAGGTAAATATATGAAGGATACTCAAGAGAACAAGGCCAAGAATGTTACCTGTTTCAACTGTTTGGAGAAAGACCGTTACTCAAATAGTTGCAAGAGGCCCATGTAGCAAAGGTATATGCAACAAAGGATGAACTTTCAACGTCAGGAGCTGATAAAGGGAAAGGAGTTTTGGAAGGTAGTCTTCTTATTTATGATAAAATTTTTAGACTTTTATTTGACACTGGAGCCACGCTAGTTTTATTTCCCAGCAAACCGTAGAAGAGTTAAATCTTGAACCCGAATTCGTAGACGAACCTATGTGTGTGTGAAGAACCCGGTAGGAGGCCCTGCGAATCTTTGTTTACTTTGCAGGAAGGTTCCTAATTAGTATTCTCATCATCATTTTCCTATCGGCCTTTTCATTCTTGACTTAAATGAATTTGAGATTTTACTTGGAATAAATTGGTTAACAAAATATGAAGCTAAATTAGATTGTATCAATAGAACGATTTCGATCAAAACCAAATTTGGGAATTTTGTTGTGATTTCTTGTAAGGATCCAAGTCCGAAGTGGGACAAGCTAATGTATACTTTAGGCTATCCTAACCTGAGTTTGGAATCCATACCTATTGCTTAAGAATTTCTTGACATATTTGAAGAAGTTAAGTCTTTATCTCTGCATAGGGAAATCGAATTTAGAATCAACTTAGTTTCCAATGCCCATCCAGTTGTGCATGCAAATCGTAGGATGACACTAAGGGAAAGAGTAGAGTTAGTTAAGCAAACCCAAGATTTACTGGAGAAAGGATTTATATGACCTAGTCATTCCAATTAGGGTTCAGTTGTAGTATTTGTAGCCAAGTCCGATGGATCTTTGAGAATGTGCATAAATTATCGTGATCTTAATAAGTTAACCCTTAAGAATAAATTTCTTTTGCCCCGAATGATGACCAGTTCGATCAATTGCATGGCTCAATTATTTTACGAGATGGACCTAGCCCAAGGTTTCCATCAGCTGAGAATTGTGGAAGATTGTATCCAGTTGACTGCTTTTAGGGGTCCCGATACATTCTACTAATGGTTAGTTATTCCTTTCGGACTAACCAATGCCCTTGCATATTTCATAGACTTGATGATCAAAGTATTTCGTGAAGTATTGAATAAAATCGTTCTCGTATTTATTGATGATATTCTGATTTATTCCAAAACTGAAAAAATGCAGAATTCCAATCCCAAATGTAGAATAGATATTTCGGCTTGATCTGGAAAGCCATTTCTCTATCCTTTTATGTGTTCATATGTTCTTTGTTTGTCCCCATGACTATCAAATTTCGAGGATGAAATTTTCTTAAGGGGGGAATTTGTAATGATCCCGTTTTTAAGCCAAATTTAATTCTGTAACTAATATAGTTTTTAGAATTATTTTGTGAATTAGTCTGAATTTATTTCCAAAACAAATAAGATATGTGTTTGTTTATATATATATATATGTGTGTGTGTGTGTGTGTGTGTGTGTGTGTGTGTAGATTGTAAATAAAATTTTGATTTGAAATTCAAAAAAATAAATATCTTAAAAATAAATTGGATTTAGAAACTCTATATTTTAAAAGCTAATATATATACATATATGTTTATTTACTAATTTATAATTTGTTTTAAATCATTTTCTTTAAAGTTATACAAATATAAATAAATGGAAATGCATTGATTAAAATAGAATATATATATATTTAAACATAAAACATATATTAATATAAAAACATAAGAAGATATATATATATATATATAATCCGTGCATTCAACATTTGTAGCTTAGAATAACATGCATAATAACAAGTGGAAATATGGTTTTCTTTTAATTTGAAATAAATAACAAAGTGTATAAAGAAAAACCAGGCTGGTACATATATCTTTCATCTCCTTCTAAACTAAAATCTAAAAAAAATAGAAATCAAACTAAATCAAACAAGAAACTCCAAGTCTTTAATCTAAACAAGATTCAAACCGTTTTAACCTAAAGCTAAAGCATAGATCAACAATCAAGTTTCAAATCAAGTTGCAGATCAAAGATTCAAAACCCATTTTCCAGTTTTCAAGTTTTAAGGCCTTGCTTCTCTGCTCATCAAAAAAACCGTGAGTGAACACTTTTTTAATACCTAAATCTTGGTATATACTTTGATGCATGTGAAGAATTTGTAAAGTAATAGATGTGTTTGCATGGATGAAAATGTGTTGCATGTATATAAATATGTGTGTGTGTGTCTATATATATATATATATATATATATATATATGTGCATGTCTGCATATATGTGTGTGTGTGTGTATGCCTCTATTGTCTTATTGTCTCAAATCCACTAAAATAAATTTAATTGCTCTTCATATAATCAATTTTAGGCTATGATCTTTAAAGAAGAAATGATTGTAAGAATGTAACATCATTTTTAAAAATGGTTTCAAGTGTTTATATTTAGTAATGTTTCAAAAATAAGACATTACAGTAATAATCAACTTAAGTCAGAAAATCGAATGTCTGGAATTCATGTTTTGATTCTACAACATGATTCATATTTGAAAATGATGAATTTCGGTATAGATATTTTAATTTTTATGTTTGGGGTTGTTGAGAATTCGAGAGTTGATCGGTTTTGGGAGTTTCATTGATTTTAGGCGATCGTCGAAGAAATGGATCTCGTGGTCATTGCCGAAGCTTGCTTAGGTGTCAGGAGTCTTGGCAAAAATAGTGGGTGAATTTTTTGATCACCGTGGCGGCGGCACGACGTTGAAGTAGGGTTTAAACCCAGGATATTGTCAATGTAGGAATTTGGGCTGCTGCTTTGTCGTCAATGCACCGGAGTTGATCGGAGGTGGGGAAATAGGTACATGCGTCTTCGGTGAAGCTTTGGTCGGAGTGGCGAGTGTTCTGGTGGTCGTGGGTGGCGGAACGAGGAAGTTCTTGGATGATGGGTTCTGCTCCGGTGGAGTACGAGGTGCTCAAATTCGATTTCATGGATGTGTTGAAGAGCAGGTGGTCGGAATCGAAGTTGGAGGTCGTGGTCGACTTGCCGGCGATGGCGGCGATGGTCGGAGGGTCGCCGTGTGCCTGTGCATGTGTACGTGCATCTGTGTGTCGGGTATTGTTCAGGAGAGAGGAAGATAGGATCAGGAAAGAACATGTTGTGCTCGAAGTTGTTCTCGGGTTTGTTTTCGAGTCATACGTGAGTATGGTTCCAGTTTTCAAATTAAATCAAAATAAAGTTTAAAAAGAAAAGGAAAGAAGAAGAGGGCTTTTGACTCGGGTTTGGACTCGCCAAGAATTGGTTTTCTCTCAAGGAAGGTACCAGGTGTTCGAATGTGTTTTATAATGGGTTTTAAAATTTAAACAAAATAAAGTTAAAAAGAAAAGAGAAAGGATTTCTCGGGTTGGGCTTAGGATTGGACTGGGATCGACTCGGGTCAAAGCTATAGAGTATCAACATGTTTTTAAAAAGTTAAATGTTTAAACAAAATCAAGTTTAAAAAAGTTCTTAATTAATTCTTTAATTTTTTTTTTCATTTATGTCATGGGTTAGTTAAAAGTTTTAAAATAAATTATTTTAAATTAATTAATTTTAAAGTGTTTTAATATATATCCTTTATTTTAATTAATTCCTAGGTTTGTTTAAAACAAAAATTTAATAAGTCGAATAATTAAAGAAGGGTAAATGTTTTAATCATTAATTAACTTAAAGGTCTTAAGTTAATTTATAGGGTAATGACAAATTGATTCCAAAAGGTTTATTAAATAAGATTATAAATGATAATTAAGTAATTAATTAAGATAAATGGTTTATCTTTTAATTAATTGAGGTCTTGGATGATTAAAGATTAATTAATTAATGAAAGTAATTAAAGAATAATTAATTAATTAATAAAAAATTAAAGGATAACTAATTAGTAGTTAAAGGTTAATTTATTAATAACTAAAGGTTAATTAATTAATAACTAAAGGTTAATTTACTAATAATTAAAGGTTAATTAATTAATAAATAAAGGTTAATTAATAAGAAATTAAAGCTTAATTAATTAATAATTAAAGGTTAATTAATTAATGATTAAATGATAATTAATTAACAATTAAAGGGTAATTATTCAGTAATTATAGGATAATTAATTAATGTAAGTAATTAAGGATGATTAATTAATTTCATTAATTAACTAAAGTAATAACAAATGGTTTGAAATTAATTAATGTTAATTAAGCAGGGTTAGGTAATTTATTCATAAGTAACTAATTTATTTGGTTTAAATTAAATTAATTATAAATTATGTGATTAATTAATCTTGCTTATGGATGATTAATTATATTGAATGCTTGGAGTGATTAAATATCTCTGGTATGTTAATACAGAATATTCTTGATATGAACTGCTTTGGATTGATTTTTGAAAAATGTAAGTTATTTATCTACGATGAATTACTGTGTGAATATAATATTCTGCATTGAATTATAAAAGGTGGATCTTTTGTTTAAAAGATTAAAATTGAATTTTTTTAAACCATTCAAAAGGAAAGGTTTTGACAAATAAGGAATAAAAAGTTGTGACTTAACTAAGATCCGAATGTATCCATATGTTTTAAAATAAGCGCTCATTATTCGAAAAGGCCGGGGAAGGACATTAAGTTGTAGACCCATTTCGGATAATGATACGACGAAATGTAATTGCATTTGAAGACGGTGGTTGAAGACAGGGTATTTTTGAAAATGAAAGGATTGCCTGATGAATGTCTCTACACCGAGTTGCTCCAGTATAGAGATTACCCTATGTGATGGGGAGTCCCGATGAGATTGGGGATATCCGGATTTGCAAGGAGTTCTTTCCTTAATTGGACGAAGTGCCTTCGGTTCCATTCAGACCCAGGATGGACTTGTATGGATGTATGTATGACATTACACTTTGAGATATAAAGCTGGTTTCTATCAAATACATTTCTATTTGGTGGCATAGAATTTATTCTCTTAGCTTAACACCCTTCTGTGAGACCTACGAGCTCAGAGTTTATGTAGTTGATAGTTATTAGTGATATATTCCTAATTTGGTAGTGTGGCATGCTAAGTTTCGAGCATTGGTTGATCGAAGCATGGCTTTTGTGTAAAGCGTAGCTTTGTGGGATGAGACTTTATCGAACCTCTCACCTCGGGAAATGGTCGAAAAAGGAAAAGATGAGGCAAGGTTATGGAGTTCGCGGCCCTAGGGATATGTGCATTTCCATCTGGATAAAAAGTGGTATTATGGTATGGAGCCTAGATATATTACTTACGTGGTCGCTGGAATTTGAGGCGCCTTGGTAAAAGTCGATTGGTACCATTGAATGGCATACTCGTGACAGTTAGTTACCTAGTTACAGAGGTAACCTGACCTTGTCTTAGCAAAAATGCAGTTAGTTTCTTCGTACGTCCTTCTAGAGGCGTACCCATTTGGATAAAGGAAGTTCCTTAGCCTTAGCCATTTTTTGGAAATTCGAACAAACAATACGAGCCCTTTACGATTTCATTTGTAGAACCTACCATTTAACATGGTAGTTATGGTAGGCATATCATAATGGTATGTATGCTGGCTAAGATTAAGATTATACTTGCAAAATGTTTTTCGCACTATGCACTAAAAATAATATCAAAAGGATTTTCGCGTGTCAAGCATGTTTGAGTTCTATAAGGAGAAACCTCCCCCATGTGTGCGATTGCATTTGAGTGTGTGCTGGGAGACCTTATGGTAGTTTCATTTTCCAAAGGCATGAATGGATTTCTTTTTGTACAAATAAATGTTTTTATGTTTCTCACATCAGTGCCATGACCGACTCGAAGTTTATTGTTCCATTTACTAAACTCTAGGTGCCCCCTAATTTTCCACATGGGCAGCCTAGAGTCAGGTTATCGGTAGGTTCTGGAGCTATGTTGGAAAGTAGATGTAGATTTGCATGTCTTCGATTTGGAAGCATATGGTTTTGAGCCTTTTTGTTTGGACTTCGGAGCTTTAGAAATGATGATGCAGTATGTTGGACTCTCTTGGAAGACCCTGTTAATGTTATTTTTCCACTATTATGTTATGTTCCGCTGTTGTGTATATATTGGCTTTAATGATGGTCACTTGCTGTAATACATGAAGTGTGTGAATGAAAATTATTTTGTTTCCATTACGTTGTTATCATCTAATGTGTAATGACTCCAGCCAACCAGATTCCAACGTTTGAATCTCCGGCATTTGAATACGGGTGACGTATTGGGTGCCGATTTTCGAAGGTTGAAGTCTTGGTCGTCACATCTAAATTAAGAAATTGTTTTTTTCAAATCATATTACATTCCAGTGGTTACAACTTTTATATTGACCACTTTTTCCAGTTTTTTAGTTTGCTATACCTGAAACTCAATTCTTTAAAGTGTATTTTCGGGCTTCATTTTTCAATCCGACAATACCTCTTCTTCATTCTATCAAACCTTCCTCAAAATTAATCAAAATCAAGTGATTCTCTTTTTTAAATTCAAGAGAAATTAATTTTCAACAAATTTTCGGTTAACAAATTATTCAACTTTTGAGAGTAAGAGAGTCAAAAATAAGAGAGAAATGACCTATTTTTAGGATCTAACTGTCGGGAATTCAAGTTCAAAGCTCTATCGCTTCTTCTCTATATTTTCATCCAACATCCATCTCAAGCATCGGCCAATCTATTGGAAGGGAGAGGGCTTTGTTTGCTAGTGTTTAATGGAGTAGGAAATAATTAGTAAAGTGATTAGAATGTTGGTAGGAAGTTAATCGCTTTGGTTTATGGTGAGAAACTCTATTTAACATCTCAATTTACATATATACATGTTTGATATTGTGTTATGATTGCTATGGATGCTTATATATGATTTGATCATGAAGTATTGATTGTTCGATATGATTGTTAAATTGTTTTATCAAGTCATATTAATATACGTCGATAAGCACAAAGGAAATCACTTTCCTTTTGAAAATGAAAAGGTGTATATGGAATGCTTAAACCTTTTGAAAATAGTTCTAAAATGAGTTAGAAATGTTTTATAAACATTTAAATATGTTTAAAGAAATATAGAAATAAAATCAAATTTTCATCTTGTATATTTTAAATATGTCCAAAACGAATTTTCCAAAAAAATCGCGTTGTTAGGTTAAAGTGACCAAAGTTTAAAATTGATCTTTTAAATGTTCTAAAATATGAAATAAATCATAAAAATCTTTTAAAATGTATTAAAAGAGGTTTAAGTTGAAAATAGTGATTTCTAAATGATATAAAAGTCGTTTTGAAGAATATAGCATTTAAAACGCTATTTGAAACACTTTTCGCAGCAGTTTGAAATAAATTTTGAAAGGTAATTTTGAACTTAACAATTCTTTCTTAAGTCATTTGTGAATGATTTTAATGAATAATTAAGTAATTTAAAGGTGATTTGAAAGTTTTAATAAGAGTTTGAATAAATGGTTAAGATGAATTGTTTATACAACTTAAACAAAAAGTGAAGAATGTTGAATGTAATAACAAACCGAGTATGTGGAAATGACTAGTGCATTTGTCCCGCCTATGAGATATGGGAAGATAAAACAAGGTGCTTAACTAAGGTTAGGGATGGAGCAACCAGTGCCCTGAACTTACCGGCCTATGTTTTCTCTTTTTACGTGAGGTGTGGAATATATCAAAAGGAATGCCTGGATGCTCTAAAAGATTGTATTTAAGTTTCTCCAAGATAAGAGAAAAGAAATAAATTCTTTGAATGTTAACAGACCACTTAACATCTTTACCGATGATTAGTACGAAGGAACCAGGATCGGATTTGGGTGAGTCCTATCCAAAGAACTGGGATCAGATTTGGGGATTCTTGTTAGAAAATCACTTCAAACTAATTTTTGAAACCCCATATGAAATTAACATCTTTTTATCGACGATTAGCATGAAGGAAACGAGATAGGATGCAGGAGATTCCTATCTGAAAATTTGGGAATAGATTTGGGTGATTCCTATCTGAAAACCCCTTCGAACTAATTTTCGAAATAAACCATACTGAAGACAAAGATCATTGATGAAAAAGATCTTCATGATGTTGGATTACTTGCCATTGGTCCCCAAGGTGAAATATATCATATTTAAAGTGGCAATAGTACTCTATTATGAAAATCCTTGATTTTCAAGAATATCATTTGAAGTTAAGAAAGAAACCTTTGATTGCGGTTTAGTGAATGATTTGGGAAGATTTTCCTTAAGTTAAAAGTTATAGCATGAATATAAGAAATCTTTGATTAAGATTTAATGGATGATTTGGAAAGGTTGTCCTAAGTAAAAGAGAAAATGATTTGGAATTATTTTAAGATTTAAGAAAGGTTTTAATAAATCAAAGGATTTGATAAATGAGGCTTAATGATTTCATGTACTTTGGAAAAAATGGAATAAATTGAAAAGAATATATCTAAGAAAGATATTTGATTTAAATAAAAGATGAAGTAATCGGTTGATGATTGACATCCACATATGAACTTAATATCTGTTTAAATCGATAATTGGCTTCGAAGGAACCGAAGTCGAATTTGGGCGATTTCTATCCGAAAACCACTTCGACCAATGTATACGTTCGAATGTGAAAACTTGTTGAAGATGTTATTATTGAAGACAGTGGATCTTCGTAGCGTGAGGACTTCTTGTTGAACATTCTCTGGGTAGCTACCATTATAGAGTTATTTATACGAGTGGTCTCCTCATTGCGGAGATTTTTTAAATTGTAAGGACTACTCGCTACTAGTGGTAATAGGAGAGTGCCTTCGGTTTCGTTTAGTCCTAGAATGAACTTGTATGGACGAATGTTTGACATTTCATTTCTAAGATACAACGTTTGACTTTTACAAATGTACATCGGTGGTGGCAGAGAAGGCAACTTCTCTTCACTTAACATCCTCCTTGAGACGTACGAGCTCAAGGTTGTATTTTTGTGGAAGGCAAATAGTGGTCAAAGGAATGGCAGTGTGGTATTCAAAGTGGAACCTGTTATGATCAAAGCGTGGTTTTGAATGAAAAGCATGGCTTTGAAGATATTGATCATAGCTTCACGAGCCTCACACCCTGGTTATGATGGAATACTATGTGCTCTAGCAGATGCAAATTCAGAATAAGTGAGCGTGTATGGTGGTGTTAAATACGTTTTGCCATTTGGAGGATACATCCCTCAAGGCATTTATTTCCCCATATGGATAAAGTGGTTAGCTTACAAAAAGCAGGGAATTACCGGTTATCAGATGTAGTGTAGCAAGTATAGTTCCAACTGACTAGTTTGAGAAAAGTGACTAAGACAACGGGGGAACTATGTTTGTTACATGTGGTTCGGTGAAAAGGTCACAAGTTCCCTATTATATTGGAATTCAATCCCAATACGAGATTTGCGGTTTTGATTATTGTCCCAAAATAGCTGTAATGACTTGCAAACATTTTAGCTATCCCTCCCGGTATCATATATTCCGTTGACCTTGTCCGAATATATTCCGTTAGACTTTGTCCAGATATTGATACCGTATTTGAATAAGTTTATGTGAAAAGTGTTTTCGAAAGAATGTCATTAAAAATAATATCAAGTAAATTTTGGTATAAAAGTTTTTCGGCTATCATAAGGTAAAAACTTGTCCGTGTTTGTTTGTGGGCGTGGTCATATGAGGTACCCTTCTATTCAAAGATTTTGATAACATCGTCATGATCTATGCATTTTAAATTTCGAGTATCTCATGCTGGTTCATCAAGCCTGATCCGGGTATATTTAATACTCGGGTCAGATCCAAGTAGTTTTAGGCTGAGTTGAAGACGGTTGGAGTTTCCAGCGGAGAGCTGAAGATCTTCATCATCGTATGGATGTAATCTATTATCCGCTACATCTATTGTATTTGTTTTGTTGTTTATCAGCATTTGTAAGGGCAGGTGTTATAACTGTCTAGGCTAAATCTAGGTTAGACTTTGATATTGTATTTCAATTTTTACGCTGTAAAGATTATTATTGAAATAATATATATTATTCCATTCGTGTGAGATTCTGTTTTGTCTTTATTTTCTTTCTACCCTTAATGATCCGTCTTTTCGTGCAATATGAGTAGACATGTGTGGTTTATTGTTGATTCAAAGGGTACGGAAAATTGGGCCATTATATTTGGTGTCAGAGATGAAGGTTAAGTGATAACCTTGGCTTTGGTGGGGTATAGACTCTTCAGAGATAGGGTTAGTAATACCCTAGAATGAATAACTCATTACAAGTAGGGTTAGTAACACCCTAGAATGAGTTTGAGTGTATCATATATGAGCGCGTATTTGTTATTAGATATAAAAATGTTATGTGTTGATTAATATGTTGAGTGGTATATGGATTTCGGTCGATGCATGAGAGCTTCATGTAATCGATAGGGATTCCTAAACACTTAAATGAGGCGAACCGACACACTGATTTTAAAAAAATTGGTAAATGAAATAATTGTACCTAAGATTATATTTTTAATATAAAGTCTATATTTTGAAAAATTGTACAGTTAGAGATCAGGATTAGTGAAATTTAAATATGAACATCTTGTGATTAGAATTTCACTGTTTGACTATAAGATGTTTCATAAAGCTAATTGATAAGTAAGAAATCAGATAAGGTAATTAAGATCTGTAATACTTATTCCAAAATAATAAGTTAAGAAATGGTAATGTTAAGTTACTATCATAAATTGATCAATTATTTGATTTAAAAGTTGAAGTACAAATACCTTGTGAATTAAGTTTCACGATTTGTCTATAAGGTGTTTGATAATAAGATCTGTTTAAAAAATGAACATATAAGATAAAAATATATTTAAATAACAGAAAATGATTGTGTAAAAAGATAAATCTTAAAGGATTGAAAATTTAAATTCGAGTAATTTAAAGAATTGTGGTAATTTAAATAAAGTTAATTAATATAAGTTAAAATGAATATAAGATAGGTTTTATAAAGTAATCTCTCAAGGAATTTGAAAACGGTATTATTTTATATAAAAAGAGGTATTTTATGATAAATAATTCGTTTGGCTCGAAAATAGACTTAAAATGGGCAAGATATGTGTTCGGATGGCAAGCACTTCTCTTAAATATTACTCTTCTTGTTAAGAAGACATATGATCCTATTGGTAGTACCCAGTTCCTTGGTTATTTTGGAGTTACGTGATCTATATAATCTTTTGAAAATAAAGAAATAATGTGAATCATTGATTAGTAATATGTATAAAAGTGTTTGAACCAAAGATAAATTTGGAATCACTAATTGATAAGATAAAGTGGGATTCTCGACGATTTTGGACAGTCGAAAATTTTCAAATCATACCTAACTCAAAACTAAGAAATTTGTGAAAACTTTTGGTAAAAGATTGTGAAGTACTTTAAGTAAATTAAATTGGATAAGTATAATTTATAAATATGATTATAAACAAAAAGAAAATTATAACCTGGGAAATGTTTTATTAATGAATTCCAGCATTAATTAAGGATTGGAGTTAAGTATTTAAAATATGATTGATTTACATAAGTTATAAAATGTAATAAACTTAAGAAATAGTTTTACGAAATGATTCGTAAATAATATTAGTGTTAAAGGAAACATACCGAGTTAAATGATTGTGGGAAAACTTTTTTAAAGATAAATAGTCTTTTGAGTGAAAAATGGTTTTTTTAGAATATTTACCTTTGATAAAAATATATGAAAACAAATAATTAAAGGGATTATATAAAGAAGCACAATTATAAAATATTTGAACTTAAGATAAAAGTTTGTGAAAGTTTTGAGGGTTAATAAATACATATGTTACATGTAGATCATTTCATCGCATAAATTTTGATCTAATATCCGAGAACGAAACTTCAAGGTGTTTACACAAGTCCACAAAAGGATTTTTCACTTGATTCTTGACGATGAACATTGATGTGGATTTTTGGTTGGATGCTTGAGTTTTCTATCATAGTTGAGCACTATGCAAGGAAAGCAAAGGTTTATGAGCAAAGAGACTGGGGATCGATACTAGTTCGAAAATAAAGTTGTGTATTTGAATAAGAAATCGAATAAGATATTATCTACGGATGATAGGTGTATATTATATAGAATTAAGTTTGAAGATAAATGTTTTGGGCAAACTTTTATTTTGGGTAATTTCGTGGAAGAAATTCTTTTAAGTAGGGTAGAATGTAACGATCCAGAATTTGACCACGTTAGAATATAATATTTAAAGTGATTTTATATATAAAACAAGTAAGGTTCTATGATTCAAACAAAATTGGTGGGATTTGGAAAGAGAAGCATGCACAAAAGTAGTAACATTTCCCTGCATCGACAAAAGTGACAAAATGCTGATTTTAGAAAAGTAAGTTTCAATGGTTAAATAGATTATTTTAATTTATGAGTGTTTATATTTTAAATAGCATTATACAAATTTATTTTAAATTTGGTTTACGAAAATAAATAGTTTAACTAAAATGTCAAAATATGACTATAAAACATTTTGTCGAAAATCATCATTTTGTCGATTAAAAGTTGTCGCAGCGTCATCGCACCTTTATTTTCTTACAAATGAACATATATTAAAATAATGTAAGTATTAATTAATTCACTAATCATTTTTACTTTTACTAAATATGATTAGAAAACTTCTAGAAGTCATTAGTAAAAGTAAGTAAGAATTAACAAAAGTAAGAAAAGGTGAACATCAAATCACATCAGATCAAAGCCAACATAATTATGATATTCTTTACTTAATTTTTAAGTGACCAAGACATAAAGTTAAGATATTAAAGATGATGTTAAGTATTGAAAAAGTGGAGATTGCTTTAGGTTGAAGTAAGGTTAGTTTGGTAATCTGGTAAGAGGTTATTTTCGTAAAATTTACCACTTCTTTCTTTTTCTATAAATACCTACCTCTTTCTCATTACCATTCACATTTCTTTTTCTTTTATTAAACTTCTTCATATTCTTCCTCTTCTCCTTAATGGATTCCAAGCCATAGAAAAAAATATAAAGGAATAATGTCAAAATATTTACAAAATATTCAAAAGAAATCAATATTCATCCTCTTCACTTCTCTTTTCTCCATATTTTACCTCTTTCTCTCTCGACATATAACTTCTTCAAAACCGATTCAAAATGAAAAAGTATTTTTTTTAATAATGTATTTTTATAGTGGCCACAACGCTCATATTGACCACTTTGTCTCATTTTAAAGTTAATTATGTCAAAATTACACTTCTTTTAAGTGCATTTTCTGGCCCAGTTTTTAAGTCAGAGATTAGGCCATTTTATTTTGATCATAACCGATCTAAATTAAGAAATTTTATTTTTCAAATCGTATGAAAGTATAGAGGCTAAAACTTTTATGTTGATCACTTTTTCTAATTTTGTTGTTTGCTATACCTGAAACTTAATTCTTTGAAGTGTATTTTCGGGCTTCATTTTGGTCAATCTGACAACATCTCTTCTTCATTCTATCATTCCTCGCTCAAAATTAATCAAAATCAAGTGGTTCTTTTTTTAAATTCAAGAGAAATAAAGTTTTAACAATTTTTCAGTTAACAAGTTTTCAAATTTTGAGAGTAAGAGAGTCAAAAACAAGAGAGAAGATGACCTATTTTTCGGATCTAAATCTTGGGAATTCAAGTTCAAAGCTCTATCGCTTCTTCTCTATATTTTCGATCAACCTCCATCTCAAGCCTCGGACAAGCTATTGGAAGAGAGAGGGTGTTTTCTTCTAGTGTTTAATGGAGTAGGAATTAATTAATAAAGTGTTGGTTGATTAGAATGTTGGTAGGAAGTATATCGCTTTGGTTTATGGTGAGAAACTCTATTTAATAACTCTACTTACATATATACATGTTTGATGTTGTGTTATGATTGCTATGGATGCTTATATATGCTTTGATCATCAAGTTTTAAATGTATAAAAAGATATTTAATTCGAAAATATGGATTTCGAAATGAAATAAAAGTTGTTTTGAAAAATAGAGCTTTTAAAACACTATTTGCAACACTTTTCGCCACGCTTTTCGTAGCAGTTTGAAATAACTTTTGAAAGGTAATTTTAAACTTAAAAATTCTTTCCTAAGTCTTTTGTAAAAGCTTTTAAAAGAATAATTAAGTAATTTAAAGGTGATTTGGAAGCTTTAATATGAGTTTGAATAAATGGTTAAGGTGAATTGTTTATACCACTTAAACAAAAAGTGAAGAATGTTGAATGAAGTAACAAACCGAGTGTGTGAAAATGACTAGTGCATTTTGCCCGCCTATGAGATATAGGAAGATAAAATAATGTGTTTAACTAAGGTTAGGGATGGAGCAACCAATGCCCTAAACTTACCCGGCCTACGTTTTATCTTTTTAGGCTAGGCCTGTAATAGATCAAAAGGAAAACGCAAATGCTCTAAAAAAATCATATTTAAGTTTTTCCAAGATAAGAGAAAATAAATAAATTCTTTGAATTTTATAACCACATAACATCTTTATTGATGATTAGTGCGAAGGAACCAAGATCGGATTTGGGTGACTCCTACTCGAAGAACCAAGATCGGATTTGGGTGATTCCTATCCGAAAATCACTTCAAACTAATTTTCGAAACCCTGTATGAAATTAACATCTTTTTATCGACCATTAGCACAAAGGAACTGGGATCGGATTTGGGTGATTCCTATTTGAAAAACCAGGATCAGATTTGGGTGATTCCTATCCTAAAACCCCTTCAAACTAATTTTCGAAATAAAACATATTGAAGACAAAGATCATTGGTTAAAAAGATCTTCATGATGTAGGATTACATTCCATTAGTCCCTGGAGGTGAAATTTACCATATTTAAAAGTGATATTAGTAATCTATTATGAAAATCTTCGATTTGCAAAAATATGATTTGAAGTTAAGAAATCTTTTATTAAGGTCTAATGAATGATTTGGGTAGATTTCCCCTAAGTTAAAAGTTATAACTTGAATATAAGAAATCTTTGATTAAGATTTAACGAAAGATTTAACGAATGATTAAGAAATCTTTTATTAAGGTCTAATGAATAATTTGGAATTATTTCAAGATTTAAGAAAGATTTTAATAAGTCAAATGATTTGATAAATGAGGCTTAATGATTCCATATACTCTTGAAAAAAAGGAATAAATTGAAAAGAATATATCTAAGAACGATATTTGATTTAAATAAAGATGATGTAATTGACTGATGATTGATATTCACATATGAACTTAACATCTTTTTAAATCGATGATTGGCCTTGAAGTAACCAGAGTCGGATTTGGGTGATTCCTATTCGAAAACCACTTCGACCAACGTATACGTTCAAATGTGAAGACTTGTTGAAGATGATGATTATTGAAAACTGTGGATCTTCATAGCGTGAGGACTACTTGTTGAACATGCTCTGGGTAGCTTCCATTATAGAGTAATTTATAGGAGCGGTCTCCTCGTTGCGGAAATTTTTCAGATTGCAACGACGACTCGCTACTAGTGGTATTAGGAGAGTGCCTTCGGTTTTGTTCTATCCTAGAACGAACTTGTATGGATGAATGTATGACATTTCATTTTTGAGATACTACGTTTGATTTTTACAAATGTATATCAGTGGTGGCAGAGAAGGTAGCTTCTCTTAGCTTAACACCCTCCTAGAGACATACAAGCTCAAGGGTTGTATTTTTGGGGAAGGCAAATAGTAATCAAAGGAATGGCAGTGTGGCATTCAAAGTGGAACCTGTTATGATTAAAGCGTGGTTTTGTATGAAAATGTGGGTTTGAAGAAATTGATCATAGCTTTGCGAGCCTCACACCCCTGTTATGATGGGATACCATATGGTCTAGTAGATGCAAATTCAGAATAAGTGAATGTGTATGGTGGTGTCAAATACGTTTGGCTCTTTGGGGATACGTCCCTCAAGGCATTTATTGCCCCGTGTGGATAAAGTGGTTAGCCTAAGAAAAGCGGGGAACTACCGGTTATCAGTTGTAATGTAGCAAGTATCATTACAAGTGACTAGTTTGAGAAAAGCAATTAAGCCACCGTGAGAGCTATTTTTATTATGCGTGGATTGGAGAAAAGTTCACAAGTTCCCTATCATGTTGAAATCAATCCCAATTCGAGATTTAGGTTTTTGATTATAGTCCCAAAATAGCCGTAATTACTTGCAAACATTTCAGCTAACCCTTCTGGTATCATATATTCCGTTCGGTATATTATGTTGACCCAGTTCGGATATATTCCGTTAGACTTAGTCCAGATATTGACACCATATTTGAATAAGTTTGTTTGAAACGTATGTTTGAAATAATGTCACCAAAAATAAAATCAAGTGAATTTCGGTATAAAAGTTTTTTGATTATTGTAAGGTAAAAATTCGTCCATGTTTATGTGCGACATGATCTTATGAGATACCCTTCTTTTCAAGGGTTTTGATTACATCGTCATGATCAATGCATTTTAAATTTTGAGTATCTCACGCTGGTTTATCAAGCCTGATCCGGGTATTTTTAATACTCAGGTCAGATCCGAGTAGTTTCAGGTTGAGTTGAAGATAGTTGGAGTTTCCAAAGGAGAGCTGGAGATCTGTATCATCATATGGATGTATTCTGTTATCCGCTACATCTATTGTATTTGTTTTGTTGTTTGTCAGCATTTGTAAGGGCAGGTGTTATAACTGTCCAGGATGAATCTTGGTTTGGCTCTGATAATGTATTTAAAATTTTCCATTGTAAAGATTAATATTGAAATAATATATGTTATTCCATTCGTGTGAGATTATGTTCTATCACTACACCATAGATAGCCCATTGCAACGAAAATACAAGATGTTGCTAGTTACATGTAATGATAGCTATGCTGATTTTTGTCTATTACAACATTAGCTTCAAGATGCTAGCATAGATATCAATACTATGTTGCAGTAGCTATAGACTTATAAAAGTATTATAAAAAATGAGTGCGGGCTAAAACAAAGCGGGCTAAAACAAAGCGGGCTGAAACGCGGGAAACAAAAACAAAGCGGCAAAAGTTAACAAAATATTAAAGGGTTTCACTCAAACACTTAACAAAATACGTACTCCGCCGCTCAACCTCTCAAACACTCAAACACTCTACGATTTAAATTAGGGCTAAAAGTTCTAAGTTTACCAGCTTAATTGGGGTTCGATTACGGCAAGTTCGAGTTCAAGTTAAATTAGGGCTTCGATGTTTCAATTGGGTCTTCGATTACGGCAAGTTCCGCTTCGCGATCGAAGAAATCGAGGAATTCAGGATTCAAAATTGGTGAAGAGCGAACATGCTTGTGCTTTGCTTCAAAAATATTTTCTTTCTCTTCAACTCCTGTTCTCTTATCCGTGCTCCCTCTTCTTCCCAACCATAACCTCTCAGATTCATCTTCCCATGACATTGCGTTCCAAGTCAAAGTAGCTCAATCAAAGAGATCAGCTTTTATTCTTTCGTGTGTCTGCCCACAATTCTGTATTTTGGCGCATATTGCAGTTATTCACCGACAGTTCAAAATATGGAGCAAATGAGCATTCTGGGTATTCTTCGTTAAACGATAACGTAGTGGTAAGATTTTAGATTTTGATTCCTGATGTTTTATATCATTATGTATTGTAATTTGCTTCTGTAATTTGTGATATAACGGGTTGCGGTTGATAACTTTCTGCGTGGAAGAATTAAACTTATTTGATATTTGAGAAAAATAAAGGTGGAGATAGATTTGGAACTTGTTAATGAAGGGGGGATTGATCGTTTTGCCGCTAAGTTTGATTAGAAATTTTGAGTATGATGTGTGAATTCTGATATTTTTTTATGTTGTTAAAAGGTTTGTTTGTATTTTCCTTTGTTTTGGTAGGATTTATTTTTATAACCGATATATTTAATTCAGTCTGTCCACATACATGAATGATGCTCATTACCTAATAATTGCTTTCTTTTGGAAATTGAACTCCAAAGGCAAACAACTGGAAAGAAGTATAGTGTCAACTTCAGTTGATTTAATATTTTGCATTATGCGTGTTAGTACAAATGAATTTGGATGAATTATTAATTAATGTCACTGCTTGCAGATTTTCATTTGCTTTTAATGGCTGGAGAAATAGAAGATTGCATTAGTTATCAGGTTGATTACCTATTACTTCTCTGAATAAAATTATTTTTAGTTGGTGTTCTTGATTTTTTTGTTTGGATCTAGGAATGAAAGTTGACCAATAAAAGTAAAGTGTAGAGGTATAAAGCATAAACTTATTTTTTGTTATCATGCTCTTGCCTTCTTTTAAAGATGAATGCAAGTGATTTGTTGAATTTTTTAATAGTTACACAGTTGTTACCCGAACATAACAAGTAAGACAAAATAGTACCACTCAATAGTCATCTCTATGTACACAGTTTGAGTTTAATTCGCAGTTGTGCTACATTTTCAATGCTGCTAGAGATCATTCCACTCTGAAGATAATTTGCTCGAATAACCTTATGAATTATTTTAATAATGTTTAATATTGTTTTCAATATCCTTTTTATGTACTTATTTGTCTATATTTAAATGAATGGTTCCAATCTATGGTTGTATTCTTTAATTATTGGTAAATCAAAGTGGAACCTGAACATCAGATATCGAATAAAGATTATGGTGGAGTTGGGAGATCATGGTAGAGAACAAAACTGTGATTATGGTGGAGTTGGGAGATCATGGCAGAGAACCTGAACATCAGATATCGAATAAAGATGTAAATTATGAACATGAGCCAGAAAATAAAATTGTGATTATGGAGGAGTTACTTGAAAATAAGGAGGCAATAGCTGTGGAGGAATTAAAGAACCGTGTTCAACCTAAGTGCTCTAAAGCGGATAGAAAAAAAGTGAATACTCTGAAAAAGAAGCCTCAATCTTCACATAAGGTATAGCTCGATGTATTTACCATATATTGTGTTTTTGTATTGGATTGTATCTACTTTAGTCTATAGTGTGTATAATGAACTATGATCTATTGCTCTACCGTTTTGGATTTACTATATTTTTTCATTACTTGATATAAATTGCAAGTTCAGTTCATTGAAATATTCACAGTTTACTTCTGTGGAGTGCAATTTTGTTCACACCTAGTGTGAACAAAAATACTACTTACTGGTTGCATGAGTGGGTGGCATATGAAAAACACAATATTTCATTATGTATTGTCTAGCAAAAAATAGTGTTTTGATTGCGTAGTGTGAACAATTTTGCACCCATTTTTATGGATAAGTTTGATAATATGATAGCTAAGTTACATTTACATCCCCAACATGTTAATTGAAGAAATATATGATTTTCATGGTCGAGTAGTGTAGGTTTACGACAAAATATGCATTTAATAGTCAGGTAAATGATATCACCTATATGATACACATGCACGTTGTTAAATAGTATATTGAGGATCGATGAAGTGGTGTTTGCAGTGGTGTGGAGTGAAACTTGTATGCACGGTGATGCTATATGGAGAGACTATTGTACGGGGTGGCAGGCACGTTCGGTTGGAGGAAGTTGCTCTGTTGTAAATGATGGAGCAGTAGGGAAGTGCAAGTGTTTGATTGAAACAATAAAACGGGTAGGTGGTGATGCAAGTGGGATAGCCATTGCAGTGTTGATTGGTATGATCGTGGTTTGGTGAGGACTGGTAGCAATGTAATGGTCAGTGGTAGTTTGTTTGATGGCTGAAGAAGTGTGGGTAATCAGAGGCAGTGGAATGCTTGCAGTTAGATGATGTTGCGGTAGTAGGAATTGGTATGTAGGCGGCGCCAGCAGTTGGTTTTGACTTGCTTGTTGATCAGTTGGTATAGTGGATGTCATTGGTCAGTCGGTAAGTTACATTTTATTTTCTCTTCAATCGGATGTTAAAAAAATGCTTTATTTTGCGCATCGACGTTTTTGTAGAATTAGATCCTGTTTTGTTGAAACCTATAGCAGGATATTTTCTGAATCCATTTTAAAACTATTAATAGATATTGCAAAACAATTCTTGTTTGAGAAACTTGTTTCAGAATTGTTAATTTCATTTAATGTCACATTTTGAAACTGCTTTATTTTGCAGGATAAGATTGAAAAAGCAATAGGTGAAGGAGGAAGCGATGGAGTTGTTCAAGAAATGATTTCTGATGGAAAGTCGCACGGTCCATCTTGGCTTATAGGACGGCATATAAAGTCTGCAGAAGTTTCAAAATATGCCCCAACAACAAGCACATACATACAGGAGCTTGCAGCTAAGTTAAGGGAAAATATAGCTAATGAAGTCGAAGCAAAGGTGAACAAGAAGGTCCAAAATGAATTTGATGCGAAGGTGAACCAAAAAGTTTGGGAGAACTCGACACGGGTGCTTAAGAAATTAGGCGAAGCAAACACTGACATGCAAATTGATGTTGGCGATCTTTGTGCAACCATCTGCAGTGATGGCACTGGAGTCACTAGAGGCACTAGAAGCAATGATGGCACTGATGGAACTGGAGGCTCGCAAATATGAATGTACTGTTAATAAGTAGAATTTAGTATGTATTGGCTGTAACTATGAATACAATGGCTATGTTTTTAAGTATGTTTGTTATTTTATACTTGACTAAGTAAAACATGTGTTGCTGGTTATTCTGAAATGAAAAGTTCTTTATTGCAGTGTATTGTTGCCATTAGATATGATATAATGTTGCAGTATAATGTTGCCATAGATATGGTACAATGTTGCAGCAGTATAATGTTGCAGTACATTTCCAATTTAAATTGCAAAAGCTGTTGCCATAGATATGATATAGTGTTGCAGTATGTGATGTTAAATGTGGTAATAAACTGGCAAAGTGTTGCCATTGGATGGTAAAAGTGTTACCATAGATTAAGATGGGCCACAAAATTAGTGGGCCCCACAATGTGGAGCCAAGATCGTGGGGCCTACTTTTTAGTAAATTTGGTACCTGTGGCAACAACTAAAGCGATGTTGCCCTAGGGCCGCAAAGATGTTGCCTTTACTCTAGGGCAACGCGACAAAATGCATCACCGAGAAAGTGTTGCCTTTGCCCTTTTTTAGCTCATGGCAACATTTTTTGGCACTTCCTGCATCACTTCTTGGGTGTTGCAGTATGCAATCTATGGCGTAGTGTATCTTTGTTTTCTTTCTACCCTTAACGATCCATCTTTTCGTGCAATTTGAGTTAGACATGTATGGTTTATCGTCGATTCAAAGGGTACGGAAAAACGGGCCATTACAATATCAAACATCCACATCTACATCATGACCCTCAGCAATCTTGATCCTAATTTTGGATGGAAGTGGCCTATCGGGAATGGTTTTACTCAAAGCCTTAGCATATACTAGTCTTTTCCTAGCAACTCTATTAGCATCAAAATAGTTAACATTTCCACAAAGACTGGATAATAGTCAAGTGCTATCATGGGCGGTAAAACAGTTGGGATGTTAGAGGAGTGCGCCCAAAAAGGGATAGATAATTACTCCTCATTAGCTCTGTCCATCTTTGGGCTAGAAGTTATTATAATAATGCAAGGCTTATTGCAACGACCCAGAATTCAACCACTTTAAATTATACTATTTAAATTTAATTTAAATATAAAATAGGCAAGTTTATATGATACAAACAATATTAGATAGAATTTGGAAAGAGAAATACACAAAAATAGTTACATTTGCCTATATCGACAAAAGTGACAAAATGCTGATTTTAGAAAAGTAAGTTTCGATGGTTAAATAAATTATTTTAATCAAATTAATAATTTTTTATGTTTTTAAATAACATTATAAAAATATATTTTAAATTTGGTCTATATAAATAAATAGTTTAACTAAAATGTCAAAATGTGACCGAAAAATATTTTGTCGAAAATCAACGTTTTGTCGATTAAAAGTTGTCGCAACATTGTCGCACTTTTGTTAACATGCTTTAACATATATATTACACATTTTAATGACTAAAAATGTTTACTTTTACTAAATATAATTAGAAAACTTCTAGAAGTCATTAGTAAAAGTAAGTAAGAATTAACAAAAGTAAGAAAAAGTAAACATCAAATCAATATCACATCACAAACCAACATAATTATTATTTTACATAGCTTAGTTCTTAAGGGATTAATACATAAAGTAAGAAACGAAAGGATGATGTTAAGTGTTAAAAAATGAGGTTGCTTTAGGTTGAAGTAAGGTAAGTTTGGTAATTCGATAAGAGGTTATTTTGGAAAATTTATCACTTCTTTCTTTTTCTACAAATACACATCTCTGTCTTTACTTTCATTCACATTTCTCCTTCTTCTTTTCTCAAGCTTCTTCATCTTGTTCCTCTCCTATTTATTGGCTTCCAAGCCATAGGAAAAAATTAAAAATAAATAACTTCAAAATATATACAAAATATTCAAAAGATATCAATGTTCATTATCTTCAAATCAAACTCATCTTTTCTCCATATTTTACTTCTTCTTCTCTTGGCCATAACTTCTTAAAAACCAAAACAAAATACAAAATACTTTTCTCCAAACCATGTATTTTTCCAATGGGTACGACTTTCATGTTGACTACTTTGTCTCATTCTAAATTTAACCATGTCAAAAATCCACTTCTTTCTAGTGCATTCTCAGGCCCGTTTTTTAAGATAGAGAATGACCAATTTTGTTTTGATCATAACATGATCATAGGTGATCCAAATTAAGAAATTCTTTTTTTCAAATCATGTGAAATTCTAGTTTCTACAACTTTTATATTGATCACTTTTTCCAGTTTTGAGGTTCGCTATGCTTGAAACTTAATTTTTTGAAGTGCATTTTTGGGCTTCATTTTTGTCAATTCGACAATACCTCTTTTTCATTCTGTCGTATCTCCCTCAAAAAAACTTGGATTCAATTGATTCATTTTTACAAATTCAAGAGAAAATAATTTTCAACAACTTTTAAGTTTAAAACTTTTTTAAATTTTGAGATTTAGAGGGCCAAAATTAGATATAAGATAACCTATTTTTCGGATTTAAATCTTGGGAATTCATGTTCAAAGCTCTACCGCTTCTTCTCTATTCTTTCGGCCAACTGCCATCTCAAGCCTCGGCCAACCTATTAAAAGGAAGAGGGTGTTGTCTGCTAGTGTTTAATGGAGCAGAAAGTAGTTAGTGAAATATTGGTTAATTAGAATGTTGGTAGGAAGTTTATCACTTTGGTTTATGGTTAGAAACTCTATTTAATACACACACACACATGTTTGATGATGTTTTATGATTAATATTGATTCTTATATATGCTTTGATCATCAAACATTGATTGTTTGATATGATTGTTAAATTGTTTTACTAAGTCATGTTAATACATGTCGATAAGCACAAATAAAATCGCTTTCCTTTTAAAAATGAAATGGTGTTTATATAATGTTGAAACCATTTGGAAATAGTTTTAAAATGAGTTATAAATATTTTATAAACATTTAAATTTGTTTAAAGAAATAAAGAAAGAAAATCAGGATTTCATCTTGTTATATTTTAAAGTATGTCCAAAACAATTTTCTAAAAACATCGTGGTTTTGCAGTTTGGAATCTAGAATAGGATTCCTTTTAAAATGATAATTTGTTAATGTTTTAAAAAAATGAAATAAATTCTAAAAATCTCTTAAAATGTTTCAAAAGATATTTAAGTTGAAAAGATTGATTTTTAAATGATATGAAAGTTGTTTTGAAGAATATCTTTTAAAATATATTTGCAACACTTTTCGTAGCAGTTTTTAATAACTTTTGAAACATAGTTTTAAACTTAACAATTATTTCCTAAGTCTTTTGTGAATGATTTTAAAAGAATAATTAACATTTAAAGATGATTTGGAAGTTTTAATAAGAGTTTTAATAAACGGGTAACAGGAATTCTTTATAACACTTAAACAATAATTGAAGAATATTGAATATAATAACAAATTGATTATGCGAAAACAACTAATACATTTGTCCCACCTGTGAGAGATAAATGGTAAAACAAGTTGTGTAACTAAAATTAGGGATGGAGCAACACGTGCCGTGAATTTACCTAGCCATCACTTTATCTTTAGATGAGGGGTGGAATAGATCGAAAGAAAAGTTTGGATGCTCTAAAAGATCATATTAAAATTTTCCAAAATAAAAGAAAAAAACAAATTCATAGAATGTTAATTAACCACTTAACATCTTTTATTTAATGATTGGTACGAAGAAACAAGGTATGGGATTCGCTTGATTATCTTCAGCATGATAGGGGGTTCTCGCTTTGCGAACAGGGATGATGCTTTAACTCTTACCCCTACATGTCCCTAGTGTGAAAGGGTTGGTTGATGTCGAGAGACTTGCTGTAAAAGCAGGTCCGTGGTACCACATGTAGTTACCTCCATGTCGAAAAGCAGAAGGGTAGCAAGATGGTTGAAAAGCCTATCGAGGTGGGTCCGAAAAACCCGTTTTTTACATTCGGTATCTCAGTTGAAGGTTAAGTGAGAACCTTGGCTTTGTTGGGGGTAAAGACTCATTAGAGATAGGGTTGATAGTAATCTAGGATGAGTAACTCATTAGAGATAGGTTTAATAACATCCTAGAATGTGATTGAGTGCATTACATATGAGCGCGTATTTGTTATTGGATATAAAAAGGTTTTGTGTTGATTATTCTGTTTAGTGATATATGGATTCTGGTCGATGCATGAGAGCTCTATGTATCGTAGGGATTCCTAAACATTTAAACAAGACGAACCGACACAATGATTTTGAAAAAATTGGTAAACGGAATAATTTTACTTAAGATTATATTTTGAATGTAAAATATATATTTTGAAAAGTTGTACAGTTAGAAATCAAGAATAATGAAATTTAAATATAAACATCTTGTGATTAGAATTTCACTGTTTGACTATAAGATGTTTCATAAAAATAATTGATAATTAAGAAATCTGATAATAAACTAAAAATGGAACCAGAATAAATTAATCATAAATTAATCATAAATTAAGAATAATTTTCAAATTAATCCACTATCATAAATTAATCAATTGTTTAATTTAAAAGTTTAAGTACATATACCTTATGAATTAAGTTTCATAGTTTGACTTTAAGGTGTTTGACAAAAAAAAATTGTTTAAGAAATGAACATATAAGATAAAAAGTATTTAAATAATAGAAAATAATTACGGAAAAGGAAAACATATATAAAAGGAATGAGAATTTAAATCGAGTAAAACAATTGTGTAAATTAAACGAAGTCAAGTAATGTATGATGAATTTATAAAATGAATTTATAAAATAGGTTCTATAAAGTAATATCTAATGGATTTGAAAATAGTATTATTTCAAATAAAAAGAGGTATTTTATGATAAATAATTCGGTTGGCTCGAAAATAAGTTAAAAATGGACAAGTGATGTGTTCGAACGGTAAGCACTTCTCTTAAGTATTACCCTTCTTGTTAAGCGGATATATGATACTATTGGTAGTACCCAGTTCATGGATTGTTTTGGAGTTACTCGATATATATAGTTTTCTTAAGTTAAAGAAATAACGTGAATCATTGATTAGTAATCTTTATAAAGTGTTTAAACTAAAGATAAACTGGGATCGCTAATTGCTAAAATAAAAAAAAATTCGATGATTTTGGACAGTTGAAAATTTTCAAATCATACCATTCTCAGAGCTAAGAAATTTATGAAAACTTTTGGTAAAAGATTGTGAAATACTTTAAGAAAAATAAATAAGATAAGCATAATTTATAAATCTGATTTATAAAGAAAAAAAGATTTAAGAGTTAAGAATACGAGGATTTAAATATGGGTGGCTTTAAAGTTTATTTTTTTCAAATCTAGAAAATAAATAATAATATTAAATAAGAAATAAGTTTGAGAGTTTATGAATTTGAGATAACAGTAGATTACAACAAAGTCTAAATTTGTTAGACAAACGGATTTAAGTAAATTTATCAATTTGATATTTGTGATTTGTATGTACTCTTAGGATGTAAAGGCATATCATACAAATATGGATTTAACCCTTGAACTATCCATACACTTAAATAAAATAATGACTCTTTAAAAAGGTAATTATAACCGAAAAGATGTTTGATTAATGAATTCAAGCATTAATTAAGAATTTGGACTAAAGTCTTTAAAATATGATTGATTTACATAAGTTACAAGATGTAATAAACTTAAGTAATAGTTTTGCGAAATGATTCATAAATAATATTAGTGTTAAAGGAAATATACTAAGTTAAAGGATTGTGGAATTTTTTTGTAATAAAGATAAATCATATTTTGAGTGAAAAATGATTTCTTTAGAATGTTTTCCTTTAATAAAAATATTTGGAAATAAATAATTAAATGGATCATATAAAGAAGCACCTTTATAAAATGTTTAAACTTAAGATAAAAGTTTTTGAAAAGTTTTTTAAAGTTAATAAATACATATATTACATGTAGATCATTTTATTGCACAAATTTTGGTTTAAGATTCGTATTCAGAACTTTGAGTTGTTTACACTAGTCTAAAAAAGGATTTACCACTCGATTCTTGACAGCGAACATTGATGAGGGTTTGTGGTTAGGTACTTTAGTTTTCTACCATAGTTGGAAGCTATGCAATAAAAGCAAAGGTTCTGATCTAGAAGCCTGATCAGAGTCCATGCTAGAGGATTGAGGGATCGATACTACTTTGAAAATAAAGTTACGTATTCGAATAGGAGGTCAAATAAGATATTTCATATGGATGATCTGTGTATATTATATGGAATTAAGTTTGAAGATAAATGTTTTGGGCAAATTTTTTTTTGGGTAATTTCGAGAAACAAATCCTTTTAAGTAGGGGAGAATGCAACGACCCAGAATTTGACCACTTTAAAATATACTATTTAAAGTAATTTTAAATATAAATTAGGAAAGGTTATATAACACAAACTATATTATATAGAATTTGGAAAGAGACATACATAAAAATAGTAATATTTGCCTATATCGACAAAAGTGACAAAATGCTGATTTTAGAAAAGTAAGTTTCGATGGTTACATAAATTGTTTTAATTAGTTTATAAGTGTTTATATTTTTAAATAACATTATACAAATTTATTTTTAAATTTGGTTTACATAAATAAATAGTTTGACTAAAACGTTAAAATGTGACGTAAAACATTTTGTCGAAGATCAAAAGTTGTCGCAACGTTGTCGCACCTTCCTTAACATGCTTTTCATATATATTACAAATTTTAATAACTAAACATGTTTAATTTTACTAAATATAACTAGAATACTTCTAGAACTCATTAGTAAAAGTAAGTAAGAATTAACAAAAGTAAGAAAAAGTAAACATCAAAGCAATATCACATCACAAACAAAACATAGTTATTATTTTACATAGCTTAGCACTTAAGGGATTAAGACATAAAGTAAGAAGTGAAAGTATGATGTTAAAAAGTGGCGGTTGCTTAAGATTGAAGTTAGGGTAGTTTGGTAATTTGGTAAGAGATTATTTTGGTAAATTTACCACTTCTTTCTTTTTCTATAAATATCCATCTCCTTCTTCATATTCATTCACATTTCTTCTTCTTCTTTTCTCAAGATTCTTCATCTTTTTCCTCTCCTCTCTAATGACTTTCAAAAAATAGGAAAAAAATAGAAAGAAATGAAGTCAAAATACTTACAAAATATTCAAAAGATATCAACGTTCATTCTTTTCAAATCAAACTCATCTATCCTCCATATTTTACCTCTCCTTCTCCTGTCCATAACTTCTTCAAAACCGATCCAAAATACAAAATTCTTTTTTTATGTCATGTATTTTTCTAGTGGCTACAACTTTTATGTTAACCGCTGTGTCTCGTTCTAAAAGTATCCATGTCAAAAATCTACTTCTTTCCATTGTGTACTCTGGCTTAGTTTTTAAGACAGTCATAACTTAATCATAGCTGATCCAACATAAGAAATTCTTTTTTCAAATTATATAAAATTATAGTGGCTACAACATTTTTGTTAACGTGTTTTTCTAGTTTTGAGGTTTGCTATATCTAAAAGTCAATTTTTTGAAGTGCATTTTTGGGCTTCATTTTTGTCAATCCGACAAGACCTCTTCTTCATTCTATCATGTCTCCCTCAAAACAACTTAGATTCAAGAGAAAATAACTTTCAACAATTTTTAGTTAAATACTTTCCTAAATTTTGATATGTTGATGGCGTAAAATTAGATACCAGATAACCTATTTTCGGATCTAAATCTTGGGAATTTAGGTTCAAGGCTCTACCGCTTCTTCTCTATCCTTTCGGCCAACCTCCATCTCAAGTCTCGGCTAGGCTATTTAAAGGGAGAGGGTGTTGTTTGCTAGTGTTTAATGGAGTAGTAAGTAGTTATGAAGTGTTGGTTGATTATTATGTTGGTAGGAAGTTGATCGCTTTAGTTTATGGCGAGAAACTTTATTTAATATCTATATTTATATATACATATTTGATGATGTGTTATGATTGCTATGGATGCTTATATATGCTTTGATCATCGATTATTGATTGTTTTATATGATTGTTAAATTGTTTTACCAAGTCACGTTAATACACATCGATAAGCACAAAGGAAACCACTTTCCTTTTGGAAATGAAATGGTGTATATGGAATGCCGAAACCTTTAGAAAATAGTTTTAAAATGAGTTAGAAATGTTGTATAAACATTTAAATATGTCTAAAGAAATAAAGAAATAAAATCAAGATTTTATCTTGTTATATATTAAAATATGTCCAAAACAATTTTCTAAAAACATCGTGATTTTGTACTTCGGAATCCAGAAAAGGATTTCTTTTAAAATGATATTTTTTTTAAATGTTTAAAAAAAATGAAATAAATTTTAAAATCTTTTAAAATCTTTTAAAAAAGATTTAAGTTGAAAAGATGGATTTCTAAATGATATAAAAGTTGTTTTGAAGAATATTGCTTTTAAAATATTTTTACAACGCTTTTCACATTAGTTTTTAATAACTTTTGAAACGTAGTTTTAAACTTAAATTAATTTTTTCAAATCTTTTGTGAATGATTTTAAAAGAAAATTAAGCAACGTAAAGATGATTTGGAAGTTTTAATAAGAGTTTGAATAAATGGTTAAGAGAAATTGTTTATAACACTTAAACAATAATTGAAGAATATTGAATATAATAACAAATTGAGTATGTGAAAATGACTAGTATAGTCCCTCCTGTGAGAGCTAAATGGTAAAAAGGCGTTCAACTAAGGTTTGGAATGGAGCAACTAGTTCCTTGAACTTACACAACCTCCTCTTTATCTCTTAGACAAGGGGTGGAACGAATCAAAAGAAAAGCCCGGATGCTCTAAAAGATCGTTTTTTGGTTTTTCCAAAATAAAAGGATAGAAACTAATTCTTAGAATGTTAATTATCCACTTAACATCTTTTATTCGATGATTGGTACGAAGGAACTGGGATCAAATTTGGATGATTCCTATTCAAAGAATCGAGATCGGATTCGGGTGATTCCTGTCCGAAAATCACTTCGAACTAATTTTTGAAACCCCATATGAACTTAATACCTTTTATTCGATGATTGGTACGAAGGAACCATGATCAGATTTGGGTTATTCCTATCCGAAGAACTAGGATCGGATTTGGGTGATTCCTATCCGAAGAACCATGATCAGATTTGGGTAATTCCTATCAAAAACCCCTTCAAACTTATTTTCAAAATTAAAAATATTGAAGACAAAGATCATTGAAGACGCAGGTCTTCATGAGGTAGGATTACTTGTCATTATTCCCTGGAGGTGATACTCTGTTATGAAAATCTTTGATATGCAAGAATATAATTTGAAGTTAAGAAAGAAATATTTGATTAAGATTTAATAAATGATTTGGGAATATTTTCCCTAAGTTAAAAGTTATAACTTGAATATAAGAAATATTTGATTAATATTTAATGAATGATTTGGAAAAGTTTTCCCAAGTAAAAGAGAAAATGACTTAGAATTATTCCAAGATTTAAGAAAGGTTTAAATAAATCAAATGATTTGATAAATAAGGCTTAATGATTCCATATACTCTTGAAAAGAATATATCTAAGAAAGATATTTGATTTAAACAAAAGATGCAGTAATTGATTGGTGATTGATATCCATATATGAACTTAACATCTTTTAAAGCGATGATTGGCTTCAAAGGAATCAGGGTCGGAATTGAGTGATTCCTATCTAAAAACCCCTTCGAACCAATGTATACATTCAAAAGTGAAGATATGTTGAAGATGATGATTGTTGTAGACTGTGAATCTTTATAGCATAAGGACTGCTTGTTGACATGCTCTAGGTCGCACCCATTATAGAGTTATTTATAGTAGTGGTCTCCTCGTTATGGAGATTTTTTGAATTGCAAGGAATACTCGCTACTAGTGGTAGTAAGAGAGTGCCTTCAGGTTCGTTCAGTCCCAGAATGAACTTGTATGGACGTTTGTCCGAAATTGTATTCTAAATCACATTTGAGTGGTTTCTATAATTGTATATCAATTGGTGGCGGAGAAGACAACTTCTTTTAGCTTAATACACTTTCCCGATATATATGAGCTCAGGAAGTTATACTTTTCTAGAAATCAATCATGTCACGTGGAATAAGAATGTGGCATTCAAAGTGGAACCTGTTATGATCAAAGCGTGGTATTGTACGAGAAGCGTGGCTTTGAAGAAATTGAGCGTAGCCTCACTAGCCTCACATCCCGAAAGATGACATAGGATACTATGTGGTCTGACAGACACCAAATTCGAAATAAGTGAGTATGTATGGTGGTGTCCAAAACGTTGGACCATTTGGAGGATACGTCCCTCAAGGCATTTATTGCCCTATTTGAATAAAGTGGTTAGTTGGAGAATAGCAGGAAACTACCGGTTATTAGTGGTGTATAGCAAGTACAAGTTCCAAGCGACTAGTTTGAGAAAAGCGATTAAGGCACCACGGGAACTACGTTTGTTATGCGTGGATCAGAGAAAAAGGCCACTAGTTCCCCATCATATTGGAAATCCAATCCCAATACAAGATTTACGGTTTTGATTGTATTCTCAAAATTGTTGTAATCCTTTGCAAACATTACAACTACCACTTTTTGTATCATATATTTTGTTTGGTATATTCCGTTGACCTAGTCCGGATATATTACCTTAGACTTAGTCCATGTATTGATACCTTATTTGAATAAGTTTATTTGCAAAATGTTTTCAAAGGAATGTCGTTAAAAATAATATCCAGTGTATTTTGGTATAAAGTGTTTTGGGTTATCATAAGGTAAAAAACTGTCCGTGTATGTGTTGGTATGGTCTTATGAGATACCCTTCTTTTAAAAAGTTTGGATAATATAGTCATTTTAAATTTTGAGTATCTCACGCTAGTTTATAAAGCTTGATCCGGGAATTTTTAATACTTAGGTCAGATCCGAGTAGTTTTAGGTTGAGTTGAAGATGGTTGGAGTTTCTAGAGGAGGACTGGAGATCTTCATCATCATATGGACGTATTCTGTTATCCGTTGCATCTATTGCATATGTTTTGTTGTTTCCAGCATTTGTAAGGACAGAAGTTTGTAACTGTCCAGGTTGAATCTTGATTAAACTCTGATATTGTATTTTAAAATTTTCCGCTCTAAATATTATTATTGAAATAATATATGTTATTCCATTCGTGTGATATTTTGTTCTGTCTTCATTTTATTTCTACGCTTAATAACCCGTCTTTTCATGCAATTTAAGTTATACATGTGTGGTTTATTGTCTGATCAAAGGGTATGGAAAAACGGGCCATTACACTTATTTTTAATGAAGATCAGAAGAGAATCAAGAACACGAAGTCTATCATCGGTTGAGAATTTGAAAAAGAACATCGAGTTATCAAAATTCATCTATAGACCACCTCTGAGTTTCCACGTTTGACGAGAATGCTCTTTAACTAGATGATAGGGTAGGAAAGAATCATGAAAAAATCTGACCAAATAGTCTGACCAATTGTCAACTCCCGCTTACAACACTTTGACAAATGGAACCATTACCCCATCAATCTCAATTAAATTGATTATTTGTGGAGTAAAAACCCAACCATTTCTCGACAAAGATTTAAATAATGAATACCACTTGTTTGACTCAATATGGGTAGGCAACTCATGAACAGTTCCTTCGGGTTAAGACTAGATATTAGTTTCAACATTGCATTAACCGGTAGGGATCTTATGATGCTGGTGTAACAACCCGGAATTTTGGTCGTTATGTTTTGAACATTTAATTTATTTTAAACGTAGAATGTGGATTATAAACTGATTTTTAAAATAATAAGATTTTGGTTAAATCAATAAGATTAGTTATAATTTCAAATATGGAAAATTTAATTTGATTTGGATAATAATATTTCAACATTTGAAATTAGGGTAATTTGTGAATCTGGGTGTATATAGATATAGAAATTGTTTCTAAAATTTATTTAATTTCTACTTGATTTGGTTTTTAATGTTGGACCTTTGGATGGAATCCAAAGTCGATAAGTTAAATTAGAATATTTATATTAATTTAATAATGAAATTTAATGTATAGTGATAATTCAAATAATCAGATTTTGATTTAAATTGAATTGGAATAATTTCTAATGTGAATATAAATTCTATATGATTTATAATTAAGTTGGTCAAGCTTTAAAATTTAAATTTTAAATGATTTCGACGATTTTGAAAATCGCTCGATTAAAATCGACGAGTTTAAATAGCCTTTCAAGGGACAGTCTTGGAATTCGACGAAACCAGTTCCATTGGGTCCGTAATAGTTATTCATTATCCATTTCAAATTACGTAGCATTTGGAGTTACTGTTTGTTCG
This sequence comes from Allium cepa, assembly GCA_030765085.1. Classification (NCBI taxonomy): domain Eukaryota; kingdom Viridiplantae; phylum Streptophyta; class Magnoliopsida; order Asparagales; family Amaryllidaceae; genus Allium; species Allium cepa. The sequence continues at coordinate 249,994,481 of CM060940.1, read as the reverse complement.
TACGGGTGAGAAACGCGTTGAGATTTATATCGAAAATTTAATATTTTGAATCGATTCAAAAAAACTATCTTCTACATATGATTGAATTAGCTTTTGAAATACGTTCCATTTTGTTCGGAATATGGGTAAAACCTTGTAAATTCCTGGCGACATGTCTAATTCGGAGTTCGTTCGAAAATCTTGTAATTGATGAAAATTAATAATAAAGTATTTTATTAAATCGTGTATATATGCACGTTTTCAAAACCCTAATCCTTCTTTTGCTCGGCCGCCATTTATTAGAACCAATGGCCAAAAACACTCAAACTTCATCTCGATTTTACTCTAAATCCATGCTCTAATTCCAAAAACTTTCTAAAGGGAAGCTGTAGATCATGGTGAGATCTACACATCCTTATGGCGGAGTGGCACGAAACTTGATGAGATGGCGGAAATTGTCGACAATAGAGGCAGCGTTCATTCACGGTTTTCATGAAAGGGGAGCCACTTTGCCTCATCAATTTTGGAATGATGGTGGAGCACGGGAAGGGTTTCATTGTAGTGGGTCTCGATCGTCGTAGATTTCGTCGTCGAGTGGGCGTCGATCATACGATGGAGACGATGTGGGGTTTTCCTTGACTGGACGAATGCGATGAAGAAGATAGCTAGTGCGGCCTGGATTTTTGCCTTGGAATCTAATGGTATAGATTTGATTTTTTAAATAAAAGAAGAAATTGTTTGTATAAATTATATGCAAACATTAAAAATTAATACCTCAAGCATGCATGGCCAGATTCCGACGAAACAGGAAACGCCAGAATCGTAGCGATGGGATCTGCGCTGTGGTGTTGATCCAAAGACGCTAGGAGCTAGCGAGAATTTTTGATCAAATTGAACGGACTCGATTTAATTAAAATTGGAATGCTCGGCATTTTAATTCTGGTAAGTTTATCTCACTCATATCTGGAATTTCAGTTAATTTAAATAGTTAAAATTTAAATTATTGATTGATTGATTGGTTGAATGTGAATATTATTATCAGTTTGGATATGATATTTTATATAGTAGTGTGTGTGTGTGTGTATGAGTGATTGATATTCCCGCATTATATAGCGGATGAGACCCTATGTGCCCCGCATAATAGCGGATAACCCCATATATTGCGACGTTCCACCTCGAAGTGGAATTGGCATTTTTATATTATGCTAATATCTGTGGATGCAGAGAAACAAGTTGGAGGGATCCAACTAGATTCCTTAGAATATTAATATTATTTCCATAACCAGTGAAATGTTATTTGACATCCCTTAATAGAATTAAATTGAAAATTAAATTATTCAATGCTACGGTTTGGAGGAATAATAATTTGGTATTTTAAAATATAGAATAAGATAAATTGGGTTTTTAGAAGGAAATGAGAAATGAAAATTTGTAAACTGGATTTATAAATGAGGTGAAGTATTTATCAGTGGATAAATTTGAAAGTTTAGATTTCGATGGGAATTTATAAGAAAAGTTGTAATTCACTATTAAAAATAAAAAAAAAGCGATTTTATTTTTAAAAGTGGGAAAATATATTTTCCTTGAAAACTAAGTATATTTTAAAGAAAAGATTTTAAAGTATAAATTAGAAGTTCAAAAATGTTTTTTTGAATGTTTTTAGAAATTATTTATTTTAATTATTTTTAAGTGAAAAGTAAATATTTATTTAAGTTATATGGTGTTAATTATATTTAAAGGTAGATTAGTATTATGATTTTAAAAAGGATTTTTAACATAAATATTTGATATAATAACTTAGTTTTAAAAAGGAAATTTTGGTTTAAATTTTACTTAGAAACTCTTATAAAATTTCTTAAGTACTATTTTATTCAAGTAATTTTAGTAGCCTTAACGTGTTTTGAAAATAAAAGTTGTTTTATTTTTTTAAGAAGTGTTGAAGAAATTTACGATTTTGGGACGTAAATTAAATTGGGATAACTCGAGCAGGATTTGTAACAAGATTATATAGGTTATATTGAAAGGGAAAGGTATTTTCCTGAAAAGCCAAGTTATTTTCTAAGGAGAAATTTTATGTATAAGTTTAAGGTTTTAAAATTTGTTTTAAAAATAATGTTTTAGAGAAATTTTATTATTTTAAATTGTTTTAGAAAATATTATTCAAAAGTTAATTTAATAGTAATTATTTGAAAAGTTAAATTAGCATTATGTTTTTAAAGAAATTTTCTAGTATCTATACTTTATATAAAACTTTATACTTTATACTTTATTAAAAAGTTATACTTTATACTTTATACTTTAAGTAAAGTGATTATTTATACTTTTCTATTATTCAAAAGTTATACTTTATACTTTAAAGAAATTATTTGGGAATTTATTGTAAAATTTCATAACTATCCTTTTGAGTAAAGTGATTTAAGTAGGTTTATTTTTAAATCAAATAAGTGTATATTTTAGGTAAAGTAATTCAAATTATAAAAATCTGATTTTTATAAGACTCGAAGTTTTTTTAGTGGAAATAAGATAATTGGTTGAATTGATTGTTTATTTGATAGTTAAATAATTGACTATCAAATCTCGACCCAAATATAACTTATGAATACCTAGAACAGGTATGAGAATTATATGGTGCAGTTAATGTTCGAGGTGCTATACTGACGTATAAACTCGTTCGTTCTTGTAGGATGTTTGTAAGGAAATCCGTCCACAAACGGTTAGGAGGTGAACTCTAATCTTATTCTCATTTAAGTATTCCTAAAGAGCCTGGGTTGACTTTACCGAAAAATAGCGAACGTTGTTTCGAAATGACCAAGATCAGATTTGTAATCTGAAAACCACTTCGATCCAACTAGTACGTATCTGTGATGAAGATAAGAGCTTGGAGTCGAAGATGGAGCGGTGAAGTGTAAGGGCTAATCGCTACTAATCCTGAGGGTGATTTCAAAATGGAGGTAGTAGGAGTAGTGCCTTCGTTTTCGTTCGAACCCGGAACAGACTTTTATGGATAAATGCTTTCAAAACATCGTTAGAAGGACTGTGAGCATTCTAAGCGATAATGTTCTAAAAACGTAACGCTGAGCCTCGAACCTCATCCACCAGGAATGACTGAAAATTAAGGGATATGCAGCAAGGCTAAGTGGGTAGCACTCAATTAGAGTAAGGTCATCCCTGTCTAGAGGTCCCTTTGTTTCGGCTGTGTAGGCGGTTGCTGATCCCAACCACGGGGTGATCTTATTCAGACTATCTAGTAAGGGGTAGCTCCGGTCTTGTGTTGCACAGGAACAGGATGGCTCCTTGGTATGCTGATCTAGACCAGGTACCGTGATAGGTGGTACCCTAGTGCCTAGTCATTAGTTGAAAATCCATTCTCCCTACATGCCCTTTACGGTTTTGATTGTAGAGCCAAGTATTGCTGGAATTTAATAATGTACCAATTTCGGCTATTTGATTAAGTATTTGTATTTAGACACTATAATAATGTCAAAGGATTTTATAAGAACTATTTTGGTTATCGTAAGTTAACAACCCGACATGTTTATTTATGGTGTGGTCTTATGAGATACCTTTGTTTTCGAAAGATTTTTGAAATTTAATAATTAAGTTGAGTGTATTTTCCTCATGCTGGTTTTCAAGACTGACTCGGGTGTTATTAATTATAATGCTCGGGTTAGATCGAGTATTATAAATACAGGATATGATGCTGTGAAGCTCAGGAGACGAGCTGGATGGCCATACGTATCACCTGTACTTGATGAATTTTCCGTTGTGCTGTATTAGCTGTATAATCAGCTATTATGTGGACGTGTTAATATAACTATCCAGTAATTATTTTGACTGTGATGTATTCTGATGATGCAATGTGTAAAACAAATATAGCTTCTTTTTGTGTAAAGATCGGTTATTATCTATTATATTTTATTCCCCTACGATTGTGAGATTCTGATGTTGTTTTGTTTTCTCTTCGTCTATCTCCTTCTTTCTTTCCTCAGCAATCTTTTTTTTCGGGCACTCGATCATCTGCATATTATACAGTGGTGTACTTGTGTCAATTTCCAATGGTCGTGAAGGACGGGTCCTTATAGTTGGGATTTACACAAATATCTCATATGCCATCAATTTTATGGGTTAAAACACCGCCAACAACATCTTCATTGCCACCATCAGAACCTACATTGCACTAGCAACAACATTACACTCCAACTCACCCGATTTGGCACCTAGATTAGCAAAAATCGATTATGACCACCGACAAATTCCATGACCACCAGCACCATCAAAAAAGGAGAAAGGAAGGATGAGTTTATCTCATTAGGATAACCAGCTGCACTAGAAAATGGTGTGATTTTTGCAATAGTATCATGAAAAGGTTCATTTTATATAGCAAAGAGGTTTACGGTTACCAACTTAGAAACTTCTCTAGAGCTATGCATGGGAGATGTTTGTTTGGATGGAGGCATCCCCAAGGAAGGGAACTAAATAGCCAAAGCTACATATGCATTTGGAGATAGACTAGAGTCGGGAGGAGTGGACATGATGCTGACAGCGCAGCTATATCTGGTTGTTGAAATCACCTCAGAAGAAAAACTTGTACGATTTTCAAAACTAGAGTGGCACATAGTAGGGAGAGAGGGCAATCTAAATTTAGATAATATCTAAATAAATTTAGACTTCATAGGTCCAATAAAAATCCAAATGAAATAAAAAGTTTCAAATTTACCCATTTAGCTCACTACATGCTGGCTTAGCTCCAACAATGGTACTAGAACCAAATAACGTGTGCAATATAAATTCCTAATAGCATGGCTAACTTATTGAAGCCTACCCATATAATAGGATGTCTGAAAACTTAATATATAAGGTTAGGTTTGGGTAATCAAGTACTTTTCCCTACTTGGCTATTAACCTGGCCCGAAAAGGTTAAGGGAATGCGAAAGGTTATCCAAAATAGAAAAGTCCCAATTTGAATTGTGCCTTGGGCTAATTTTAAAATTGTTTGGAAATTAAAATACAAGTTTTAAATCTGAAATAAGAAGAATGTTATAAATGTTATAATATAGATTTTCAAATTGGTTCGGAAATTAATATAAAACTTTTAAATTTAAAATATAATATATATTATAAAAGTTATAATATAATTCTTTAAAATGTTCGAAAATATTACAAAAATCAATTTTTAAAATATTATCTATGAATAAGATTAATAAAATAATTAATTAAGAAAGCTAATTAACTAAATACACACACACACATGTATAATATATATATAAATGTATATGTTATATTGTCTTGGATTGTTTAAGACAATATGAGTATATACGTGTGCATGTAAGATTTAAGACAACATGAGTATACATGAATAAACACACACACACACACACAAGATATATGTATAGTACTATAAAGGTTATAGTATGTATATTCCATATAATATGGTATAATTGAATAATATAACAAATTAACTAAAGGTTAATTAATTAGATAAGATTTAATTAATATAATGTTATATAAAATACTATGCAAGTTAAATAAAGTATAGAATTTATATAATAATAACATTTATATAATATAAATGTATAAGCTAATGGTGGAACATTAAAGAAATCCTGCGTAGACTTAACGAATACGTACACACGTAAAAGTATGTATATTATGGTTTCTAGTGCGTCCGGCACTTGAATCGTGAGGAAATTTCATGAGAAATACATTATTCTATAATTCGATATAAGTTAATTAAATATATTGAAGATTATGAATCTTTAATATAATTTTTGTCCTTCACTATTCGTACATTAATAAATTACTTGCAAGCTAGATAGTTGTTGAGCAAACTCAAGCTAGAGATATTATATGTAGTATTATTGATATATTAAGTAGACGAGGTATAATAAATATATATACTTGTTAAGAAAACTCAAGGCACATATATTATACTAAACCATCGCGAAATGGTTGGTTCGAGTGAATAATTTCTTTCAACTTATTGAGTAAAATCAAGGTCAAAATGGAATTAAGACAAGGAACCATGATTAAGAGTCGCATAAGATAAAACTGATAAGGAGTTAGTATAACGCCTCATAATTTGGTGTTAGTTATTTAATTAGTTAGTAAATTTAGCTCCAAAAATAGAATTTATGCAAACAATGGAATTTGATCATGAAATTTGCACCATTGTGGTCGTAGGAAAATTCTGAGAAACTTTCATATGTGTAGTTTGGCGTTTTGAATCCAAATGAAGAAGTTACAGGTGAAAAATGAATTCAGAACGGAAATAATTAGATTAGAAAATTAACGTTTATACATTAATTATCCAAGTACCATAGGTCGACCCATTTAATAGGTCGGTCGACCCCTATGGTAGAGGCAGTCGATTGCTTGGGTGTGTAGGCTAGGTTATGCCTAGGCCACAACAACCTGGATTCAATATTTTCGATCGTACGGATATGGTTTATTCTAGTGCCTATAAATTCAGGTCTAACCATCTGCTTTCTTTTTCTATTTTTCTGAAGGCGGTAGCGAAGAACTTCCATTTTCCTTCTCCACTATCTTCCAAATTATAAAATATTTATAAAAAGTGGAGAGAATAATAAATTAGAAGTAAAGGAAGAGGATAAATCAACAACATGTGTATTCGAGGTAATTTATATATCTATATAGTTGTATCTATTTTCTCTCCCAATTTCAAATCTCTTTCTCAGATCTAAAATTCTAAAATATGTACATAACTTTTTGTACATATTTCTTGGATTAAAAAGCATTTTGAGTTGAATCAAAGGTTTTACTTCAGATTTAGAGATTTGGAACACTTTTAAGGTGGGCGGGAAATTTATATATTGTTTATGATTTTGAATCTATTCCATTGGGATACGTTTGATTTTTATGCTTAAATCAATCTTATTTGTGAATTGTAAGCTAAAATTAGTGTAGAAAATAATTGCCTACGTATTCTTGTTTTACATCCGATTTGAAATATTATTACATCTTGAATTGGAAATCAACCCTGAAGATTTTTAATTAAGAAGGATGTATAGTTTTATTCCATATTTGTACTTGAGGTGTAAAATATTGGTAGGATTTGGAATATTGCCCTATTTATGTTGAAATGTAGATTTTCCATAGTTTAATATATAGGAATAACATCCATTTGATTTTTATAAATTGGTCCATTTCTCCACTTTTTCAAAGAAAAAGATGATGTTTGATTTAGCATGGAATACATGCAAATAAAAAGGGAGAGATATGCAAAGTATAGATTTATTCTCTGTGGTTTACACTGTCTATTCCAAATTAAAAGAAATTATTCATTCCTTATAATTTCAAATGGGGTCAACCTTTTCTTTTATTATTTTTTGTTTTACACTAATTTATGTAAATTATAATGTAAAATCTTCTTAAGGAATCTAATTATGGCGAATTAAATATGGAAAGATAGTGTAGTTAAATACATACGATTAGAATATAATTTGGTAGGAGTAGGTAGTTTATGTAGGATCGATTTCACCCTAGAAGGGTGGTGAGTAGGAAGATACTATTAATTATAAAAATTGTTGTGGAAGTTTATATAAAATAATTGCAACACAGATGTAGCAGAGCAAAAGCAGCACAGATAATAGCAGAATAACAAAAGCAGAAAATATAACACACAGATTTACCCAGCTTCAGCAAAACCCTGCCTACGTGCCGCCCCTAAGGTTTCTACAAGAAATTAAATAGTCAGACGCTTACACAACTAAACTTGCAACATCCGCTATCGACTAACCTAACTCTATGTTTAAAACCCTGCCACAACTCAGGCACTAAGTTGCGAATTCTCGAACTACACCACCGAAGTTCATCCCCTAATCACACGATTAGAAATCACAAGATTTTAAAAGGAAAATATAAATTAAAAAATAATTTAAAATCAAAACCCTAATTTTTAAACTAAAGGCCTTACATGATTATAAACCCAAAACAAATAAAAAGGCAGGCCGAAATATTAAAGCTATTATTCCCTTTTTCATTTATTCCTTCGGCCTGCTTTCTCTTTTATTTACGATAATGGCCATCTCTTATTTTCGTTGCTCATTCATTTTCTTTGCTTTGAAATAAGGGCTTCTGGATGAAGTCACTGCTTTGTCAAAATTTATTGCTGGTGCTTTCGGTTGCTCGATCGTAATAGATGATTTATCACTGCTTACTTTGTCGATCAAGTGTTTCTTTGAATTGCAAACAGCTACTTTAAATTGTCAAGTTCGGTTGAATGATCTGGTATATGATTTCCTTTTTATTAATTCTTATTTATATGATAGAACTTGATTTGATTCGAGTTATTGATTTAATGGTCTCTGTTTAGCTCGAACTCAAATGCCAATTTAGGCCGATGATGAGTGGGTTATATAGGGTTCAATGCCCTACATTTTCGTTTGTATATTTGATACGAATTCGTCTAATAGTTTTAAACTCGACCACTCGATTTTGCATGGATGTTTATAATGTTTTTGACTTGTCAAATTCATATACTTTTGCTTGATTGTCAAGACTTGTTTGATTTTGACTTGCTCATTTTCTTGGCCACCACGGCTTGATTTATTCACTCTTTTTTGTTGGCCATTTGAATTTTTCTCTGCGACTTTATGCTGTTGACATTGGCCTTGACTGCTCTGTAGCATTTTGTCACCGGGCTTTGACTTTGATATGTGATGATATTATCTGGCTTGGATTTTTTCGACTATACTATGATTTTGATTTTTGCCTCTGTGACTTCGGCACTGTTACTGCTTCCATGTTCTTCGAGCCGGTGCATTGAATCCTCCTTTATTTTGAGACAGTTTGCACTTCAGTTGCATTGTGTCAGGTTCGGTCTCGTATCACTTGTTGTTCATTGGTCTATTTGGTTCATGCTCATGTATACTTGATGTGTGCTATGCATTTGTAGTTGTATTAAGTTCATTTGTGTTGTGTTCATTATGTAGCCTGGTCAACATGTATATATGCTGCATTGGGGTTTGTCTTCATGTACAGACTGCATGAACTTTTCTTGTATTTTCATGCTGTATCATTTCTTGGTTATTTTTCTTTGTGGCATTGTATGAGTCTGGACATCTGATTCATTGAGGTTCGATGCACTTAAGTTATGACCTTAAATGCTAACACTGCATAAAGTCCCAGAGAAAAGTTCAAATAGCCGAACAAAAAAAGTTAATAAATCAAGTCGTGGTGGCCAAGAAAATGAACAAGTCAGAATCAAATAAGTCATTACAATAAAGCAAAAAATACAAAATTGAACAAGTCAGAAACATCATAAACATCCATGCTAAATCAAGTGGCCAAGTTTAAAATTATCAGACGAATTTTTTGAAATATATGAACGAAAATGTAGGGAATTGAACCCTATATAACCCAATCATCATCGGCCTAAATTGGCATTCGATTTCGAACTAAATAGAGAACATTAAATCAATAACTCGACTAACAAGAATTAATAAAAAGGAAATCACATACCAGATCATTCAACTGAACTCGACAATTTGAAGTAGTTGTTTGCAATTCAAAGAAACACTTGATCGACAAAGCAAGCATCAACCGAGCAAACGAAAGCGGTGACTTCAGATTGCAAAGCCCTAGTTTATTAAAGAGGAATTGAAGCATCTGCAATCAATTTTGACAAAGAGGTGACTTCATCCAAAAGCCCTAATTTTAGAGCAAAGAAAACGAACGAGCAACGAAAATAAGAGACAGCCGCTATCGCAAATAAAAGAGAAAGCCAACCAAAGAAACAAATGAAAAAGGGAATAATAGCTTTAATATTTGGGCTGGCCTTTTTATTTGTTTTGGGTTTATAACTATTAAGCTTAGTTTAAAAATTAGGGTTTTAATTTTAATTTTTTAAATTTGTATTTGCTTTTTACACTCTTGTGATTTCTAGTCGTGTGACAAGGGGATGAACTACAGTGGTGTAGTTCGAGAATTTGCAACTCAGTGGCTGAGTTATGACAGGGTTTTGAGCATAGAGTTAGGTTAGTCGATAGCGGTTGTCGCGAGTTTACGTGTAAGCGTCTGACTACTTAATTTTAAGTAGAAACCTTGGGGGCAACACGCAGGCAAGGTTTCTCCAAACCTAGGTAAGTCTGTATGTTGTATTTTCTACTTTTATTATTCTTCTATTATCCATGCTGCTTTTACTCTGCTATATCTGTGTTGCAATAATTTCATATAAACTTCCGCAATAATTTTTATAATTAATAGTATCACCCGATTCACCCCCTCTATGGTGAAATCGATCCTATAAGTGGTATTAGAGCTTGGAACAAAAGCCATTTTTGTTTCAAAAGTTTGATTTTTCAAAGAAAAATTGTTTTACAAATTTGAATTTTAAAATGGCTTCTTTTAATAATACTTTTAATAGGTATCGGTCTAATATTGTTCCTCTTGTTTTTGGTGGAATAGATTTTCTGAATTGGAAATTGAAAATGAAATTTTATTTAAAGTATGTTAATCTTAAATGTTGGAATATTATTGAAAATAGGTGTGATAGAATAGATGTGAAAAATTCTATGATTTTTTCAAAATCCGTTGCCACTAATAATCATGGACTATAAAAAAAATAGGTCACAATTTTTTTCTCTCGTGTATGTGTGGTGGCGAGCTAATGAGCTACAGTAGTGTTACTTGGATTCTAGCTATTTGAAGCACACAATGGTCGACAAACCAAAGATTCCTAGCCTATTACAAAGGTGGTAGAATCACAGTGGGCAACAACGAAAAATTATCGTAAAGGTAAAACAGGTAACGATATATTTCTTTAGAATGATTTATTATATGTGATAATCTGCACCACAATCTGAATTAAATCAACGAGTTATGTGATAAAATAATGAATGTTGATTTTGATTCTGAATTATTCTTAATTGATATGTTCTTATTTGACTTGTTCTTATATTTGATTCTGATTTAAAAATGTTGACCAATCGTTTTTGTCTTTGAACTAGTTCACATAAATTTGTTCAGACTAATGATGTTGTTGTTTATCTTATTTGACACTATGGTCAGTGCTTGTTTATTGGCACGGATTCAATTCAAATCCAATAAAATTTCATTTAAAAGCTGTTTTAAGATACCGTGTTGCACATTTCATAGTATGGTCTATGACTTTCATCTAATGATAAATTTTAGTCAACAAGAAATTCAGATGCAGGTAACACTGGTAATCTAGTTGGTAGAAGAATTACTAGTGGACGGGATAAATGCGACATTCATTAACTACATCACATTTTCAACGAAAATATCTGCATATTTTTCATCTCAAATAATTTTCAATTAGAAGACATTTTTCTTTAATAAAACCCCTTCTAGAAAATCATTTTTGTTGACCTTATTTTAGATTAGTCATTTTTGGAAAATTGGATTTTATATTTATCTTTGGATTTGATCTTAAAGGACTACATTAACTAATTTGACTCTAGTGTTATGCGTTTTTCTTTACACTCGGGCCAGACTGAGTGTCATAGCATTTCAGACTCATCTTTGTAGCTAGGAGCTTTGCTTGGAGATCTATTTTTATCTACTCAGCTTTTCAGATATTTTAGTTATTTCCAGTTGTTTTGTTCAGACTTGTCATTTGCTTATGTATTTGAGACTATTTTATATTTGAGATTTTCTATTGTATTTTGTTTCAGACTCTGATGTTCTATAGTAGCTTCATGAACTACTATTTTCTATTTAACTACTTATTGTTATATTACTCTATGTCTATGATTTTGTGATTGACTTATTTACCGTAATGCCAAGTTTTGCCAAATATAAATTAACAATCTATTATTTTGAGCAATTCAAGTCTGACATGTGTCGATGATTTTTGATTCTAATGTTTCGAAATGATTTAAATGGTTCGAAATGCCAGGTCGTGACTTGTCCTGTACATGCATGTCACATCAACTCTTTTAAATAAGGTAAAATTTTAGGCTTTAGAGTAAAAGTTTTCTCCTTCTAATTTTTTTCCTTGGATATATTTTGGAATGATATCCTTCGAAATAGAATAAATACACAAGGTTTTAGGTAGAAGAATTTATGTGCATGTGTTTTTATTTTTCCTTTCTTCGTTTTCTCAAATTTTTCCTCTTGCACCATCATTAACTGTATAGTTGAAAAGTCTAGGAAAGTATGTTTTTAGGTAGTAAAAAAATAAATTAATTTGAAGATAAAAAACAGAATAGATTAAGGAGGCCTATATTTGAATTAGGTAAATTATTAGACCTTAGCATAAATGTTGCTATATACCTTTTGTTTTGGCAATATCTATGAGTTTTTGTACTACCTTTTAACACTATATTTATTTATTCACAAATATAATTTGATAATTGGACCCACATGGGTTTCCTTAACTGGACTTGCAATTCTGTATAAAATATATGTGTCTAAAAACATACTTTCCATATTAAAAAAATAGTGATGTATTTACAAATACCCAAAATTGAACTGTTGATGAGTGATATCTTGGGAACAAAATAAACGGATAAGGCTATTTTCCAGAAGAATTCGCATATGCATGCCGCTTTAATATAATTTTTTATCTTTTCTTTCTTGATTAACGAGAAAGTTTCCACTTTCTCCACCATTAAATGCTTACTAGAACAATTTACGAAAGTATGTTTCTAGGCAGTGAATGGAGTATTTAATTTAAAACCGAATAAGTTAAGGAACCAATATTTGCATACACACACTGTAACATCCTGATATTTTCAACCATTCGCATCCACACACGTCGGATTTGAATTGCTCAAAATAACGGATTGTTAATTTATATATCGCAAAACTCAGCATATACAGTAAATAAATATCACAGAATCACAGACATAAAGTAATATAACAATAATGAAGCGGAAACAAAAGAATAGTAGTTTATGAAGCTACTGTGTATATAACAGAGTTAAATAAGATAAAATAGAAGTCTCAAATACAATAGTCAAAAATACAAGATCAGAATACATCACTTGAATGAATAACTGAAAGCAGAATTGATAGATGGATCTCCAAGCGAAGCTCCAACTCCAAGGTGAGTCTCAAATGTTGTGACACTCAGTCTGACCCGTGTGTAAAGAAAAATACAAAACACTCGAGTTAGGATTAACATTCTTATATAAATAATTCCAACTCAAGTGAGTATCAAATGAAATGCAATAACTTAAAGGATATTTGGGATAAACATTCTCTAAGGATCCGTGACACTATCTACTAAGCAGTGACATGTGCTATTAACAACGAAACATTATTACAACGCCGTGGTCATTTCAAAATATCTTACTTCGAAACGAAAATATCATATCCATTTCGAAGCCATATCAATACAATATCATTTCTCACTTAAAATAATATTCATTTCAAAAATCATAGTACTTAAAAATTATAACTCTTCGGAAATTATAACACTTTGGAACCATAACACTTTGAAATTCATAACTTCCCACTTGAATAGTTTAGATATTAATAATAGTATATATAATAGAATGGTTTATAAATCAAGTAGCTTATATTATAGTCATTATAAGTTAAAATAGTTTATATTGAAATAATTGGTTTAAAATAGGTTTTTCAAATTTCACAAATCGATTCGAATCAATTCAAATACCAAAATTCCAGTTTAATTCAATCTTAATTCATCAATTTCAATTCAATTCAGCTTCTTAATAAACTCTTCCAAACTATATCGATTTCAAAACAGATTTTGAACCTCAAAATAAACCATTTTAATATTTGAAAGCATTAATGAAACATTTCAAAACCAGATTTGATAATTCCATATAAATATCAAATTTAATTTATTATTATTTACTTTGAAATATTTACTTAATCATTCAAATAACATTTAAATAAAACTTCAGATTTCAATTTAAATAAAATTAAATATACCATTTCAATTAATGTAAATTTGAAATATTTATTTAAATCACTTTTAAATCAAAAATCAAGTTATAAAATCATATCCTTTAAAAATATCAAATTCAATAAGTTTTACATCGATTTAATCAAATAAAATTCTTAATTAAATACAATTTCAGATAATTTTAAATTTATTTTCCTAACCTTAACTTATAAAAAACGTTATAAACTCTATATTAAAGATATAATTTAACTAAATGCTTATCCATATTATATTTTAATAAATCAAACAAATTTATACATAGCTTAACATCAAGAATTTAACTATATATATGAAATAACATTTATATAATATGTAAAATAAATATTTATATATAACAATACATTTTTCCAAAACCATAGAAAATATTTTCAAAATATTTGTATATAGACCAGCCGTGTCAGTATAATTATCTACCTATGGTCAAGTGATACAGATATTTATCATTTTGGTCCGTAATTTAAATATATATATACCAGTATATATCATTTCAACCCGCAATCCCAAATTCAATTAAGTGAAAATCTCTTGGGTCTATCATTTCAACCCATAATGATTTTGCCATATTATACTGATCGTTCGGGTATGTATCATTTCAACCCATAGTGAATTCTATACTAACAGGGAACTTGCAGAGTGATAATAGATATGATAATAATATAACATGCATGTATCATCAACGTAAATAATAGATAATGGTGTTAGATGTCACAGATGAACAGATAACACATATATAGTAGTTTAAATAACTAATACCAGCATCTTTCTATTGTCGTTTCAATTGAAATCAAATTTAATATATATATAACAATATTAATCGTGATTGATTGCTCACCTTTCGAGGCTAGAGAGTTTGACAATGAAACTGAGTATGAAATGCAAGCACGACTCCCAAAACGAAGCAAGGCAAGATTGGCACGAGTTCGGCGAACAAAGCTTATAACAGGAATCGATTAAAACAAATAAACCAGTTTTGATCTTAACTGAAAATATATACATTATTTATATATATATTTATATTTTTAATTTTTTTGTTTTCTAAGGCAAATAAAATATATGTAAATAAAATCATTGTTTTAAAATAAAATACATATAGTAAAATCAAGCATATATATATTATATATTTCGAAATAAATACTTACGCATATACCTTTAAAAATATACTAAATACTTATATATATTATAGTTTATTCCCTTCAAAATGCCATAACATATCATATATGTATATTTAAAAATAGTAACATGACTTATACATATATAAACTAAAATATGTATAATTTAAATTTATAATCATATCCATATAAAATATATGTAGATCATAATATCACTTTGTATGAATAAAACCTTTAGTATAGATACTTTAAAACACATTACACTAAAATTGTAGATTTAATATATCATTTATTCAAAGTCAGACATTAAATATCACTATATAATAACAAGCTACACATATTTGAATAAATACAAGTATTTCGAAACAAACATACATAACTTTTATGTATAACTGAACATGTACATGTACTATAAAATATAAGGCACAAGAACAAAATAGCTTTCAAATATATGCAACTACAAAGTTTATATATACTAACTATGTGTGTGTGTGTGTGTGTGTGTGTGTGTGTGTGTGTTTATATATAAACTAACATATACATATACTTATATAAAATCATTAAACAAACATACATATATGCAGACCAAGATAGAACTCTATACCATACTATACTAAGCTATACTATATACAACAGACTATATAGCTTATGTACAACTATATATACGGAACAGAATAAAAAAACTTATATTACTTATATACATTAAACAACTTTATATATATAACACTTTATATTTTAACTTCTATGTACATAATTTATTTTCCATTATAGAACAGGTTGTAGGCTTCACAATTAATATACACATAAATAACTAACTTAAACGCATCTTCTTTAAACACAGTGTATATATGAATATAACTTTAAAATATCATAAATATACTTCATATATATATCAGTTTAACAAATTTTTTGGGTATGCTTGCATATAAATACAAAACTGCAAACCTAAGTGTCAACTCATATATATATGGTGTTTGCGCCAAAATTGGTCACAAACACCCGATAGTTGATAATTCACAATCACAGATCTCAGATGAACAACAAATATGAATATCACACAGAAAAATTCAAAAGAAAGAAGTAAACAACACACGTTTTATAGTGGTTCGGCGATCTTGCCTATATCCACTTTGAACTTGATAACTTTATTGATTCACTTGATGATTTCAATCTATTGCAGCAGGTTACAGTAGATTATAGCTCTGAAGTTTGAATACAACAGTGAAAGTAAGATGTAGAATTAAATTCGGCAGAGTCTGGACGTTGAATAGCCCAAAAAGATCCCTCTTTCATAGGCTTCAGGGGGCTATTTATAGGCGTATGAGCTGATATCGCACTCAAACTTTAGGAGACTTCTTCTAGCACGTAAGTGGGCCCACACGACCGACCCCACCAAGTTTCGACTCGATCTGTCATCGATACAAATCGATTTCGTATCGATCAAAAAATGATCCAATCGAGCTGAAACTTGGCAGGATTGTTCTTTAGCTTGTACGTAAGCTCCTCTGAAAATTTCATAGCATTTGGACCTATGGAGCTTCCGTTATGATCGACAGGAGATGGATTTTCTCAGTTGGTTGTTTGCTTCGAATTGATCAATTTGAATCGATCTTTTCTAATCGATGGTTGCACATAACAACGCGGCGACGTAGCGTGCACTCCTCGCATCGATCCGCCTTTTGCTTCGAGTTGACCGTGTCGCATCCATGAACATCACCTCGTTTGTATCGATGACCGTTGCCTTGTTCGGGTCGATAGCCATTGCGTAGCTCGAGTCCATCAATAACGTGTACTTTGTAGCGATTCGTAGCATCCCTACTTTGTATCGATGGAGGTGGCGTAGTTTGTGTCGATGGAAGTTGCCTCCATTTGATCGATACGAACAAGTGACATTTGTGATGGATACGAAGCGAGGTCAACTGAATACGGACCAAGGCTATTTGGTGGATTCGACCAAGTGCCTCCTCGATGGATACGAATTTGGCATAGAATGGTCGATACGAAGCGTACTACCTGTTGATGGATACGAAATCGATCGATACGAACTAAAGCTTATGGATGGATACGAAGTAGATCGATGCAAACTGTGATGCGACGATGGACACGAAAAATGATCGATTCGAAGAATGACACATTGATGGATACGAAAACGAGGTTATTTCCTTCAACTTGCATCGATCATAACTTGAGCATACCGACCCGGATTGACTTGAAATTTGGAATGCTGGTTTCCATGGCATCGCTTGTTTTGTCTTGTTAATTGTAGCCTAATCCAGGCTCGGACAAAATTCGTCGACATCCATGGCGAAACAATGTATAACCAATCTTTAAGGCGAACTGTCTTTGGTTTCCAGTCAATTTTTTGGTGTCACGGCCTTGCCAAAAGGCGGGATAACACATGGATCTGTAAACTAATATACACTAGATAGGTATATATAACATGCTCTGTTGTTGTACACATTTAGATAATTAGCTGCATTGTATAAAACTATACAAACATTGATAACTTGTAACTAAATATACTATATATATACGAAACTGTAAATATACACACGTATATAAATCGTATGTATAACATATAGGATCCATAACTTAGACAAACTCAATGCGTCAGTAGCTATATAACAAAAAAACAGTATTTAATAAATAATATATATTACCTTATTATATAAAAGAGAGGAGATGTGGCTTGAGTGAGAATGGTGGCACTGGGTAACTACGACAGTGAAATTGGAGTGGAGATGATCTATAGGGGTTAGGATCGTTAGCATGGTCAGTAGAGGAAGAAACTCGAGAATGTAGGGTGCAGAAGATTGGAAAAGGCGGATAATGGAGCATGATTTCAATACTGCAGGCTAATGTTAAAAGTGAACTGACATATATTATAATTATAATTTTTTTATAAAGTATGAACAAGAAATAAAGTACGAATATAGCCATATGTAATTGGAAAAATCAAAAGCCAATGAAACACAAAGTCAAAATGCTGAATTCAGAGAATAATTAATTATTAGTGGCTATTCGATTTACGGTGGAAATTGAATGGACGTAAGAACCCAAAAGGTTCAAAACGTACCGATACGTTTAACCGTTTCACCCTGTACCGAAACTTCGAAACACAGGAATGAATATGTTGTGGAGATCAGTATGACGTGACGATCAAAACGGTATACAGATATAGGTGGTATAATCATCTGATCAAAAGTCGATATCGGTACCGAAAATGCTGCAAATTTGTTGAAAATAAGATAAATGAAGTAACAACAATCTAAATTTGGAGAAACGAAATATGACGTCTCACTCAGAAGATGATTTACAAATTTATCGTGTTAAATTATTCAGGTTTGAAAACCATTTTATTATCATCAATTTTAACTATTTAAATTGAAATAAAATTACTCTAGAAAATAAACTTCCATATTACTAAATGTAAATTTATCATTTGCTATGTTAAAGTAGACATATTCCAAATATTAAATTTTCAATTCAAAATTTTATTATTTAAAATTTCACAAAATTCAATTAATTACGTTATTAAAATAGTTAAAATTTATGGGTCATTACACACACACGCAAAACACCTCTATTGAATTAGATATATTATTAATCCTTAGTATAAAAGATGCTAATCCTTTTCTTGTGATGTTATCTGTTAGCTACTTTTACTTGGGTTTTAGTTTCTAAAATATTGTAATTTTCTTTGAACATGTATATATGGATGATTTACTGGAAACAAAATAAGGAGACAAGGTTTTCAAAAATGTTGACAAGGAGCTGTATGCACATATGCATGTGTGTCAAATCAGCATTTGAATAAGGTAGAATTTTAAGCTTTAGCATAAAAAATGCTATCATCTATTATTATGATGATATATTTGTGAACTTTTTTCTCCTTCTAATTTTATTTCAGATGTATTTTCAAATGATATCCATGGAAATAGAATAAATACATAAGGTTTTTATTTTGAAGAATTTACATATGCATGAATTTTTATTTTTCCTTTCTTAGTTTTCATGAATTTTTCCTCTCCCTCCAGCATTTATGGTATAATTGAATAATTCAAGAAAGTATGATTTTAGGCAGTGAAAAAAATATTAATTTGAAAATAAAAATAGAATAAGTTAAGAAGACCTATATTTGAATTAGATAAATTATTAAATCTTAGCACAAAAGTTGCTATACACCTTTTGTTTTGATAATATCTGTGAGTTTTTTCATACTACCTTTTAACACTATATTTCTTTATTCACAAGTATAAATTGATAATTGGATCCACATATGTTTCCTTTACTAGACATGCAATTCCATATAAAATGCATGCATCTAAAAACATATCAAATCAGACTATTTAATATTCCTAACAAACAAATTAGTAAGTTTTCCCAAACACCCCTTGAATCATAATTATTTTTATGAAAACACTAATGTATTTTTTAGAAGGAAACTGGAAGGAACTTAATGTTAGGATTTCAGTATACTTTAAGACTGATTAATGAAGAAACCATTAATCTGAATAGGTGATCCATACTAATTTGATTGAGAAGAAATCAAACGAAAGTAGACGAATTAGCGGAAGCCATACCTGAATTCATATTTGCTGATTGGAAAAGTAAATTAAATTAGGTTTTCCATATTAACACAAGCCCTAGATTTTATATTAGATCTGAATCCACAGTTGCCGCTTTTATAAACTGATCAAGAGAAAGGGATGAATCTAATAGATTAAAGTTGGATATGTTCTTCTAAATTGACATAAAACCTAGATATGAATTATTTCCATAAAAGAAATTAGGAGATAAATAGAGCTTATATAATTTGGAGACCATAACTCTTATTTATAATGTTAGCATTTTCTAATTTCGGCCTTCAACAAAATAGAATTTCCCAGTATCTACACATTAATACCATGAAAATTATACATCTAAGCCTTTTAACTTAAATTCATAATTTTATCACTTAAATTTAGCTTTACACCAAAATAGCACGACACATTTATTTTACATATATGGCCCATATATTGAAATTTCCCACAAATCTCCTCCTGGGCCATATATGTAATAACCTTATAAATGTGTTTAACTTTATGAGTTCCATAATTTGCTATTTATAAAATAAGGTGCTTCTAAAACAATCTCAACCATTAACTATGCTGACAAAGGATCAAAGTGGCTTTTGTTACCTTTAGTGTAACTAAACCGATTAATGGTCATATATACCAATATAATCAATTGACATAGAATAATCATGGATGCATAGCATGGAAATTACATGAATATGATCTATACATGTTTATTTTCAACTGGTCCTACTTCAGTGAGATCAAAACGTTCAATATTGAACAACCTAGAGTGCGAACAAAATTTTATTTCTGATCAGAAAAAAGAACTCGGTATATATTTGTAACTAAAGAATAGAGCTATGTTTCATGTGATACCACCAAATACAAACTCCCCTTGAACTAAAATATTCATACATAAAAGTTACACCAATTGAGCAAGATGCTTATGAAAGACCTTGGGTGATAATCTTTTTGTAAGCGGATCTGCCATAGTGGAGTTTGTCACAGTATGCTCTACGAATTACAATCAATTTTGCACTCTCCCTTTACTAGAAAATAATATGTTGTTTATTTTTACAATATTACTCTAATAATCTTTCAATTTCTTTATTCAATAGTCCATTACTTTATGAAAAAATTATACAATTAGTTTCCATCGTTGGATGCCCCATAATCGAAAATAGCAAAGAAGACTATAAGTATCTGTATGACATCTTTCCTTATATAGCTTCATCCAAAAAAATAACAACAATAGAAATATTATTGTTATCTGAAGTGAATCTTTTGTGCTCTTAGAATCCAAAACATTCGGACTGTAATGCCTTATGATCTCAAACCAATCCGTCTTGAGCATATAATCCTTTGTTTCTTAAAGATATCTTATACCATTTTTGTTACTAACAATTGATCCACTTCTAATGTTAGTAAGATATCAACCAAATAATACACGCACTATCCATATGTGTATATGCTTTAGCATGCATTAGACTCCACATCACAAATTCATGAGGAATCTTTTGTATTTCTTTAGCTTCAAGGATGTCCTTATATTACTATATAAGACAACATTTGTTTATTTTGGCAAAAGAGAACTGATTTGCAGTTTGCATACCAAACCCCCCTCCATTTTTCAAAGCCATATCTACCTAGCTCTTTTGTGATAATTCAAATATCACCCCGTGAATGATAATGGTGTATTTGAGTCCCTAATATAAAATGATAATCCATAAGTGGTTTTCGTTGTCATTTCATCAATGTCCCTATTATGTAACATGACTTCAATATCCCTCCAATATTGCTCAAAATCATAATCTACAACAAGTTTCAAAATAATTTTAAAGCGTCTTTTTTAAAAAACAAAGAGAAAGTCTCTTTAAAAATAAAACACTGTTTTCCTTTTCGGTGTATCCTTTCCTGTAATGAGTCTTATACCTTTCCACATTACCCACTTGATCCATTTTTGTTTTGAATAATTATTTATAACCAATGATCTTATTACTTTAAGGTGGTAGGAAATATCTCAAATTTTATTTTCCTTATAGATTTAGACAATATATTTATATGTTAAACTCACATTTCAAATTAGTACTTTATATGGATTGATGCAAGTCCAAAGAATGATCTTCACCAATCCAATATTCATTTTTATGAAAAAAATACTATATATTCATCGGAATAGTATTTCTTCTTTTCAAGTGGATTTCCTTAGTGTCCTTGCACATTGAGTTTATTTAGGTTGTTTTCTTGAAACAACAACCTTAATTTGAAGAAAATTTAATTTGACATTGTCTTATTATGGTTCATAATCTACTTCTTGTTAACGAAAGGAAACAAGTCATATATATTATCCGAAGAAGTAACTATAGTTAAATCAGAAATAACGATTCTCTTTAAAGACAACGATCCGTAGTTCATTTCTCCCTCCAAACTCAACAACCTAAAAAATTGTAGCATTTCCCATGTTATAATTTTTTATCAAAGTGGGTTTATAAAAATTGTAGATTTTAAGTCACTTAGAATACTAATAAAGTATTTGCTATCTTTAGTGCCTCAGTCTACAATTATTTAGTAAGTTAAACCAAATAATCAGATTAATCATCAAATCAAAATTTGAGACTTCATTATAAAAGATTTTAGCAAAAGTAAATATATATAAGCTATATTTTAAACATTAAGAGCTTTAATTCCAACAATGTTTGAATTTATTCATAAATCAATCTTATTATTTCTAAATGAACAATAATAACACAGTTTGTTTGTATTAGAAATGAAAACCGAAATCTATCTAAATAACAGCAAAACAAAAATATTAAATAAATCCAAACAATATTACCGAAATCTTAATAATATCTTAAAAATATCTAATAAACTTTACTTTATATATCTATACATCTTATTAAAGAAACGACTGTAATTATATTTATATGTTAGTTCTTTTCTTTTAGATCCTTATCCTCTTCTTTATTCTTATTTATACATTTATTTATAATGTACGATAAATAGGTACTTTCTATCTTATCATGCTTCAATCTCTCTTCTTCTTACCGTAATGTGAATTAAGCTTAATAAAGATCATCTTATTCTTAAGAAAATTAATAATATTCTTAAAATGGCTATACTGTGAATAAAGAGAGTACAAGAAAAACTGACAATAACTTGAGTCTCTTTAACTTTTGAAGCAATATTTTTCATATAGTACTTTTTTATGTTTCCTTTATTTTGACTTTATGGAATCAAGCAATATAAAGCATGCTTGTTTTTCCTTACCATTTTAATAAAACACTTCTCATTCTCAATAAAGAACTCCTTAAAATTGGTTATCCGTATGCATACCACATCCATGAAAGCTTCTAAAATATTTTACTCTATGATATTTTGACTCTTTCTTTTTGAATTGTCTCATCTTTGAATGTTCTTCATGATATTATAAGAGCATTCAACCATAATACGAGTGGTTGTGTACCTCCTAGGTGCAGGAGCTAGACCGATAAAGTTAAGAACAAACAATAAGTTTTCTTAATAATCGTTTGAGTTAGTCCCAAACAAGATCATAACATTAAAATTGGCAGACACTTTAGTCAAATTAGTTGAAAATTGAAAAGAAAATTAAGGATTGTCCGTATATGCCTATATCCAAATACTAAACATAGTAAATACAAATAACTGGTAAGTATCCTTCTTAAGATACCTAGCATAATATTAATATCAAGTCTTTGGACAGTCTTACTATCTATGAATGGTACTCTTGTTGTAATGATCAAACACGGATAATAAATTGAAATAAAATAACAATTTTCCTTTGGGCCGATTAGTTATTCACTTGTAAAACCATATAATTATCACATATTTATCACCACACATGTATAAGTTATTCGACCAAATATTAGTCTTCCTTTGGGCTGGCTAAAATCTGCATGAATAAATACACACAAATATCAAACATTTTCCTGAACAACTAAAATAAGTGAGGCCACTTTGGTGACATATTATTTCTATTAGCTCATTTGGAATGTATGATATGTGAAATTAGTTTGCAATGAGACACCAAAAATATATTTGAATTTATTTCTTAGCTTGAGTACAATATTTCAAGTCCTGCAGTTTAAGTCTATATGACACTTGAAAGTTTCAAAATTATAACTGTGGCACAACATGTTTTAATCATAGCCATTATAGTCTTTTACTTTAAGTATGTGGTTACATTCATGACATTTTCTAAATAAGTATGATACAAGATATCATAATAAATCACATCACAAATATAACGGATGAACATCAAAATTAAACGCCATATAAAATTGTACATAAATGACATGGTAAATGTCGTAATAAATAACATAAATGAATGTAGTAACTATAATGTATATCTGAAGCACAATATAGTTATACAGAATGCTATTGTACCACTTTATCTTTATATTATTATTTGAACACTTAATTAAGGTCAATAACGATGCATTTTGGCAAAATATGAAAACTGCCACTCCTTTTATTTCATGACAACCAAAGCATGAAAATGAAACTTATTTTTAATGGGCGGGCCATACATATAAAATATCCGTGTCTATCAAATATAAATGCAACAAATAATAAACAATATGCCTTTTCTTATTCCAAATACAAACATGCTACATCGTTAAATTTATTGCAACTGACGCATTTATGGTAATAAATTAATTTATTTGTACTATAACAACCGCATTTAATGCAATTATGATACAAATAAATTCAGTTGACTGTTATATGGTCCAAAATGTAAACTATTGTCATGTTACAATTTATTTCAATAAAAATAATAAACATAAACAATCAAAGAAGCATACTTTATTTCTAATTAACCAAAATTTCTGAAATAACTCAAATACCTTATATAAATATCCAAATTACTTTATTAAAAGTTAAGTTAGATAAATAACCATAAAACCAGATTTATATTTCTTGCATAAATGGTTCTGAATTATATATATATATATATATATATATATATATATATATATATCTGTTTATACCATTTATAAGCATTGAAAAAAATGACTATACATATCATGTCCTAAACATTCCTCACCTTAAAATTTACAACTTATTTATAAAATATAAAATAATAAACATGTGAATGCTTTAACCAGTATAAATTATTTTTCAAAATTTAGAGGAAGTTAGATTATTTCTCATAATTTAATGATTCAAAAGTCTATCCTATTTCATAAGTAACATGCAGATCATTTAGATCTATCTATCTTTCTACACCAAAACAATTTCATAAATTAGCCTTTCAATTTACATAATTTTTTTTATACTAAACTAAATCCAAAATCATCATCAAAAAGTCCTTAATGTATAGATCAAGCAGAACTGAATCTTAAGTAAGATTATTTCAGGACTTTTAAAAAAAGTTCATATCAAAACTTACTCATAATTAAAAAAATTCCAATGATGGGTGGCTCTAATACAACTTGATAGGATTTCAGTATATTTTAAGACTAATTAATCATGAAAACCTTAATCTTAATAGGTGACCCATATTAATTTGATTGAGAAGAAATCAGAGGAAAGTAAACAAATTAGCAGAAGCCATACCTAAATTCATAGTTGTTGATTATAAAAGTAAATTTGATTTAGTTTTCCATATTAACTTATATTATATCTGAACCCATAGTTGCTGCTTTCATAAACTAGTCAAGAGAAAGAGATGAATCTAAAAGATGAAAGTTGGATCTGATTTTCCAAATTGAAATAAACCCTAGATCTGAATTATTTCCATAGAAGTGATTAGAAGAATAACTAAAATTTATATAATTTGGGAACTATAACCCCTTATTTATAATGTTGGCATTTTCTAATTTAGCCCTTCAACTAAATAGAATTACCCCATTATCTACACATTAATACCATGATAATTATACATGCAAGCCTTTTAACTTTAATTTATAATTTGATCACTTTAATTAGGCTTTACACCAAAATAGAATAACACATTTATTTTACATATTTGGCCCACATATTGAAATTTTCCAACATTTAAAGCTTAGTTTTTCTAATTATAAGGATGTGTAACGACCCACTATTTTGGACCATTTAAATCGACAATAATCCACACATGTCAGACTTGAATACTTCAAAACAGTGGATTATTAAGAAATTTGAAGCAAATAAAATCATTCACAGAATCACAGACACTGAAATATCAGAATAACTCACAGCAGAAATAAAATACCATAGTAGTTCATGGAGCTACTATACACAAACTTTCAAAACATATATAAAATATCATAGTTTAAAAATAGATACAATAGAAGTCTGGATACATAAATCAATAATACAGAGACAAATACCGAATAGGAACTAACTGGAAGAAGTGGACAAATAGATAGATAGATAAGCTCCAGCTAAACTCTAGCTCCAAAAGGTGAATCCAAAGCTGTGATTCTCAGGCTGACCCGAGCGTAAAGTAAAACACAAACACTCGAGTCAGGACATACATACTTATACAATGTAAACCAAATCAAGTGAATTGTAATAGCTATGCACAATAACTTAAAGGATGCTTGGGATCGTCCATCCTATAAGGATCAGTTAAACCATCAATTAAGTAGTAATAAACACTATCCTAGAAATATCCATATTAAATTAAACAATGGTGTTATTGTGACTAGGGTAGCATAGAGCTGCAGTAACCGCTCACCTCTAGTCACACTCTTAAAATAAAAGGCGTGCATCAATTAATCACAAGGAAATCACATGACACACAAAGCAGTGTACCTGTGGCTATAAATTTCATGACGTTTTATAATTTCAAATTAAAATCATTTATTTAAACCATTAAAAAGTGAAGTCATTATTCCGTCAAATCAAATATTCAATTCCCAAAATTTTAGACATTTCAGAGTTCATTTATTCAGAAAAAAAACTATAAAACATTGAAATTTCAGCCCTACAAATAAACTTCAATTTATACCATTTTTAACTTATAAAATTTCATGTTTTTAACTTTAAAAATGGTCATTTGAATACCCTTGAACTTATGATTTTTATAAAGTAAATTCCACAAATAATTATCAGTAATTTCACTTATTAAATTCAAGTGTACAAATTACCGTTCTTTACCTTTTAATAATTATTTATCACTTTAATTTCAAATTACCATTTCATACATTGAACTAAATTTCCATTGTAGGTAATTTACTTAAACTTCCATTTAAAACCAAATCTCATAAATCCAAGTGAAGTTAAATTCCAAATTTTCATTTAACTATCCATTTATTTAACATTTTAAACTAATTACATGAATTCAAAATACACTGTAAGTTGCTTAACTTTATAACTTGATATTTTATTTTACATTATTTTTTTCCAATTCATACATCGATTATATTAATTACCAAGTTAAGATTATAATTCCATTTTTACTTAAATTCCTATTATTACGTTAAATCAAACTTTCACACAACAACTCAAACCATCGATTAACCTATACCATTTTACTTTTTAGAAAATCACTACTTAACCATTTTAAATCCAATATAAGTCAAATTTCATATATTTTTTTCATTCATTTATAATGCATGAAATTTATAAGAAATCATATTTTGAAATCAACTACCGGTCCGGATAATATTTCACGCCTAAATCAGGTGATACAGAAATTATCTGTTAAATCCGTAATCAGTAAAATTTTCAGGTTTTGATTATTTCAAACCCAAAATCCCAAGGCAAATACAAATAAATAAAAATCACTCAGGCTTATCATTTCAGCCCATAATGATTTTCCCTATTCTAAAGTCCGTTCGGGTATGTATCATTTCAACCCATAGTGATTCTATTCTACAGGGAACTTGCAGTGTGAGAAACAGAAATAAATAAACAATATAACAGAATAGAATATAACATATGATGTGACAAGTTAACAACAGGGTTTAAAATCATATAAATGATATCTCAAGCAGTTATAACATAATATAAAAGTTTCTACACATTCACTTGGTGTCACTTCACTATTATATAGGCATATATGTCATGTGTGAAATACTCACCTCTTTAAAGCTGGAGTTCGCAAAAAAAAACACAAAAGAGAATCCGGAAAGCACGATTTGATTTAAGTGGAAATAGAGCCAAGATGTATATCTTGTATATAACAATAAAACAAGACCATACATAAATATAAATATAATACCAAAATTATTGAAACAAATTGAAATAGAGATAAACAAAGACATCACCAAGTTTCAAACAAGTTTTGCTTGCCCTTGACTCAACATGTGCTCGGCCTTAATGCTAAATTGGTTCAGCCATGACATGTTTCAGGTGGTAAAGGATTAGGTTTGGACTGAAAATAATAAGGCTTGGGCAAGGATAGGAAGGGTTTGGAAGTTACAAAGTGTGGAAGGTCAAAAGGCAAGGCTAGAAAGGGTTTTGGTTCAACTTGGGCTCGGTCAATGGCATATTTGGGCTCATCCAGAGGCTGCTACAGGTCAGGTAAGAGGTTATTAATGGTGATTAGAGGTGGTGCTTGATGGTGGTAGTGGCTAAGGAGGTGGCCATGGCAAGCAATGAAGGTGGTGTTGCATATAGGGCTCGGTTAGCATGGTTTTGTGGAGTTTTTCATAGTTTTTGTGAAGTTTTGTTCAAGGGGAGGCCATGGCACTTTCAGGTAAAGAAGTATGGTGGTTAGGCCATGGATTAGGTAGGAAGAAGTGGTGGTGGTCGGTGGAGGTGATGATGAAGGGGTTAGGCCAAGAACCACATGTGAAGATCAAGCAAAATCTAGTGAAAAACAAGGCAAAACATTGAAGAAAAGTGGAGAAAAGAGAAGGAAGCCATTACCTTTCTCTTCAGATCTGAAAATGGCATGTATGATGAATGAGAAAGAGATGTTTTCTTTAATGTAATATATAAATACATGGCAAGGGATCAAGGAAATAAACGGCAACATATGGAGGAGTTATGGTATGAAATTAATGGATGGAAAGATAAAGAGGCAATAAATCAAACGTACGCATGCCTTTAATTAAAAATAGGTAACGTATTTGATTTGTTTCCCATCTATTTAATAAAATATACGCCAAATAAATAATTCAATAAATACATACCATTTATATAAACATTATATAAATAAATAAGAAAACGGTTATAGAAACGTATAAATTAATTGTTATTTACATCTTTGTATGTTACTTAGTTTACAAAGTATATATCCAAATTAAATGAAACAAAAACGGACAAATGTTGTAAGCATACACATAACATGTAATGTTACATATATACATACAATTATAACATTATATATCAACCAAAAATATTACTTATATTAATTAAAATAAACATTTAAAGGTATGCCTTTTAAAACAATAACGTGTGTGTGTATATATATATATATTTGAGATTTCTTTCCAAGAAATAAATATGGATCTAAATACTTATCCATTTAATTATTAAATGAATTTATAAATAAGAAAAATAAGGTAGAGATAGATATTATGAAGAATAAATAAATGGTTTTAGGAAAAGTAGGAAATAAATAAAGAAAATACTTTATTTAATGGAAACTAGAATTAAAGATTGAAAACAATATACAATCAACATTTGAACATTATAACTATACTTTAAAATGTTTTAAAAATAAATTATATGCAAAACATATCATGTTACACAAATTAGAACATTAATTTACAAACAAAATATTATTTATATAAATTAAAATAAACAAATTTGTTAAATAAAAGAATTTACACACAATATTGTAAAAAGCATAACTTTCACAATATTAATCCGATTTTGACGAAACGAAAAGCAGTATTCTTGAAATTAAATCTATTTCCATAATAAAAGATAAAATATAAAATTCAAATATTTAAATTTTAAATTTAAAAGTCAGAGTTTGACCATTTTGACCAGAAATCCACTTTTTTTGAAATATTCCATTTATTCAGGTTTGGAATTATAATTCATACAAAAATCAAAATTTATATTTGAAATAACAAAATTTATTCATTTTAAATAAATAAAATAAATTTTTTAAATCAGGAGTTAAAATAATTAAAATATACAATTAAAGTAATTACAAAAAAAATTAGGGTTGTTACACTCTCCCCCACTCAAATCTTTTCGTCCTCGAAAAGGAACGAGGTATGGGAAAACACAGAAAAAAATAGAATGAAATAGGTCTAAGACAAGATGACAAGAAGATTAAAATTATACCTGATAATTATTGTTATAGGTAAGTTTAACAAGGTGGAGAATAGGAATATATAGAAGTGAAAATATGTGGATAGGAATATCTAGGAAGGAAAATAGGTTGAAAGACAAGGATGAACCATTATTTTAAAGATATACAAATTTCAATTATTTGGAAGGGTAAAATAAATAATAAAAATATCCTTTATATAATACTTTATCAAAATACTTTTAAAACTCGATGTCTTAACAAGTTTATCCTCGTTCCCGTAGACTCTGGTAGTGCGTTGATCAGGCGCAAAGTTAGAATTCTCCAGTTACATAGTAGACTTGTTTCAACACCTAGTGAAAATACTTGAAAAACTTTTAAAAACATATATGAAAAGTACAATCCAAACAAAACAATCAAACCAAAACCTTTGTCTAACCATGGTTCGCAGATACATAATGGTTATGCCTGGATCCCCCAGGAAACAATCGATATCCGTAAGCTTTCTCATCCCTACGAGTTACGCCATGATGACTAGTAGACTGCAGGATACACAATGATTACTCCTGGATCCCCTAGGAAAAAATCCGTACCCCTAGGCCATTTTAGCCTGGCAGATTTCGCTACTAATGCGACCTACATAGTTCACAGGATACACAATGATTACGCCTGGATCCCCTAGGAAAAAATCCATACCCCTAGGCCAGCTCAACCAGGTGAATTGCGCTATGCAGTCGCGCTGAAAAGGAAAACCATGGAGATCGCCATGGTGGGACACTCGATTATCACATCCGAAAAACGAAAATCAGAGAGAATAATAATAGAATAAATCCACAATGTAGCCACAGAGCGGATATCAAGCAGAAGGCACTTCCATATCTTTACTTCGAAAATATATATCATATTGTACCTTTTCAAATCACTTTCGAATATTATACTTATATAAAGTCCATTATATAGGATTTCATTTTCAAATCGAATACTTTCCAAAATCGATAGTATGTCAAATCACACTTATATAGACTTCAATTATATAAGATTTCTCTTTCCAAATTGAGTACCTTTCAAATCAATAGTTTTCAAATCAACTTCATACTTATACAAATCCAGTTTATATAAGTTCAACCACTCCCAAATCAAGTACTTAATAATATAAGGTTCTCATTTAAATCATTTCAATATCAATTCAGTTTCAAAATCATATATGATTTCACCAAGTTATTTCTTCCAAATTAAATATCTCAATTTTGAAGTTCCCAAAATAATAGGTTTAGAAAATAATCCCAGTTTCCAAATTAACATAATTTAAGTCAAACAAATTTCATTTCCAAAATCATCATATAAATACTGGGTTTTACATTCCAATCTATTTTCAAAACCAAATATTTTCTCAAAATCAATTATACCCAAATTGGTTTCCAAATTTATAACTATCCCTTTAAAATCTTTAAACATTTTATTTCTATTCAAAAGATCCAAATTTCCTTTTGCAAATTATTAACGTAACAAAACTTTCGAATTTATTTAAGTCATACTCTTCATACTTTAAGCTTACAAACTCAAACTTATATACTTTAACAAGTATTTTGTACTCTTTGAAATTTCCTAGCTTTAAAAATTAAATCTTGATTTGGAAGTGTAAGAACCTTCAAAATAGTTGGTGAGATCAAATTTCAAATCCAAGAGTTGGAAACGAGCAACAAATCAGTAAATAGATTTTTATAAATAGAGTTATACTAAATCAAATCGGAAACTCGAGGACTAAACACTGGGCTCACTTTAAATCATTTCAAATGTATATACATATATCTTTCGAATATCAAATCATACTTCGAAATATGAAATCAAAATTGGTTTCACAAAATCACTCGCATAGCAAAGCTACCGGAGTGGCCTCTCTCCCACTTTAAAACTCGAAAATCAATGTGGATGATGCGTGCACTCGTCACCGAAATTATTTTCCAGCGACATAAGTAGTTCTGGACTTTTATTTTCTTTAAAACTTCTTTTGAAATTTCTTCAAAATCATTTGAACAAATTGAAATCATTTGATACAATTCTTATGCAGAAAAATACTTTCAAACCGTATTATTATATATTTCAAAACCTTAAACTAATTTAAAAATGCCGGAGTTCAATCACTCAAATTCAAATTTAAAACCTTCAGTAATAAATCATTTTATATGAAACCATTTCTTATAAAATCTCAAAATTTCAAATCCTTTCGAAACTTCAAATTCTCAATTTGAATGGTATATAATCCTAATCGAAAACATTTCACTTTTATATATAAAATGTGGTCATCCTTATCAAAATAATAACTTCGATGTATACATTATTTCAAAAATGCAATCAACCACAAATTTTCCAATGGATGATTTAAGAATGGATTTCAAAACAAACAGTGATTCAAATTTATTGAAACCCTACTCAAATAGAATTCTGATTCAAAGTTAAGCTCGAACGAAGATTAGGTAATTAAATTACCAAATAGAAGATGGATAAGCCTATATAAATCATGGGCGACCTTAACCGAGTTAACCATGACTTCAGGAATATAATCAATGCGGAAATCTAAGGCAAATCGATATTAGATCGCCAGAGATAGCATCTAGGTATAGCAAAAGATAGATAACATCGTAAACCGAGGATACATAAATCTCCAGTGAATCAATGCCAATTGTAAAGGAGTTTCACCCCTTTACAAATCATTCAAAGATTTACGGAATCACCGATCTTTATATAGGTTATTCAAAGTGGAGTTATGGAATGCTCCAAAATCAAGTGAATACAAGTAGGGGAGACAGGAATGGATTTCAGAACAAGTGGGAGCGTACCAAAGTTCAAAGGAATCCAATAGATAAGAATCCTAACCCAGAGATTACTAATAGGGTGGATACAAAAGGGATGAAGTTTTAAAAATCTTGATTTCCAAATAAGAAAATTTATACCAATATAATCTTTGAAAATCCTTTAAAATAATTTGAAAATCAATTTATACTTCGAAAATACGTTCTCTCATAAAGAGATGATTCTGAGATTGATTTCACTCATTTTAGGGTATTTCTACTCTATCTCTCATGAGTTTTTGCTCCATAGGCTAAGGTTTGCCAAAAACCAAAGCTCTGATACCAAATGTAACGGGCCGCGCCAGTGGGGTGACGCCCACTGTAGCATACATTGGTACTTGTGTTCTGCCTTTACGGCCAGCCTCTCGACCGCACCACCAACCACCACGGGGACATGTAGGAGTAAGAGTCAACTGTTTGCTACCAAACTAGGAAGCGAGAACCCCCTATCATGCTGCACCCTCCAAGTGCAATGGTAGACACACATGTCAGACTTGAATACTTCAAAACAGTGGATTGTTAAGAAATTTGGAGCAAATAAAATCATTCATAGAATCACAGACACAGAAATAACAGAATAGCTCGCAATAGAAATAAAATACCATAGTAGTTCATGGAGCTACTACATACAAACTCTCAAAACAGATACAAAATATCATAGTTTAAAAATGGATACAATAGAATTCTACATACATAAATCAATAAATAGAGACAGATACCGAATAGGAACTAACTGGAAGAATTAGACGAATAGATAGACAGATAAGCTCCAGCAAAACTATAGCTCCAGAAGGTGACTCCAAAGCTGTGATTCTCAGGATGACCGGAGCGTAAAGTAAAAAAAAAACACTCGAGTCAGGACATACATACTTATACAATGTAAACCAACTCAACTGAACTGTAATAGCTATGAACAATAACTTAAAGGATGCTTGGGATCGCCCATCTTTTAAGGATCGGTCAAATCATCAATTAAGTAGTAATAAACACTATCCTAGAAATATCCATATTAAAGTAAACAATGGTGTTATTGTGACTAGGGTAGTGTAGAGCTGCAGTAACCGCTCACCTCTAGCGACACTCTTAAAATCAAAGATGTGCATCAATTAATCACAAGGAAATCACATGACACACAAAGCATTTACCCGTGGTTATAAATTTCAAAATGATTTACAATTCCGAATTAAAATCATTCATTTAAACCACTAAAAAGTGAAGTCATTATTCCTTCAAATCAAATATTCAATTCCTAAAATTTTAGACATTTCAGAGTTCATTTATTCAAAAAAAAACTATAAAACATTGAAATTTCAGCCCTACAAATAACTTCGATTTGAACTATTTTTAACTTATAAAATTTATATTTTCCACTTTAAAAATGGTCATTTGAATACCCTTGAACTTATGATTTTTATAAAGTAAATGTCATAAATAATTATCAGTGATTTCACTTATTGAATTCATGCGTACAAATTTCCCATTCTTTACCTTTTAATAATTATTTATCACTTAAATTTCAAATTACCATTTCATACATTGAACTAAATTTCCATTTTATTTAATTTACTTAAACTTCCATTTAAAACCAAATCTCACAATTCCAAGTCACGTTAAATTCCAAATTTCCATTTAATTATCCGTTTATTTAACATTTTAAACTAATTACATAAATTCAAAATACAATGTAAGTTGCTTAACTTTATGACTTGATATTTTCTTTTACATTATTTTTTTCCAATTCATACATCAATTATATTAATTACCAAGTTAAGCTTATAATTCCATTTTCAATTCCCATTATCACGTTAAATCAAACTTTTACACTACAAACCAAACCATCTATTAATCTATACCATTTAACCTTTTAGAAAATCACTGCTTAACCATTTTAAATCTAGTATAAGTCAAATTTCATATTTTTTTCATTCATTTACAGTACATGAAATTTATAAGAAATCATATTTTGAAATCAACCTCGGGTCCAGATAATATTTCACACCTAAATCAAGTGATACGGAAATTATTATTTAAATCCGTAATCAGTAAAATTTCCAGGTTTTGATTATTTCAAACCCGAAATCCCAAGACAAATACAAATAAATAAAAATCACTCAGGTCTATCATTTTATCCCATAATGATTTTCCCTATTCTAAAGTCCATTTGGGTATGTATCATTTCAACCCGTAGTGATTCTATTCTATAGGAAACTTGCAGTGTGAGAAACATGAATAAATAAACAATATAACTGAATAGAATATAACAGATGATGTGACAAGTTAATAACCGGGTTTAACATCATATAAATGATATCACGGGTAGGTATAACATAATTTAAAAGTTTCTACACATTCACTTGGTGTCACTTCAAAATTATATTGGCATATATGTCATTTTTGAATTACTCACCTCTTTAAAGCTGGAGTTCACAAACAACACACAAAAAGAGAATCCGAAAAGCACGATCCGATTCAAGTGGGAAGAAGCCAAGATGTATATCTTGTATATAACAATAAAACTGGACCGTACATAAATATAAATACAATACCAAAATTATTGAAACAAATTGAAATAGAGATAAACAAAGACATCACCAAGTTCCAAACAAGTTTTCTTGCTCTTGACTCAACATGTGCTTGGCCTTAAGGCTAAATTGGTTTATCCATGACATGTTTCAGGTGGTAAAGGATCAGGTTTGGACTGAAAATAACAAGGCTTGGTCAAGGATAGGAAGGGTTTGGAAGTTACAAAGTGTGGAAGGTCAAAAGGCAAGGGTAGAAAGGGTTTTAGTTCAACTTGGGCTCGGTCAAAGGCAAATTTGGGCTCGGTCAGAGGCTGCTATAGGTCAGGTTAGAGTTTAGTAATGGTGTTCAGAGGCGGTGCTTGATGGTGGTGGTGGCTAAAGAGGTGGACATGGCAAGCAATGAAGGTGGTGTTGCATATAGGGCTCGGTTAGCATGGTTTTGTGGAGTTTTTCATAGTTTTTGTGATGTTTTATTCAAGGGAGGCCATGGCACTTTCAGGTGAAAGGAGTATGGTGGTTAGGCTATGGATTAGGTGGTGAAGAAGTGGTGGTGGTCGGTAGAGGTGATGGTGGAGGGGTTAGGCCGAGAACCAAATGTGAAGATCAAGCAAAATCAAGTGAAAAACAAGGCAAAACAAAGAAGAAAAGTGGAGAAAAGTGAAGGAAGCCATTACCTTTCTCTTCAGATCTAAAAATGGCATGTATGATGAATGAGAAAGAGATGTTTCCTTTCACGTAATATACAAAATACACGGCTAGGGATCAAGGAAACAAACAACAACATATGGAAGAGTTATGGTATGAAATTAATGGATGGAAAGATAAAGAGGCAATAAATAAAACGTACGCATGCCTTTAGTTAAAAATAGATAACATATTTGATTTTTTTCATCTATTTAATAAAATATATGCCAAAGAAATAATTCAATAAATACATACAATTTATATAAACACTATATAAATAAATAAGAAAACGGTTATGGAAACGTATAAATTAATTGTTATTTACATCTTTGTTTGTTACTTAATTTACAAAGAATATATCCAAATTAAATGAAACAAAAATGGAAAAATGTTGTAAATATATACATAACAAGTAATGTTACATACATATACACAATTATAACATGATATATCAACCAAAATATTACTTATATTAATTTAAATAAACATTTAAAGGTATGCCTTTTAAAACAATAATGTGTATATATATTTGAGATTTCTTTCTAAGAAATAAACAGGGATCTAAATACTTATCCATTTAATTACTAAATGAATGTATAAATAAGAAAATAAGGTAGATATAGATATTATGAAGAATAAATAAATGGTTTTAGGAAAAGTAGGAAATAAATAAGGAAAATACTTTATTTAATGGAAACTAGAATTAAAGATTGAAAACAATATACAATCAACATTTGAACATTATAACTATACTATAAAATGTTTTAAAAATAAAATAAATGCAAAACATATCATATTTCACAAATTAGAACATGATTTTACAAACAAAATATTATTTATATAAATTAAAATAACAAATTTGTTAAATAAAACAATTTACACACAATATTGTAAAAAGCATAACTTTCACAATAATAATCCAATTTCAACGAAACTGAAAGCAGTATTCTTGAAATTAAATCTATTTTAATAATAAAAGATAAAATTCAAAAATTAAAATATTTAAATTTTAAATTAAAAAGTCAAAGTTTGACCATTTTGATCGAAAATCCACTTTTTTGGAAATATTCCATTTATTCAGGTTTGGATTTATAATTCGCACAAAAATCAAAATTTATATTTAAAATAACAAAATTTATTCATTTTAAATAAATAAAATAAAGTTTAAATCAAGAAATTAAAATAATTAAAATATACAACTAAAGTAAGTACAAAAAAACATGGTTGTTACAGGATGTATGGAAAAATCCACTAGATAGAAAGGATCTGATTTCATTAGAGCTAATATCATATTATAGACAAGATAATAAAAATTGGTAAGTTTCCTAACGTTCAAGCTTAGTTTAGTAGAGGCACAAACGTCTTTTTCTATTTTAACAGTTACATGCATATAGTCCTTTACCAAAAATTGGGCATGCTGATCTATTGTTTAATGGGACTTTATATTGTTATTTTTGGACAGCGATTTTGATTTAAGATCTACTCAAAACCTTAAATGAGGAGTTACGGGCAACAATCATTCATGTATATTGAACAAAGTAGATTTTCTATCTAAAAAACAAAAAAGGATTTTCTTTTGTTGATATTATATACATAAAATATGGTCAATATGCGTGAGACGGTACTGAGCAAAAATAAAGATAAAGAAACATATGCTGAAAATTCAGAAATTAGGTGATGAAACATTCAACAAACTTATACCCACAGCACATGTTCGTCCACCATGAGGGAGACTTTACCTTACATTTATGTAAAATTATAATTTATTTCCATTGATGCAACACTTATTTAGTGCACATTAACCTCTATTTCTGTTGATATAGAACATTTACTAAATATTCATTTGCGTCTAGAGAGTTTCCTCGCTTTGGGTAACTTGCTTTCAGTCTCACTAATATGGTTGTCTTTTCTATAGTCACTTATTCTATTTAGTGAATAAGCACGTGTCCTTCAAACTCTACTATATTACCCTGATGTATCTTAATTCATGGAGGACTCTAGCAAACTATAGCTATAATAGTTTCATATATTTCATAGGGAGACAGAGTGGTTTGGTTTGTCATTATCTATACTTGGGGATAAAGGCATTAAGTTGCCTATGTGCTTTTGATATATAAATATATAAAAATACATAGAGACACACAAATCATTACCTTAGTTGTTTAACCTTTTTCCTTAGGCTGAAATTACACATATTCTATGTTACAGATTTGTCTTCGAATACAATTTTTTCAGGCATCATTTATTACTAGAAGCGTAGGTATTCTTTTTTATAAAATTACTGTAATTGTTGTTGTCATATGTATATAATAGATGCAACGAAAATTTAATGTGATTGTAAAAGATAAAAATAAAATTTCAATTCTTACAATCAACTTTCACCACCTAATGTTTGTTAAATACATATTGAGAGCTATTGCCTGAATGACTACAGTAGGAAAGGTTCTTTTGTTTATAAGTTGTATGTATGGATACATTTAGATGTACACACTGTTTGTTGCACAAATAATTATAATTGAAGTTTACAAGTATGTTTATAAGAATAATTTAAGCTTGAGCATGAGAAATAGTTTGACCTTAACAATGAGGCATAGTAAAACAAGGGTAAAATATTCAGTTTTGAATATAAGAAAAATTCAGTACTTAGGATAATTTTTAGGCTCCATGTTTAGCTATGAAAATTATCAAAGTTAGAAAATTCGATCTAAAAATAGACCAATGTGATTATGTTACCCAAAAAAATCAAAGTTTTAACATTTTTTATTCTTCAAAGTACATTTTATCTAGTAATTCAAATTTAAACATTTTATTAAAAAAATCGATTGAAATGTAGAACTTAATTAGTACCATAATGTTAACTCTACAAGAATACAAACAAAGATACACTGATAATTGGAAAACAATATATAGCTACAACCCATATGTAAATCACGGGTTTACACTAGTTAGATTAGAAAATTAGTGTTTATATATTAAATATCAAGGGACCACATGTCGACTCATTTATTAGGTCGATCGACTTGAAGCGGTCGAAAATTTTGGTAAGGGAAGTTGACCGCTTAGATTGTGTAGCCTGTTTTTTGCCTATACCACAACGACCTGGATTTAATATTTTCAATTGTACGGATGTGGTTGATTTTAGTGCCTATAAATTTAGGCCTAGCCCTCTCCTTTCTTGTTATATTATTCAGGCAATAGCCTTCTGTACTATTCTTCCAAATTATAAAATATATATAAAAACTATAGATGAATATAAATTATAAGAAAAGGAAGGGAATTAATCAACAATACGCATATTCGAGGTAATTTACACACACACACATTTGTATTTATTTTCTCTAACAATTCCAAATTCTTCTCAGATCTGAAATTCTGACATATGTATATACCCTTTTTATATATGTTTCTTGGATTAAAAGGGATTTGGAGTTGAATCAAAGGTTTAAAGATCTAGAGGTTTGTAGCACTTCTATGGTGAGTGGGAAATTATATATTGTTTATGATTGTGAATCTATTCCGTTGGCATACGTTTGATTTTTATGCCTAGATTTATCTGATTTGTGAATAGGCGCTTAAATTAGTGTAGAAAAACATTACCCAAATATTCTCGCTCACATCCAAATTGAAAAATTGTTAGACTTTGATCTGGAAATCAGTCCCAAAGATTTTTTGATTTAGAATGATTTATAGTTTTATTTCATATCTGCACTTGGGGTGTTAAATATTAATAGGATTTTGATTATTTCCATAGTTTAATTTGTAGGAAGAACATCCGTTTGATTTTTATAAATTTGTGCATTTCTCCACTTTTCATAGAAAAAGACAACATTTGATTTAACAAGGAATACATGCAAATAAAAAAGGAGATATGTGTATAGTACAGATTTAATCTCCACAGTTTACACTATTTATTCCAAATAAAAAGAAATTATTCATTCCTTGTAATTTAAAATGGAGTCAATTTTTCCTTTTATTATCTTTTTAAAACTAATTTATGGAAATTATAACAGAAAAACTTTCTAAGGAGTCTAATTCAAGCAAATTAAATACGGAAAATATATTCTAGTTAAATATTTATGACTAGAATATTTTTGCAGGAGTAGGTAGTTTATATGCATTTAATACATTGATATAGAAGAATAGCATCTAGTTATGCATAATGTTCGCTTAGGATAGGTTATTATTAGATAGCATAGAAAATAAAATCGAAGAAATGTAGCAATTCCTATTAATGAGAAATAAAACTAGGACTGGCCAATAATTAATAGGATATAAAAGGTTATAACCCAAATTAATGGGCAATAAATGTGAATTGAATTAAAGGTTGCAATTAATTAATATGGTATCGAAGGTTGTAACTCCAATTAATGGGCAAATAAATAAGGAACGAATTAGAAGTTACAATTAATATGTGTAAATGGATTAATGGGACTAATAAAAATGGAATGTCATAAAAACGTTACTAATCAGAAATTAGTAATTATATATAAATGCCTTAGGAAATGTCCGTTAGGATTATTATGGAAAAGTTGACGTTCATGGATTATTAGAAGGGGATTTATGGGTAATTAAATATTTTAGATAAATCTTATTGGCTTAAATAAAAAGGAGATTTGTAAACTAAGTCTTACATACAAACCAGGAATAATACTAAGACCTTGGATATGTAGCAAATTTTGTACCGGTTTAGACTTAGTAGATTGGGATGTGAGGTCAGTAGAGTCACACGATGGAAGATTGCCCTTCACTTAGAGGCTACCAGTAATCATGTGCACTTATTACTGATGTGAGACATCAACAATTATAGGAACTATGACTATGCGAGAGATAGGACCTTCTTTGCGATTAGAGGTATTAAGTGGTTATCTGAGGGTCCATCTATTCCCTAAATAAAAAGTATTAAACGGTCCAAATTAGTGATTAAGAGCGGTGAGGGAAATCTCCAGAGGGTTCGCTTCAGGTTTGAGGAATAAGTGGTTGTAGGGTCCGCCTCTCTCCTAAACATAAGTGTTAAGTAACCTGATGAGATTCCAAATTAATAATTAAAAGTGATAATGGATATCCTGGGAAGGGTTCGCTTCGGGATTGGGGTCATAAGCGACAGGTAAATTATAGGGTCTACCTGTAACGACCCGGTATTTTCAACCATTCGCATCCACATATGTCGGAATTGAATTGTTCAAAATACCGCGTTGTAAATCAAATTTGGCAAATATCAGAATATACAGTAAATAAATAAGCACAGACACAGAATCAGAATACTCGCAGCAGAATTTAAAAATAACTTAGTTGTTCATGAAGCCACTATCAATAGTCTTAAAATAAGTACGAATTACATAGTCTTAAAACCAATACAGTTTGGAAAAAACATAGGAAATCTCAATATTCAATTTTCTCGATTGCAACAGCTAAAATAAGGACTGAACAGGAAATAGATGGCAGCTTGAAAAGATGATCTGTAGAAGTCCTAGCTCCGGGGATGAAGTCCGAACTGAAACTCAGGCTGACCCGAGCGTAAAATAAAACATAAACACTCGAGTCAGGACATGCATACTTATAAAGTGTAAGCTAATTCAAGTGAACTGTAATATAAAGTGCAAGTAACTTAAAGGATGCTTGGGATAGCCCATCCTCTAAGGATCCGTTAAACTATTTACTATGTAGTAATATTTCGCTATTATAATAGTACCTATTAGTAAAAAAAAACTTACTTTTAAACAGCGTTAAGGGGTTACCCATATAGCCCTTAACACATAATATATTCCCATAGTTTATACAGTACCGTAATCTCTCCCGTACCGAGCGTCGTCAGAGGGCACTCCATAGGTATGGTACAAAACCAAAATCGTATAAGGCTCGCTAGGGTAGGTAACACGACACAACTAGGCAATGTCAGGGTAGCTCTACCAATTACGTATCCGGGCTGGTGGTAACGCATATCCGTAGCTACCGCCTGTCTCGAGCCGCACTCCTAAAATCAAAAATCAGAAGTGGCCACCGAATGAATCCAAAAGACAGAGTATAATATCGAAGGGATGTGTCCGGTAAGAGGGGCTACCTCCTTGGCCCGATAATCGCTCCTGTTTTAGCCACCTTATGCCAACTCACGAGAGTTGGGTCCACGTACATACCTCAATAGAATATCACCACCAACCTACTTCATTCTGGAATCTCCACCACGTGCACGGTTGTCAAAGTGGTTTTCGGTATCGATAGAGAGTATGCCCATATCCGATCCCGGTCTACTTGCCAACCAATCGTTATTATTATTACCCGTGGTTATAAATTTCAAGAATAGTTTATATTTAGATCAAAATACTTCATTTTAACTTTCAAAAGTGAAGCTATTTTATTTACAAATCAAATATTCGAAAATCTCATTCCAGCCCACGGAAACACTTAACAAGTGCTACTGTAGCGCTTTTATTTATCCAGGTTTAGATTTAAATTTTGCAACCACGGAACTTACTAAGTACTGCAATAGCCTTCAAATAAATTTTAGCCCCTAGTTTATTTGTATCAACTACGGCAATTACAAAGTACGGTAATATCCCTTACAATAGATTTTAAGTAAATTAAATTCCAGATTTTAATATAAATTAAAAAAATTAAACTTCAATTAAACCAATTTATGTTATAAAATCATATTTCCACTTTTAAAATAGTTATTTAAATTACTCAAAATTTATGATTTATATAAGGTAAATTTCACAAATAAACATCAAATTCTTAAAGCTTTACTTATTAAAGTCAAATACACAAGTTTATTCTTTGTATTCAAAATTAATTTAATCATCAAGTTTAATTGCTTCAAAATATAACTAAATTTTAAATTTATTTCTTAACCTACCTTTTTATTCATAACCCAAATTTCCATTTTTAAATTTTGATATAATTTAATTTCATTTTTAGTATTTATTTCTTTCACCATTTAATTCATAGAAACTTAATAACACCTTATTTCCATTTAAATTAAATTTATATCAAATTTGTTATATTTTATTTACTTAACTTGAATTTCATTCCTTTACAAAAATCAAATTTCAAAATAAATTTATATTTCAAATTCCAACTTAACCATTTATTTATATATTTAACTTGTATAAAATCAATAAAAATCATTTAATTCAATTCAAATCAAAATAATAAAATATACACCTATCTAAAATACTTATATTTTTCCAGAAATATATATATATATATATATATATATATATATATGTATATGTATATTTATAACCACGGGTTTGTATAATATTTTCTACCCTAGGTCAAGTGACACGGATAATATATCTTTTCAATCCGTAATTTACAAAGAAAAATTCAGGTTTTATCATTTCAAACCCGCAATCCCAAGTTATAAATAACTAAATAAATAATAAATATCCTTCAGGCCTATCATTTAAGCCCGTATGATTTTATTCTATAGGTAACTTGCAGTGTGATAATAGTAAATAAATAAACAGTAATAGTATAAATATAACAATAGATAATATAACTGATGATGTGTCAATTTGATAATAGGGTAATTTTTTTTAACATCATAAATTTTATATCATAGGCAAGAAAAATATAAGCTAAAATAATTCTACAATTACACTTGTTATTAATTTACAGATCTATAAGTATGTTTGTCGGGTGAGAATACTCACCTTAATGCCGCAGAAGATAAGATTTAAAAGCGATGGTATCACTTAAAAAAAGAAACATACAGAAGGCACGATCAAATTATTGCGGAGGCGACGACCAGATTCAATTCTTGAAAAGGAAATGAAACAATTATAAATCAAATCTATGCAAAATTTCTAACAAGAAATTATCAAAACAACTCGAACGAATGGAATCAGTTTGAACCATAGTGGCTCGCTCGTTCCCCCACACGACTTAACCCACTCTTCCATGCTCGGCTATGCCATTTCAAAATCTAAAACATGCACTTAGAGGGATATATAGACTGCGATATTTCGTACAGGTGGCACATGTTCTTATTTTTATTTTTATTATAATTTTTTTCTTTTTTCGCTAACGTTAATTCAAGATTCTTGGTCAAATGCATCAAAGATGCTTGGCCTGCACAAACGCATGGTCTGACATGCACGCAAGGCATATACGCAGTGAAAATTACAAGGTGATGCAATCATATCCTCTCATCATTTTTTTTAAACACAGGTGACGAAAATTTTATGGGTTCAAGTGTTTAATTCAGCTGCATCAGAGATTCTTCTCAGTGCACTATGATTGTGGTAGTGGCTGCCGCTGTGATGCTGGAGAGGTAAGGGAGTCATGCCAAAAGAAGGACCAAGAACTAGTTAAGAGGAGACAGGGAACAATCGAAATAAAAGAAAATACAAAAGAAGAAAAAGAAGAAAGAAGGAAAAAAACCGGCCACACCTGATGCAAGCTTCCACACGTAGAAGATAATTTAATGAGAAATGAATATTGCATGGGTTGTATAAGGTTTTATCAGGGGAGTGGCGCAAATCAAGGAAAGAAAGTGGCAAGAAATAAAGATATTGGAATGGCTACGGAAAAAATGTACATGAGGTTTTGAATTTTACTGGAAGGTATGCGTTGATTTTGGAGGAAGGATTGATAAGATATTTAATTTTTTTCCTTTTCTTTTTATTGATTTGGATCTGTACATTTGAAGGGACATTACTCCTATTATAAAATAGGAAGTCAAGAAGAAGTATAGACAATTTTGTTGCGCGATGATTTAGTTAATGAAGAGGTAATTGAGTTAATAAATAAATTAAAGAACGCATGAAATAATGATGTTTGAATGGTAAGGAAATAAAAGGATTTCATACCAATTAAAACCATTGAAGCAAAAGAACGTGTAAAAGTTTATATGTGAATTTCAAGCAATCTTGAAAAGGATTTTGAACGTCTAAAGAGAAATAAATTTTCTTGAAACGGCTATGCGAATTTGGAGATTTTATTCCTATTATAAAAATGAAGAAAAAGAGAATTGTAGAAAATTACATGTAACTTATCAAAGCAAGATTTAAAAGAAATTGAATGGCTACGGAAATCATTTCTTTCCCACATAGAAATGTACGCCTACGGATTAATTTAATTACTCAAAGAAAAGGTAAGAATTTTACAGATGCGTAAAACCGATGCAATAATATAAATCAAAAATACGCCCAAAATATAACGAAAATAATGTTTTTAAATTTATACATTTTCCTATTTATTTGGTACTTGTA
The DNA here is from genome assembly GCA_030765085.1 of Allium cepa. NCBI lineage: Eukaryota > Viridiplantae > Streptophyta > Magnoliopsida > Asparagales > Amaryllidaceae > Allium > Allium cepa. Next base: position 249,949,511 of record CM060940.1, on the reverse strand, counting down.
TTAATAAAATATACGTTTAAAGAGTATTTCAATAAATACGTACTATTTATACCACTGAATTAATCAAAACGAGTATAAACGTACAAATTAAAATGTGCCTTTTATAAAGCTTATTTATACAGTATCTATATTAATCAATCTAAAATTTTATTCATTATTTATTTAACTAAGAAAAAAATGTGTATAAATATCAATTACTTATATTAAAGGTGTAAAACAATTTTTTTTAAAAGGACAAAAGTAGGGTAGAGGATGTTGTTACAAATATATTCAGCTAAATTAAAAGAATTGGAAATTAGAGTTTAAAGATTCAAAATCCCAATTAATGTTAAACTTTAACCAAAATCAGAAATTGTCTATATTTATTAAAATTTTGGGCATCGATTTTAAGAAAAAAAATGGAAAAGAATTAAAGAATTAGTTTATTGTATTGAAACAAGGCTTAAAAATCTACACACAATACCACTAGCTTGGAAAAATTTCTACCACAACTTAAAACAAATAAAAATCAGTGAACAAAACAAAACAAATTGGAATAAAGTGAAAAAGAAAATAAATAATTATATTTTAGGAAATAGAAAGATAAATAAAGAAAATGGCTTAGTTTATTGAAACTAGCTTAAGAAAATTGCAAACACAATTCACTTAACTTTGGAAAATTACAACTCTTCTTAAAAATGGTATAAAATAAATCTTTGAGAAAAAAAATAAAGTGAGAATGAGAATAAAATAAGTTCTTAAGAAAAAATATAAAAATAAATAAAGAAATTCTTAAATTAGTTGAAGTTGGAAATTAGAAATTGTAAACAAAATACAACTAACACTAGAAGATGTTAATTACACTTTTAAAAATGTTTTAAAACCAAAATATATACAAAACAAGTTACTTTACCCCTGAAAATATAAATTAGAACATTATATGACCAAATGAAATATTATTTATATAGCAAATAATTTTGTTAACTACAGCAAATTACGCACAATAGTTAAAAAGGCATAACTTTCAGATTATAAATCAGATTTCAACGAAACGAGAAGTAGTATTCTTAAAATTTTGTTTACTTTCAAAATAAAAGATAAAATTCAAATTTTTTAAACTTTTAAATTTTTAAATTTAAAAGTCAAAGTTTGACCATATTGACAAAATTCATTTTTTCGGAAAATATTCTATTAATTCATGTGTGAAATTCTAATCCACACCAAAATTTATATTTTAAATAACATTATCTATATTAAATAAATAAAATATTTATTAAAATTTTTGGCTTGATACATAGATGTTTTGGATGGCAAGCAAAGTAAGAGTAAATGCTAAGAAACAGAAAAGGCATAAGTTAAGGAGAAAGAAACGTATATGTGTTTTATTCTTAAATGCAAATGAAAATGAGGAGTTTTGAATGAGAAATAAATCTTCTTGTACATGATTTGCAAATGAGACATACTCGGCTAGGAAAAGAGTTTGTATGGCTAAAGCAAGAAATAAAGAGGCCATGTAGAAAAGGCAAGAAATCAAGCAATGACCTGATGAATTTAATTAATTTCTTTCCTTTGTATTAATAGTTGTTCTTAAGTGTACTGAATTTGTTAAATGTGTACATTTATTATGATTGAATCCTCAAATAAATTCATTCAGATAAGTTTCATTCTTTTATATTACCTTATGAATAAAATATGCATTTCCACTTTAATATTCCTTCCTTATTTTATTACAAAGTTTATTTTTCTTCATATTAAATTACCAAAATTTTATCAATTTAACAATTTTAAATTACTAAAAATTTATGGGTCGTTACACTCTCCCCAGCTCAAAACTTTTCGTCCTCGAAAAGGAAATGGTAGGGGAATGGAAACAAACTGAAAGAAAACTAAATTGAAACTCAAAATAGAATCATTAATCTAAGCCATACAAATTCAATTTTAAATTAATAATTGATTTCATCTATTTAATTTCACTTAAGTTAAATTTAACTATTTCAAATTTCATTACTTCATCTTCCAATTATCTTAAAATAAATATTTCTAAAATCATAAGTTCGAAAATCATTTGTATACACAAAAATGTGTTCAATAAATTAATTTCTCCTTTATTCCTGATTTTAATTAAATTTATTTCTCTCAATATATTTTTATCATCTATGTTAAATAATTTTACACTTATTACGACGGCTTAAATTTATTCTTAGTTCCTTTAACATCATTTTAAATTGTAAATTATTCCATTACCCTTTTATTTCTATTTACCTCTGTTAATCTTTTTATAACTAGATATTAAACGACTCAAATTTAATTTATAAAATCGTTTTATATTGTATATTATCCAATTACATTGTTAACTTCTGAAAATCTAGGTAAGTTATATTGAAATGCAACTGAGATGAGTATTATACAAATAAAATTTTCAAATTCGATTATCTCAAGTTTGAAACATTTATTCAAAATTTTGATTTTCTCTTTATAATTGAAATTATTCTTCAAGATAAAATTTAAGAAATAAATTTCTGATTCCCTTCAAACCATTTAGAGATAAATAAATATATGTACATTATATGTCAAATCAAATTTAAATCATATATCTATATATTATAAATCAAGTCATATTTTAGAGATTCAAATCAATTAAATTCTCAAGGTAACACTGTAGCTAGAGTACAGAATGATCTCTTCACTTCGAAACTCGAATACGAATGTCAATGATGCTATAGTAATCATCGAAATTATTTTCCAGTAACAAAGAGAAGTGCACTGATTTTTTAAACCTTTAAAATTCTTTGGAAACAAATTTCTATTCGAAAATAGTTTAAATAATATATCCTTTTAAAACTTTAAACACAAGGTTTAAAACCATCGAAAATTGAATTCTCAAGTTCTTGTTTTAAATTCATTTCTGTTTCCAAATTAATTTATAACTATTGTTTATAGTTCAATTATTTATATGAGACAAAACCCATGGTTTACAAAACCATAAATAAAATCAAAGACTATTATCTCTTGACAACTAGTTAAATTAATTATAAAAATTCTAAAATTACACTTATATATAATATTAGATTTTTTTTCCAAATATAGGAATAAATTTTTCAAACCAAGGATAGAGATTCAAATTTGATGGCCTCAAATCAAAGAGAATTTTGAATTAAAGATAAGTTGAAATCAGAAGATCCGATATTAAATAACAAAATAAGGAACCGAATAGGTTTATATAAATCGCGGGCAACCTTAACCGGGTTAACTGTGACTTAAAGAATAAGATCGATGTGGATTTTTTGGGGTAAATTTACATTCGATCTAAAGAGATAGAGTTTGGAATAACCAAAGATACTAGCACCTAAACCGAGGATAAATATAAAGCTCTGGCGAATCAATGCTAATTGTAAAGGAGTTTCACCCCTTTATTAGAATATTGGCGAGACCGCCAATTCACTATAAGGATCATCCGAAGTGGAGTTATGGGATACTCCAGAATCAAAAGAAGTTGAATAGTGAGGGACACGAATGAACTTTGGAACCGCAAGGAATGTTCCAAAATTCAAAGGAAATCGAATCAAAAGGTAGAGATTCAAGATCGAATGAAAGTGATTCTGTAAATCAAATTTACCATACATTCTAAGTTTTTCCTAGAGCCAAAGCTCTGATACAAAATGTAATGACCCGGTATTTTCAACCATTCGCATCCGCACATGTCGAACTTGAATTGTTAAAAATACCGCGTTGTAAATAAAATTTGGCAAATCTTAGAATATACAGTAAATAAATAATCACAGAATCACAGACACAGAATCAGAATACTCATAGCGGAATTTAAAAATAACTTAGTGGTTCATGAAGCCACTATAAATAGTCTCAAAATAAGTACGAATTACATAGTCTTAAAACCAATACAGTTTGGAACAAACATAGGAAATCTCAATATTCAATTGTCTTGATTACAACAGCTAAAATAAGTACTGAACAGGAAATAGATGGCAGCTTGAAAAGAGTATCTGCAGAAGTCCTAGCTTCGGGGATGAAGTCCGAACTGAAGATCAGGCTGACGCGAGCGTAAAGTAAAACATAAACACTCGAGTCAGGACATACATACTTATACAATGTAAGATAATTCAAGTAAACTGTAATATAAAGTGCAAGTAACTTAAAGGATACTTGGGACCGCCCTTTCTCTAAGGATCCGTTAAACTATTTACTATGTAGTAATATTTCGCTATTATAACAGTGTCTATTAATAAAATAAACTTACCTTTAAATAGCGTTAAGGGGTTACCCATATAGCCCTTAACACATAATATATTCCCATAGTCTATACAGTACTGTAATCTCCCCCGTACTGGACGTCGTCAGAGGGCACTCTATAGGTATGGTACAAAACCAAAATCGTATAAGGCTCGATAGGGTAGGTGACAGGCACAACTAGGCGATGCCAGGGTAGGTATACCAATTATGCATCCGGGTTAGTGGTAACGTGTAACAATCCCCAATTTCGTGCCATTCAAATCGACAATAATCCACACATGTCGGATCTGAATGATGCGAAATAACAGATTGTAAATAAATTTGGAACAAATAAAATCAATTATACAGAATCACAGACACAGAACAAACAGAATAACTCGCAGCGGAATATAAAATAACATAGTAGTTCATGAAGCTACTATAACAGAGTCTCAAACCAAATACATAATACAGTCTGAAAACAACATGATAGAAATCCCAAATACATAGAAGTTCACTAATACATGAGATAAACTAGAACAGCTGAAACAGAAGTAGATAAATACGTAGATAAGCAGAAACTCTAGTGAAAGACCATCTCCAGGAAGAGAATCCAAAGCTGTGAATACTCAGGCTGACCCGAGCGCAAAGAAAACACAAAACACTCGAGTCAGGAAAATATATACTTATATAATGTAAACCAACTCAAGTGAACTGTAATAAAGATACAGGTAACTTAAAGGATGTCTGGGACCGCCCATCCTCTAAGGATCCGTTAAACTATTTACTATATAGTAATATTTCGCTATTATAATAATGACTACAGTAAAATAAACATACTTTTAAATAGCGTTCCGGTCTACCCATATCACCCTTCACACATAATAGTCCCAGTAGTCCATCCAATATCATGCCATCTCCACTCCGGGTGATTGTCAGAGGATACCACACGGGCTACGGGAGAAAAACAAACTCGTAGTAAAGGCTCGGTATGGTAGGTGACACGACACACAAGGCAATTCCAAGGTAGATATACCAATTACGCACACGGGCTGGTGGTAACGCAGCAGCCACATACGCCCACCCTGAACAACACTCCAAAATCAAGGGGTGCACCCAAACAATCACAACAGTAATAGAATGGTATCGAAGAAGTGTGTTAAGCCAGAGGTGCTACCTCCTTTGGCCCGAGATCGCTCCTGTTTTAGCCACCTTATGCTAACTCATGGGAGTTAGGTCCACGAAATGTACCTTAGGAACATCGTCACCATCCTACTTCATTCTGAAATCTCCACCACATGCACAGTTGTTAAAGTGGTTTTCGGTATCGACAGAGAGTATGTCCATATCCGATCCCGGACTCTTTAACAACCAATCGTTATTATAACCCATAGTTATAATTTAAAAATGGTATTTATTTTTCAAAAATCAAATATCTTTTCAAATCCATTTCAAAATATCAAACTTATCGTTTCATTTGAAAACATATTCATTTTATTCAATTTAAAAATACCATTTTAATTCACATTTCAAAATAGTTCAATTCCAAACAAATTAATTCATTTAAATCATATAAAATGAAGTTATTACATAAGAAAATTTAAATTATTAAATTTCCAAAATTTTCAACTTTCAAGGTTCATTTATTCACTTAAATTTTATCAAAACAGTGAAAATTCAACTTTCGCAGCATTTGAAAAATGCTACAGAAAGTTATATTCAAAAAAGTTTAGTTTAACAAAAAGACAGCCTTTAAAATGCTGTAATAGAGTTACATTAGTTTCAAAGAAAATTTAGTTTAATCCAACAATTATAGCATTTATAAGATGCTATAATAGCCCTCATTCAATTTAGCTATTTAGTTCACTTATCAACTACAGCATTTACAACTGTTGTATTATCATTTACATTATAAATAATAGCATTTCAAAAAATGCAGTTGATTAACTTCAAATTTTCAATATAATTTCACAAAAATTATATTTTTCTTTAAACCACTTTTAACTTATAAAATCACTCACTTTTACTTTTATAAACACCATGTAATTTTCCTTAATTTCATGATATCATAAAGTTAAATTTCCATTTAAAAATTCATATTTAACACTAATTCACTTATTAAATTGCAATGTTCAATTTTAAATTCCTTACATTAAAATTTCAATCTAACACTTAAGTTCAAATTCTCAAATATAACTTAGTTTTATTTTTAATTACTTAACTAAAATTCACTTTTAAGTCAATTCCATGAATTTCCAATTTTAGTTATACTTCAAAATTTCAATTTAACTATTCATTCATTTTACATTTCAACTTTATTAAAAATCACTAATATGATAAAAGAAAATCACTTTAAATTCATTTAAATTCAAATTATCATAAATTTATCATGATTTCATATTCATCTTAATTTCTAATTATAATTAAATCAAATTTTCCAAAATAACTTACATTCAGAATTTTGTAACTTTTTCATTAATTTATTTCACTTATAATTATTCAGAAAATCCATAATATTTTACTGAAATTAATTTTAATTAGATTTAAATCAAAATACTTTAATATTTACATTTCTAAAATAATTTTAAAATTTTAGAAAACATACATTAATTACGGGTCTATATATAATTTCTGCACTAGAAAAAGTGCTACGGATAATATATCATTTCAACCCGTAATTTACAAAGAAAATACGGGTTTTATCATTTCAAACCCGCATTCCCAAGTAAATGAAATAAATTTGAAAATCATTCAGGTCTATCATTTCAGCCCATAATGATTTTCCCTTATTCTAAAGTCCGTTCGGGTATGTATCATTTCAACCCATAGTGATTCTAATCTAAAGGGAACTTGCAGTGTGATTAACTGATAAAATAACAAACAGCAATAATATAACAGTAACATATGATATAACAGGTGTTTAATCATGTGTGAACATCATATAATAGTGACATGGCAATAAAATATGGTGATGCAGTTCACATATTCACAAGCGATCAATTTACTATTCATATAAGTATAAAACTGTCTGGTGAGAATAACTCACTATTTTGAGCTGATGACATAACGACGAAATGCACAAACGGGATCTACACGAGCACAAAAGCATGACACAGATATGAAATGGAGGAGCCAAGGATTAATTCCCTTGAATACAAATCAAACAAAACAATATAACAATTATAAGGTTTCGGACCAAAATACGATAAACTATGCTAGAAATAACTTCATAAAACAAAACTGAAATGCTTTGCACTTGCTTCCGACATCTCATAGGCTCGGCCAGAGGTAGAGTACAGGTCTAAGGCAATGGTTTTGGGTCAGGTCTGGGTTGCTAAGGTCGGCCTAACATGAGTTTGTTGATGGGCAAAAGTTATGGAGATGGAACAACAATACAACAAGGCATCACTACTAACAACATCACAAGTTTTCAAGCAACAAGGCTCTGCCAAGGCTGCTGTGGTCACGGCCAGAGGTGTGGGGTCTAAGGTGATGACATGGCAGAGGGTCTAGGTGGTGCTGGAGGTGGAGTAGGTGGTGCTGGAGGTGGAGTAGGTGGCGGCCATGGGTGGTGGAAGTGGTGGATGTGGAAGCTGGTGCTCGGCTAGGTCAATATGTTGGAGTTTGGTGAACTTGGTGAAGGAACTGCCACCTAGGGTGGTACGGCTGGGGGTGGTCAGTGAGGAGGAGGTGCTGGTGGCATGTTCAGGTGGTGGTGGTGGCGGTAGGGGCTAGAGAGGAGCATGGCCGATCCTATGATAAAGAAGATCAAGTGCAAATCATTATCAAAGAAAACAATAGAAGTAAAAAAAAAAAAGAATTGAAGTTTTACCAAACTTGAACAAAATGATGATGGCCGAAATTTTCAGAAATGAGATGGGCAGCAGAAGTATGTGAGTTATTATGGCTAATTGATGGAAAAAGTAAGTTAAAAATGTGAAAATGTGGGAAAATCAAAAGCCATTGGAAATGAAAAATCACAAACCCTTTCAATTTACCTTTAAATATTTGTATAAGTTTATATATTCTGAAATAACAATAATATCAGATAAAATTTCGAAACTTTAACAAACTTTAAAAATACATATACTATTTATTAATTATATAAAGTAAAATTAAGGAAAAATAGTTAAAACAGTGAACTAGACTAGAAATTTTGAAATTAAATGAAATGATTTTTAGAAAATTCATATGAGCTTGTAAAATATTTTTAAACATAAATAATAACATAAAAAAAATTCATTCACAAAATAATTATTTAAAATTTAATTTAAATATAAAATTTTAATGCAGAAAATAGCAGAAAATGGGAAAACAGTCCTTAAAAATAGGAAATCAACACAGTAATTTTTGGAAAAATTCTATTATTATTTTAAAATTATTTAAAGATGAATTTTCATAAATAATTTTTTTTAAATAAAATAAAGAAATTTAAAATGAAGAAAATGGCAGAAAATTAGAAAACAGCCTTTAAAAATAGGAAATAAATACAGTAAATTTTGGAAAAATTATATTATCATTTTAAAAATGTTTAGAGATGATATCACACAAATAAAACAAATTTACAAATAATTTCAAAATGAACTAAAGTCAAATTTAAATATATAATCAAAATCTAGGGTTGTTACACTCTCCCCCACTCAAATCTTTTCGTCCTCGAAAAGAACGAAAAGGAAAAATAAAGAGAAACAAGGTAGAGAAACAAAATAGTACCTGAAACGAATAGTTCCGGATTCGAAGCACGAATGCTCTCCTCCGTTTCCCAAGTACAATCTCGATCATCAGTACTCCACTATACTTTGACCAAATTAACAGTTTTTCTTCTGAGCTGCCTCGTGTCTCTATCGACAATACGAAGTGGCTTCCTCTGAACAGTCAGGTTAGGCTCAATATCCAAACTATAAAGAGCAAAAGGCTGGACAACAAGAGATGGATCATGAAGACGACAGTGAAGATGTGAGACATGGAATACATGTACTCCAGAAAGCTTCTCGGGCAAATCCAAACGATAAGCCAAAGAACCAACTCTTTCCATAATGCGGAAAGGACCAATGAACCTAGGAGAAAGCTTCCCTCTACGACCAAAGCGAATGACATTCCTCAAGGGAGAAACCTTAAGGAACACCTGATCACCAACAGCAAATTCCAAATTCCGCCTACGCCTATTGGCATACTTCTTCTGTCTATTCTGAGCGACTCTCAACCTTTTCTTAATCTCCTCAACTCTCTCAGAAGCTTCCAAAATCACTTCAGGACCAAGAACCAAACGATTACTGGATTCAATCCAGCAAGATGGAGATCTACAAGGTCGCCCATATAAAGCAGCAAACAGAGACATTTTGAGACTGGCCTGAATATAAAGATGGAATGAGATAGATAAAAAAATCAAGAATAGACTGAAAACAAAAGATAAGATTATACCTGATAGTTATTATTGTAGGTAAATTCTGCAAGATGGAGATAATCTTCCCAAGATCCTCCATAGTCAAGCACACAAGCACGAAGAAGATCCTCGAGAATCTAATTTACTCTTTCCGTTTGACCGTCGGTCTGAGGATGGTAAGCAGTGCTCAGATTCAAGCGAGTACCCAAAGATTCCTGAAAAGCCTTCGAGAACAGACTAGTAAAAATAGGGTCACGATCACAAACAATACTGAGAGGAACACCATGGAGACGAACGATCTCGCTCGTGTAAATCTCAGATAAACTAGAAGCAGAACAAGTAGACTTGACCGAAATAAAATGAGCGACTTGGTCAGTCTATCCACAATAACCCAGATACTCTCATTGCCCTTTCGAGTCCTCGGTAAACCATCGATGAAATCCATGGAAACTTGTTCCCACTTCCAATTAGGAATCTCAAGGGGCTGCAACAAACCAGGGATCTTCTGGTGATCGGCTTTGACTTGCTGACAAGTCGCACACCGACTAACAAAGATAGAAATATCCCTCTTCATCCCCTTCCACCAATAAATCTTTTTCATATCCTGATACATCTTCGACACACCAGGATGAATAGAATGTCTGGATTGATGATTCTCCTGAAGCAACTCCTGCCTCAAACTATCAACCTTCGGAGCACAAATCCTGCCATTAATCCTCAATATCCCTCTATCATCAATCTGAGCTCCACTACTACTACCTCTACTACCACCAACTCTGCTACGAACACTCTCCTTCATCAGTCTAAGCATCTCATCCTCATCCTGCTTAGCCATAATCCGATCCAGAAGAGGAGAAGAAGAAACAACAAGCTGACACAACAAAGCCTTCTTCCGACTCAGAGCATCGGCCACAACATTAGCTTTACTGGGAGTATAGTTAATGTCGAGGTCGTAAGAAGCCAGAAACTCAAGCCAACGAACTTGCCTTTGATTCAGATCCTTCTGGGAGTAGATATATCTCAGAGACTGATGATCTGTAAAAAGCTCAAACTTGGTTCCAAGAAGATGATGCCTCCAAAGTTTCAAAGCAAAGACAACAGCAAGTAACTCTAAATCATGAGCAGCATAGTTTGCTTCGTGGGTTTTCAGCTGACGGCTGGAATAGGCAAGGACCCTACCATCCTGCATGAGAACAGCACCCAAACCCTTACGACTAGCATCTGTATAAACTGTAAATCCCTCACTTCCATTCGGAACAGTAAGAACTTGTGTGGAAGTTAGCTTGCTCTTCAACTCACTGAATGCAGCCTTACACTTATCACTCCAGACAAGTCTGGCATTCTTCCGAGTCAAAGTTGTGAGAGGTGCAGCAATCCGAGCAAATTTCTCAATGAATCTCCGATAATAACCGGCAAGGCCTAGAAAACTACGAATATCAGATGGAGTCTTAGGATTTTCCCAATCCTGGAATAGAATCAGGAGAAAATAAGAACAACAGGAAATGTAGAATTATTAAAATGATAGAGAAAGAGAAGAAAGAAAGACTTACATTGATCGCAGCGATCTTGACTGGATCAATAGAAACTCCATTACTAGAAACAATATGCCCAAGATAATGGACTTCATCCTTCCAGAAATGGCATTTAGAAAACTTAGCCTTTAACTGATGATTTCTGAGAGTCTCAAGAACATATTTCAAATGCGACTTATGCTCATCCTTAGTCTTAGAGAAGACAAGGATATCATCAACAAAGACTAGCACAAATTTACTAAGCACATCACGAAAAACACGATTCATCAAATCAACAAAGAAAGCAGGAGCATTAGTCAAACCAAAAGGCATGACTAACCATTCATAAAATCCATTCTCAGTGCGGAAAGCAGTCTTGGGAATGCTATCCTCAACAACCCTGAGCCGATGAAAACCTGTGGCAAGGTCAAGCTGAGAGAAAATAGTGGCACCATGAAGCTGATCAAACATATCATTGATACGAGGCATAGGATATCTGTTTTTCATAGTGAGCTTGTTCAGCTCCCTATAATCAACACACATCCGAAGAGAACCATCAGATTTGGTGACAGAAACCACCGCAGCTCCCCATTCAGAAAAACTAGGCCTAATCAGACCTTTGGAAGATAAGTCTTCAATTTGCTTTCCCATCTCAACCTTCTCACGGGGTGCCATTCTTCTAGGAGGAAGAACAAAGGTCGAGCACCAGGAATAAGATCAATCCGAAAATCAATTTCCCGCTTCGGAGGTAAAGAAGTGACTTCACCAAATACATCGGGATATAATCTAACCACAGGAGTAGAATCAAGGTCACTGGGAGAAGAACCCAAAGAATAAATAATGTTGCCAGCAAAATCCTGAGGCATGCGGCACTGAATAATCAAGGCATTCCCATGATCATCAAAGAGACAACAGACCGGGCTTTACAAGAGATATGAGCATCATGATTCACTAACCAATCCTGACCAAGCAATAAATCAAAGGCATCGAAGCCCAGAATATAAAAATCACCACTAAATCGATGATCAGAATAGAGAAGTTTCACCTTTCGACAAATCCGGTTAAGGTTAGCAGGACCCCAATAGGATTTGAAACACATAATGGAATAGAAGTATACTCAGGAGAAAGCATATGTTCAAACTTATCACACAAATCAACAGAAATAAAACTATGTGAAGCACCAGTATCAAACAACACACGAACAGGATGATGAAATAAAGTAAATGAACCCTGGAGTGTACCTTAGTCATCACTAGGAGCAGAAGCAGGTGGAGGAACTGGAGATGAGGCAGAAGTGACAGCAAATATACCAGAAGGAGTACCCCTCTGTTGGGTAGGGCAATCCTTCTTAAAATGACCGGGCTGGAGATAGATATGGCATAGATCACGTCTAACCGACTGAACAGGAGGAGAAACAGCAGCACCAGATAATGTGGGACAGCTATTGGCATAGTGCCCACTCTGATCACACCTAAAGCAAGTGATGGAGGAGAGATCAACTGGTTGCCTCTGAGCAGGAGAAGACGATGAAGATCCCAAACCTGGACACTTCTGCCAATTCTTCTTCTGCTGTTGGAAATTAGGCTTACGCTTCTTGGAAACTGCAGAGGAAGACTGAGCACCAGAAACAACAGGACCTTTGTAATGCCCCACCCTGAGACCCACCTTAGCAAAGAGAATTAACAAGTAATTCGGTCTACTAAAGTGGAGAATATGGCTGGTTAAGGGCGACCATCTATAATTTTGTCTTAAACATCTATTGACTACGTCGATAAATGCAATATAATTTTTTTTTTCAACTCAAGCGGATCGACATACCCAGTAAATGCTTAATCCAAAACTATAGGTGGCTAACGGATCTATCAGAACAAAATACAATAACTGAATGTAAATCACATCACAGAACAGTAACCAACATCATATACATACATATACTGATACATGTTTAGTACAATACAATATGAATACAATAAAGGTGGTACGCGACCACACCATATACATCGAATCAAATGAAAAAAACATCAGAGTATGCTGAAGAAATAAACTACTCAAGAGAAAGAAGAGCTGATATCCAACATCAACTTCAAGAAAAGCCCAATAGATGATACCTGAAACAACTCAGTCTGACCCGAGTGAAAACGCACGGGTCAGGCTAGCTAGAACTTATCATTAGTAAACGTGATGATAAGAGATAAGGGGAAAACCATTCCATCATTACCAATGGAATGATATAGGTCATCAAGTTATCTCTAGAGTGATACATTAATGGTTCATCATGATTGCATAGAGGAATACTATATGTATATTAGATAGACATGGTTTATCTATATATATATATATGTATATATATATATATATATATAACCGAATGAAATGGGTGAGGATATGGACCATAAAGTAAATCTTCATAAGATAATTAAACTTCAAGAATCCATCATAAATAAAACCCATCTAATAGAAACTTCTTAATTATTATACCTCATCTCATCGGTATAAATAAAAATACATCTCAAATCCATCATTAAGCTTATTGTAAAGGAATCTCCATAATCATTTATACCTCATATCATTGGTATAAATATCAATCTATCTTAAATCTATTATCAACACTCATCATAAAAGCATTACCAAAATTTATACCTTATCTCATTGGTATAAATATATATAATGTCTCAAATCCATCTTGATAGAGCCCTGAAAGAATCCAAAACATCATATTCGAAATCACGATAAAACCATGTATATAAATAAGCCCTTTTCTTACATAAGGCTATAATAAAGCATCATCTTCAAAACAGTGAAAACGAAACATCTAAACTTCATGGAAAACAGCACGTGCTTTACATCTTGACTAGTACTAGTAATTTGGTACCATACATCGTGATGACTTGGGGTCACATAACATCATATCATCGTGATTGACTAGTCGAAACATCTTGATGACACCCAGCCAAATCCGAGTAAAAACATTGTGGTGATTGGAGTTGAGTAATAACATCGTGAACATCGTGGTGACTCCAATCGTACTCGGTCTAGTACTAGTAACATCTTGAATGTGTCTCAACAATTCGAATAGGAACCCAAAAGGCGAGAACGTATATCCCATACTATACATTCTCCCCTAATGTTTTACTAATCGTTAGTTGGTTCCACATTAGAAAACATTATAAAACATCAAAACCATCATAAAACTCACTCCGCCTCATCTCATCGGCGAGTTAATATAATACCATACTCACATTTCTCATCGACGAGTAATGGTTCCATCGTGGCTTGTCTCATTTCATCGACAAGTAAAAATCATCATAACTATCTTAACTTCATAAATCATCATAAACATCTTAACTTCATGAATACTTCATAAATAGACTTACCTCGTCTCATCGGTAAGTAAAACAGCATCATGATGGTTATTTCTAATCATAATTCTTCAAACGGAAAATTTTCGTCCTGGTCGCCTCATCTCATCAGCGATTAAGAAACACATCTTAAAATGGTCCTTCATCGAATGTACTCCTAAATTAGAGTTCTCGGACCATATAATCTACTTAAAATTTAATAACCTCTTAAATCATCTCAAATAGTTCATCAAAAGGGTTTCGATCGTATAAGTCCGATATTAAGCGATAAAGCAAATCTATGTGTCCCATACCACATGTTTTACTTTACCGCTTAATTGTCTTTCTTATACGTCCAAAATTCATAAAAATAAGTAATTTTATTTATAAAATAATTTTATTAGAGAAAACATAAATTTAAAACGATTTTTCGAAAATGATTATTAAAACCAATATTTGAAATTCCTTTATTATAGGAAATAAATCTATCTTTCTTTAGAAAAATAATTTAAAAAAAATACTATGTAATAATAATTTGAAATGTTTTCAAAAATGGTTTAGTGAAAACCGTTCTCAAAAGCAATGAAAACTAAGAGGGATATCTCAAAACCGATAATTTGAATTCAATACGAATTCAATTCAAATTTAACCCAAAATCCATTCAATTCCATTTAAATTTGGATTTCAAATTTTCCGAATATAGCTAACCTATTGATACGCATCATAAATCTCAAAATATCTCAAAAACAATATCAAAACCGGACGAGAATGAAGGCATAAATGAGTTGATACAATTCTAAGATCGATGATTATTGTTACTGTCGATTAGCTCTTGGGACAGCAAAAAACAAGTCTGATTTCGACCAGGAAAACATCAAAATTTCAAAAAATTCAAAACATAAAACTTGTAGCTCTATGGCTTAGGTTTCCAGAACATCAAAAATTATTCAATTTTGTTAAGAAACGAAATACTTATAAACAAAACATTACTCGGGCCTGTAATTATTGTTGCTGTCAATTTGCTTTCGGGACAACAACAAACAAGCACGATTTTGAACAATAAAACTTCAAAATTTCAAAATCTCAAAACACCAATCTTGTAACCCTATGTCTAAGCTTTCAGAAAATTAAAAATAATTCAATTTGGTTAAGAAACGAAATAGTTATGAACAAAACATTACTCGGGCCTGTATTGTTGTTGCTGTCAATTTGCTTTCGGGACAGCAACAAACAAGTACAATTTTGAACAATAAAACTTCGAAATTTCAAAAACACTAAAACATGAAACTTGTAGCCCTTTGTCTAAGATTTCATAAAATTAAAAGTTATTCAATTTGGTTAAGAAACGAAATAGTTATGAACAAAACATTACTCGGGCATGTATTGTTGTTGCTGTCAATTTGCTTTCGGGACAGCTACAAACAAGTACAATTTTGAACTATAAAACTTCCAAATTTCAAAAAACTCAAAACATAAAACTTGTAGCCCTATGTCTAAGATTTCCAGAAAATTAGAAATTATTCAATTTGGTTAAGAAACGAAATAGTTATGAACAAAAAATTACTCGGGCATGTATTGTTGTTGCTGTCAATTTGCTTTCAGGACAGCAACAAACAAGTACAATTTTGATCAAGCAAACATCAAAATTTCATAAAACTCAAAAAAAAAATTGTAGTTATATGTCTAAGCTTTCCAGATCATGAAAAATTACTAAATTTGGTTAAGAATTGTAAGAGTTATGACCAAAATACTGTGGTAATCAGGAACTAGGAATTTAGATGACAAAGAACAGAGATTTTTATATTTATAGTAAGCAATTCTATGAATGATTTACACAGAATTCAACCTTTCTAGCTAGCATTTGTGAGTACTAAACTCATCTTATGATTTAGCATCGAATTCAAGCGCAGGTTGAAGAATTTTGATGGAGAAATGATCCTCAGTAACCTGTAGAAGCTAGAAAAGGCACATGTAGGAAGAAACAAAATTATTACAGACAATTCATATCTGAAGTTCTAAGATTTTTATGAAAAATCTTTTGTATTGAATGGAGATTACCTTTCTATTCTTGATTTAGATGATTTCTCTTTGAAATTTGTAGCCAATGAGTGAGAATTAGATTTAGTTTGAGGAAGCCATTATTTCTCTTTTTTTTTACTGTAAGAATGATTTAGGAGGAAGAAGAAGATACAAATTACGTACTCTTCTTTTCTCACCAGAAAGATCTAGAGAATGGGCTTTGGATCCCATCCAAACCCTTTAAGCCTAAATAGAACACTTAGAAAAAACATAGTCACATATATATTTCCACTTAATTTAACACTATATGCATATAACAACTCGTTTTCAAGTAAAATAAAATGCATACAATAATTTGATTTGAAATAAAATAATTATTGCAACATAGTAAAACTTATTTTAACAACAAAAATTATTATTTTTTATATAAAACCATATTTTAGACAATATTTCACAATTTAGTGTAAAAACACCGTTTTAAAAGCGTAATTTGTTCAAAATTTATTCTCTTTATCAAATAAATTGTAATAAATCATTCTTTTGCTTTTACATGATCAAATTAATATTGTCAAACAACATTTCATCTTTCATTTTAACAAAACACATATTATCTTCATATTTCATATTTTAAATTCAATAAATAACTCATATTGACAATGTTTTCCAATATGGTCATATTTACCCAAATAAAATTGCAATTTGGTTATTTCCTACTCAAATTCACAAAAAGAAGTTCTTAAAACTTTATTTTCATTTCTTTAGATTTATTTTAACAATTTAACATTGAAATACATCATCTAATTAACTTATTAGCTCCAAACAAATAAATACCCAATATTTTCATTTATTTAAACCAAATACTTATCCTATCAATATTTAATCCCTTATTTATACCCATATAAACAAAATAAAGTTCCAAACTTTATTTTTCTCATTTTGTTTGAAAAATTCATTGTTTATTCCAAATAAACAATTTAAAATTTTGAATTATATTTTAATTTACAATATTAAATTATAACTTCGTTATAATTTAATGTATACCGGTAATCTCCAAACCAGGGTTGTCACAGACTCTCCCCCTACAAAAATTGCGTCCCCGCAATTTTCTAGAAAAAGAGCGGTAAACAACATAAAAGATACAATCATCGAAGGATAAAGAAAAGCTTGAATTCCAACCCATTCATACTCTTAATATCGAATGGTAGAAAGAAACAAGGAAAAACTCACTTGGTTAATTCAATGGCCCATCGTATGCTAAAATAGTTATTAGCAAACCATCGAATTTTCCAAGCAACTCGCAAGAATTTCGAAGATCTCCCGTCTTTGAATCAAAAGTCAATAAGATGCTCAACCAATAATCAATTGAAAATGATTGATTACTCAAAGCTCAATGAATAGAGTTGGGATCAAACTCACTCAAACCCGATCTCTAAGCAATAAAGAAGATCATCAACAAGATTTTCAGCATAATAATACCAAAAGAACATCCTTACGACAAGATAAACATAATAGACAGGATGAATAAATCACAAAATGACTTCTTACAAGGCCACTAAACTCGAATGACTATGAAAATGCATGTCGTCATCAATAGCACAAGAATAGAGTGAACTCAAGAAAAAGAATATAAGCTTAAATTACTTTTCAATCTAAGATATTTAGATTTTTTTTTTTCTCACCATCTTTTAAATTTTAGATCTTAATTTTCAATATTTGAAAATTTTCAAACTCTTTACTATATTACTTAGTAAGTAATATAAAATTCAAATTAAAAGTCCAAATTTCTTCTCCCATTTCAAAATTAATTTTCCAAGAATTTTGTATATCCATAATAATATTCCTCAAAATAAATAAGGGTTTAAATTTTGTTTACTCTTTTTATTAAACTACTTAAAAAGCTTGAAACAATCTTCAAATCCTCTTATAACTCTTCTCTTAAAACATCCAATGTATATAATATAAATTCTAAAATCTCAAAATATACTTTCAATAAAGTATAGCAACAATTTTCTCACATATTCTCATCTTTATAATTTCAAAATAAATATATAAATAAATGGCATTGCCTCGCCACTGAATCTCTAATAAATAGATATGTCCGTTGGCTGCAGAGTCGATCGAACGATCAAAACTGCCTCGCCACTCTGATACTCGTCTCTAAAATCAATGACTGCATTTACAATTCAAAAATAAATTTAATATTTAATATCAAATATTATTTTCAAAACCTCAATTTTTAAAACACAAACCATCGTGTCTGATTGTCTCATCATAGCATTTAGGAGATTCTCATCAATAACGTTGATCAGGCGTATCGACTAGAACTCTTAACTACTCGATGGACAACCCAACACTCTCAAATTATTTCTATAAAATATAAAAGAAATACTACTCATGTAAATATATTCTCAAAATATTCTTTGATATTTTTTTTTAACTCAAAGCTCAAATTTCTCTTTAAAACTTATATTTATATAGCCTTAAAACTGAAACCAAAGAACATTAAGAGAATGCATCGAGATATTCCCAGAATACTCGATTCTCAAAATCAATAGAAGGAGATAGAGTGTTCGTCAATCTTACGATATCACGAGCCACTCCCAAAAATCATCAAGATATAGGATAAGCAAGATATTCTTCTCGAAGGAGAAGAAGAAACAATCCATGAATCACTACTTCAGTCGGAGTAATGCTAAAGGATAACATTGATTGAGTATATGAAAAGAACACTCAAACGAAGCTGAATGATAAACTTAATCAAACTCGAACAATCTAGAAACTCACATCATTCCTTAGTGGATATCCTTGTGGAAGGATAACCAAAGAGCCAGGAATAAGGTTATCTCAATACTTGATTTCCCGATTGGATGTCAAATCCAAACGAACTCACAAAACTCAACAAAGTCACCTTGACTGGAATTCGAGATATATCATCAACATCTCGAAACTCAAGAGTGAATACAGAAGCTTTGAAATCATCACTAACATTTCAAAGTGATAGAAATAATAACCTAATCAAATTAGGATGCGTAAATAAATATAGGATCCTATAACAACAAGAGGATCAGACTTAACATCAAAAAAGTCAATCCATCTCAAATCAGATACATCTCAAGATGGTGAGTAATAAACAAATACTCACTAAAGCAACAACAAATAGAGAACTCGGAATGCTCACAATGAGCCAATCGTTGTGGATCCCTTTAATAGGATCACAACTCTCAAAGGAATGCAACGAGAATGCTCAAAGAAATCAATCAGCTCCATGTATAGGAACTCACTCGTATCGATAAAAATAAGAATAGAATAATCCCAAATAACATTTTATATAAGATAAGATGACATCAAACTATATAATGGAATACTACGGAATAAAATGTACCTATATTCCTAGAGATATTCCATCTCAACAATCCCAAAACTCGAAAAAGAATCAAGGCTCGATAAGAAAACAAGCTTGAATAAATGACAACGATTCACCCGTATTGTACTTCAATGTATCATGATATATGTATTGTTCTGTGTTTATTCTACTTTGTTCTGACCACAGCTCTGATACCATGCTGTAACGCCACACCCTGAGACCTACCTTAGCAAAGAGAATTAACAAGTAATTCGGTCTACTAAAGCGGAGAATAGGGCTGGTTAAGGGCGACCATCTATAACTTTGTCTTAAACATCTATTGACTACGTCGATAAATGTAATATAATTTTTTTTTTCAACTCAAGTGGATCGACATACCCAGTAAATGCTTAATCCAAAACTATAGGTGGCTAATGGATCTATCATAACAAAATACAATAACTGAATGTAAATCACATCACAGAACAGTAACCAACATCATATACATACATATACACTGATACATGTTTAGTACAATACAATATGAATACAATAAAGGTGGTATGCGACCACACCCTATACATCGAATCAAATGAAAAAAACATCAGAGTATGCTGAAGAAATAAACTACTCAAGAGAAAGAAGAGCTGATATCCAACATCAACTTCAAGCAAAGCCCAATAGATGATACCTGAAACAACTCAGTCTTACCCGAGTGAAACACACGGGTCAGGCTAGCTAGAACTTATCATTAGTAAAGTTGATGATAAGAGATAAGGGGAAAACCATTCCATCAGTACCAATGGAATGATATAGGTCATCAAGTTATCTCTAGAGTGATACATCAATGGTTCATCATGATTGCATAGAGGAATACAATATGTATATTAGATAGACATGGTTTATCTAAATATATATATATATATATATATATATATATATAACCGAATGAAATGGGTGAGGATATGGACCATAAAGTAAATCTTCATAAGATAATTAAACTTCAAGAATCCATCATAAATAAAACCCATCTAATAGAAACTTCGTAATTATTATACCTCATCTCATCGGTATGAATATAAATACATCTCAAATCCATCATTAAGCTCATTATAAAGGAATCTCCATAATCATTTATACCTCATATCATTGGTATAAATATCAATCTATCTTAAATCTATTATCAACACTCATCATAAAAGCATTACCAAAATTTATACCTTATCTCATTGGTATACATATATATAATGTCTCTAATCCATCTTGATAGAGCCTGGAAAGAATCCAAAACATCATATTCGAAATCACCATAAAACCATGTATATAAATAAGCCCTTTTCTTACATAAGGCCATAATAAAGCATCATCTTCAAAACAGTGAAAACGAAACATCTAAACCTCATGGAAAACAGCACGTGCTTTACATCTTGACTAGTACTAGTAATTTGGTACCATACATCGTGATGACTTGGGGTCACATAACATCATATCATCGTGATTGACTAGTCGGAACATCTTGATGACACCCAGCCAAATCCGAGTAAAAACATTGTGGTGATTGGAGTTGAGTAATAACATCGTGAACATCGTGGTGACTCCAATCGTACCCGGTCTAGTACTAGTAACATCTTGAATGTGTCTCAACTATTCGAATAGGAACCCAAAAGGCGAGAACGTATATCCCATACTATACATTCTCCCCTAATGTTTTACTAATCGTTAGTTGGTTCCACATTAGAAAACATTATAAAACATCAGAACCATCATAAAACTCACTCCGCCTCATCTCATCTGCGAGTTAATATAATACCATACTCATCTGTTCTCATCGACGAGTAATGGTTCCATCGTGACTTGTCTCATTTCATCGACAAGTAAAAATTATCATAACTATCTTAACTTCATAAATCATCATAAACATCTTAACTTCATGAATACTTCATAAATAGACTTACCTCGTCTCATCGGTAAGTAAAACAACATCATGATGGTTATTTCCAATCATAATTCTTCAAACGGAAAATTTTCGTCCTGGTCGCCTCATCTCATCAGCGATTAAGAAACACATCTTAAAATGGTCCTTCATCGAATGTACTCCTAAATTGGAGTTCTCGGACCATATAATCTACTTAAAATTTAATAACCTCTTAAATCATCTCAAATAGTTCATCAAAAGGGTTTCGATCGTATAAGTCCGATATTAAGCGATAAAGCAAATCCATGTGTCCCATACCACATGTTTTACTTTACCGCTTAATTGCCTTTCTTATACGTCCGAAATTCATAAAAATAAGTAATTTTATTTATAAAATAATTTTATTAGAGAAAACATAAATTTAAAATGATTTTTCGAAAACGATTATTGAAAACCAATATTTGAAATTCCTTTATTATAGGAAATAAATCTATCTTTATTTAGAAAAATAATTTTTAAAAAATACTATGTAATAATAATTTGAAATGTTTTCAAAAATGGTCTAGTGAAAACCGTTCTCGAAAGCAATGAAAACTAAAGGGATATCTCAAAACCGATAATTTGAATTCAATACGAATTCAATTCAAATTTAACCCAAAATCAATTCAATTCCATTTAAATTTGGATTTCATATTTTCCGAATATAGCTAGCCTATTGATAGGCATCATAACTCTCAAAATATCACAAAAACAATATCAAAATCGGACGAGAATGAAGGCATAAATGAGTTGATACAATTCTAAGATCGATGATTATTGTTACTGTCGATTAGCTCTCGGGACAACAACAAACAAGTCTGATTTCGACCCGGAAAATATCAAAATTTCAAAATATTCAAAACATGAAACTTGTAGATCTATGTCTTAGGTTTCCAGAACATCCAAAATTATTCAATTTTGCTAAGAAACGAAATACTTATGAACAAAACATTACTCGGGTCTGTAATTGTTGTTGCTGTCAATTTGCTTTCGGGACAGCAACAAACAAGCATGATTTTGAACAATAAAACTTCAAAATTTCAAAAAACTCAAAACACTAAACTGGTAGCCCTAGTCTAAGCTTTCAGAAAATTAAAAATTATTCAATTTGGTTAAGAAACGAAATAGTTATGAACAAAACATTACTCGTGCCTGTATTGTTGTTGCTGTCAATTTGCTTTCGGGACAGCAACAAACAAGTACAATTTTGAACAATAAAACTTCAAAATTTCAAAAAACTCAAAACATAAAACTTGTAGCCCTATGTCTAAGCTTTCAAAAAATTAGAAATTATTCAATTTGGTTAAGAAACGAAATAGTTAGGAACAAAACATTACTCGGGCCTGTATTGTTGTTGCTGTCAATTTGCTTTCGGGACAGCAACAAACAAGTACAATTTTGAACAATAAAACTTTAAAATTTCAAAAAACTCAAAACATAAAACTTGTAGCCCTATGTCTAATATTTTCAGAAAATTAAAAATTATTCAATTTGGTTAAGAAACGAAATAGTTATGAACAAAACATTACTCAGGCCTGTATTGTTGTTGCTGTCAATTTGCTTTCGGGACAGCAACAAACAAGTACAATTTTGATTAAGCAAACATCAAAATTTCATAAAACTCAAAAAACCAAAATTATAGTTCTATGTCTAAGCTTTCCATATCATGGAAAATTACTAAATTTGGTTAAGAATTGTAAGAGTTATGACCAAAATACTGTGGTAATCAGGAACAAGGAATTTAGATGACAAAGAACAGAGACTTTTTATATTTACAGTAAGCAATTCTATGAATGATTTACACAGAATTCAACCTTTCTAGCTAGCATTTGTGAGTACTAAACTCACCTTATGATTTAGCATCGAATTCAAGCGCAGGTTGAAGAACTTTGATGGAGAAATGATCCTCAGTAACCTGTAGAAGCTAGAAAAGGCACATGTAGGAAGAAACAAAATTATTACAGACAATTCATATCTGAAGTTCTAAGATTTTTATGAAAAATCTTTTGTATTGAATGGATATTACCTTTCTATTCTTGATTTAGATTATTTCTCTTTGAAATTTGTAGCCAATGAGTGAGAACTAGATTTAGTTTGAGGAAGCCATTATTTCCTTTTTTTTTTACTGTAAGAATGATTTAGGAGGAAGAAGAAGATACAAATTACGTACTCTTCTTTTCTCACCAGAAGGATCTAGAGAATGGGCTTTGGATCCCATCCAAACCCTTTAAGCCCAAACAGAACACTTAGAAAAAACATAGTCATGTATATATATTTCCACTTAATTTAACACTATATGCATATAACAACTCATTTTCAAGTAAAATAAAATGCATACAATAATTTGTTTTGAAATAAAATAGTTATTGCAACATAGTAAAAATTATTTTAACAACAAAAAATTATTTTTTTACATATAAAACCATATTTTAGACAATATTTCACAATTTAGTGTAAAAACACCGTTTTAAAAGCGTAATTTGTTCAAAATTTATTCTCTTTATCAAATAAATTGTAATAAATCATTCTTTTGCTTTTAAATGATCAAAATAATATTGTCAAACAACATTTCATCTTTCATTTTAACAAAACACATATTATCTCCATATTTCACATTTTAAATTTAATAAATAACTCATATTGACAATGTTTTCCAATATGGTCATATTTACCCAAATAAAATTGCAATTTGGTTATTTCCTACTCAAATTCACAAAATGAAGTTCTTAAAACTTTATTTTCATTTCTTTAGATTTATTTCAACAATTTAACATTGAAATACATCATCTAATTAACTTATTAGCTCCAAACAAATAAATACCCAATATTTCCATTTATTTAAACCAAATACTTATCCTATCAATATTTAATCCCATATCGATACCCAAATAAAAAAAATAAAGTTCCAAACTTTATTTTTCTCATTTTATTTACAAAATTCATTGTTTATTCCCAATAAACAATTTAAAATTTTGAATTATATTTTAATTTACAATATTAAATTATAACTTCGTTATAATTTAATGTATACCAGTAATCTCCAAACCAGGGTTGTCACAACCTTTGGATGTGGGATTTTCATAGCGAATAGCCATATCCATAAGCTAGGTGAAAGAACCATGAACATGAGAAATAAGACAATTATGATACTCTGGACGAGCACCAGCAATGAATTTCTCCTTCTTCTTAAGAGGAGTGTCAATAAGGTTAGGACCGAATTTGGAAAGTTCATTGAACTTCCTCTCATACTCAGCAAAAGACATGGTACCCTGCTTCAAATCCACAAACTCACGATAAAGCTGAGTTTTTCCGGCTTCTGGCATCCATTTTGCCACAAAAGCCTCCTTGGAAAAGAGATACAAAAAAAAACATAAGATAGATTCAAAGGAAGGAAAAAAATATAGGAACAAAATTAAGATAACACAAAGGATACCTAAACTGCTCCCAAGTGAGATCAGCCTCAACGGTGTTAGCCGTAACGGACTCCCACCAATCTAAAGCAGAATCATGCAACTGCCAGGCTGCTAGCCGACGCTTCTGAGCATCAATAATGTCAAGACCAGTAAATATCCTTTCAAGACTCCGCAACCACTGCTGAGCCTCAATGATAGTCTCTAAACCGGTGAATGGGGTTCCACCTAGTTGAGAGAATTCCTTACAAAGAACTGTGAACCTGACTGGAGCAACAGGTTGAGGAGCTGGGGCAATACCACGACCCCTACCTCTAGCATTTCCTCGATTCATCCTGAAAAATATCAAGAATGAATTTAGGACAAGAATAAAGACAAGCAAAAGATAAATTAAGATAAGGCAAGATAATACACTTGGATGAATATCTTAAAGAAAGAAAAATCCTATCAAGGTAGATACGAAAGAAAGGAAAGTTAGAAAACATTTGAAAATCCTTTAAAAGCAAGAAAATTTTATATATCAAAATAATCTTTGAAAATCTTTTGAAAACATTTTGAAAAACATTTTATACTCTGAAAATACGTCTCTCACAAAGATATGATTCTGAGATTGATTTCACTCATTCTAGGGTAGAAATACCCTATCTCTAATGAGTTTCTACTCCGCAGAGGCAATGGTTGCCAAAACCAAAGCTCTGATACCAACTGTAACAACCCCCAATTTCGTGCCATTAAAATCGACAATAATCCACACATGTCGGACTTGAATGATGCGAAATAATAGATTGTTAATAAAATTAGAGCAAATAAAATCAAATATACAGAATCACTGACACAGAACAAACAGAATAACTCGCAGCGGAATATAAAATAACATAGTAGTTCATGAAGCTACTATAACAGAGTCTCAAACTAAATACATAATACAGTCTGAAACAACATAATAGAAATCCTAAACACATAGAAGTTCACTAATACATGAGATAAACTAGAACAGCTGAAACAGAAGTAGATAAATATGTAGATAAGCAGAAACTCCAGTGAAAGACCAGCTCCAGGAAGAGAATCCAAAGCTGTGAATACTCAGGCTGACGCGAGCGTAAAGCAAAACACAAAACACTCGAGCCATGACAATATATACTTATATTATGTAAACCAACTCAAGTGAACTGTAATAAAGATACAAGCAACTTAAAGGATGCCTGGGACCGCCCATCCTCTAAGGATCCGTTAAACTATTTACTATATAGTAATATTTCGCTATTATAATAATGCCTACAGTAAAATAAATATACTTTTAAATAGCGTTCCGGGCTACCAATATCACCCTTCACACATAGTAGTCCCAGCAGTCCATCCAATATCATGCCATCTCCACTCCGGGTGACTGTCAGAGGATACCACACGGGCTACGGGAGAAAAACAAACTCGTAGTAAAGGCTCGGTATGGTAGGTGACACGGCACACAAGGCAATGCCAGGGTGGATATACCAATTACGCACACAGGCTGGTGGTAACGCAGCAGCCACATACGCTCACCCTGAACAACACTCCAAAATCAAGAGGTGCACCCAAACAATCACAACAGTAATAGAATGGTATCGAAGAAGTGTGTTCAGCCAGAGGTGCTACCTCCTTTGGTGCGAGATCGCTCCTGTTTTAGCCACCTTATGCTAACTCACGGGAGTTAGGTCCACGAAATGTACCTTAGGAACGTCGTCACAATCCTACTTCATTCTGCAATCTCCACCGTGTACACAGTTGTTAAAATGGTTTTCGGTATCGACAGAGAGTATGTCCATATCCGATCCTGGACTCTTTAACAACAAATCGTTATTATAACCCATAGTTATAATTTAAAAATGGTATTTATTTTTCAAAAATCAAATATCTTTTCAAATCCATTTCAAAATATCAAACTTATCATTTCATTTGAAAACATATTCATTTTATTCAATTTAAAAATACCATTTTAATTCACATTTCAAAAAAGTTCAATTCCAAACAAATTACTTCAATTAAATCATTTAAAACGAAGTTATTACATAAAAAAAATTTAAATTATTAAATTTCCAAAATTCTCAACTTCCAAGGTTCATTTATTCACTTAAATTTTATCAAAACAGTGAAAATTCAACTTTCGCAGCATTTGGAAAATGCTATAGAAAGTTATATTCAAAACAGTTCAGTTTAACAAAAATACAGCATTTAAAATGCTGTAATAGAGTTACATTAGTTTCAAAGAAAATTTAGTTTAATCCAACAGTTATAGCATTTATAAGATGCTATAATAGTCATTAATTCAATTTAGCTATTTAGTTCACTTATCAACTGCAACATTTACAACTGCTATATTATCATTTACATTATAAATAATAGCATTTCAAAAAATGCAGTTGATTAACTTTAAATTTTCAATATAATTTCACAACAATTATATTTTTCTTTAAATCACTTTTAACTTATTAAATCACTCACTTTTGCTTTTATAAACACCATGTAATTTTCCTTAATTTCATGATATCATAAAGTTAAATTTCCATTTAGAAATTCATTTTTAACACTAATTCACTAATTAAATTGCAATGTTCAATTTTAAATTCCTTACATTAAAATTTCAACCTAACACTTAAGTTCAAATTCTCAAATATAACTTAGTTTTATTTTTATTTACTTAACTAAAATTCACTTTTAAGTCAATTCCATGAATTTCCAATTTTAGTTATACTTCAAAATTTCAACTTAACTATTCATTCATTTCACATTTCAACTTTATTAAAAATCATTAATATGATAAAAAAATCACTTTAAATTCATTTAGATTCAAATTATCATAAATTTATCATGATTTCATATTCATCTTAATTTCTAATTATAATTAAATCAAATTTTCCAAAATAACTTAATTCAGAATTTTCTAACTTTTTCATTAATTTATTTCACTTATAATTATTCAGAAAATCCATAATATTTTACAAAATTCATTTTTGATTAGATTTAAATCAAAATATTTTAATATTTACATTTCTAAAATAATTTTAAATTTTTTAGAAAACATACATCAACTACGGGTCTGTATATAATTTTCTACACTAGAGAAATTGATACGGGTAATATATCATTTCAACCCGTAATTTACAAAGAAAATCCGGGTTTTATCATTTCAAACCCGCAGTCCCAAGTAAATGAAATAAATTTGAAAATCATTCAGGCCTATCATTTTAGCCCATAATGATTTTCCATTCTAAAGTCCGCTCGGGTATGTATCATTTCAACCAATAGTGATTCTAATCTAAAGGGAACTTGCAGTGTGATTAATTGATAAAATAACAAACAGCAATAACATAACAGTAACATATGATATAACAGGTGTTTAATCATGTGTGAACATCATATAATAGTGAAATGACAATAAAATATGGTGATGCAGTTTACATATTCACAAGCGATCAATTTACTATTCATATAAGTATAAAACTGTCTGGTGAGAATAACTCACTGTTTTGAGCTGATGACACAACGATGAAATGCACAAATGGGATCTACACAAGCACAAAAGCATGACACAGATATGAAATGGAGGAGCCAAGGATTAATTCCCTTGAATACAAATCAAACAAAACAATATAACAATTATAAGGTTTCGGACCAAAAATACGATAAACTATGCTAGAAATAACTTCATAAAACAAAGCTGAAATGCTTTGCACTTGCTTCCGACATCTCATAGGCTCGGCCAGAGGGAGAGTACAGGTCTAAGGCAATGGTTTTGGGTCAGGTTTGGGTTGCTAAGAACGGCCTAACATGAGTTTGTTGATGGGAAAAAGTTATGGAGATGGAACAACAACACAACAAGGCATCACTACTAACAACATCACAAGTTTTAAGCAACAAGGCTCGGCCAAGGCTGCTGTGGTCACGGCCAGAGGTGTGGAGTCTAAGGTGATGATGTGGCAAAGGGTCTAGGTGGTGCTGGAGGTGGTGGAGGTGGAGTAGGTGGCGGCCATGGGTGGTGGAAGTGGTGGATGTGGAAGCTGGTGCTCGGCTTGGTCAATATGTTGGAGTTTGGTAAAGGAACAACCACCTAGGGTGGCACGGCTGGTGGTGGTCAGTGAGGAGGAGGTGCTGGTGGCGTGCTCAGGTGCTGGTGGTAGCGGAAGGGGCTAGAGAGGAGCATGGTCGATCCTATGATAAAGAAGATCAAGTGCAAATCATTATCAAAGAAAACAATAAAAGTATAAAAAAAAAATGAATTGAAGTTTTACCAAACTTGAACAAAATGATGATGGCCGAAATTTTTAGAAATGAGATGAGAAATGATGTACGTGAATGAAGAATGGAGGTAGGCCGCTGAAGTATGTGAGTTATTATGGCTAATTGATGGCAAAAGTTAGTTAAAAACGTGAAAAGGTGGGAAAATCAAAAGCCATTGGAAATGAAAAGTCACAAACCCTTTAAATTTACCTTTAGGTATTCGTGTAAGTTTATATATTCTGAAATAACAATAATATCAGATAAAATTTCGAAACTTTAACAAACTATAAAAATATATATACTATTTATTAATTATATAAAGTAAAATTAAGGAAAAATAGTTAAAACGGTGAACTAGACTAGAAAATTTGAAATTAAATGAATGATTTTTAGAAAATTCATATGAGCTTGCAAAATATTTTTAAACATAAATAATAACATAAAGAAATTCCATTCGCAAAATAATTATTTAAAATTTAATTTAAATATAAAATTTTAATGTAGAAAATAGCAGAAAATGGGAAAACAGTCCTTAAAAATAGGAAATCAACACAGTAATTTTTGGAAAAATTCTATTATTATTTTAAAAATATTTAGAGTTGAATTTTCACAATTAAAACAAATTTAAAATAAAATAAATAAATTTAAAATGAAGAAAATGGCAGAAAATTAGAAAACAGCCTTTAAAAATAGGAAATAAATACAGTAAATTTTGGAAA
Organism: Allium cepa; assembly: GCA_030765085.1. Taxonomy (NCBI): domain Eukaryota; kingdom Viridiplantae; phylum Streptophyta; class Magnoliopsida; order Asparagales; family Amaryllidaceae; genus Allium; species Allium cepa. The sequence continues at coordinate 249,919,374 of CM060940.1, read as the reverse complement.
AATTATGTTATCATTTTAAAAATATTTAGAGATGATATCACACAAATAAAACAAATTTAAAATAATTTCAAAATGAAATAAAGTCAAATTTAAATATATAGTCAAATCTAGGGTTGTTACATAACGCATAGCCGCAGCTACCGCTCACCTCGAGCCACACCCCCAAAATCAAAAATCAAAAGTGGCCACCGAATGAATCCAAAAGACAGAGTATAATAACGAAGGGATGTGTCCGATAAGAGAGGCTACCTCCATGGCCCGAGAATCGCTCCTGTTTTAGCCACCTTATGCCAACTCATGGGAGTTGGGTCCACGTACATACCTCAATAGAACGTCACCACCAACCTACTTCATTCTGGAATCTTCACCGCGTGCATGGTTGTCAAAGTGGTTTTTAGTATCGACAGAGAGTATGCCCATATCCGATCCCCGTCTCCTTGCCAACCAATCGTTATTATTTTTACCCGTGGTTATAAATTTCAAAAATAGTTTATATTTGGATCAAAATACTTCATTTTAACTTTCAAAAGTGAAGCTATTATATTTACAAATCAAATATTCAGAAATCTCTTTCCATACCATGGAAACACTTAACAAGTGCTACTGTAGCCCTTTTATTTATTCAGGTTTAGATTTAAATTTTGCAACCACAAAACTTACTAAGTACTGCAATAGCCTTTAAATAAATTTTAGTCTCTAGTTTATTTGTATCAACTACGGCACTTACAAAGTGCGGTAATATCCCTTACAACAGATTTTAAGTAAATTAAATTCCAGACTTTAATATAAATTATAAAAAATTTAACTTCAATTAAACCAATTTAAGTTATAAAATCATATTTCCACTTTTAAAATAGTTATTTAAATTACTCAAAATTTATGATTTATATAAGGTAAATTTCACAAATAAATATCAACTTCTCAAAGTTTTACTTATTAAAGTCAAATACACAAGTTTATTCTTGTTAACCCGCCTTTTTACCAGGCCATGGACATGCGGGATTAACATAACCGGTTGCACGTTCGCCAAGGCTGGTGTACGATGGATCCAGTCGACTGGATGGATGGATGACACAACGTGCTTAGGAGATGGAAATATGACTGGATAAAGATGGATCAACTATAGTTTGGGTCTAGGAGAAATGGTTCGGCATTGGCAATCATTCGGCATGGTAGGTCGACCGGCACGATGGATCGTTCGGCATACGAGGTCGCTCGGCACGTTGGATCGTTCGGCATTGGAAGGTCGACCGGCAGGATGGATCGTTCGGCATCATAGGAACACTCGGCATCATAGGAGCGCTCGGCATCATAGGAATACTCGGCATCATAGGAGCGCTCGGCATCATAGGAACGTTCGGCATCATAGGAACGCTCGGCATCAGAAGAGCGCTCGGCGAACCTAGATTGTTCGGCATCCCAAATCAGTTCGGACAAAGATATCATTCGGCAACCAGAACGCGTTCGGCATCTAGGAGCGTCCGACATCAAGAGATCGTTCGGCACTGAGTGTAGTTCGGCCAAAGAAAGTTGTTCGGCATTGAACGCCGTTCGGCCAAAGAAGATCGTTCGGCCATCAAAGTTTGTTCGGCTTCCCACGTACGTTAGGCATCCCCGAACGTTCGGCCAACAAGATGTTTCGGCATCCTCCCTAACACAACCGGTTCAACTGTTGCTCGGCCTACTCGTTCATCACGAAGGCTTCTGTTCGGCATTCCATCATTCATCCTCCCTGGGTCGGCACGCCGTACCTGTAACAACCCGCATATTTATCGAGTTTGTATTTAAATATTTTATTTAAATATTAACTCGTTAATCGGATTTTGGTCCGAAAAGCTACTTTTTGCAAACGGTCAAATTAGGACTCGAGACCACTTCCATTGAGTTCGAAATGTCGTTTACAACTTTTTAAGTGTAAACATCGATAGGTTTGGAGTTAGTGAAATTTCACTAACTTTTCCCGCTTTGGACTTTGGGTTAGTTTAGCCTATTAAGCCCAAGTTCCAACCCTCTTCTCCTCACTCTTCATAAATTTCCTAACTAATCAAGCTTTGGCATTAATGGTGGAGGGAATGGGAAATTAAAACTCCAAGCACAAATTCAATTGCAAATCCAACATTCAACTCCAAATTCAAGTAGAAGATATTGGATTCAAGCTTTGGATTGCTTCTCCTTGCTTTCAAGCTTCATCTTCATAAACTTTAGTGCAAAGGTGAGATTTTTATCTCACAAATCTAGTCTATAACTATATTGGGTTGTTGGGAATGATTCCCTATCACTTTAGCATGAACATTTGCATTTGGTTTGGATTGGATTGGCGAAAAACTCCAATTTTTAGCGTTTTGGTGAATTTTCAGCACTTAGGTCATTCTGGCCATTTTCATGTGTTCGGAGTTAGGTCGCTCGCGACCTAACCCTTAGGTCGTTCGCGACCTAACCCATAGGTCGTTCGCGTGGAAAAGTCTCGGCCTTCGAATAGCTCGTTTCCGACCTAAAATGGCCTATAACGTTAGGTCGCTCGGCGCTTCGGAATTAGGTCGTGGGTCGTTGGGCTTTAGGTCGCAAGCTCCTTAGGTCGTAGGTCGTTCAAATGTTAGGTCGCTCGGCCCTTATCCCCTTAGGTCGTAGGTCGTTCGAATGTTAGGTCGCTCGGCCCTTATCCCCTTAGGTCGCTAGGTCGCGACGTTTTAGGTCGCTGCATCCTATGCCTCTATAGGTCGCTCGACCTCGTTTATGACCATAGGTCGCTCACCCCCTCTTCGTTAGGTCGCTCGGCCTTGCCTTCCATTTTTAGGTCGCTAGGTCGCGACGTTTTAGGTCGCTGCATCCTATGCCTCTATAGGTCGCTCGACCTTGTTTTCCTCTAGGTCGCATGGCCTTTACACCGTTAGGTCGTGAGCGTTAGGTCGTTAGACCTTACCTTCCTTAGGTCGCTTGACCGGTTAAACCTTTAGGTCGCTCAACCCTACTACCATTACTAGGTCGTTTGGCCATAGCTCGTTAGGTCGCATGACCTTATAAACCGATAGGTCACATGACATTATAACCCTATAAGTCGTTGGACCTTATCCCGATAGGTCGCTTGACTCCTTGGACCCCTAGGTCGCAACCCTTAGGTTGCCCCCGCACCCCCACCTTGGGGGGTTGCCACCCCCCCTGGACCCCCCCTCCGTAGGAGATCTTATCTGAAAAATATTCAACAGAACTTGCTGAGCTGATTTCCTTGGATTTTTATCACATCTTCGAATGTGACCTTTGTGATTGATTGTTTCTACAATCGCTTCTGTGATTTGTCACTTTAAAATATAAAGGTTTCAAAACTAGTAGTAAATATCAAAACTCTTTCAACAAAATGATTTCAACTCTATTTTTAATAACAAAGCTCTTTTCTTAAACCGTTTTCCAATCTATTAGTATATACAAGCCTTTACCTCACTCGGATGAGAAATCTAATTAAACGACTTAGTAAAACAAGTGGTATGAAACGCTTGCGTTCACTTCGTCGGTTAATTCTTGGACTTGTTCGATTGAACCTCTTGTGACAATTTTATTAGTGAAGATTTACAGTTTGTTCGTAAATATTTAAGTTAAGCAAGTGGTTATGGGACATGAAGCTAAACTTCTATATTTACTAGCTTAGTGTAATTGACACTTCTCGTTGATCTTGATGATCGCTTTATGAATTAGACTAGCGATTGCGCGATGTCTCTTTCATTGCAAGGTTAGACTAGACACCACTTGTGTGATTCCATTCACACATACCTTTCTGCTTTTTGGTTAGTCTTGACCTCAATCTGTGTGATTCCATTCACACATGCGGGGTAGCTCCCCTTGGTCTTCGGACCGTCATGTGATAGGCCTCTTTCCCTTTTTATGATTTCTGGATTTCTCGTGTTGATTTCTGGAATTTATGTCATTGACTTGTTATGAGTACAAGTTTAGGGTATGATGCCCTCTTCGAATCTTTGAGAAGATTCTTGTGATATTGATTATCTCTTATTGATTGATCTTCTGTTGATCATTATTTACATACTTATAGTGGTATGTCGTTATGGATGTTTATGTTTATGCCATATCTTTTATGTTATATCATGTCATCTGATATTTATAGCTAGACTGATCCGTTTATTATTTTCTTAAATAATACTCGGGTCAGACCGAGATGTTACAGGTGCTTCTGCTTGACTTCTTCCCAGGGATTCATCACTCTGACTTTTGGCTAACTGTTTAGATTAGCAGTTTTTGTTGTATACACTTGAGATATAGACTCATAGTTGTATTCTTTTGTATAGCACGTGTTGCTATTCTTTTGTATTATCGTGGATCTTATTGACCACTACTCTGATGTACACTTTCATGTGTTAGTTATATATTCATATCTTCTTCCGCCTTTGTGATATGGATATCTGTGACGGATTTGTGATATGATTATTTCTATGTTTGTTTCCGAAGATTATTTATAGCCACCGTGTGATAAGCAATTACATGGATGGTCGCTCCTCAACAGCCTTATTCTCCGTGCTAGTTGACAGCACTACTCTGGAGTGTTCTTGGCTAGCGTGGGTATAGAGGTGGGGCGTCACAGTACCTACACTATCTGGACCGAGTTATTCGACTACCAGGCCCACTAGGGAAGTCCAACCCACTGTCATCTATAAATAGAGAGGCAGGGGCATAGAAAACAGGATCAGATTTCAAAGAACACAGGGGAGACTCTGCCTCATCCAAACCTCATCCAAGACTTCATTTTTATCTTCTTCTTCTTCTCCTCTGCTTTCGGACTTTCTATTTTCTAAGGCTAAGGCTAGCCTACCACTTTGTAACTGTAATCGATTGTTACATCAATGAAAAAGAAATTACTGGAGTGGACGTAGGCCAGAGTTAGCCGAACCACTATAAAATCTGTTGTTCTTTACTGCTTTCATTTTAATTTCAACTGTTCTTCATATTAAATATCCTCTACATACATCCTACCCGTGAACTGTGATTGTTGTTTGGTGCTTTCATTTACACTCGGGTGTTAGTGACCAATTTTGGCGCTAACAATTCTTTGTATTCAAAATTAATTTAACCATCATGTTTAATTGCTTCAAAATATAACTAAATTTTAAATTTATTTCTTAACCTACCTTTTTATTCATAACCCAAATTTCCATTTCTAAATTTTGATATAATTCAAATTCATTTTCAGTATTTATTTCTTTCACCATTTAATTCATAGAGACTTAATAACACCTTATTTCCATTTAAATTAAATTTATATCAATTTATTATATTTTATTTAATTAACTTGAATTTCATTCCTTTACAAAAATCAAATTTAAAATAATTTTATATTTCAAATTCCAACTTAACCATTTATTTATATATTTATAAAATCAATAAAAATCATTTAATTCAATTCAAATCAAAATAATAAAATATACCCATCTAAAATACTTAAATATTTCCAGAAATATATATATATATATATACATATATATATATATATATAACCACGGGTTTGTATAATATTTTCTACCCTAGGTCAAGTGGTAGGGATAAATATCATTTCAATCCGTAATTTACAAAGGAAAATCCAGGTTCTATCATTTCAAACCCGCAATACCAAGTTATAAATAACTAAATAAATAACCAAATAAATAATAATTATCCTTCAGGCTATCATTTCAGCCCGTACGATTTTATTCTATAGGGAACTTGCGGTGTGATAATAGTAAATGAATAAACAGTAACAGTATAAATATAACAGTAGATAATATAACTGATGATGTGTCAATTTGATATCAGGTTATTTTTTTTAACATGATAAATTTTATATCATAGGAAAGAAAAATATAAACTAAAATCATTCTACAATTACACTTGTTATTAATTTACAGATCTATAAGTATGTTTGTCGGTGAGAATACTCACCTTAATGCCGCAGAAGATTAGATTTAAAAGCGATGGTATCACTTGAAAAAGAAACATACAAAAGGCACGATCAAATTCTTGTAGAGGCGACGACCAGATTTAATTCTTGAAAAGGAAATGAAACAATTATAAATCAAATCTAAGTAAAAATTCTAACAAAAAATTATCAAAACAACTGGAACGAATGGAATTAGTTCGAACCATAGTGGCTTGCCCATTCCCCTAGACGACTCAACCCACTCTTCCATGATCGGCTTTGCCATTTCAAAATCTAAAACATGCACTTAGAGGGATATATACGCTGCGATATTTTGTACAGGTGGCACATGTTCTTATTTTTATTTTTATTATAAATTTTTTTTCCTAACATTAATTCAAGATTTTTGGTCAAATGCATCAAAGATGTCTGGCCTGCACAAGCGCATGGTCTGACATGCACACAAGGCATATATGCTGTGAAAAATACAAGGTGATGCAGTCACATCCTCTCATCATTTTTTTTCAAACACAGATGACGAAAAGTTTATGGGTTCAAGTGTTTAATTCAGCTGCATCAGAGATGCTCGTCGGTGCACTATGATGGTGGTAGTGGCTGCCGCTGTGATGGTGGAGAGGTAGGGGAGTCGTGCCAAAAGAAGGGAAGAGTACTAGTTAGGAGGAGACAAGGAACAAATGAAAAAAAAGAAAATACAAAAGAAGAAAGAAGGAAAAAATCGGTCATACCTGATGCAAGCTTCCACACGCAGAAGATAATTTGATGAGAAATGAATATCGTGTGGGTTATATAAAGTTTTATCAAGGGATTTGGCGCCAATCAAGGGAAGAAAGTGGCTAGAAATAAAGATATTGGAACAGCTATGAAAAAAATGTACGTGAGGTTTTGAATTTTACTGGAAGGTATGCGTTGATTTAGGAGGAAGGAAGTATTTAATTTTTTTTCCTTTTCTTTTTATTGATTTGGATCTGTACATTTGAAGGGATATTATTCCTATTATAAAATAGGAAGCCAAGAAGAAGTATAGACAAGTTTGTTTCATGATGATTTAGTTAATGAAGAGGTAATTGCGTTAGTAAATAAATTAAAGAACGCATGAAATAATGATGTTTGAACGGTAAGGAAATAAAAGGATTTCATACCAATTAAAACCATTAAAGCAAAAGAACGTGTAAAAGTCTACACGTGAACTTCAAGCAATCTTGAAACGGATTTTGAACGTCAAAAAAGATATAAATTTGCTTGAAATGGCTACGTGAATTTGGAGATTTTATTCCTATTATAAAAATGAAGAAAAAGAGAAGTGTAGAAATTTACACGTAACTTATCAATGCTAGAAATTGAACGGCTAGGGAAATCATTTCTTTCCCACTTAGAAATGTACGCCTACGGATTAATTTAATTATTCAAAGACAAGGTAAGAATTTTAGAGATGCGTAAAACCGACGCAATAATTTAAATCAAAAATACGCCCAAAATATAAAGAAAATAACCTTTTTAAATTTATATGTTTTCCTATTTATTTGCTGCTTGTATTAGTAAAATATACGCTTAAAGAGTATTTCATTAAATACGTACTATTTATACCACTAAATTAATCAAAACGAGTATAAACGTACAAATTAAAACGTGCCTTTTATAAAGCTTATTTATACATTATCTATATTATTCAATCTAAAATTTTATTTATTATTTATTTAACTAAGAAACAAATGTGTATAAATATTAATTACTTATATTAAACGTGTAAGACCAATTTTTTTAAAAGGACAAAAGTAAAGTATAGAATGTTGTTACAAATATATTCAGTTAAATTAAAAGAATTGGAAATTAGGGTTTAAAGATTTAAAATCCCAATTAATGTTAAACTTTAACCAAAATCAGAAATTGTCTATATTTATTAAAATTTTGAACAATGATTTCAAGAAAAAAAAATGAAAAAGAATTAAAGAAATAGTTTATTAAATAGAAAAAAGGCGTAAAAGTTTACACACAATACCACTAGCTTGGAAACATTTCTACCACACCTTAAAACAAATTAAAATCAGTGAATAAAATAAAAAAAACTGAAATAAAGTGAAAAAGAAAATAAATAATTATATTTTAGGAAAATAGAAAGATAAATAAAGAAAATGGCTTAATTATTGAAACTAGCTTAAGAAAATTGCAAACACAATTCACTTGACTTTGGGAAATTACAACTCTTCTTAAACATGGTTTAAAAGAAATCTTTGAGAAACAAAATAAAGTGAGAATGAGAATAAAATAAGTTCTTAAGAAAAAATATAAAAATAAATAAAGAAATTCTTAAATTAATTGAAATTGGAAATTGTAAACAAAAACAACTGACACTGGAAGATGTCAATTACACTTTTAAAAATATTTTAAAACCAAAATATATCCAAAAAAAGTTATTTTACCCCTGAAAACATAAATTAGAACATTATAAGACAAAATGAAATATTATTTATATAATAGTAAATAATTTTGTTAAATACAGCAAATTACACACAATAGTTAAAAAGGCATAACTTTCACATTATAAATCAGATTTCAGTGAAACGAAAGGCAGTATTCTTAAAATTTTGTTTACTTTCAAAATAAAAGATAAAATTAATTTTTTTTAAACTTTTAAACTTTTAAATTTAAAAGTCAAAGTTTGACCATATTGACAAAACTCACTTTTCCGTAAAATATTCTATTAATTCATGTGTGGAATTCTAATCCATACAAAAATTTATATTTTAAATAACAAAATTATCTAAATTAAATAAATAAAACATTATTAAAAAATTTGGGTTGATACATAGATGGTTTGGATGGCAAGCAAAGTGAGAGTAAATGCTAAGAAACAGAAAACGCATACGTTAAGGAGAAAGAAACGTATATGTGTTTTATTCTTAAATGCAAATGAATGAGGAGTCTTGAAATGAGAAATAAATCTTCTTGTACATGATTTGCAAATGAGAAATGCACGGCTAGAAAAAGAATTTGTATGGATAAAGCAAGAAATAAAGAGGCCGTGTAGAAAAAGGAAAGAAATCAAGCAATGACCTGATGAATTTAATTAATTTCTTTTCTTTGTATTAACAGTTGTTCTTAATTATATCGAATTTGTTAAATATGTACACTTATTATTATTGAATCCTCAAATAAATTCATTTAGATAAGTTTCATTCTTTTATATTACCTTATGAATAAAATATGCATTTTCACTTTAAGATTCCTTCCTTATTTTATTACAAAGTTTGTTTTTCTTCATATTAAATTACCAAAATTTTATCAATTTATCAATTTTAAATTATTAAAAATTTATGGGTCGTTACACTACCTCTTGCTATAGAAGAAGTAGTTAGTATCCCAATGAGGTTTTAAGAGATGTCAACTAGATAGTACTAGCGAGGAGTCTGCCTTAGGGTTAGGTATTAAATGACAAAGACATACCTATAAATAGGTGTTAAATGGTCATGGGTTTGCCTAGTTCTTATTAATAAGGTATTAAGTAGCTTGAGTATAATCTCGCACATGGGTAAGATTTTAAATAACGGTAGATGCATAGGTAGTATGGTTATTATATATTATAAATTATAAGACCATAAGCGTAACACCCTTAATTTTTGATAACATTGTTCAGAAGATTTAATTAGAATAAATTAAATAGAATAATCTAGAGTGATAAGGAGATTAAGGTTGGTTAATTTATTTAGTGGACGTGCTTATTAAAATGAAATAGCTTAAAATGGTTAAGTGTTAACTAAATAAACGTAAGGGCATTAAAGTAAATTACCGCCCATTTTTGTGACGACCCGGATTTCTAACAGTTAAATATTTCAAAAGTTAATTTTAACTTGAATTCCAGAAATCAGTATTTACTTGATAATTGAATCATTGAATTTTATAGTTTAAATATTAAATTTAATAATTGAAATTGGGTAAATTGTTGAATCTGAAATCTCTAAGCCTGTTTAAAATAATTTAAAGGCTTATAAAAAATATAATGATGATACTGAAGATAATAGAATGGTTGAAATTTAATTTAAAGGTAGTTTTCTCAATTTTAATAATATATCGTTTAAATTGAATTTAAAAAAATAGCTTTCCGAAGCACAGTCTCGGAATTCGACAAAACTGGTTCCATTGGATCCGTAAAAGTTAGTTATTATCGGATTTCAATTTTCGTAGCAGTCGGAGTTGTCGTTTGACCCTGCCAGCTTAAAACGCTTAGAAATTATTTTAATCGATTTAAATTAAATTTGATCGTTTTCTTCTGTAACTCACGCATATGATTGAACTAGTTTCCGAAACACATTCCATTGTGTTCAGAATGCGGGTAAAACCTTATTATCGCCTCGTGGCATTCCTTAATAGGAGTTCAAAATTTTAATTGGCGCTTAACGAGATGTTTTGAAGTTTTATAATATAATTAAATTTAATTAGCAAGATATTTTCTTTTACAATGTCGTGCTCAAGAAGCCTTCCACCAATCTTTATTTCATCACGTCCCCCTCTTTATTCTCTTAGCAGATCGCAATAAAAAAAAAAGAAGATTAATGGCCGAAGCCTTCGAAACATAAAAAAACCAAACAAACAAATTCATTCGTTCAAGCTAAATTCCATATTTAAGTCAAGGGGGAAGGCTCCGACTGAATGGAATTTTCATATGGCTAGTGTTTTGGCGTGGTCGCATTTTCGAACACGCAGAAGAAAGCGGTCGCGATCAAATGCGAGGAGAAGGGATTGGTTTCGAACGAGGATTTCGACTTGTGTCTTATCGCGTTTAGGTGATGTCGTGGTCGTAGGTGATGTCGCGCTCGTTTTGGGTAGCATGGATGGATGGGCGGTGGGTGCCAGATCGATGAGGTTAACAAGGCAGTGGTGTGGATGATGGAGTGGTCGCTGGTGGTCTTGGAAGGGCATGTGCATGACGGCGAGGTTCGATGGCAGGAGCACGCGTGCTACGCAGATGTATTCAGCGAGTTTAACGCATTATCAGGTTATTTATTTCAAATTTGATTTTATTTTTAATAATAAAGGTTTCAATTTTAAAATAAACGAGATTCTGGGCTAAAAATATTGTATTAAAAGAAAATTGGTTTGAGATTAAATTATTAAATAAAATTATTAAATGGAAATTAGTTTGGCCAATTATTTTCAAGTATTAATAAACCAAATAAATGTTTATTCAAGGTTAAGATCTGAAAGGAAGCAAGTCGGGGTTGAAGTGGGTCGCGAACAAAATCAAAGGTGAGTAAATCTCACTCTATTGGATTTTTATTTAAATTGAAATAGTTAAATTTAAATATTTAGTTGAATGGTTGAATTGATTTGATGTGCACTGTGAATTGATGATCTGTTGATTTTGGTTTTTGGTTGATTCTCGAGTTGATTGTTGTTTGACTCGAAGCATTTGGGTTTGAAATGGTTTTAAACTTAAATCGTAAATAAGAAAATGGTTCGGATTAAAATCAATAAAGATTTAAAGATTGGTGATTCATTAAATAAATAGGATAATTTAAGGAAAAATTAATTAATTAAATTAATTAAATTAATTTATGGTTTGGGTTAACTAATTGGGTTTAAATCAATTAGAATGATCATTGGGTGGTTTGATAAATAATTACTTAATGAAATTAATAAAATATAGTTACTTTGTGTAATTAATCGAGAGATAAATTAAGATAGTTAATTAAGGAGAATTAATTTATTTAATGAAGTAAATAAAGGTAGATAATTTTGGGTGGAGATAAATCAAGTATGATTAATATTGTGGTTTAATTAATATAATTAATTTAGATTAAGATAAACTGAAATATAATTGGAAATCAATAATTTATATAATTATGATGTAACTAAAGATTTGATTAATTAAGATTAATTAATCCATAATATGTGATTTATGAGAAGTTAATTAATATAAGTAATTAAGGATTAATGTAATGAATATAGTTAATTAATTCATGAAGTAATTAAGATTTCTTATTGATTTTGGTTAAGAATAATTAATATCATGTAATTAAACAAAGATAATTACATGAATGTAATTGAAAAATAATTAATCCAAGGTGATTAATTAAGATGAATAATAAAGGGTTGATTGGTTAATTGATTTGAAAATTAATTAATGACAAGTGAAGAATTCTAAATGGTTGAGGTTAGAAATTCAATCAGAATTAATTTAATTAATATCGGTAGCAAACAAGCTTTGCTTACGGACGATTGAATTGTATTGGATGCTTTGAATGAGTTGTTACCTTTTTATGAAATGAATGTGTTATTCGTATGTATAATTTGGATAGGATGACATGAGACTCGAAGAGGCCGGGATCGGGTATTGGGAGATACCCGAAACCACTTCGAATTTCTTATAAATTAATATGAGAAATTGATAGGTTGGAATGATTGGATTTAAATGAATTGGATTATTAAATCTAAAATTTTGACACGTAGAAAACTTATTTGAAAATAAGTTATGTCTATAACAAATTGTGACTTGTAAAATTAGTTTGAGGTACCCGGGTTTTTATGTGAGTTGTTGCTTAGTATTCTACGTTAGTTGGGTTTACTCACGCTGGTTTTCCAGCCTGAACCCGAGTGTTACTTTGGTGTAATGCTCGGGTCAGATCGAGTGTTACCGATTTCCAGGTAGGTACGTTCTGGAGCTCAGAAGACGAGGTAGATAGCAAGAGCATATAGAGTACTTCCGCTGTATTTATATTATTGTTAATCTGGGACATGATAATTGTACATGTTCAGTGACTGTATATATGTGAAACTATGATGTATATTAAATGTAATCGACAGATATAGTATTCTTTTGTAAACTGTTATTATTTATTATTATATTTTATCCGCTGCGAATGTGAGACGTTTGGTGTTTCTGTTCTTCTTCTTCTATCTCTTTCTTCTTTTTCATAACTATCTGGGATTTTCGGGATCGAAAATTTCGGGTCGTTACATTTGGTATCAGAGCGAGGTTAAGCGTGAATCTTGGCTCTGGTGGGGATTACTCATTAAATAGAGTCTGAAGTACTCTAGAATGAGTTGTGTGTGTGTGTGTGTATATATATATATGAGAGCGTACTTTTTATTTTCTTATATAAAGGTTTTAAATGATTTTACATAAAAATATATTTTGATATATAAAGTAATATTTTCTAATAAATATTTTTAATAAATATTAAGATGATTGGTTGTTAATTATTAAAATTAAAATTAAGCAGTAATAATATACAACATAACTGAAATCTTGAATTGGAATTTAATTAAGTGGTAACATAAATACAACCAAATTAAATTTAAAATGATTGAAAATGAAATTCTAAATCTGGTCCCAGAATTTGAATTTTTTTTTTAAAGTAATGAAAAGTAATAAATAAGTATTATTTGGATAACTGGGACTTGTTGCAAACAATGGGTTGTTTGAAAATTTGATTTGAATTAAAAACCAGGTTGTAAAAATTTAAGGATGACCTCGTGTGTAAAGGAAATAATATGTATAAATAAGGAATATACATAAATCAAAAATAGTTTGAATAAACTCTAAATGTTGAGTTTGAAATTTGGAATGGGATGTGATGCCCAAGCGATAAGTTTTTAAGTGGAAAGATTATTATTGTGAAGTTTAAGGATTGAATGAGGTTGATTGGATTAAGTAAATCGAATTTAACTTGGGAGAAGATAAATAAGTTTGAATGAACAACTTGAATTAGAAATTTTAAGATGAAAATTAAGATATGGAATTACTTTAAACTAAAAATTTGAATAATTAAGTTTGTAAATTAAAATTGTTTAAGAACTGGCTTCATACTGGAAGATAAAATTTAATAATAAATTAAAATTTTAAAATAAAATTGTATTGAACTCTTATTTGAACCTTGAAATACATAAGTTAAGATAATTTAAAATGGAATGTTGAAAATTGGACTCAGAAATTAAATTGATTAAAAACTTTGAATAAAAGTTAATTTGGCTTAAAAAGTTAAACCAACCTTTGAGAATTTAACTTGAATTTATATAATTCGATGTAGTTTAAATTCAAGATTGAAATTGAATTAGTTCAAAATTTAATTTGGTTTGAATTAATTGGATTGGTGATTGAAGATGTATAAATTTAAAAATTTAAAGGGAAATTGAATTGGATTATATTGAAATGATTTGAATTTGAAATGGGTTCAATTGATAATAATTCAAATTGATTGGTATAATTTGAAACTATAATTGAAGTTGAACAGGATTAAAATCAAATGGAATTTGATTTAAATTGGGAGGGGAATCAAGACTGATTCAACTTGAATTTGGTTTAAATAAATTTCAATAGAAATTGAAATTATTCAAGTTAGAATTGAGTCTGTTAAATGGAGGTGGAACTTTAAGTTGAATTGTTAGGGAAGTGAACAGTTGACTCTTGACTATTTTCAATATAAATTGTTTTGATATAAACTTATTTTTCTAAGCTATTAAATATATATAACCTTTCTTTCTTAAAGCCAGATTATTTTATACTTGTTTTACAATTATTTTTGGAGCTATCTAACCATTTTTCAACTGTTTTTTTTTTAAATAATTACTAGTTTTCAACTATTTCACAAACTAATTTCTATTTTACAACTATTTTGCAATTTTCTAAAATTTCTGAAACTATTCAGCTATTTCTCAACCATTTTACATTCACATAACTATTTTACAGCTATTTTGCAAACTAATAATTATTTATCAACTACTTATCTATTTGTAAAATTTCCAAGCTATTTTCTAAATATAAACTGGTCGGAGTTCAAACTGTTATTGATTTAAATACCCAACTGAGATAAGGATTGAAGTGATAATTCAATAAGGTAATTGTAAATATGTGAAAGGGAATTAAAGGAAATGCGAATAGAAAGTTAATTGATTCGGCTGATAATCAATGAAAATAAATACGTGGGATGCATGTATATAATTCTATTCGCATAGTGATTTGATCCAGATTCGAGCACAAAATTTCGAGATAGTTTATCGATCCGAGTTGGGATTTTTTACTTGATTTTCGACGGCGAACCTGGATGTGGAGTGTTGATTGGTTCTGGATATTCTCTATCGTAGTTATAACTATGTAAGGAGAATGGCGGTTTCTAATCAAGAAACAAGATCTGTGTCCACACTAGAAAGTCGGGCGGATGATGCTAGTTCGAAAGTGAAATTGTGTGATCGAGTGAGCGATCGGATGGGTATACTGTGTGGATGATATGTGTACATCGTACGGATTTGAATGAAATTGATATTGGAAAGAGTAATAAAATTGGAATATTCGATTTTGAATAAACAAAGTTATATATCTTTGTTATATAAGATAAATTCCCCTTGTTAAATCTATTGCCGGAAGAAAAGGGTTTTTGAAGGTGTTTGAAGTATAAAAGGAGTTTTATACAAATTTGAAAGGATCCAAAGTTTTTAAATTATTTATATATATATATATATATATATATATATATATATAAAGGATCTTATGAGGATTTTGTAAAAGGGTTTTGGGAACCTTTGGATTTGGAAAGGCTTTTGATTTTTGGGTAAAATCAATATTAAAATTTGGAATGCCTAGTTTGAGAATTATCGATTTTGGGATAATCGATTTTGTGTAAAGGGGATTTGTATGATATCTAGGTGTATGATTTGAAAGATACTGTATATGTATAGTATAAAGTGTTTTGATGATGGCTCTGGGGAAAAAGGCGCTCCCTTGAAATGAACTTCTCAGGAGTGCCACCGGTAGTGTTGCCTTGAGCCCCAAGGAGGGTTCTAAAGTTGATCCTGTGAGGACTCCGGACAAACTAGTTCCTGAGGGTTATTGTGTAGCGATAGTTGAGGGCGCTGATGCCTACAGGGGCATTTGGGTTATGCTGTGACGACAGTGTAACTCGATGTCACTGCGATCTACTGTGGGGACCATAGCGAAAATCGTGTGGAGGATGAGTGCCAACAGTCTACACTTGATTTTGCCGAGAAGGCAACGCAACATCGGCAGACTGTGATCTATGGTCAAGTGGAATGGAGAAGTTTCATTCTTTTGGCAGTGAAATTCGAGGGCGCTGATGCCTACAGTTATATGGGATTTTGCTATGATAGCTACGTAACCCCAGTTGTAGCTGTGATCTGTAGCGGGTTACATGGTGTAATCGAGGGGATTAGAGGCCTACGGTTATCTATGGATTTGTCGGGATGGCAACGTAACATCGGGTTAACTGCGACCATGGGTGGGAGTGATGATTTCCAGATCATTCTCACCAAAAATATTTCCTCTATTTTCAAAAGTTGTTTTTTATATTTTCAATAAAATTATTTTCCAAGTATTTTCACTGGATGTTGAAAATGGGTCTGCTAAGTACTTATAGATTTTCAGTTCTACGCCTGATCAACGTATGACTGAATTTCTGTGAGAACAAGGATGGAATGGTTGAGACATCAGTTATGAGAAGTATTTTTATAAAGAGCTATTTTAATAGTATTCTGTGGACTTAAAAGCTTTTCTAAATTTTTAGAATAAAATGTTGGAATTTTGGAAAATCAATGGAAACCCAAACTGAAATTATAAAATAAAATTGAAACTTGGGAAAATTTAATGAAGTGATTCTTTATAATTAAAAATCGAATATTAAATTAAAAATGGAAGTAAGATAATCAGCTAAATAAATTATTTAGTAATGTATGGTAATAAAATTTAACTCGGTTAAATAAAATGGATTGTAAGTTGATAATGGGTTTGGGAATGAATTCGAATTTTAAATAGAATTCGACTTAGATTTGATAATGAATTAAATAAGAGGAGATGTTGTAAAATAAAAATAAAATAGAGTTGGATTGAAAAATGTGATGGTTTGAATTACAAATAAAATTCAAGGGTGATTTGAATAATATTTAATGAAATTTGCACGTAAATTGGATATAAGAGAAGTGATGTCATATGAAATAGAAGTGATTATAATAGAAATGCTTTGAGTTGCAAAACAAAACCCAAGTGATAGAAATAAATTGAGAATGGCCTTGTATTAATAAAATAAATTCGAAAATGAATTAAGTAAGTAAATGAAAATTTTAAAATGGGTTAATTGAATTAAATAATAAATAGATGAAGTCGGATTGAATAAAAAACTAAATCAAAGTTGTGATTGGAATTGGATTATCAGGCTGAACTTAAGTTCGGTGGCATATTAATTTGAAGCATAAATGAGTTAAGTATGTGCTTGGATATTATTTTGATAAATTGAGAAGGTGAATTTAAAACTAAAATGGATGGGCTAACTGAATTTAATGGAAGTTGATTAAATGAGAATCAAATAGAAGTAAACTTAAGTTTAATGTTGGAATAAATTAAAGTGAATTCACTTAAGTTTAAAATTTATGGAAGGTTGGCTTCGGATAAGGGTAAAAGCCCATTAAATGAAAGCTTAAATTGAATTAAATTGGGAATGGCTAGTAGTATACAATAATGGAATGTGTCGAGCTAAATAAATGGTTGGTGAATAAATTAGAAATGAAATGGAATTAAATACAAAATGAGTTGAAATTAATTTAAAGTAGTTATAAACTAAAAATAAAAACTATATTAAGCGAATATCGTCGGAATTGCGTAAAAATAGTTGTCGTTTGGCGTAAACAAAAGTAACTAAAATTCTATGAGTTGATAGGGATTAAATAAAATTGATTTTGGAATCATTTGAAGTGTATATGAGCTTGTTCGGATTAAAAATCAATTGAATATAAGAAATTGAGTTGCAAACCATTAAAATTGAATGAAATTGTATATGAATTGGTTGGAAGCAATTGAATTAGTTTTGAAAACATATAAATTGCTCGTGGAAGTAATTTTGAATGCATTTCTTCAGAATTTGAAGTGTTATAGTTGTTTAAATAAGAGAAATATTATAAACTTCATATGTATAGTGCTTATATGTTTAATTGAGTAAGGATAGGTACCCGAAGGACGTTTGGCTGGATTTGGACGTGATATATGCTAAAATAAATAAGCTGCTTGCTTAAAATGCTAAATAAAGGTATGCCTACGCAATAAAAAAAAGGAGATATGAACTGTTTTTGCTTTTTCCGACCATGTAGGTCGATGTATATATATTTATATCTCTTGTCAAATTGCAAAAGCTTCTCTGTACAAAGGAGACTCTGCCAAAAAATTATGGAAATTTTGGGAGTTAGAAAATTTTTGAAAATTTTGAGAAAAATTTGTTAACGACAAAACGATTTCAAATTGAAAACTAATGTAAATTAGTAGATGAAACTTATATGAATCAGTTATAAATGGAAGATAAATTCCATATTCAGAATTGAAGACAAATTGACATCATATGGAAATGAGAGAAACTAAATTGAAATAGATATGAAACCTATGTAAGAAAATGTATAAAATGATTGAAAATGTTATGAATGGATATTATTGTTAAGTAAGATATGCAGGGATTATAAGGGAAAAGAAAATTGAATTTGATTCCAGGAGATAATGTGAATTGCCCGATAAAAAAGTATTTATTTAAATTTCTGTATGAAATTAGATTGGGATTTTGGATCTAGCCACTTGGCTTTTGTTTTCTTTTGGAATTTGGGAGGCCGTAGAGGCCTTTTGTAGTTGTACCGAGCTAGTAGCACAAAGGAGACGCTGGCAGAATTTTTCAAAAATTCAGAGAGTTCGAAAACTTTTGAGAAAATTTTGATAATTTAAAATTGGTTTTAAATTGAAATTTAAATAATTGAGCAAAAGGGTATTGTTGGAAACTACAAAAGGTTTTGGGAAACTGGCTGAAGTGATTGTAGGTCTTTAATAAAAGTTAGTTGGTAGGAGGTTGAGTTGTGGGTTTAGGAAAGAGTAAACAGGTATTGGACCATTCTTCCTAACAGGTAATTTTGGGAATGAAATTCTTTTAAGGGGGGAGGAATGTAACGACCCGGAACTTCTAACAGATTAAATTTGGATAATTAATTGATTTTAAATATTTAAAAAGTTAATTTTAACTTGAATTCTAGAAATCAATATTTACTTGATAATTGAATCATTGAATTATATAGTTTAAATATTAAATTTAATAATTGAAATTGGGTAAATTGTTGAATCTGAAATCTCTAAGCCTGTTTAAAATAATTTGAAGGCTTATAAAAATTATAATGATGATACTGAAGATAATAGAATGGTTGAAATTTAATTTAAAGGTGGTATGCTCAATTTTAATAATATATCGTTTAAATTGAATTTTAAAAAAAATAAAAAAAATAAAAAAAAGCTTTCCGAGGCACAGTCTCGGAATATGACGAAACTGGTTCCATTGGATCCGTAATAGTTAGCTATTATCGGATTTCAATTTTTGTAGCAGTCGGAGTTGTCCTTTGACCCTGGCAGCTTAAAATGCTTAGAAATTATTTTAATCGATTTAATTTAAATTTGATCATTTTCTTCTGTAACTCATGCATATGATTGAATTAGTTTCCGAAACACATTCCATTGTGTTCGGAATGCCGGTAAAACCTTACAATCACCTCATGGCATTCCTCAAGAGGAGTTCAAAATTTTAATTGGCGCTTAACGAGACGTTTTGAAGTTTTATAATATAATTAAATTTAATTAGCAAGATATTTTCTTTTACAATGTCGTGCTCAAGAAGCCTTCCACCAATCTTTATTTCATCTCGTCCCCCTCTTTATTCTCTTAACAGATCGCAATCTAAAAAAAAAATGGCCGAAGCCTTCGAAACATAAAAAAAAAGAAAAAAAACAAATTCATTCGTTTAAGCTAAATTCCAGATTGAAGTCAAGGGGGAAGGCTCGGATTGAATCGAATTTTCGTATGGCTAGGTTTTTGGCATGGTCGCATTTTCGAACACGCAGAAGAGCAGCGGTCGCGATCGAATGGGAGGAGAAAGAGGGGTTAGGATTTCGACTCGTGTTTTGTCGCGTTTAGGTGCTGTCACGGTCGCAGGTGATGTCGCGCTCATTTTGGGTAGCATGGATGGATGGGAGGTGGTGCCAGATCGACAACAAGGCAGTGGTGTGGATGATGGAGTGGTCGTTGGTGGTCTTGGAAGGGCGTGTGCATGACGGCGAGGTCAATGGCAGGAGCACGCGTGCTACGCAGATGTATTCAGCGAGTTTAAAGGATGATCAGGTTATTTCTTTCAAATTTGATTTTATTTTTGATAATACATGTTTCAATTTTAAAATATACGAGATTTTGGGCTAAAAATATTTTATTAAAAGAAAATTGGTTTGAGATTAAATTATTAAATAAAATTATTAAATGGAAATTAGTTTGGCCAATTATTTTCAAGTATTAATAAACCAATAAATGTTTATTCAAGGTTAAGATCTGAAAGGAAGCAAGTCGGGGTTGAAGTGGGTCACAAACAAAATCAAAGGTGAGCAAATCTCACTCTGTTGGATTTTTATTTAAATTTAAATGGTTAAATTTAAATATTTAGTTGAATGGTTAAATTGATTTGATGTGCACTGTGAATTGATGATCTGTTGATTTTGGTTTTTGGTTGATTCTCGAGTTGATTGTTGTTTGACTCGAAGCATTTGGGTTTGAAATGGTTTTAAACTTAAATCGTAAATAAGAAAATGGTTCGGATTAAAATCAATAAAGATTTAAAGATTGGTGATTCATTAAATAAATAGGATAATTTAAGGAAAAATTAATTAATTAAATTAATTAAATTAATTTATGATTTGGGTTAACTAATTGGTTTTTTATGTAACGACCCGTTAAATTTATGATATTTAATAAATTGAATTATTATAATTTCAAATTTGTTGAGGAATAAATGTAGAGATTGGGTATAGTAGTTGAAATTTAGTGTTAAAATATAAATTTTATGACGATAAATGTGGATAATGCAAATTGTCACAATTTGATTTAAAGTTAATTTTAAGAAACAAACAAATGTTGAATCTGTGAATGTAGTACAAATATTAACTTGAATGGTGTTCATTAATACAAAGATGTAATTAGTGTAGATAGTAATAATTTATGCCTGTAGTGAAAAAGAAATCTAATAGAGACATAAACTCTAATTATATAAAGGAGTATAGATCTGAACAAATGTATGAAGATTGATAAGGACAGTGTTTGTAATCAAGTTTGGTTATTAATATTTGAAAGATAGAGATGTGTAAATACGTTAATGAATTTATAATGGGAAGGAATGGTAGAATGAAATGAATATATATAATAATAAGCAATTGATTCAATTAAGGGAATTAAATTTTAATAAATGGTCATTTAATAAATTCAACGTTTGTGGGAAATCATAATAGTTGTGTAAAATATGTACAAACTACGATTTGGAATTTATTGGATTTATAACGGTTTTGTTATTAAGTGTATGAGTTTAAAAGTTATTCCATTTTGTAAAGTAATAGAAGAATGCATGTAAATATAAACAGGGCTTAATAGAATTTGATACTTAATAAATTGAATAAATTGCCCATTTATGTATATATGTATAGTGGACTATAAATGGCCTAAGCAAATTAAATGGGATGATTATTGAGATTGGTACTATGAAAATAAATAGTAATATTTATTTGCAAGTAATAAAAGCCTATTTAGATGACTAGAATTTAGATTTAACGACTATTGTATGTTACCTATTCTTGTTTCTTGTTATTTTAAATTTTGGGAATTTATTCAATTTATCCGCCAATTTACCGCAGTTAAAGTGAAATAATTGGTGATTGAGAAACGTTAAATACAGATAAGATGAAAACCAAAGAAAATCCCATTTGTAATAAATTATGTAGAATAAAGTAAAGAAATCAGTAAGTGGAAATGTGAAAATGTGAATGCAATGAGATCATAAGTGATAATAACTTTGTTAGGTAAGTGATAACGGAAATTTTGTGTATAACCAAATAAAAATCCAAATTTGGTTGCAATCAATTGAATTTAGTGCAATTTAATGGATTTAATATTAAATAGTTTATGTAATTATTATTTGGAAGGAATTGGAGTTATTTGTAAAAAGGTATGAACCAAATGTTAATTTTTCTTATGAAATTGACAATTGATATGAATGAAAAGAAGATAATTTGGGACAGTAAAATTTGGAATTTATGCATAATAAAACGGATTCTAACGTTAATTATTACGTTATTGAATTTAAAATGGAATTTGTAAACAATTGAGTGAATTTAATAGATTTATCAAACTTATAATATTGAATTCATTAAGATTGGAATTGATAATAGTTAAGAAAAGGAGGGAATAATAATTTGAAACCATAGCAATAGATATTAATGTAAGGTTGCCTTAAATAAATTAAGGCGGATAAATGGGAATAAAGTTTATTAATAATTTGAAATTTAATATATGGTAAAAGTTTATTTGCAATCATGAGTTGGAATGGAAATCAAATCTATTTACCTAATTGGATTTTTGTTGAGAGTATAAGAATATAAGCTTTAATAATTGAGTTTTAGAATATAATTTATAATTCCCAATTAATAAGAAAGTGCAGATATTAACACTGCAAATTTATATACTGATAGATTTTAATTCACATCCAAGTTTGGTAAATCATGTGGAACTGATTGAATTTTTATAAGTAATGAAATTTGGCCAATATTAGAGGTTGAAAAATAAAATTGGATTTTTATGATTTATTTAATTGATTTAATAAATATTAAAATAGCCATTTTTGTCACGGACTCGGATTTCGACGAAACCAGTTTCATCGGATCCGTATCGGTGAATTATTATAGAGTTTCAAGTTTCGTATCGATCGGACTTGTCGTTTGATCGTACGGACGCGAAACGCCTTGAAATCAATTTTATTAAAAATCAACTTGAAATCAATTTGGAAATCTTATTTTCAGCATAACTTCTTCATACGATCAAATTTGGATGTGAAACTTTTTCCATCGCGTTCAGAATATTTTAAAACACCTATTTGGATATATAGTTTTAACAAATTCGGTTCCGGAGGCATAGCGGGCTTTTTGGGCCATAGTTTATTCCGTACGTTCGCGTATCCAGTCTAGCTACCCTACCTCTAGCCTATCTATAAATATGCAGTTATAAACCCTAGCTCCTTTCTTTTTCATTTGCTGTACGTTCATTTTTTCACTCTCTCCTCTTCCCCAAATGTATACATCTCAGATCCACTTCCAGATCTATCCACGGTTCAAAATCAAAAGTCAAAACTCAAAAAAATTCAGAAAATTCTCAAAAAAATATATGTTGATGTTTTCGATACGCGTAATCTCATGGTGTAATTCGTTTTTCAATTGGAGCTGTCGTTCATCCAGAATAAATTCAAACAGCCCCAAAACCGTTCATCATCGCCGTAACAAACTTCGTCGGATCGGAAAACTGCTTCTGGGTTTTGCAGAGTGGACTGAGAGGAGCGCATCCATATGACTCGTTCGTCGATTCGACGGTCAGATTGTCGCCAAAAATTGACTTAGGGTTTCGAGTATATGGGTTCTAGCGGCGGCGGAGGCCACCAGGGTCGTGCGCAGGGGGACAGATGCAGGCGGCGTGGCAAGAGCTTCGCGATGGTGGTGGTAGCTTGGTGAACGGCGGTCGATAGTGGCGTGCGCGAGCGAGAGAAGGGGGCGGCCTGGGAACGTGCGTGCGTGCGTTCTGTAGGGGCCGTGAATCATGGGCAGGGAGATGTTGCGCATCCTTCAGATGACGTGGCAAGTTTTATCAAATGTGTGTCATTTAGTTATTTCTAAATTTTGAATTCAATCACCATTTTTCGCCATAACTTTCTCATACGAAGTCGGATTCACACGAAATTTCTTTTGTTAGGATCGTAATTTAATTTCGGACTTGATGATGTCGGTTTGGACGAATTTTGAGACGGGCGAATTTTTGGGTTTAAATCGGGTTTAAATTCGATTTAAATTCAAAAGGTGAGTGTTTTAACCCACTCACAATTACTAGAAGCTTTTATGTTTGTTAAATAAGTTTTAGAAATGAATAGAAATTTATTTATGAGCTTTTGGCATGTTATTTCACCCATATCTGCTGAATTGCATTTTTTTTGAATTTAGCTGTTAATTAAATTGATTGATTGCGTATTAATTGGCTGCTAGAAATTATTGTTTGCATAAGAACTGCTAGTTAACAGTTATGTCAATTATCACTGAAAATAAACTGTTAGATTTATAGTTGATAAATATAATTTGAATTAAACTGCTAATTATTACCTGTTGTATATTCCCAAACATATTTTGTTATTGGTTGATATTGCTTGATGTTTGTGACTGGATGATGGATGTGTTGATGAATGGATGTTTTATTTGATATCATTAAACTGCAAGTTAGCATACATTTTACATTTCATTCGGGATTGTGGTTTGAAATGATAAAACCGCAAAGTTTTATTTTTTAAATTGCGGATTGAAATGATAAATATCCGTATCACTTGACCATAGGATAGAAAATTATATACAGGCACCGCGGTCTATATATAACTATTTTAATGTGATTTCTATGGTTTGGATTGAATACGGTTTATAAATCTTAAATTTATATTGTATAAATATTTTATTCCATATTTATATACCTATGAAGTTGAAATTTTGAAATTAAAAGGAATATAAAATTCTTTATTTAAAATGGAAGAAATTTAGAAAATGGAGTTTGATAAATTTATATCCTATGTTTAAATGTAAAGTTGGAAATTTTAAGATATGATATTTGTAATTGGATTTTCCCAAAATAAATAGAAATGGATATTCTAGTATAATTTGAAGTGGAAAAATTCTATATATATATATATATATTTTACTAGAAATTGAAGTCTTATTAATTATGGATTTTATGTGAATGGTCAAGATTAATTAATAGAATATTGATTTTGAAAGGATAAAAATCCAACTTTAGTTGAAATATTAATGCTCAAAAATGGATATAAATATATATAAAATTGAAATGGTTTTGGGACTTGAAGTAATATTTTGGATTTTGGTTTAACTTTAAAAGAAGATATATTTGGAAAGCCATGTAATTTATTTCTTTATAAAGCAACAGTAAAGTTAAACCTTTTTAATTCGCATACCGTTGAATATCCAAACCATTTAGTTTTGAAAATAATGGTTTTAAAATACTATGGATTTTCGAAGAATTATGTTGAAAGTTACAAACAAAATATTGGTTACATGGGATATTAAATAATAAAAAGTGACATAATTTTTGGAAAGGAAAATTTTATTTGGGAAACGATATCATTGATTTGGGCTTTTATAAAATAATATGAAAATAAATTGTTTGTGTTTTTAAAGAAGAAATGATATCGTAATATTATGGTTTTGAAAGGGATTATATTCTGGTTTTAAAGTATAAACCATTTTTAAATAACCGCGGTGTTATAATAACGATTGGTTGGCAAAGAGACCGGGATCGGATATGGACATACTCT
The DNA here is from genome assembly GCA_030765085.1 of Allium cepa. Classification (NCBI taxonomy): domain Eukaryota; kingdom Viridiplantae; phylum Streptophyta; class Magnoliopsida; order Asparagales; family Amaryllidaceae; genus Allium; species Allium cepa. The sequence goes on along the minus strand of CM060940.1, from coordinate 249,894,060 downwards.
CTGTCGATACCGAAAACCACTTTGACTAACCGTGTACGCGGTGGAGATTCCAGAATGAAGTAGGTGGTGGCGACGTTTCCTGTAAGGTAAATACGTGGACCCAACTCCCGTGAGTTGGCATAAGGTGGCTAAAACAGGAGCGATTCTCAGGCCAATGAGGTCATTCCTCTGATCGGACGCTCCTCTTCGATATTATACTTTGACTTGGATTGATTCAGTGGCCACTTCAATATTTTGATTTTGGGGAGTTAGTCCGAGGTGGGCGGTAACTGCGGCTACGCGTTTCCACCAGCCTGGATAGCAATTGGTATATCTACCCTGGCATTTCCTAGTTGTGCCGTGTCACCTACCATACCGAGCCTTTACTACGAGTTTCTATTTGTGTCGTACCTATGGAGTATCCTCTGGTAGCTTCCCGATCAGGAGGTATTACGGTACTGTATAGACTATTGGCATTATTTGTGTTAAGGGCTATATGGGTAACCCCTTAACGCTATTTAAAAGTAAGTTTATTTTATAAATAGACACTATTATAATAGCGCAATATACTACATAGTAAATAGTTTAACGGATCCTTAGGAGATGTAAATCCCGAACATCTCTTGAGTTACTGTACTCATATTTATTTCTGTTAATTTAACTCACATAAGATCTTTTAGTCTGACTCGAGTGTTTTGTCTTTTCAAATTCGCTCGGGTCAGTCCGAGCGTTTCAGGATCGAAGACTTTAGCTTTGAAGGACGAAGACGAAGGAGTCGTATTATTATTATCTATAGTATTGCACCACACTCTAAATTTCCGCTGCATTGATTGTATTGGTATGTGTAACTCTGATATTCATTATATAAGTAAAATAAATATTTTGTAAACAGTTATCATGAACTGTATATTGATTATTATATTTTATCCTTCCGCTGTGAGATTCTATTTTGTTTTATTTCTTCTCTGTTTTTCTTATTTACCCCATAACAATCCGCCCTTGCGTATGCTTTGAATTGGCACGTGTGTCGGTTTAAAGTGTGCGAAAAGGCGGGATGTTACAAGTTGGTATCAGAGCTTTGGTTTAGCGATAAACCTTGGCTTTGTGGGGTTTGACTCTTTGTTAATAGGGTAATAATACCCTATGGGAGTCGCTGAGTGTATATATAAGAGAGAGCGTACTTGTAAGTATTAATAAAAAGATTTTAATATTGTGTTAATCTGTTCCGCTTTGTATTTATAAATTCTGGTTGATTCATGGGACGCTATGTCATCAATAGGGATTTCTAAACACTTAATAGGACAGACCGACATAATATTTGTTTTAATATAGGTGAATGAAATAATTTTGCCTATTATATTTTCTATATATAAAAATATTTTATAAAGATATATATATATATTTGGTTGCTATAGATTTGGTGTTAGGCAATAAAATATTTATAATAACTGAAGCTAAGTGAAATTATAATAAACCAAATTTGGAGATTTTAGAACTTAAGTCCGGGATTTTTGAAAATCTGTTTTCAAAGAATTTATGAAATATAATGATTCGGTTTATAAGTATTTTCTTATATAAATATTTCGTATAATTTGGAAGAATTGTTTTAAAGAAGATTTTGGAAAAGAACTAAATTCTGTACTTTCCTCTCTGTCGCTGGAAAATAAATTCGGTGATGACGGCCGCATCATCGACTTTCATTTTCGAGTTTCGAAGGGAAAGGCCACTGTAGTAAATTCTACTGCAGATTTATTTTGAAATTTTCTAAAAATTTTCTTTTATTGTTCTAAATATAATTAGAGATATTGAGTTGTAAGAACTTATTTATCTATTATTTTGAAATAAATTGAGATTTAACCCGGAATTTAATTCTAAAATCTCCCATTAATAAATTGTTAGTGAAATAAAAGTTAAGTAATAAATGAATTGAAACCTCTAATTGAAATAAGAGAATAATTGCAAAGCTATAAAGAGGAATTTGAATACACATGAGACAAAGAGTAATATGGATAAACATTAAATTTAATTAAAGAATGGAGATTTAACTTGTATAAGTTCAATTGCAATTTCCTTAACATAAATAACTTACCCAAACATAAAAGTTGAAATGTTAAATGTGAAACTAGAATTGAATATTTTACAAGTAGGAATGTAGGAAAATGAAGTATTCAATAAATTACCGTTATAAATAAGAATTAAATGGTATAAACTTAAGTGATAATTAAAATTCTATTGAAAATAAAGTTAAGTATTATTAATAGGTGACATGTTGTAAGATTATTTACTTAAGTATGTTTTAATCTCCCCTATTCCAATATAATGGAAAGTAGGAAGAATTGAAATGACTGTAATCCATAGTTAATAGATAAATAAAAACTTCCACTTATAAGAATGAATGTTAGCAGATTAAGAATTTAAGGGAAATCTTACAAGTGAAGATATTCAAAATATTTGTGTTATTAATGAAAATTTATTTTATAGACTTAAGTAATAAAAGAAAACTTAAGTAATAAAAAGGAAATACAAATATAATGAATTTTGAGATAATTGAAAATTAAAACTTGTAAGAAATAAAGAAAGTCCTCCATAAATGAAGGAATGAAAATCAAAACACTGAATTATGAAATAAATGTATAATAAGCTATCTTGATGTTGGTTTGAATTGTTTGGTTGATGTATGATTTCAAAAATTTGAACCCGAACAACTGATTGTTTGTTGGATTGAACGACTGTTTGTTGTGGTGTGTGCTGTTTGTTAAAATGTATGGTTGTTGCAATTGATTGGATATGAAGGATTGAATCTACCCAAACATTTCACTGTAAAATAAATATTTAACCTTTTAGATTTTATAAGTGAATACAGGTGATGGAAGCCACTGCTACTGCTTTGGTTCCATAAAAATATAAGCGTTTTGCCCGACAAATAGGTACGTTTTCGGATTACGTTTAAAGCGCTATTTTATATATTTTCCCGTGTTGGGATATTTTATTTTGGATATATATGTAATATATTTGTATATTTGGATATTATATTTTCTCCAGAGTCCCTCCGTACAAAGGAGACTCTGCCAAAATTTTTCGAAAATTTTTGACTTAGAATTTTGTTAAAAATATTTTTCCAACTTTACTAACTCAAGTATTAAAGGATATAATGATTTTTTAAACAAGTATATTTCATTAAAGGAAATTAATCCAGTAAAATATAAGTTAATATTTGAAATTAGATATACTGTTTTATTCTTCCTTCTCCCTTTCTTTTCCTTTTCGGGGACGAAAAGTTTTGAGTGGGGGAGATTGTAAGGACCCGTTAAATTTATGATATTTAATAAATTGAATTAATATAATTTCAAATTTGTTGAGGAATAAATGTAGAGATTGGGTATAGTAGTTGAAATTTAGTGTTAAAATATAAATTTTATGACGATAAATGTGGATAATGCAAATTGTCACAATTTGATTTAAAGTTAATTTTAAGAAACAAACAAATGTTGAATCTGTGAATGTAGTACAAATATTAACTTGAATGGTGTTCAATAATACAAAGATGTAATTAGTGTAGATAGTAATAATTTATGCCTGTAGTGAAAAAGAAATCTAATAGAGACATAAACTCTAATTATATAAAGGAGTATAGATCTGAACAAATTTATGAAGATTGATAAGGACAGTGTTTGTAATCAAGTTTGGTTATTAATATTTGAAAGATAGAGATGTGTAAATACGTTAATGAATTTATAATGGGAAGGAATGGTAGAATGAAATGAATATATATAATAATAAGCAATTGATTCAATTAAGGGAATTAAATTTTAATAAATGGTCATTTAATAAATTCAACGTTTGTGAGAAATCATAATAGTTGTGTAAAATATGTACAAACTACGATTTGGAATTTATTGGATTTATAACGGTTTTGTTATTAAGTGTATGAGTTTAAAAGTTATTCCATTTTGTAAAGTAATAGAAGAATGCATGTAAATATAAACATGGCTTAATAGAATTTGATACTTAATAAATTGAATAAATTGCCCATTTATGTAGATATGTATAGTGGACTATAAATGGCCTAAGCAAATTAAATGGGATGATTATTGAGATTGGTACTATGAAAATAAATAGTAATATTTATTTGCAAGTAATAAAAGCCTATTTAGGTGACTAGAATTTAGATTTAACGACTATTGTATGTTACCTATTCTTGTTTCTTGTTATTTTAAATTTTGGGAATTTATTCAATTTATCCGCCAATTTACCGCAGTTAAAGTGAAATAATTGGTGATTGAGAAACGTTAAATACAGATAAGATGAAAACCAAAGAAAATCCCATTTGTAATAAATTATGTAGAATAAAGTAAAGAAATCAGTAAGTGGAAATGTGAAAATGTGAATGCAATGAGATCATAAGTGATAATAACTTTGTTAGGTAAGTGATAACGGAAATTTTGTGTATAACCAAATAAAAATCCAAATTTGGTTGCAATCAATTGAATTTATTGCAATTTAATGGATTTAATATTAAATAGTTTATGTAATTATTATTTGGAAGGAATTGGAGTTATTTGTAAAAAGGTATGAACCAAATGTTAATTTTTCTTATGAAATTGACAATTGATATGAATGAAAAGAAGATAATTTGGGACAGTAAAATTTGGAATTTATGCATAATAAAACGGATTCTAACGTTAATTATTACGTTATTGAATTTAAAATGGAATTTGTAAACAATTGAGTGAATTTAATAGATTTATCAAACTTGTAATATTGAATTCATTAAGATTGGAATTGATAATAGTTAAGAAAAGGAGGGAATAATAATTTGAAACCATAGCAATAGATATTAATGTAAGGTTGCCTTAAATAAATTGTAACAACCCGCATATTTATCGAGTTTACATTTAAATATTTTTATTTAAATATTAAATCGTTAATCGGATTTTGGTCCGAAAAGCTACTTTTTGCAAACGGTCAAATTAGGACTCGAGACCACTTCCATTGAGTTCGAAATGTCGTTTACAACTTTTTAAGTATAAACATCGATAGGTTTGGAGTTAGTGAAATTTCACTAACTTTTCCCGCTTTGGACTTTGGGTTAGTTTAGCCTATTAAGCCCAAGTTCCAACCCTCTTCTCCTCACTCTTCATAAATTTCCTAACTAATCAAGCTTTGGCATTAATGGTGGAGGGAATGGGAAATTAAAACTCCAAGCACAAATTCAATTACAAATCCAACATTCAACCCCAAATTCAAGTAGAAGATATTGGATTCAAGCTTTGGATTGCTTCTCCTTGCTTTCAAGCTTCATCTTCATAAACTTTAGTGTAAAGGTGAGATTTTTATCTCACAATTCTAGCCTATAATTATATTGGACTGTTGGGAATGATTCCCTATCATTTTTGCATGCATGTTAGCATTTGGTTTGCATTGGATTGGCAAAAAACTCCAATTTTTAGCGTTTTGTTGAATTTTCTGCACTTGAGTCGTTCTGGCCATTTTTAGGTCGTTCGGAGTTAAGTCGTTCGTCCATGAGTCGCTGAGTCGTTGGAGCCTTGAGTCGCTGAGTCGTTGGACCCTTGAGTCGCTGAGTCGTTGGACCCTTGAGTCGCTGAGTCGTTGGAGCCTTGAGTCGCTGAGTCGTTGGAGCCTTGAGTCGCTGAGTCGTTGGACCCTTGAGTCGCTGAGTCGTTGGAGCCTTGAGTCGCTGAGTCGTTGGAGCCTTGAGTCGCTGAGTCGTTGGAGCCTTGAGTCGCTGAGTCGTTGGACCCTTGAGTCGCTGAGTCGTTGGACCCTTGAGTCGCTGAGTCGTTGGACCCTTGAGTCGCTGAGTCGTTGGACCCTTGAGTCGCTAGGTCGTAGACCCTTGAGTCGTTAGGTCGTATGACCCTTGAGTCGTTAGGTCGTTAGACCCTTGAGTCGTTAGGTCGTATGACCCTTGAGTCGTTAGGTCGTTAGACCCTTGAGTCCTTAGGTCGTTAGACCTCATTTTATCTTCACTAAGTCGTACCGTTTTGGTCGGGGCGCTGCCCCGCACCCCGCCGGGGGCGCTGCCCCCTGGACCCCCGCGACCTGACCGGGCAGGTCGAACCCCCGTATGCGGTGGCGTTGCCACCCCCCCTGGACCCCCGCTCCGTAGGGGATCTTATCTGAAAAACATTGAGCTGATTTCCTTGGATTTTATTCGCATCTCCGTATGCGATCTTTGTGACTGATTGTTTCTACACTTGCTTATGTGTTTTGTCACTTTATAATACAAAGGTTTCAATACTAGTAGTAAATATCAAAACTCTTTTAACAAACAATTTCAACTCTATTTTTAATAACAAAGCTCTTTTCTTAAACCGTTTTCCAATCTATTAGTATATACAAGCCTTTACCTCACTCGGATGAGAAATCTAATTAAACGACTTAGTAAAACAAGTGGTATGAAACGCTTGCGTTCACTTCGTCGGTTAATTCTTGGACTTGTTCGATTGAACCTCTTGTGACAATTTTATTAGTGAAGATTTACAGTTTGTTCGTAAATATTTAAGTTAAGCAAGTGGTTATGGGACATGAAGCTAAACTTCTATATTTACTAGCTTAGTGTAATTGACACTTCTCGTTGATCTTGATGATCGCTTTATGAATTAGACTAGCAATTGCGCGATGTCTCTTTCATTGCAAGGTTAGACTAGACACCACTTGTGTGATTCCATTCACACATACCTTTCTGCTTTTTGGTTAGTCTTGACCTCAATCTGTGTGATTCCACTCACACATGTGGGGTAGCTCCCCATGGTCTTCGGACCGTCATGTGATAGGCCTCTTTCCCTTTTTATGATTTCTGGATTTCTCGTGTTGATTTCTGGAATTTATGTCATTGACTTGTTATGAGTACAAGTTTAGGGTATGATGCCCTCTTCGAATCTTTGAGAAGATTCTTGTGATATTGATTATCTCTTATTGATTGATCTTCTGTTGATCATTATTTACATACTTATAGTGGTATGTCGTTATGGATATTTATGTTTATGCCATATCTTTTATGTTATATCATGTCATCTGATATTTATAGCTAGACTGATCCGTTTATTATTTTCTTAAATAATACTCGGGTCAGACCGAGATGTTACAGGTGCTTCTGCTTGACTTCTTCCCAGGGATTCATCACTCTGACTTTTGGCTAACTGTTTAGATTAGCAGTTTTTGTTGTATACACTTGAGATATAGACTCATAGTTGTATTCTTTTGTATAGCACGTGTTGCTATTCTTTTGTATTATCGTGGATCTTACTGACCACTACTCTGATGTACACTTTCATGTGTTAGTTATATATTCATATCTTCTTCCGCCTTTGTGATATGGATATCTGTCACTGATTTGTGATATGATTATTTCTATGTTTGTTTCCGAAGATTATTTATAGCCACCGTGTGATAAGCGATTACATGGATGGTCGCTCCTCAACAGCCTTATTCTCCGTGCTAGTTGACAGCACTACTCCGGAGTGTTCTTGGCTAGCGTGGGTATAGAGGTGGGGCGTCACATAAATTAAGGCGGATAAATGGGAATAAAGTTTATTAATAATTTGAAATTTAATATATGGTAAAAGTTTATTTGCAATCATGAGTTGGAATGGAAATCAAATCTATTTACCTAATTGGATTTTTGTTGAGAGTATAAGAATATAAGCTTTAATAATTGAGTTTTAGAATATAATTTATAATTCCCAATTAATAAGAAAGTGCAGATATTAACACTGCAAATTTATATACTGATAGATTTTAATTCACATCCAAGTTTGGTAAATCATGTGGAACTGATTGAATTTTTATAAGTAATGAAATTTGGCCAATATTAGAGGTTGAAAAATAAAATTGGATTTTTATGATTTATTTAATTGATTTAATAAATATTAAAAATAGCCATTTTTGTCACGGACTCGGATTTCGACGAAACCAGTTTCATCGGATCCGTATCGGTGAATTATTATAGAGTTTCAAGTTTCGTATCGATCGGACTTGTCGTTTGATCGTACGGACGCGAAACGCCTTGAAATCAATTTTATTAAAAATCAAGTTGAAATCAATTTGGAAATCTTATTTTCAGCATAACTTCTTCATACGATCAAATTTGGACGTGAAACTTTTTCCATCGCGTTCAGAATATTTTAAAAAACCTATTTGGATATATAGTTTTAACAAATTCGGTTCCGGAGGCATAGCGGGCTTTTTGGGCCATAGTTTATTCCGTACGTTCGCGTATCCAGTCTAACTACCCTACCTCTAGCCTATCTATAAATATGCAGTTATAAACCCTAGCTCCTTTCTTTTTCATTTGCTGTACGTTCATTTTTTCACTCTCTCCTCTTCCCCAAATGTATACATCTCAGATCCACTTCCAGATCTATCCATAGTTCAAAATCAAAAGTCAAAACTCAAAAAAATTCAGAAAATTCTCAAAAAAATATATGTTGATGTTTTCGATACGCGTAATCTCATGGTGTAATTCGTTTTTCAATTGGAGCCGTCGTTCATCCAGAATAAATTCAAACATCCCCAAAACCGTTCATCATCGCCGTAACAAACTTCGTCGGATCGGAAAACTGCTTCTGGGTTTTGTAGAGTGGACTGAGAGGAGCGCATCCATATGATTCGTTCGTCGATTCGACGGTCAGATTGTCGCCAAAAATTGACTTAGGGTTTCGAGTATATGGGTTCTAGCAGCGGCGGAGGCCACCAGGGTCGTGCGCAGGGGGACAGATGCAGGCGGCGTGGCAAGAGCTTCGCGATGGTGGTGGTAGCTTGGTGAACGGCGGTCGATAGTGGCGTGCGCGAGCGAGAGAAGGGGGCGGCCTGGGAACGTGCGTGCGTGCGTTCTGTAGGGGCCGTGAATCATGGGCAGGGAGATGTTGCGCATCCTTCAGATGACGTGGCAAGTTTTATCAAATGTGTGTCATTTTGTTATTTCTAAATTTTGAATTCAATCACCATTTTTCGCCATAACTTTCTCATACGAAGTCGGATTCACACGAAATTTCTTTTGTTAGGATCGTAATTTAATTCCGGACTTGATGATGTCGGTTTGGACGAATTCTGAGACGGGCGAATTTTTGGGTTTAAATCGGGTTTAAATTCGATTTAAATTCAAAAGGTGAGTGTTTTAACCCACTCACAATTACTAGAAGCTTTTATGTTTGTTAAATAAGTTTTAGAAATGAATAGAAATTTATTTATGAGCTTTTGGCATGTTATTTCACCCATATCTGCTGAATTGCATTTTTTTTGAATTTAGCTGTTAATTAAATTGATTGATTGCTTATTAATTGGCTGTTAGAAATTATTGTTTGCATAAGAACTGCTAGTTAACAGTTATGTCAATTATCACTGAAAATAAACTGTTAGATTTATAGTTGATAAATATAATTTGAATTAAACTGCCAATTATTACCTGTTGTATATTCCCAAACATATTTTGTTATTGGTTGATATTGCTTGATGTTTGTGACTGGATGATGGATGTGTTGTTGAATGGATGTTTTATTTGATATCATTAAACTGCAAGTTAGCATACATTTTACATTTCATTCGGGATTGTGGTTTGAAATGATAAAACCGCAAAGTTTTATTTTTTAAATTGCGGATTGAAATGATAAATATCCGTATCACTTGACCATAGGATAGAAAATTATATACAGGCACCGCGGTCTATATATAACTATTTTAATGTGATTTCTATGGTTTGGATTGAATACGGTTTATAAATCTTAAATTTATATTGTATAAATATTTTATTCCATATTTATATACCTATGAAGTTGAAATTTTGAAATTAAAAGGAATATAAAATTCTTTATTGAAAATGGAAGAAATTTTGAAAATGGAGTTTGGTAAATTTATATCCTATGTTTAAATGTAAAGTTGGAAATTTTAAGATATGATAATTGTAATTGGATTTTCCCAAAATAAATAGAAATGGATATTCTAGTATAATTTGAAGTGGAAAAATTCTATATATATATATATATATATATATATATATATATATATTTTACTAGAAATTGAAGTCTTATTAATTATGGATTTTATGTGAATGGTCAAGATTAATTAATAGAATATTGATTTTGAAAGGATAAAAATCCAACTTTAGTTGAAATATTAATGCTCAAAAATGGATATAAATATATATAAAATTGAAATGGTTTTGGGACTTGAAGTAATATTTTGGATTTTGGTTTAACTTTAAAAGAAGAAATATTTGGAAAGCCATGTAATTTATTTCTTTATAAAGCAACAGTAAAGTTAAACCTTTTTAATTCGCATACCGTTGAATATCCAAACCATTTAGTTTTGAAAATAATGGTTTTGAAATACTATGGATTTTCGAAGAATTATGTTGAAAGTTACAAACAAAATATTGGTTACATGGGATATTAAATAATAAAAAGTGACATAATTTTTGGAAAGGAAAATTTTATTTGGGAAACGATATCATTGATTTGGGCTTTTATAAAATAATATGAAAATAAATTGTTTGTGTTTTTAAAGAAGAAATGATATCGTAATATTATGGTTTTGAAAGGGATTATATTCTGGTTTTAAAGTATAAACTGTTTTTAAATAACCACGGTGTTATAATAACGATTGGTTGGCAAAGAGACCGGGATCGGATATGGACATACTCTCTGTCGATACCGAAAACCACTTTGACTAACCGTGTACGCGGTGGAGATTCCAGAATGAAGTAGGTGGTGGCGACGTTTCCTGTAAGGTAAATACGTGGACCCAACTCCCATGAGTTGGCATAAGGTGGCTAAAACAGGAGCGATTCTCAGGCCAATGAGGTCATTCCTCTGATCGGACGCTCCTCTTCGATATTATACTTTGACTTGGATTGATTCAGTGGCCACTTCAATATTTTGATTTTGGGGAGTTAGTCCGAGGTGGGCGGTAACTGCGGCTACGCGTTTCCACCAGCCTGGATAGCAATTGGTATATCTACCCTGGCATTGCCTAGTTGTGCCGTGTCACCTACCATACCGAGCCTTTACTACGAGTTTCTATTTGTGTCGTACCTATGGAGTATCCTCTGGTAGCTTCCCGATCAGGAGGTATTACGGTACTGTATAGACTATTGGCATTATTTGTGTTAAGGGCTATATGGGTAACCCCTTAACGCTATTTAAAAGTAAGTTTATTTTATAAATAGACACTATTATAATAGCGCAATATACTACATAGTAAATAGTTTAACGGATCCTTAGGAGATGTAAATCCCGAACATCTCTTGAGTTACTGTACTCATATTTATTTCTGTTAATTTAACTCACATAAGATCTTTTAGTCTGACTCGAGTGTTTTGTCTTTTCAAATTCGCTCGGGTCAGTCCGAGCGTTTCAGGATCGAAGACTTTAGCTTTGAAGGACGAAGACGAAGGAGTCGTATTATTATTATCTATAGTATTGCACCACACTCTAAATTTCCGCTGCATTGATTGTATTGGTATGTGTAACTCTGATATTCATTATATAAGTAAAATAAATATTTTGTAAACAGTTATCATGAACTGTATATTGATTATTATATTTTATCCTTCCGCTGTGAGATTCTATTTTGTTTTATTTCTTCTCTGTTTTTCTTATTTACCCCATAACAATCCGCCCTTGCGTATGCTTTGAATTGGCACGTGTGTCGGTTTAAAGTGTGCGAAAAGGCGGGATGTTACAGTTTAAATCAATTAGAATGATCATTGGGTGGTTTGATAAATAATTACTTAATGAAATTAATAAAATATAGTTACTTTGTGTAATTAATCGAGAGATAAATTAAGATAGTTAATTAAGGAGAAGTAATTTATTTATTGAAGTAAATAAAGGTAGATTATTTCGGGTGGAGATAAATCAAGTATGAAATATTATGGTTTAATTAATATAATTAATTTAGATTAAGATAAACTGAAATATAATTGGAAATCAATAATTTATATAATTACGATGTAACTAAAGATTTGATTAATTAAGGTTAATTAATCCATAATATGCGATTTATGAGAAGTTAATTAATATAAGTCATTAAAGATTAATGTAATGAATATAGTTAATTAATTCAAGAAGTAATTAAGATTTCTTATTGATTTTGGTTAAGAATAATTATTATCGTGTAATTAAACAAAGATAATTACATGAATGTAACTGAAAAATAATTAATCCAAGGTGATTAATTAAGATGAATAATGAAGGGTTGGTTGGTTAATTGATTTGAAAATTAATTAATGACAAGTGAACAATTCTAAATGGTTGAGGTTAGAAATTCAATCAGAATTAATTTAATTAATATCGGTAGCAAACAAGCTTTGCTTATGGACGATTGAATGGTATTGGATGCTTTGAATGAGTTATTACCTCTGATATGAAATGAATGTGCTTTTCGTACGTATAATTTGGGATAGGTTGACATGAGACTCGAAGAGGCCGGGATCGGGTATTGGAAGATACCCGAAACCACTTCGAATTTCTTATAAATTAATATGAGAAATTGATAGGTTGGAATGATTGGATTTAAATGAATTAGATTATTAAATCTAAATTTTTGATACCTAGAAAACTATTAGAAAATAAGTCATGTCTATAACAAATTGTGACTTGTAAAATTAGTTTGAGTTACCCGGGTTTTTATATGAGTTGTTGCTTGGTATTCTATGTTAGTTGGGTTTACTCACGCTGGTTTTCCAGCCTGACCTGGGTTTTGCTTTGGTGTAATGCTCAGGTCAGACCGAGTATTACATATTTCCAGGTAGGTACGTTCTGGAGCTCAGGCGATGAGCTAGATGGCAAGAGCATATAGAGTATATCCGTTGTATTTATATTATTGTTAATCTGAGACATGATAATTGTATATGTTCAGTGACTGTATATATGTGAAACTCTGATGTATATTAAATGTAATCAACAGATATAGTATTCTTTTGTAAACTGTTATTATTTATTATTATATTTTATCCGCTGCGAATGTTAGATGTTTGGTGTTTCTGTTCTTCGTCTTCTATCTCTTTCATCTTTTTCATAACTATCTGGGATTTTCGAGATCGAAAATTTCAGGTCGTTACAATTTTCCTACACATATACTATTTCCATTAGCCATACACGTTCATTTTAATATAAGAAAAATTATAAAAGTAAAAAGGAAGAAGAGTCTCAACCATAGAAGAAGAAAAATTCAAGAAAAGCTTAGGATTTAAGCTACAAGAAATCAGTCTCAATTAATCTCTAATTTGCGTATCCGAACAAAGGTGAATAATAATCAACACATCTCTATTTTGGTTTTATAATCATATGTTTTCGAATTTAAAGGTAAATTCATTTTTATGATATATTGGATGATGATATGCTTGATTTAATATTTGTTTAATTTAAACAAGGTTTTTTAAAAAGGTATACACATGATTTTAGGGTAAAACCAAGATTTAATGATGTTTGTAACAACCCACCTTTTTGGATGGTTTAAATCGATAATAAACCATACGTGTCAACTTAAACCATTAAAAAAAGAGGATTGTTATTAGGGTAAATAAGAAAATAAGCGAATAAGAGAGAATGGAAAAATAAAACATAGAATTTCACAACTGAATGAAAAAATATAATAATCAAATAAACAGTCCATGAAGCTGTTTATGGGCACATTTGATTAAACTTTTACAATACAGATCAGAGTTATTCATACAACAAGAATAAATAAATAATGCAGTGGAACAACATGATAAAGTGGAATAAATAATAGTAAATAGTAGAATAATCTACGTCTTCATCCTCCAAATAAAATGGCCTTCGATACACCGAAAAGCTCAAACTGACCCGTGCATAGTGAAAAGACAAAACACTTGAGTCAGAACTAAAAGATCTTATGTATTGAAATAAGTAAAATAGGAATATTAGTGCAATGACTTTAAAGATGTTATGGGATTTTCCATCCCCTATCAAGTATACAACGTGGATATAATTATTAAAAGATATCAAATAATTCAAAATACGAATTTTGACCACTTTAATTAAAATAAATCCGAAGTTTAAATGAAAACTTGAAACTTTCAAATAATTCAGTCCTAGTACATAAATCCAAATTTAGGAAATAATATGGGTATATATCATTCCAAGCAGTTTTCCAAATCAAAATTTACAAATCAATAAAAATCACTCGGGTTTACCATTTCAACCCATAACGACTTACCCAATCTATAAGTCGTTCAGGTATGTATCATTTGAACCCATAGTGATAACATAGATATATACATAAACAAACATCCAATCATCCAAAATGTCAACCAATATCATCCAATACAATCATCATCCAAATCAGCAAATAAATTACAGCGATTAATTGGTTATCGTTATTATGTTTTTAGCTAGCAGTTTAAATTCAATGTTAATTCAAACAGAAAATTAATTAAATATAAATTCAAATGACAATATGAGATACCAAACAATAATAAATAAACTTCTAATCACATCATAAATTTAATTTAACTAACATAAGATAGTCTAGTAGTTGTGAGTGGGTAAAATCACTCACCTTTGGTTTATCAATGATTTAGAAGTCTAAATTTGGCCCAAAAAGTTATCAGAATGCAGCCAAACCAATTCCATAATGTTTGGAATTTCGATACGTTCGCATGGAGAAAATCGCACATCGATCCGAACTCATATGCAAAATTTATATCGATTAGAATCATACGATTTATATTAAAAAAATGAATAACATAATAAATAAAATAAAATAATAAAAAAAAACTCATCTAACCCTAGCAAAACACGATCGCGACCATGCATAGTAGCTAGCCGCCTCCTTCGAGCTAAAGTCACCACTGACACCTAGGCTTCCACCTTGATCAGGTTACACCAGTGGAAGCGCCTTGGCCAGGCGCCCTTCTGGGCTCTATTTCGTGACCACCGCGCCCCATATAACCACTGTCGCCGCCGAGATTTAACAAGCCCTTTCAGGCGATTTCAGCTATGACGCCACACCTCTCTGCTCACAATAACAAAGAGTATTAAAAGAAACACTATCTGTTATTATGAAGAATAAGGCTGGATAGGAGAGACCATCCATAGTTAGGCCTTACACTAGTATTGGTTATCTCGATAGAGTGGTATATATTCTTTTATTTTGCGTCTCTGTTTATTTGCTCCCATCGACATATCCAATTCCAATATAAACGAACTATGATGGTTCATAATACTTTAGAACAATATATATAATAACACAGATAAACTAAATGCGAAACACAGATAATATCAAATCTCATATATATATAACTGAAGTCAGTTACAATACACGTGATACAATACATATGATACAACTACAACTATCGACACAGGATGTTACATATACAAGTACATTAATATAATTAATATACATTAATACATTTCATCACTTCCCTCCTTATAAAAATTGCGTCCCCGCAATTTTCATAATTAGCGTCGTAAATACCAATTATTTTTCTAACATACACTAGTTAAGCTAGAAAATAAAGGTCCAGAATACAAACGCCAAAGAAATCTTTTAATTTCATAAAAGAAATTCACAAATTCTTACAAAATCCAATCATCAAATAGATAATCAGGAAATACGAATATCCAATTATCAAAAAGGATAATCAAAAATCTCAAATCAACAATTATCTAATTATCACAAACGATAATCAGAAATCTCAAACCAACAAATATCTAATTATCACAAACGATAATTAGAACTCAAATCAACAAATATCTAATTATCACAAACGATAATCAGAAATCTCAAATCAACAAATATCGAATGATCACAAACGATAATCAGAAATCTCAAATAAACAAATATCTAATTGTCACAAACGATAATCAGAAATCTCAAATCAACAAATATCTAATTCTCACAAACGATAATTAGAAATTTCAAATCAACAAATATCTAATTATCAACAAAGATAATTAGAACTCAAATCAACAAATATCTAATTATCACAAACGATAATCAGAAATCTCAAATCAACAAATATCTAATTATCAACAAAGATAATTAGAACTCAAATCAACAAATATCTAATTATCACAAACGATAATTAGAAATCTCAAATCAACAAATATCTAATTATCACAAACGATAATCAGAAATCTAAAATCAACAAATATCTAATAATCACAAACGATAATGAGAACTCAAATCAACAAATATCTAATTATCACAAACGATGATCAGAAATCTCAAATCAACAAATATCTAATTATCACAAATGATGATCAGAAATCACAAATATCTAATTATCAACAAAGATAATTAGAACTCAAATCAACAAATATCTAATTATCAAAAATGATAATCAAAAACAACAAATATCCAATTATCAAAAAGGATAATCAGAAACAACAAATATCCAATTATCAAAAACGATAATCAGAAACAATTAATATCCAATTACCAAAAATGATAATCAGAAACAACAAATATCCAATTATCAAAAACGATATTCAGAAACAACAAATATCCAGTTACCTGTAGATAATTGGAAACAACAAATATCTAGAAATCAATTAAGATGACTAGAAAATCAACATAAAAGGTTGGATCGATCCCATCAGATGGCGAGTTTTAGCTATGCCGCACGTGCATCTCAGATGGCCGAAGCCTACCAAGTATTATAAACTTTGGCGCCCATAAGATGACCCGAAGGTTCGTAGAGTGACGCGAAGGTCTAGTACTGGTATTTGACCCGAAGGTCCGCAAAGTGGCCCGAAAGCCCAACAAATGACCCGAAGGTCCATCATATGACCCGAAGGTCCAACAAATGACCCGAAGGTCCATCAGAGTGGCTCGAAAGCCAAATAAAATCATCAGAATTATCAAACAGCAGATGTTTCAATTAACAAGTTTGGAATTAATCAAAATAGCAAACGCACATGTCCCATACCATGAGTTTTACTAAATCGTTTAATTTTCTTCATCGTTTATTAAAAGTGCAAAATTGTGTATTTGAAATAAATAACATTTTACGTTCTCAAACGGACAAGTCCGGAATTAAGCAAATCGGTAAAAGTGAGGGTTCATAGTCCTCAATTTTGCTGAAGCGTTTAAATCGCTTTCTCATTCTTTTCAAAGCGCAAACTGTAGAAATTTTGGAAAACAATTTTATTTCAAAACGATTTTTAAGATATGTGATTAAAACAGCAACATCTATAGCAAATTCGATAAGGAAATTGCACTTCTCAAAACACCGTAAAAACGGATCTCAAAATCAGCATTGTAGGATAACCGCTTGAAAATTCACTTTAAATTTGACGGTTACTGAAGTCAAAGCGATTGTAATTTTTATACGTCAATATCTTATCAAAATAATTCGCATCAAAATATAATTCCAGTGAATTTTCATTCATAAAAAAAAGTTAACAAAACACTATGCTTCAAAAAACTAGCACGGTGTAAAAATATCATTATAAAAATAACTGCAACAAAATACGTTTAAAACCCAACACCGGTTCAACGTAAAATTAATGCAGTAACGTGCAACTTATATTTTCACGCACACTACAAGATGAACAAAGAATCACTCGAATATGTCTTCAATGAAGATAATTCAAAACAGCAAAAATCTCAATAAAATCACATAACTACAATCGCTTCGAAACCTCAATCGGATTCGAAATTTTCAAAGAAATAAAAATAAATACATCTATGTAACAACACAATGAATTTAATTTCATTTTCATATTTTGATTTTTAAATCAAAAGTGTTACCAGCTGTACTCAGCGAAGACAGTCTCACTGTTTTCGCTGCGCACACTGATAAACAAAACACCAATTACTCAATCATCAAAACACGGTTTCACTTTTATTTTTAAATAAAGATATTTAAAAATTTCATCATAATTTCAAAACTTTAGTTTTGACTCAAAGCACAAAATAAAACATCAACTAATAGTTGTAACACATGTTCCATCTAAGTTATGTTCTATATTATGTCCATAAACCCCTCGCTCTGATACCAACTGTGACGCCCCACCACTATGCTCGCAATAACAAAGAGTATTAAAAGAAATGTCGTCTGTTATTACGAAGAATAAGGCAGGATAGGAGCGGCCACCCATAATTAGGCCTTACACTAGTATTAGTTATCTCGATAGGAGTGGTATATATTCTTTTATTTTTTGTCTCTGTTTATTTACTCCCATCAACATATCCCATTCCAGTACAAACGAACTACGATGGTTCATAATAGTTTAGGACAATATATATAATAGCACAAATAAACTGAATGCGGAGCACAGATATATCAAATCTCATATATATATATAACTGAAGTCAGTTACAATACATGTGACACAATACATATAATACAACTACAACTGTCGACATAGGATGTTACATATACAATTACATTAATATAATTAACATACATGAATACATATCATCCTATACTATGACAACAACTACTCTAAAAGGTATAAAGAGACTTCATAGCTCAAGCAGCACCCCAAAGCAAGATATCTACAGCCTGAAATAACTCGGTCTGACTCGAGTATTAAATTCAAAAGAAAATAATACGCGGGTCAGTCTAATTCAAACTCAGTTATTAATGCACGGAAGCAATAATAATTAAATAATCAAATAGACGACAGTCACAAATATCTCGCCTATCCAATCCTTTAATAAGTAAATCGGATAACGGTAAATATAACACGTAATAGTGTTAAACAGCAAATCAACAAATTCAAATTATCAATGAAGATAAATGGAAGGATTATCAATGAAGATAATTTAGAAAACAACAGAATTGCCTAAACGGCAATTAACCACAAAATCTAATTATTAAATCAATAATTAGAATCTCATAATCTAATTATCAAATAGATAATTAGACAACAACAAAATGATCAAATCAAACCAAATCAAAATACAATTTCAAAATATTGAATTGGACACGCAAAACAATTCAAGCTATTGAAATATTAATTAAAACGTCACTTCTGTTTGGCTGCAGTACACGCATGCGTGCACTGTCTCGCCACTACAGTGACGAATTACAAAAAAGCTCAATAAATCAAAATACAAAAGAAATATCAATAAAATTAATACTGTGTGGCTGCAGTACACGCTCGCGTGCACTGCCTCGCCACTACAGTATATAATGTCATCACAACTCCAAATATTAACAGCAAGTCGTAACAGCAAAGCCAAATCATTTACAAAATGCAGAGGTCAAGTCACTACTATCAGGACTCAACACAACAACAAGGCCAAAGCAAAGGTAACACCGAATGACCAAATGCATAAGGGCAGTGGTACAAACATGAAGACACGGCAGAATGGATTATGCAACCTAAACCAACAGAGCGCAAAGGCTCGAATGACCAAATGCACATGGCAGTGGTACAACATGAAAACACAGCAAATTGGAGGTGAAAGCAAACAAAGATGGCAACATGAAATGAATCGGAGGAAGTCCAGATATAATGCAACAGCACTCTCAAAACAACACAAAAGTTCTCAAATTTAACATTACATTAAGCATCAGTGCACAAGGGCACTGACAACATACATATACATGAACCAGCATAAGCAAATGAAATGCAAGGGTCGACCAACAAACCGATGCACATCAGGAACCCACATTAAAGCAAACTTACTTACGCCCAAATACTACATGAAACAAATATGCAAATTGCCTCAAATGGTCAAGACAACTATAATGAATGATCAAATTCGAGGTATACTTCAACTGCAAGTGAATAGTAAGATGGCCAGGTGACAATATTAGATAGGCAAGTGTAGACGAATGAACACATTGAAGTACAACCCAATGCAAACCACATGAATGGTCACAAGCATAAACACCCAAATACATATATGCAATTGTGAAACAAGATAATGCAAGTTAATGACATGAACGATGCACAAGGATTACTACTTCACATGAACCAAACAGTGCACTAGTAAAGTTGAAAAGCCTCGACAAAATCAAAATGTATAATTGCTACATGAAACTGGACAGTGTAAACTCGACCAGAAGCAGTGGACACAAGTGCAGTGGTTTAAACATCGGCATGAACAAGGCTCAACTCGAGTCAATGCACCACAACCCAAATTCAAACAACAGTACCGAGCTAAGGCAACAAGTGATGTACACATGAATGCAATAGTGGAAAGAGCAATGCAAGACCAAGTCTTAACCAATTGCAGTGACAATAAACACAAACAAGTGCAAAGAAATGACAATGAGCATCTTCAAAGACCAGACGAACAAGTCCAGATGCAATACAGAAAAGTGCACAAGAACAAGGTCGAAAGTGCTATCAGGGATGAACACGAAAATGGTCAGGTTTCAACTTTATAACAAAATCACGTGTCTCTGGACCACCAAGAAATCAGGTTCGAGAATATAAACTAGGCACAGTAAAACACAGTGACTAAGTGTAAGTGAGAGTATCAGGTTTTAACAAAACAGTGAAGCATGAAGCAGTTCAATATCACAACACATAACAGGTACAACATGAAGTGCCATCATGATATTCAAGCTGCAGGTCAAAGATATAAGGGTCGAAGTGAGTACGCAAGGGAAATGCAAAGTCAATTCAAAGACATATGCAATGACCAACGACAATTCAAAGTAATGCCGAAGTCAATGAATCAAAACGAGTTAAAAATCATAAAACAACAGTCTCAAATCAGGACAGTGCAAACCCAAATTTTGTTCGCAAAATCAAGTTTGGAAACCAAGTCCAAAAACAACTGCAGTTTGAATCAAAGTCCGTCGAAGTCAACAGAAATCCACTAACCCAAAACTGTGAAACTTATAATCACAGAAATATACGAATTCGAACAAAGTCCAAGTAAACAAGATTGGAACAAGCCAGAAATCACTAAAATTCAAAGCAGTAGTTGTCAAGCAATCAAAGCAACAAAAGTCGCGAATTTAAACAAGATTGGAACAAGCCAGAAATCACTAAAATTCAAATTATTAGCTGTCGAGAAATCAAAGCAACAAAATTCGCGAATTAAAACAAGATTGGAACAAGCCTGAAATCACTAAAATTCAAAGAAGTAGTTGTCAAGAAATCAAAAGTCGCGAATTTAAACAAGTCAGAAACCACTAAAATTTGAATTAGATGTGAGGGTCACTCACCTTGACTCGACGAGCACAAACAATCAATCGGCAAGCAAAATCCACCAGATCGAAGCAATTAACATCGGTGTCTTCAAAACCCTAATTTCTGAAGAAAGAAGAACGAGCCACCATTTTTAATTTTTGTTTTTGTTTTTTTTATTAGGGTTGCGAACGAATGAATTGAGGAAGGCAACCGGTATTTGTTTCGATATAAGCCAACACCTAGTATGGTTAACATAAAAATGGAAGTCGAATCCAAATCGAAGTTGAACAAGTTAGAAGATATCCATAACATTAAAACAAAATCAAATGGCCGAGAATACTCAAGTGAAAAATTCTATCAAATGGATACAAACAAAATGTTGGGTTGTTACATCGGCATTATTGACTTGACGTGAACCCATGGATGAGTGATGCTCTTCCTCCTCCATAATACTGCACCCTCCGATCATCAATTGGTCGACGATCCGCCGTTGGATCACGAAACCATAGAAACACACGACTAAGGAAGATCGTCAATTTCTGGCCAAACCATGACTCAAATGCAAAAATAAAAAGCAGATCTAGCTTGCGCTCTTCGATAGCTTTCAAAGGATATATAGTATGACAGGGTTTGACGAATTTGAATTCTGAAATTGATTTGAAATTTTGAAATTAAGTATTGGATTAAGGAATTAGGTTTCTGCCACTAAGAAAGTGGGAAGAGGCAGATAGATAGAATTGTACTTATACGAATAAGAAAAGAAAAGACAGTTAGGATTAGGAAAATCTATTTATATGGACAAGGCTAGATAATAATGAATGGACAAATCGAATAGGGTCGAAATGATAACGATGAGCCGAAAAGCCTGTTTCGTTTCCCAAATGTAAATGGGTCATCCAATATATCAAAATATATGTTTTTGATATTTTTAAAATCAATAGAACTAGTTTTTCAAATCCAAATTCCATGGTACACAGATGTTAGCTTTTAAAATCAGCTTATTTTAATTGAATTCATTTAATTGATTTCTACGTGTTTTGAGCCCGCACGATGAAACGATAAGCCCGATCACTACGAAACTTGAAATCCTATGGTAAATCAGTATTACGGATCCGGTGAAACTGGTTTCATTGAACTCCGTGACAGTGGCCAAAATGGATAATTTTCACGTTCATTAAATAAATTATTATTAAATTAATTTAATTTCTTTTAAATTCAAATTTAGAAGTTAACAAATTTATCACTCTTGATTACATATAAATGTATATCTTTTTTTAAAATAAATTTTCCATGCCAAATTCAATATTTAAATATTTCATAAATTTTAACCGTTAAGTTACAACTGTAACCTAAACTCGAATTTATCATAATTTAAATTCAAATAAATTCGTTAATTTTGATTTCCACTCTTATACTCCATCAACTATTACTCATAAATATAATTAACATTAGTTTACATTTTATTGCATTCATATTTTTCAATTATCATCTTAATTCATATAAACTACTATATTTAATTTCGCTAAATTTCGTTGATTTCCAAATTAAATCCGAATGTATTAAATATTGAGTTGATAAATAAACAATGCTTACTTTTAAGTTATTTAATAACATTTATAAATTTACTATTTACAAACACATATTATAACTACTAACCACATCACTAATTTAAAATTCTATATTAACCAATTCCTATTAATTACATATAATTTCAACATTAAATCCAACATTTAATTTATTTTCTTATTTACAATTATAACCAAATTAACTTTACAATTATTTCAATATTTATTGCAATTACATTAAAATAGTTGTCGACAACATACAAACAATAATAGTAAATCATATTCAAATTATTTTTCTCATCAATAAATCATAAATTTTAGTTTCTCACAATATTAATATTTCAAAATCTTATTAAATTTAATAATTTTAAGTATCGAAAAACACGGGTCTTTACACTCCCCATTCAAAACTTTTCGTCCTCGAAAAGGAACAACAAGGAAATTAGAACCTAATAATTTTTTATTCAAAATAATCAATTTATAAACACTTTAAACTTACATAATTAAGTATTTTAAATAAAATATATCAATTTGTAAACAATTAAATCTTTCATATTCAAGTTAAATAAAAGTTCAAAGATATTTTCACTTCCGCAAAAATTTTCCAAGTCTTAAATTCACAAAAAAATTCGACAGAGTTTCCTTTGTAAGGATAGGTCCAAAAAAAGTAACATCAATAAACTTCAATATATAAATCATATTTCAAAATAAAACACCTTAAACTAAAAAACAATAAAATATCATTCCAAAACCATAATTCGAAAATGTACCTATTTGTCGAGCAAATAAACAATATTTATGAAATTAAATGCAGTAGTTATTGCTTCAATAAACCTGTATTTCACTTATATAATACAAAATAGTTAGAATTATGTAAATGAGTAATAAACTAGTCGTTTCAAATCGATAGCACAAGCAACATACAATATATCACAACCATATGTAAACAAAAAGAAGTACAACCATTATATATTCAACAAAGGAATCTGTCAAACATCCATAGCAGCTCACTCATGGTTTGTTCAGGTTTAGACACTTTTTATCATCCAAGGGTGCTAAATAAACTACCAAGTGTACCTTACACTCAACGGTCTTTGGTGATTACTTAATAGATTATTCATATGACCTTAAGAAATTTAACGTAACACTCCCCAAACATCTCATAAGCCAAACACATAGGATTTTAAAATATTATTTAAGTTTATTCGATTGGTTTTTTCCTATTTAATTTTTCATTCATTTATTTATACAAAGATCAATCACTTACATAATTTGTTTTCCATCAAAGGTTTAAGTCTACTTAAGCTTCTACCGCCTCACTTAAGTTTATAACTTAATTCAGATATAGAAAAATTTTTAAGTTTTTGGTAGTCACCCTTGAAGAGAAAATAAATATTTCAATATATCAAAAACTCAAATAAAACATTTAACCTCATTCACTTTGTAAAAAATATAAGATATATTCAAAACATTCTCATAGAATTATGCAAAATATTTCCAAAAAGTTTAAACAATGTTAAAAATTTATATCAAAACATTATAACAAGCTTTAAAAATAAAGTTCCTTAAATCCCATAATTGATTAGACTCATTATTTTAAAATAAGAGTAAACTCAAGATAATAAAACTGAAACTAATAGTATACTCAAATCTTACATTAAATTTCCAAATCAAAGTATAAATTTCGTACCTTCATAATTAATTGTACACACTTATTTTAAAATGAATGTTCAAATCATAGAAAAACATATATTCTGGTTTAATACAAGATTCAAATAGTAAATAAATCTTTAAATTTACTATTAGTACTTCGAAATCAATTAAATATTTCAAACCATACTTCCAAAATAGAGATTCAAATTTATTCGTCAAGCATATTACTATAAATAAGACTTCCAAAATATTTTTTTAATACAGTTTTAAAATAGATATTTTTTTATAGTCCATTTATATAACATCTTTAAATTATACATTCAAAGAAACTTATATAAATTTCACTTGAAATATTCATTTGAAAACTTCATTTGTAATTCAGTCATCTTTAGTAGTTTGATACTTTACAAAAATTCATCTATAAAATTTCTTGCTTCATTTATAAATACTACTTAAATTTTTTAAATAGCATCTTTATAAATATATGTAAACTTTTTGAAAATCAATATTCACATCATTACTTGTATTTAAAAGAAGTTATTGGAAACCTTAAATCCATTATTTATAAATTTTATTAGTTTTATATCTCATAATACTATTCAAACATCATTAATAAATCAATAATCATTAATTTAAATATGTTTTATTTAATTAATAACTTCTTAATATTTACAACACTAATAATTTACTATTAAACCATGTAGTATGTGAATAAACAATATTTTGAACATTTAAAGTATTCAGAAAAAAAAATTATAATCAAAATATCCTTTATATAGTACTTTTATTAAAGTACCTTTATAACTCCATGGTTTATCAAGTTTATCCTCGTTCTTACAGACTTTTTCCATACATTGATCATGCGCAAGACTAGAAATCTCCCAGTACTTATTAGACCAGTTTCAACACCTAGTGAAAATACTTAAAATAGATATGAAAAGTACCGCTCAAAATCTGATGAGGAATGATGATGTTATGATAGTAATGGCCCACTCCTGATCCAGTGTTTACTCAATGGACACAAAACTTTCCAGACGATCCTTCCAGCTTGTAGATTTTAGAAAAATATCATAGCCATTTCGTAAACAAGAGACCATCGATCCCTGATGTATTGGTACGGTGCCGATTCAATGATTTACACAATGGATAAACTTCCTTCTTGGAAGATTCATAAACAACAGATCCCAGGATTAAACTAAAGAACCGTCTACCATGAAATAAAAAATCGAGGAACTCATGATTTTAAGTTTGGACGACCATATCGGTTCCATACCTTTTACTTCAAAATATATCATACCATATATAGTACCCTTTCGAAATCATAACTTTAAATATCTCACTTATACAAATTCCATTATATACAAGGTTTCATTTCCAAATCGAGTACCTTTCAAAATAAATAGTCCCGAATATATTACAGCATTCTTATATAAATTCTATTATATATATGATTTATCTTTTCAAATTGAATACCTTCGAAAATCAATAGTCTTCGTAATCACCTTATACTTACATAAAGACCATCTCATATAGGAATTAATTTTTTTTCCAAAGTCAACTATGCTACATAAAGAGCCGTATAGGATTGAACATATTTGCATTATAAAAGGTTTTGAATTTAGAATAGTTTTGTATATAAATGGTTTGTAGAATAGTTTTGTATAAAATAGTTGTAAAATAGCTTTGTATATAAATGGTTTGTAAAACAGTATTGTATAAAATAGTTTTAGACTGAAGTAGTTTTGTAAAGTAGTTTGAATAAAATAAAATAAAGATAGTTTTGTATATAATGGTTTTTAAAATAGTTATGTATAAAATAGTTTGTAAAATAGTTTTTTAAAAATGGTTTTGAACCAAAAGAGGTTTTGCAAAAGAAAAATTTTCAATCTAAATTACAAAGAATATCCAACCCAACAACTTTCATTTACAGCATCAAAGCGTATCAATTACATTAGAACCTAAGATATACATATGTCATCATCACGCAAGGTCACATTCGATCGCTCGCTTGATCACACAATTTTGCTTTGGAACTAGTATTGTTCATTCGACTTCCCTTGTGTGGACTTTTATAAGGTTTCTTGACTAGAAACCATCATTCTTCTTGCATAGCGATATGCTATGATAGAGAATTTTAGAATCAAACCAAAAATCCATATCAAATATTTTCCATTAAGAATCGTGTAACGTCTTCGGGATTTTCGACTTTCAAAAATCGACATTAATACATCCATTGCATCGACTGCCGAGAAATCGAAGGCCGGAAAACCGAATTGTTAGGGTTAAAGAAGAAGAGGTGGAAGATAGAAGAAGAAAGAAAGAAGAATCAACAGAAACAATAGCAGAATCTCACAATCGCAGCGGAACAACATATAATAGATAAATGAATATCTTTAAAACAAAGAACTATATCAGTTATTACATTACGTCACATTACATTACATTATCAGAGTTTACAACAACAAACAACGGAAAAGAAATACTATATACAAGTTGATACGCCATGCCATCCAGCTTGCCTCCAGATCTCTACAGCAACTCCTAAATTCCAGAATGACCTGATAACATGACTTTAGGCTGCCTGTGTGGAAATTTGTGGGCACCCAGAGTTTAGGAAGGGAATAATAAACTCAAGGTCAGTCATGGGACTGGTGTGAGAACTTAAAACAGTTTATCTTTAAAAATAAACAAAGAAATATTTTAAAATAGATTCGCAATGCTTTTAGAAAATGTAACTACCATAAGGCCTCCCGCACACACACAATGCAAACACAGAATCGGAGTAGATTTCTCCTTATGATAGTCAAACATGCTTGATACACAGATTTCTTTGATATTATTACTATAAGTGCAAAGTGTAGGAAAACATTTCGAAAGTATAATATAAATCTTAGCCAACATACGAGCATTATCGTGTGCCTACTATAGCTACCATCTAAACAGTGGGGAGCCACCATAAGTAAATGGCAGGTTATACAACAAAAACCATACAAGGCTCGTATTGTTTCTTTGGATTTTCCAACAAATGGTCAGGCCAAGGAACTTCCCATTGCCACACGGGTACGCCTATGGAGAGACGCCCCGAGAACCTAACCGGATCTCTGCCAACACAAGGCCGGGTTACCTCTAGCTAGGTAACTACTGAAACGAGTATGCCATCCCCCGTTCGTAACCGACCTAAATCCCGGGATTCACCAACAACCACAAAGAAATAAATTTGCAGCGACCACCTAGGTTAAGTATTTGGACTCTATACCATAATACCACCTCTATCCAGAAGGAAATGAACGTATCCTATGGAGGCGCTATCCCCAAATAATCTTGCTGTATTTTTCTTGTTTTGACCATTTCCGGGGTGTGAGGTCCGACGAAGTCTCATCCAGAAATCTACGTTTTTTCATAAAAGCCACGCTTTGATCAACAAATGATCTGCAGCACTCTGCATGCCACGTTACCAAATTGGGAATATATCACTAGTAACCATCAACTACATAACCTTTGAGCTCGTACGTCTCAGAGAAGGGTGTTAAGCTAAGAGAATAAATTCTCCGCTACCAACAAAAATGTATTTGATAGAAACCAGCTTTACATCTCAAAATGTTATGTCAGAAACACAATCCATACAAGTCTGTTTTGGGTTCGAACATAACCGAAGGCACTTCCAAAGAAGCCCTTGCAAATCCGGATATTCACTAATCACGTCCGGAATTCCCATCACAAAGGGTGATAAAATCTCTATATCGGGGATCATCCGATGCAGAGACATTCGACGGTAACCCTTCCGTTTTCGAAAATATCCGATCTTCAACACCGGTCTTCAAAATGCTGTACATTACGACGTATCACTATTCGAAATGGGATTTATGACCCAAAGGTCCTCTCCCGGCTAAACCGAATAACGAGCGCTTATTTTAAAAATAAATGTAGCATTCAAATTCAAGCAAATCACAACAAATACCCATTTAAAGGTAAATATTGATAGTCGGTTATTTAACTATCAATAGATATGCACAACAACACTAGATTCCAAATAATTTTCCCAAATTATTTATTTTCCACAAATATCTTTACAAGATATATCTTTCCACACTTCAACCATTTGAAAATAAATTTCAAATCACTTTTCACCTTTACAACTTTTGAAAACAAATTTCAAATCATTTTCCTTACGCGAAAACACTTCCAAATATTTATTCATTTTCAGTTTATCTTTAAAAGATAAAAACCTAAAACATTTCACTTCATGTTGGAAAACATTTCCATACTTATTTAATAATAAGTAATTCACAAATCTATTTATTTTCAATACTTAGAAAATATTTAATATATTTAAAACACGATTAAGTATTTATTTTATTCTTTAAGCAAAATATTCTCTTTAAACACATTTATTTGGGTCAAAACGAATGTTGCATAAAACGTTGTTACGACAACCCAAAATCACTAGTATAGGGATTTGAAATTAAGATAGATACACAAATCCCAACACTACACAAAACATTTCCTTTCGAAAATCATTTACTATAACAACAGTGTTATAGTCCACCATTTCCTTTTATTTCTCGAAAACGTCTATTTCAACAATCAATGTTGAAATATATGGTTTCGATACTTAATACATTTTAAAACATCTTTAAATTGTTTTAATTCTATTTAAAATATCACTTTCCCAAAATATTTCTTTAATATTCATTCACTGTCCAAAATCGTGAATATACTTCGTTAACCAAATTCAACGCTTCTACATATTTTAATTTAAAGGATTATACACTGTCCAAAATCGTGGATATATCTCCTTTAATAAGCTTTCACATTTGCTTATCAAATTCAATTGGTTTTGGATTTATAAAACAACGTTTATAAATTCACATTTATATATTTTATAAAAACTTCAACTTATAAAATCCTTTAATTAACAAATTCTATTTATATCTCATTTAAATGCCAAAATCCAATTTATAAGTTAATTACTTATAAATCTTTTATTTTACAAAATCTATTCATTTTATAACTTTACAATTTATAAATCTATAAATTTCATTCACTTATGAAATCCATTTATACTTCATTTTAACACTTATAAAAACTCGTTTTATAATTCAAATATTTTAATTTATAAATATCAACTTTATAAATCTTTTATATAAACCGTTTATACTAATTCAAAAATCTCAATTTAAACCATTTTATAAATTAATCAACTACTTATTTCAAAAATCACATTTCGCAAAAATCATAAGTTTTATAACATAAAAATTATAACGTTTATTTATTTAAAATGAATTAATTCCAAAATTCAAAAAAATGTATACTTTCAAAAATCACATGAAAATCCTTTTAAAATCGAAATCGTTACTTTAACATTTTTAAAATTCCAAAAATAGGCCCAATGCTGCAACAACACCAATACATTAACCACAGCATCCAAACATCATATATCAATATGATAACATAATATATCTCAAATATCTGTAAATAAATCAACACTGCTGAGGAATCTAGTTGGATCCCTCCAACCTGTTTCCCTGCATCCACAGATGTTAGCACAATACCAGTCCCATTTTAAGACGGAATACCGCGGTACATGGGTTCATATAAAATATTGTCCGCTATTATGCGGTGCAATAGGTTCTCATCCTCTATATAATGCGGGAAATCAACTCCAAGTACATATATAATACCCATTCCACGCCACGGTGGAATATCGCGGTATATGTATTTAATATAGTAACCTCCACTTAATATACGGCGTATAGGGTCTATTTCAAAAAAATAGATAATAATTTATCATCAAAGCATACAATCAACTCAATCAAGCAATTTTAAATCTAATTATTTAAAATTTAAATCGAAACAAATTTGATTGAGTGAGAAATTCTCACCTTGCTTTCAATAACAGTTGCAGTGTTTTATTCCGAATAAAATTAAACACACGTTTAATTTTACCCAAAATTATTACTAGCTCCAATTAATCCCAATCTAGCTCCATCGCGTAGTATTCGTCAATACGAAGCCAACGCAATTCTTTTCGGCATTTTTCGACCTCGTATGAACAAGTTACAGAGTTTTAAATATTATGTGAATTATAAATATAAATAATTACTATTTTCTTTTTAAATTTTAACCTAATTTTCATCACAACCGTCCATTATAAACCCTCTAGATCTCGGCCGTTGCCTTTTTCTTCTCCCATTCGTTCAAAGCCGTGCCCCTAACAACCCATAGCCGCCATCCACGTTGAATTTTTGCCACCACTACGAGCAAAATGAAGATGATCAGAGAATTCCAAACGAAAGCCCATCTCTTGCTCCACCACTGGCTCAATTATCATGAAGCTCGGTTGCGACTTTTCCTTGGTTTTCGTGCTCAAACGTGAGGCATTCACGGCCTCTTTTCTCCCTCCTCGCTGCAAATTGGATAATCATATCCATATGGATTTGTAGCACTCACGATTCTCTACAAGTTTGTAGTTGAGGGTTTTGTCTAATTATCAATGGATTGGCCAGAAATTGAGGAACAACGAGACAAGTTTTCGGCCATTAAAACTTTAAGTGGCGGCTGTAGCTTGAAAATTAGGGTTTGTGTAAAATGAAGAAAGTTAGGTCCTTATATAGAAAATTTACGTGACACTATTCACCTCGAAATTTTTCGAATTCCAAACGAAGCATGCCGCCTGGCGCTTATGATGTTTTATCCCTATTCCGAACGCAATGGAATATATATCGGGAGCCAATTCGATCATATTTGGAAGATAGGTTTTCAAATCGACTATTTTAAATTTAAAATTCACTCAATCCGATTTCAGTGCGTTTTAGCTTGCCCCGGACAAATTGTAAATCCGATTGACACAAAATTTGAAACCATACAATAATTTAATATTACAGATCCAATGAAACTGGTTTTGTCAAAATCCGAGACTGTTTGAAAAATGACTATT
Organism: Allium cepa; assembly: GCA_030765085.1. Taxonomy (NCBI): domain Eukaryota; kingdom Viridiplantae; phylum Streptophyta; class Magnoliopsida; order Asparagales; family Amaryllidaceae; genus Allium; species Allium cepa. The sequence goes on along the minus strand of CM060940.1, from coordinate 249,862,837 downwards.
TTTACTCGTCGACTAAATATTAAATATTCAATTTCTACAATTTAACTTTTAATTAAAATTTAAAAGTTTATAACATCATTCTAACTCCAATATGATTTAATACAACTTTAGAAATCAATTTTAATCACATTAAACTCAATTTCCAATTATTTCTGTAATTTCAAATATTAAATCATCGATTTAATTATCCAATTAAACCTAGATATTCGAAATAAAATTTATTCGACTTACAAATTTTACTTGTTAATATTAAAAAACAATTAAATATACGAATTTCAAATGACAGAAATTTTGGGTAGTTACAAACTTCCCCCCTTAAAAGAATTTCGTCCTCGAAATTGCCAAGTAAGGAAAAGTTACAGAATCCATGAACTTTTCAAAACCATTTGTTCAAATTAAATTTCAAATTGATTTAAACATTTTAACTTTTCCAAAATCCATAGTTAAACTTCTTACAATAACTTTACTAAGTTTTCAAATCATACTTAGTTATCTTTTCAAAACCAACTATATCGTTTAACTTTTCACTCCAAAATCAAAGTTATAGTTTTCAAAAATTTCCAATTTTCTCAAAAATATTCTAACGTCTTAAATTTTCAGAAAATTTCACCATAACCTCCTTTGCGTGGCTTAATCCGAAAAAAAGGGCAATATATATATATATATATATATATATATCACAAATATACATCTCATCAAAGTAATGAGGCATCCCGCAGGGGAAAAAGTGTAAAAATACGATATGTAATCCGAGATATGCACCTTATATATTATTAGCGAGCATATACAGCTAATATAGCGTGAAAGCGAGCTCCAAATGCGAAGCAAGCGCAATCAGCACCTACTAAATACTCAACAACAATGAGAAATATGTATATAGAAAATAATATCGATATACAACATATACCAGAAGCAACAACAATATGTGCCAATATAGCAAATGCAACAAAAGGCAACAAATCCAACCATTAAACAACTATTGTAACAACCCACATATTTATTGATATTTATATTTAAATATTTTATTTAAATATTTTATCGTTAATCGGATTTTGGTCCGAAGCTACTTTTTGCAAACGGTCAAATTAGGACTCGAGACCACTTCCATTGAGTTCGAAACGTCGTTTGCAATCTTCTAAGTATAAACATTGATATGTTTGGGGTTAGTGGAATTTCACCACTTTTTCACTCGAGCCTTTGGTTTGGACTTTTAGCCCATTAGGCCCAAGTTCCACCCCCCTTCTTCTTCATTGCTTCATTTCATTTCCTAACACTAAAGCTTCAACAAAAATGGTGAATGGAATGAGAAATTAAAACTCCAAAGTCTTTGTTTTATTGCAACTCCAACATTCAACTCCAAATTCAAGAAGAAGACATCGGATTCAAGCTTGTGGTTGCTTCTCCATTTGCCTTCAAGCTTTGTTCTTCATTTTCATTGGGTTTTGGAGCAAAGGTGAGATTTTTATCTCACAATTCTAGTCTATAACTATATTGGACTGTTGGGAATGATTCCCTATCACTTTTGCATGCACATTTGCATTTGGTTTGAATCGAATTGGCGAAAAACTCCAATTTTTAGTGTTTTTGGTGAAATTCTGCACTTAGGTCGTTCTGCCTATGCTAGGTCGTTCGCATGGAAAAGTCTCGGCCTCAAAATAGCTCGTTTCCGACCTTAAAATGGCCTACAACGTTAGGTCGCTCGACACTCGAAATTAGGTCGTAGGTCGTATGGCTCTTAGGTCGTAGGTCGCGGGCTTTTAGGTCGTTAGGTCGCAAACACTTAGGTCGTTTCTGGCCTTAAATCCCCTATACAGCCTTAGGTCGCTCGCTCTGGCTCCTTAGGTCGTAAGTCGTGGGCCTTTAGGTCGTAGGTCGTCAGGCCGTTAGGCCTTAACTCGTGTGACCTTGGTTCTTTAAGTCGCTCGGCCTTGCCTTCCATTTTTAGGTCGCATGACCTTCTAACCCGCTAGGTCGTTGGACCTATAACCCTTAGGTCGTTAGGCCGTTAACCCACTAGGTCGCATGACCTATAACTTGTTAGGTCGCTCGACCGTTTACTCCGTTAGGTCGTATGACCTTGTTCCACTAAGTCGCTCGACCCTTAGGTCGTAACACTTTAGGTCGCACGCCTTTCACACCATTAATTCGCGAGTTTAATTAGGTCGCTTGGCCTTAAAACGTTAGGTCGCTTGACCTGTGCTATTGTTAGGTCGCGAGTTCCTTAGGTCGCTCGTCTCCCTTAGGTCGCTTGACCTGTGCTATTGTTAGGTCGCGAGTTCCTTAGGTCGCTAGTCTCCCTTAGGTCGCTTACCTGGTTGAGTCGCACCTCACCTTAGCTCGGCCATGATTAGGTCGCTTACCTGGTTGAGTCGCACCTCACCTTAGCTCGGCCATGATTAGGTCGCGAGTTTCCTTAGGGTTGCTTACTCCTTTAGGTCGTGACTCTTTAGGTCGAAACCCTTTAGGTCGCTCGATCCTATCCTTCCTTTGGTCTTCACTAGGTCGAACCCCGTAAGCGGTGGCGTTGCCCCCGCACCCCCACCTTGGGGGGTTGCCACCCCCCCTGGACCCCCCCTCCGTAGGGGATCTTATCTGAAAAATATTCAACAGAACTTGCTGAGCTGATTTCCTTGGATTTTTATCACATCTTCGAATGTGACCTTTGTGATTGATTGTTTCTACAATCGCTTCTGTGATTTGTCACTTTAAAATATAAAGGTTTCAAAACTAGTAGTAAATATCAAAACTCTTTCAACAAAATGATTTCAACTCTATTTTTAATAACAAAGCTCTTTTCTTAAACCGTTTTCCAATCTATTAGTATATACAAGCCTTTACCTCACTCGGATGAGAAATCTAATTAAACGACTTAGTAAAACAAGTGGTATGAAATGCTTGCGTTCACTTCGTCAGTTAATTCTTGGACTTGTTCGATTGAACCTCTTGTGACAATTTTATTAGTGAAGATTTACAGTTTGTTCGTAAATATTTAAGTTAAGCAAGTGGTTATGGGACATGAAGCTAAACTTCTATATTTACTAGCTTAGTGTAATTGACACTTCTCGTTGTTCTTGATGATCGCTTTATGAATTAGACTAGCAATTGCGCGATGTCTCTTTCATTGCAAGGTTAGACTAGACACCACTTGTGTGATTCCATTCACACATACCTTTCTGCTTTTTTGGTTAGTCTTGACCTCAATCTGTGTGATTCCACTCACACATGTGGGGTAGCTCCCCATGGTCTTCGGACCGTCATGTGATAGGCCTCTTTCCCTTTTTATGATTTCTGGATTTCTTGTGTTGATTTCTGGAATTTATCTCTTTGACTTGTCATGAGTACAAGTTTAGGGTATGATGCCCTCTTTGGATCTTTGAGAAGATTCTTGTGATATTGATTTATCTCTTATCGGTTGATCTCCTGTTGATCATTAATTGCATACTTATAGTAGTATGTCAGTATGGATATTTTATGATTATGCCATATCTTTTATTTTATATCATGTCATCTGATATTTATAGCTAGACTGATCCGTTTATTATTTTCTTATAAATAATACTCGGGTCAGACCGAGATGTTACAGGTGCTACTGCTTGACTCCTCCCCCAGTGATTCACTACTCAGACTTTTGGCTACTTGTTTAGATTAGCAGCTTTTGTTGTTTACACTTGAGATATAGACTCATAGTTGTATTCTTTTGTATAGCACGCGTTGCTATTCTTTTGTATGATCGTGGATCTTTTTAGACCACTACTCTGATGTACACTTTTATGTGATATATATTCATATCTCTTTCCGCCTTTGTGATCTGGATATCTGTGATTGATTCGCATGTTATGCTTACTTCTATATTTGTTTCCGAAGATTATTTTATAGCCACCGTGTGATAAGAAATTACATGGATGGTCGCTCCTCAACAGCCTTATTCTCCGCGCTAGTTGACAGCACTACACCGTAGTGTTCTTGGCTAGCGTGGGTATAGAGGTGGGGCGTCACAACTATCATCCAACTAACATCCATAACCAAATCAACATACATTCACTTCTCATTAATATTTATTGAATTGATTTTCAATTATTCAATTTTTTTCAACTTCATTAGCTTCTAATGAATTAACACTTACATTCAGTATTCTATATCAATTCATTTACATTCGATTGATTAATATTCAATCCATTTATTAATTCAATTGCTAATTCATTTAACCACAAAAGTTGAATTTCATTACATGACTCAAGCACATATCCATCACTTCACTTTATAAATTTACTTCGATACCAAAATCAACTTCATTCAACATTACTTAAGTTATATTCCATTTCAAACATCATTTGTTTAACTTAACTTAAATTTCTACTTATAAATCCAATTCTGTAAATTCTATTTACTTTTACCAAAGTCAAATTTCATCACTTATTCTAATTCATATCTCGTTTTGCTTAAAAAAATTGTTTAACCATTTTATTATTTGGTTTCATTTACATTTCACATTTTACAAGTTATACAACTTATATGTTTAAACTTCCAAATCTTATTAAATAATCACTTATCTAATCCAATTCAACTTATTTAACTTTCCTTTAGTTAAATTCCAAAACATATATTTACTATGCTAACCCAAATTCTTTATTCTTTACCAAAGCCAAATTTAATATCTCATATTATAAGTCCAAAACTCGTTTCACTTATATTCAACAATTTCAATTCATAGTTCAAATTCATTTTTATTTACCACTCATATTTATAAATATATTCATATAGTTTCACTTCTTATATATATATAAGATTATTTCACAATTGTAAATCACTTTAATTAAGATTCCATACTTAATAATTCATTTTCTTATACAATTATTCTTTTAATTAACTTATATATATTCTTACATTTTCAACAACCAAACAATCAATTTATATACACCTTAATAATTCTGAAAAATTATTTCTTTATATATAAAATATAATCAAGGTAAAATTATTTCATTTACCCAATTTAAAATAATACTATGTCTGTTTATCTCGTTTAAGAGTTTAGAAACCCCTATCAATACGGTTGTACTTCCCACACCGACCAGAATTTTTAAACAGCTCAACGGATAAGCAAACACAACATAAAACATTTTTATATTCACTAACAAATACGTGTTCGTATCTATGATTACACTCACACTCATTTAGAGTACTACTGGCTCTATCTCTAATGAGTAATTCCCAACAGAGCCAAGGTTGTTACTTAACCAAATGCTCTGATACCAGATGTAACATCTTTGGGATTTTCGACTTCCGAAATCGACATTAATACGTCCACTGTATCGACTGTCGAGAAATCGAAGGCCGGAAAACCGAATTGTTTGGGTTAAAGAAGAAGAGGTAGAAGATGGAAGAAGAAAAAAAGAAGAAGCAATAGAAACAATAACAGAATCTCACAATCGCAGCGGAACAACATATAATAGATAAATGAATATCTTTAAAACAAAGAACTATATCAGTTATTACTTTACATCACATTACATTACATTATCAGAGTTTACAAAAAAAACAACGAAAAAGAAATACTATATACAAGTTGATACGCCATGCCATCCAGCTTGCCTTCAGATCTCTACAGCAACTCCTGAATTCCAGAATGACCCGATAACTTGACTCCAGGCCGCCCCTTTGGAAATTTGTGGGAACCCAGAGTTTAGGAAGGGAACAACAAACTCCAAGTCTGTCGTGGGACTGGTGTGAGAACTTAAAACAGTTTATCTTTAAAAATAAACAAAGAAATATTTTAAAATAGATCCACAATGCTTTTAGAAAATGTAACTACCATAAGGCCTCCTGCACACACACATAATGCAAATGCAGAATCGAAGGAGATTTCTCCTTATGATAGTCAAACATGCTTGATACGCAAATTTCTTTGATATTATTACTATAAGTGCAAAGTGTAGAAAAACATTTCGAAAGTATAATATAAATCTTAGCCAACATATGACCATTATCGTTTGCCTACTATAGCTACCATCTAAACAGTGGGGCGCCACCATAAGTAAATGGCAGGTTATACAACTAAAACCGTACAAGTCTCGTATTGTTTCTTCGAATTTTCCAACAAATGGTCAGGCCAAGGAACTTTCCATTGCCACATGGGTACGCCTCTGGAGAGACGCCCCGAGAACCTAACCGGATCTCTGCCAACACAAGGTCGGGTTACCTCTAGCCAGGTAACTACTGACACGAGTATGCCATCCCCCGGTCGTAACCGACCTAAATCCCGGGATTCACCAACAACCAGAAAGAAATAAATTTGCAGCAACCACATAGGTTAAGTATTTGGTCTCCAGAAGGAAATGAACATACCCTGTGGGGGCACTATCCCTAAATAACCTTGCTGCATTCTTCCTGTTTTGACCAATTCCGAGGTGTGAGGTAGGACGAAGTCTCGTCCACAAAGCTACGCTTTTTCATAAAATCCACGCTTTGATCAACAAATGATCTGCAGCACTCAGCATGTGTGACGCCCCACCTCTATACCCACGCTAGCCAAGGGCACTACGGTGTAATGTCGTCAACTAGCACGGAGAATAAGGCTGTTGAGGAGCGACCATCTGTATAATTGCTTTGTGCGAGTACCGATATGCCAGATAAAATATAACTTGCATTTTTTTCAAGAGGAAATCCGACATACCGACACAAACTCAAAGCTACTACACAGTGGCTATAATGTCTTCGGAAACAAATATAGAAATAAACATAACACAAATCAGTCACTGATAATTCATATCACAAAGTCGGAAAATAGATATGAATATATAACACATGAAAGTGTACATCATAGTAGTGGTCAGAAAGATCCACAATAACCCAAAAGAATAGCAACATGTGCTATACAAAAGAATAAGTACACAACTATGAGTCTATATCTCAAATGTATACAACCAAAAACTACTAATCTAAGTAGTTAGCCAAAAATTAGGACAATGATCCCTGGTGAGAAGTTAAGCAGAAGCACCTGTAACATCTCGGTCTGACCCAAGTATTATTTAATAAGAAAATAATAAACTGATCAGTCTAGCTATAAATATTAGATGAAATGATATAGAATAAAAGATATGGCATAAGCGTATAATAACCATAATGGCATACTACTATAAGTATGTAAATGATAATCAACAAGAGATTAAACAATATCACAGGAACCTTCTCAAAGATCCAAATCCACAAAAAGGTAATGACACAAGAATTCACCAATGCACAAAAATTAATAAAACATATCAATGAAAATAACGAAAATTGGTGATGCACAAATTCCAGAAATCAACACACGAAATCCAGAAATCATAAAAAGGGGGAAACGCCTATCACAAACGGGAGCATAAAGCTCACCAACACGTGTATCACAAACAGAACGCTAAATCCATGGTTGCTAACCATCACAAATTGAGCCGAAGCTCCACAAACGGCCCGAAGACCATGGGTTGCTACCCCACTAATTTGAGTCTAAACTCCACAAAACGGGGTTTAGTCTCCCTCGTAGACAAAGAGACATCGCATATTGCTAGTCTAAATCACAAAACTGATCGCCGTTGATCATCAAGAAAGTGTCAATTACACTAAGCTAGTAAATATATGAATTTAGCTTCATGTCCCATAACCACTAGCTTAACTTAAATATTTACGAACAAATTGTAGATCTCCACTAGAAAATTGTCACAAGAGATTCAATCGAACGAGTCCAAGAATTAACCAATGAAGTAAACGCAAGCGTTTCATACCACTTGTTTTACTAAGTCGTTTAATTGGATTTCTCATACGAGTGAGGTAAAGGTTTGTATATACTAATAGATTGAAAAAGGTTTAAGAAACGAGCTTTGTAATAAAATAGTGTTGAAATCATTTTGAAGAAAGGGTTTTGATATTTACTACTAGCATTGAAAACCTTTATATTTTGAAGTGACAAATCACAAAAATGATTGTAGAAACAATCAATCGCTAAAATTCACATTCGAAGACGTGAATAAAAATCCAAAGAAATCGATACCGAATCCATCAAAATGGATATTCCTAAAGTTCCCGAAGGAAAGAAGTCATCAAAGTCAATAAAAATGATAACAAAAAATAAGGAAAGAACACGAATCGATTAAATTTGAAAACCACGCAAAATAGGCGAAATAGGCAAAATAGCAACAGGTCGGTTGGCCGGCTACAGAGCTCGGTCGACCGGACCCTGTTCTGGAAAATTCTCGGGAAGCAGGTCGGTCGACTGAGCTCTGTAGCTGGTCGACCGGACCAGAGACAGAGAAGTGCTATGCACTTTGGTAGCAGATCGGTTGGCCGGCCTCAGACCTCGATCGACCGGAGACTGTTTCCAGCTCCTCCCAGCCTATCTGAGTAAGGGCCAAATCTCCACCAAATTTAAATCGAACGAGCAATGGACGCTAGGGGTTAATGCCAATCGACTACCCGGCCCTATAAGCTCTTCGATGCATCACCAAATCATGATGGAAGATCAAAGCTATGATTTTTAAGGATTTGGCTTTCAAAACACTAAAATTGGAATATTCACAAAACCAACCCAAATCAAAATCAAATGCACATGAATAAGTGTTAGGAATTCATACCCGACATTCAAAGATAAATATAAGCATAGATGTGAGATAAAAATCTCACCTTTTCACAAAAACAATGAAGAAGAAGCTTGAAAGCAAAGGGAGAATCAACCACTCTTCAACACAACCCAAACGAGCTTGAATGTATGCTCAAAAATAAGAACATTCCCAAAGTTAGGTTTAGGAATTTCTGAAATTGATAAGAGAATGAGTTGGAGAAGAAGAAGAGGCTTACCAAAATTTCTTCTATTATTTTGGAGCTAGAGCTTGATTTGCAAAAGAAAACTAGGGCTTGAGTTTCAATTTCCCATTCCACTCTCCATTGTTATAAAAGCTTGAGTATTAGGAAAATAGAAAGGAAGTAAATGAAGAGGAGAGGGTTGGGACTGAGTTAATAAGTGGGATTATAGGGCTCAGCACAAATCAAAGCCCTAAGTGAAAAGTGCCAAAATTCCACTAACTCCAAACATATCAAAGTTTATACTCAAAAAGATCGCAAACGCCGTTTTGAACTCAATGAAATTGGTCTCGAGTCCTTATTCGACCGTATGCAAAAAGTAGCTTTTTGGAATAAATTCCGAGTATCGATAAAATATTTAAATATAAAATCGATAAATATGTGGATTGTTATAGCATGCCACGTTACCAAATTGGGAATATATCACTATTAACCATCAACTACATAACCTCTGAGCTCGTACGTCTCAGAAAAGGGTGTTAAACTAAGACAATAAATTCTCCGCCACCAACAGAAATGTATTTGATAGAAACCAGCTTTACATCTCAAAATGTAACGTCAGAAATACAATCCATACAAGTCTGTTTTGGGTTCAAACAGAACCGAAGGCACTTCCAAAGAAGCCCTTGCAAATCCGGATATTCACTAATCATGTCCGGCATTCCCATCACAAAGGGTGATAAAATCTCTATATCGGGGATCGGCCGATGTAGAGACATTCGACGGTAACCCTTCCGTTTTCGAAAATATCCGGTCTTCAACACCGGTCTTCAAAATGCTGTCCATTACGACGTATCACTATTCGGAATGGGATTTATGACCCAAAGGTCCTCTCCCCGCTAAACCGAATAACGAGCGCTTATTTTAAAAATAAGTGTAGCATTCAAATTCAAGCAAATCACAACCAATACCCATTTAAAGGTAAATATTGTTAGTCGGTTATTTAACTATCAATAGATACGCACAACATCACTAGATTCCAAATAATTTTTCCAAATTATTTATTTTCCAAAAATATCTTTACAAGGTATATTTTTCCACACATCAACCATTTTAAAACAAATTTCAAATCACTTTTCACCTTTACAACTTTTGAAAACAAATTTCAAATCATTTTCCTTATGTGGAGACACTTCCAAATATTTATTCATTTTCAATTTATCTTTAAAAGATAAAAACCCAAAACATTTCACTTCATATTGGAAAACATTTCCATACTTATTTAATAATAAGTAGTTCACAAATGTATTTATTTTCAATACTTAGAAAATATTCAATATACCTAAAACACGATTAAGTATATATTTTATTCTTTAAGGAAAGCGTTCTCTTTAAACACATTTATTTGGTTCAAAACGAATGTTGCGTAAAACGTCGTTACGACAACCCAAAATCATTAGTATAGGATTTGAAATTAAGATAGACATATAAATCCCAATACTATATAAAACATTTCCTTTTGAAAATCATTTACTATAACAACAGTGTTTAGTCCACCATTTCCTTTTATTTCTCGAAAACGTCTATTTCAACAATAAACGTTGAAATCTGTGGTTTCGATACTTAATACATTTTAAAACATCTTTAAATCCTTTTAATTCTATTTAAAATATCACTTTCCCAAAATATTTCTTTAATATATTATTCACTGTCCAAAATCGTGAATATACTTCGTTAACCAAATTCAATACTTCTACATAATTTAATTTAAAGGATTATCCACTGTACAAAATCGTGGATATATCTCCTTTAATAAGCTTTCATATTTACTCATCAAATTCAATTGGTTTTGGATTTATAAAACAACGTTTATAAATTCACATTTATATATTTTATAAAAAAATTCAACATATAAAATCCTTTAATTAACAAATTCTATTTATATCTCATTTAAATGCCAAAATCTAATTTATAAGTTAATTACTTATAAATCTTTTATTTTACAAAATCTATTCATTTTATAACTTCACAATTTATAAATCAATAAATTTCATTCACTTATGAAATCCATTTATACTTCATTTTAACATTTATAAAAACTAGTTTTATAATTCAAATATTAGATTTATAAATATTAATTTTGTAAATCTTTTATATAAACCGTTTATAATAATTCAAAAATCCCAGTTTAAAGCATTTTACAAATTAATCAACTACTTATTTCGAAAATCACATTTCGGTTATATTTCACAAAAATCATATTTTTATAACATAACAATTATAACGTTTATTTATTTGAAATGAATTAATTCCAAAATTCAAAAAAATGTATACTTTCAAAAATCACTTGAAAATCCTTTTAAATTCGAAATCATTACTTTAACATTTTTAAAAGTCGAAAAATAGGCCCAATGCTGCAACAGCACCAATACATCAACCACGGCATCCTAACATCATATATCAATATGATAACAGAATATATTTCAAATATCTGCAAATAAATCAATACGGTTGAGGAATCCAGTTGGATCCCTCCAACCTGCTTCCCTGCATCCATAGATGTTAGCACAATACCAATCCTGTTTCAAGACGGAGTATCGTGGTACATTGGTTCATATAAAATATTATCCGCTATTATGCGGCGCAATAGGGTCTCATCCGCTATATACTGCGGGAAATCAACTCCAAGTACATATATAATACCAATTCCACTTCACGGTGGAATATCGTGGTATATGTGTTTAATGTAATAAACTACGCTTAATATACGACGTATAGGGTCTATTTCAAAACAATATATAATAATTTATCATCCAAGCATACAATCAGCTCAATCAAGCAATTTGAAGTCTAACTATTTAAAATTTAAATCGAAACAAATTCGATTGAGTGAGAAGTTCTCACCTTTCTTTCAATAACAGTTGAAGTGTTTTATTCCGAATAAAATAAAACACACGTCTAATTTTACCCAAAATTATCACTAGCTCCAATCAATCCCAATCCAGCTCCATCGCGTAGTATTCATCAATACGAAGCTAATGCAATTCGTTTTGTTATTTTTCGACTTCGTATGAACAAGTTACAGAGTTTTAAAAATTGTACGAATTATAAATATAAGTAATTACTATTTTCTTTTTAAATTTTAACCTAATTTTCATCACAGCTGTCCATTACAAACCCTCCAGATCTCGGCCATTGCCCTTTTCTTCTCCCCTTTGTTCAAAGTCGTGCCCCTAACAACCCATAGCCGCCATCCGCCACCACTACGAGCAAAATGAAGATGATCAGAGAATTCCAAACGAAAGCCCATCTCGTGCTCCACCACTGGCTCAATTATCACGAAGCTTGGTCGCGACTTTGCCTTGGTTTTCGTGCTCAAATGCGAGGCATTCACGGCCTATTTTCTCCCTCCTCGCTGCAAATTGGATAATCATATCCGTATGGATTTGTAGTACTCGCGATTCTCTACAAGTTTGTAGTTGAGGGTTTTGTCTGATTATCAATGTATTAGCCAGAAATTAAGGAAGAATGAGACAAGTTTTCGTCCATTAAAACTTTAAGTGGCGGCTGTAGCTTGAAAATTAGGGTTTATGTAAAATGAAGAAAGTTAGGTCCTTATATAGAAAATTTACGCGGCACTATTCATCTCAAAATTTTCCGAACTCCAAACGAAGCGTGTCGCATGGTGTTTATAATGTTTTTCCCCTATTTGGAAAGCAATGGAATATATATCGGGAGCCAATTCGATCGTATTTGAAAGATAGGTTTTCAAATCGACTATTTAAAATTTAAAATTCACTCAAACCAATTTCAGTGCATTTTAGCTTGCCCCGTACAAACCGTAAATCCGATTGACACGAAGTTTGAAACCATACAATAATTTAACATTACAGATCCAATGAAACTAGTTTCGTCGAAATCCGAGACAGTTTGAAAAATGACTATTTTTACTCGTCAATTAACTATTAAAATATTCAATTTCTACAATTTAACTTTTAATTAAAATTTAAATGTTCTATAACATCATTCTAACTCCAATATGATTTAATAAAACTTTACAAATCAATTTTAATCACATTAAACCTAATTTTCAATTATTTCTGTAATTTCAAATACTAAATTATCGTTAGTTATCCAATTAAACCTAGATATTCGAAATAAAATTTATTCGACTTACAAATTTTACTTGTTAATATTAAAAATAATAATTAAATATACGAATTTCAAATGACAGAAATTCTGAGTCGTTACAAATCGAATGAAAAATCCTAACATGAAATGGTGCGATTCACCTCGAACTTGTGTACTCAAATTCGGATCGAATTAATTATGCGAATAAAACAACGTATGTACAACTTGCATATTTATTCCAATCTTTTTCATCACAATTTCATTTTCAATTCACATTATAAATCTCATTCATTTATACACATTTTGTCTCTCATCAATTAATAATAAAAAATTTCTCCGTTTAATGAAAAAATATTAATAAATAACATTACTACATCTCACTTCATTTTAAATCACATTCATTTTATCATATAGTATTTCTCATTTAATATTTTTCAATCATTTCATAAGAAATTTCCTTAAGTTTATAGCCAATTTATAAAGCTTAACTTCTTTTATAAAACATTATTCGAATTTAAAAGTTATCACAACTTTAATTACATCCATTTCTTACAACATCCATTTATTTCATAAACAATTTACGGGTCATGACTTTATTTATAATCATTTCATTTTAGTTCATATTCGTTTATTCAATTAGTAGTCACGTTTACTTCTTTGGAGACCTATATTTTGGAAGGTTTAAATCGATAATAATCCACACATGTCCGACTTAAACAATCCGGAACATAGATAATCGATGGGGTTAAGTAAGAAAAATAAGAAGAGAAGAAGAAAACAAAACACAGAATCTTAGAGCAGAAGCGATAAAATATAGTAAGCAAATACACGATTCATGAAGCTATTTACTATACATTTTTATTATAATCTATACACATTTATCAGAGTTACACACACACACACACACACACACACACACACACATCAGGAATAGATAATCACTACATCATAATAGCATGATTCGTGGGATAATAATAATATACCAAAACTCCATCTTCGTCCTCCAGAGAATAGTCTTCAATGCGCTAAAAAAACTCAGGACTGACCCGAGCGTAATGAAAAGACAAAACATTCGAGTCAGGACTAAAATACTCTTATGTAAGTCAAATCAATTCACAGAATATGAGTGCAATAACTTAAGAGATGTTATGAGATTTTCCATCTCCTAAGGATCCGTTAAACTATTTATATATATTAGAATAAGCTATAATATATAATGTCTATTAGTAAAATAATTATCAAAATAGCGTTAAGGCTTTACATTGATCCATCTTAACACATTTTACTGTTTTAAACCAAAGTTGTCATGGGCTCGTATAGGGATAAATATGACAAGGCACGTGATGCAATACCTAAGGTAGATTTCTACCAGTTTACCCTTTCTGGCTGTTCGTAACCCATCCGTGGCCGACCGCGACAATCAATCGAACTGACAAAAAGGCGCACCCATTGAATACAAAATCATAATAGTAATATGAGGAATCAACGTCTCTAGAAGTAGCTAAACTCAATAGCCAGATATTGGCTCCTGTTTTAGTCATTTTAATTATGACACAAGTGTCAAGGCTATCCATCATCGTTCTCTTACTTTATTCCAGTAAACGTCGCCAATTTAACCACTACATTCTGCATATCATCCACCGCGTACACAACTGTCATAGTGGTTCCAATATTGACATAGAGTATGTCAATAAATGGCCCCAATCTCTTTGACAACAAAACGTTGTTTCACAGACTGGTTGGTTCTTTAATATTTTGAAAACAATTTATACATGATATCAAAATATCATATTCGCTTTAAAAATCATATTTTACTTAAAACTGTTAATTCAATTTGACATATCGATTCACTTTGTAATTTGGTTCAAATTACAATTTAGGTCACAACTCACTTTAACCCTATTTGTACTTAAATCAAAAATTTAAATATAAACGTACCACCTTTTTTATTCGTTTGAATTTAGAAAATAGTTTTAAGTGGTTTAAAATAGCTAAATAGTTAAACAGTTTAATAGAAATTAAATTGAGTTTTAAAAAAATGGTTTATAAAGTTTAAACAATTTAATAGAAAATAATTTGAATATTTAAAGAATATATATTTTAAATAGTTATACTAAAAATATTCATTTAAAAGTAGTTTCAAAGTTAAACCAGTTCACTTTTCAAATTTTCCAATTCAAATCAGCTCCAATTTTCATTCCAATTTCAAGTCGAATTTTATTTCGATTTCAAATTAATTTCAATGTCAATTTCAAATTAATTTCAACTACAATTCCAAATTAATTTAAATTCCAACTCCAAATTAATTTCAATTTTAGACCATTTTGATTAATATCAATTCCGTGTTTGAATCCAAAATATCGATTTAACCACTTAAATCAAATTTACCCTCAATATTCAATTACAAACCCAAATCTTAAAATATAATCAATTTCGAGCTCAAATTCAAAATACCATTTTATATCACTTTTACATGGCAATATTGAAAGTTTGAATAAAAGTCCAAATCTTTAAAACAATTCAATTTCTACAATTCATGTTATATTTTGATTATATCTTCAAAATCTCAACTTCAATTACTTAAACAACTTAGTTTACCCAATTTAAATTTCAACATTTCGAGCTCAAATTTGAAAAATAATTCAATTTAAACAATCCTATTTTAATTTCTAAAAACCAAATCATTTAAATAATTTCAAATCAAAAATTCAAAATTATTTAAATTTAACCAATCCGGTGTCCGCATATAATTCTCTATCCTATGGCCAAGTGAATCAATCTTTTCAATTTAAATCCAAGTATGGATATATATCATTTCAATCCAGAATAAATGTAATAGGTATATATCATTTCAACCTATTTCTTAATTTATTCGAAATAATTTAGTTTACAGTTTTATATACTGTAATAAATATACAATGTGATAACATAATATATAAATACACATCCAAAATATCAATTAATAACATCCATCTCAAACAATCATCCAAAAAGTCAATATTCACAACAGTCAACCAATTATCGATAATTCAGGGATTTTTCTAGTAGTTTAAATCCAAATTCAATTTTAACTATCAATCTAAATTCTATCAATTTATTCAGATGTCAATCAAATGTCAAATTAAATTTACATGACAACCGTCAATAAATTCAAATTACTTCACGACATGAGTTTTTCCCAACATAAAATATAATAGTTAAACGTGAGTGTAAAATACTCACCATTCATTTGAAATTGAAAATATCTTCAACTTCATATAAATGCCAATCCAAAGTCAAGCTACAGAAGACGTCGATATGATTCCAACGCCTCTCGTTTCGTCCGAAACAGACCTCATATGCACAAGGTACGATTTAATTTATTTAACGACCTATCTCCTACAACAAGCACGAATGAGGCACGCCTGCTTCGCCTCTCTTCTTCCAGGTCGCGTTCGACTTATTTATTATTTTTAAACGCCGCCACCCGAAATCGCGTCGCCGACCATCCAAGCTGCCACCTCCACCCAGCTCGTGACCCACGCCTTAGCAGCTCATCCACCACGACGCCTTCACAACGCACGCCACAAAACCCAAAACAACTGCACGCTCTCGACTACGCCACCGCGCCTCCTCACGCAGCCGCCGCCTTGTTTCCCATCCATCGCCTCGGCATGAACATCGAAGCCCAAATCCTAAACTCAACGATCCTCCACAATCATCATCGCACAAGCACTCATGCTCCTCCCTCCACGTGATGATGCACTCTCGTGCTTCCATGACCGTTGTTCCCCATTTATCTGTTTTTAACTTTTTTTAGTTGCCTTAAATTTATTTGAACGAGAGAAGAGGGGAAATGGAAAGGGGTACGGCTTAAAGAATGATGCGTGTTGAACAAAATGATGGCAGTTTTTATTTATATATTTATATTTAAATAAGAAAATATCTCACCCGAATGGCCTGTGTAAATCTGAACTCCAAACGTAGCATGCCGTTTGGCGTTCCTAATGTTTTACCCCTATTTCTAACATAATGAAACTAGTTTCGAGGCCTAGTTCGATCATATGCAGAAGATAGATTTTCAATGTCAAATTTTTTCATCGAATTCCAAATTTATTTCTGCACGTTTCTATCTTGCACGACAAAATGACATGTCTGATCGCCATGAAACTTGAAATCTTAAAATAATTCACTATACGAATCCCATGGAACTAGTTTCGTCCAAATCCAAGTGAGTGGCCAAAATGGCTATTTTAAGTCGTTAATTAAAATATAAAATTTCAAATTATTCACATATAAATCCACTTTTAAATATTAACAATGTTCATTCATATTTATATAAAATTTGAATCAATTTTTGATACCATTTTTAATCATATTAAATCCGTAATTCAATTATTCAAATAATCTTCTATATAAAATTAAACCAATTGAATTATCTAATAAATTAATATTAAAAATCATTAAATTTTTATTTCTACCCATATTTATCCATTAATTACGTTAAATTTAATAATTTAAAATAGCTAAAAATACGGGTTGTTACAACTTTCCAAATTATTTATAACACATTTCATAAATTGTTAACTAATTTCACAATTATGAAACTTATTTAATCACAATTTCAATTTAAACATTCTAAGCATAATGTTCACACTTGTATATTATTACGTCACATGCCAAAAATGTATACCATAATTCTATTCATTTGCTAAATATAGATCTAAATAATTAAACCTTGTTTCACTTACTTTAAAATTAAGGTCATCCAATTCAATTGCATAATTTTACACAATTACTAAGTTTCAGCTCATATATTAATTCAGAAGTTTTCGACTATCCAAAATATCCAGATATTCCATTTATTTTAGTAGTTCAAACCACCATTCAACAAAATAACAAGATTCACCACGAAACATTTCAATTTCATAGAAAAATATCCTAATTATTCACTTTTGAATAATACTACCATTATTTACATAATACTGGGAAACCAGTTTCTAAACATCGGTATTTTAGTTCTCAAATTTTTGTTTAAATTCTTTTTACTCAGATTAAACTTAGAAATCATGTTTGTAACAACCCGCATATTTATCGAGTTTGTATTTAAATATTTTATTTAAATATTAACTCGTTAATCGGATTTTGGTCCGAAAATCTACTTTTTGCAAACGGTCAAATTAGGACTCAAGACCACTTCCATTGAGTTCGAAATGTCGTTTACAACTTTTTTAAGTATAAACATCGATAGGTTTGGAGTTAGTGAAATTTCACTAACTTTTCCCGCTTTGGACTTTGGGTTAGTTTAGCCTATTAAGCCCAAGTTCCAACCCTCTTCTCCTCACTCTTCATAAATTTCCTAACTAATCAAGCTTTGGCATTAATGGCGGAGGAAATGGGAAATTAAAATTCCAAAACTCAAATTCAATTGCAATCCATCTTTCTACTCCAAATTCAAGAAGAATACATTGGATTCAAGCTTCTTGTGCTTAGATAGAAGAAGGATTGATTCTTGCTTGCTTAAAACTTCATTTTCATTGATATTTGGTGCAAAGGTGAGATTTTTATCTCACAAATCTAGTCTATAACTATATTGGACTGTTGGGAATGATTCCCTATCACTTTTGCATGCACATTTGCATTTGGTTTGGATTGGATTGGCGAAAAACTCCAATTTTTAGAGTTTTGGTGAATTTTCTGCACTTAGGTCGTTCTGGCCATTTTCGTGTGTTCAGAGTTAGGTCGCTCGCGACCTAACCCTTAGGTCGTAGGTCGTTTCTGGCCTTAAATTCCCTCTGCAGCGTTAGGTCGTTAGCCTCGGAATTAGGTCGTTGAGCCTTAGGTCGTAGGTCGTATGGACCTTAGGTCGTAGGTCGTTTCTGACCTTAAATTCCCCCTGCAGCGTTAGGTCGTTAGCCTCGGAATTAGGTCGTTGAGCCTTAGGTCGTAGGTCGTATGGACCTTAGGTCGTAGGTCGTTTCTGGCCATTTCTAACGTCTTCGAAGTTAGGTCGTATGGACCTTAGGTCGTAGGTCGTATGGACCTTAGGTCGCTAGGTCGTATGGCTTTAGGTCGCTAGGTCGTATGACCTTAGGTCGTTAGGTCGTATGGCTTTAGGTCGCTAGGTCGTATGACCTTAGGTCGTTAGGTCGTATGGCTTTAGGTCTCTAGCTCGTATGACCTTAGGTCGTTAGGTCGTTTGGCTTTTAGGCCGCTTCCACGCTAGGTCGTTCGACCCTTAGGTCGTAACACTTAGGTCGCTCGCCTCTTAAGTCGCTAGGTCGCATGCCTTTAGGTCGCGTTTCTTTATTAGGTCGCGTGTCTTTGTTAGGTCGCTGACCTTCTTAACTCGCATGACCTAACCCCTAGGTCGTTGGGCCTCGTTTCTACTTGGGTCGCTGCTTCTTATAGGTCGCTCGGCTCCTTAATTTCTTTAGGTCGTTTGAGTGTTAGGTCGCGAACCCATTTTAGGTCGCATGACCTTTACCGTTTAGGTCGCTGTACCACTAGGTCATGCCCCTTAGACCCCTAGGTCGCAACCATTAGGTCGCTTGACCCTATCCCTCTTAGGTCGTTAGACCTCATTTTATCTTCACTAAGTCGTACCGTTTTGGACGGGGTGCTGCCCCGCACCCCACCGGGGGCGCTGCCCCCTAGATCCCCGCAACCTGACCGGGCAGGTCGAACCCCGTAAGCGGTGGCGTTGCCCCCGCACCCCCACCTTGGGGGGTTGCCACCCCCCCTCCGTAGGGGATCTTATCTGAAAAACATTGAGCTGATTTCCTTGGATTTTATTCACATCTCCGTAAGCGATTTTTGTGACTGATTGTTTCTACAATTGCTTCTGTGTTTTGTCACTTTATAATATAAACGTTTCAATACTAGTAGTAAATATCAAAACTCTTTTAACAAACAATTTCAACTCTATTTTTAATAACAAAGCTCTTTTCTTAAACTGTTTTCCAATCTATTAGTATATACAAACCTTTACCTCACTCGGATGAGAAATCTAATTAAACGACTTAGTAAAACAAGTGGTATGAAACGCTTGCGTTCACTTCGTCGGTTAATTCTTGGACTTGTTCGATGAACCTCTTGTGACAATTTTATTAGTGAAGATTTACGGTTTGTTCGTAAATATTTAAGTTAAGCAAGTGGTTATGGGACATGAAGCTAAACTTCTATATTTACTAGCTTAGTGTAATTGACACTTCTCGTTGATCATGACGATCATTCTGATGATTTAGACTAGCAACTGTGCGATGTCTCTTGTTGCGAGGTTAGACTAGACACCACTTGTGTGATTCCACTCACACATACCTTTTTGCTTTTTGGTTAGTCTGGACCTTAATCTGTGTGATTCCATTCACACATGTGGGGTAGCTCCCCTTGGTCTTCGGACCGTCATGTGATAGGCCTCTTTCTCTTTTCTATGATTTCTGGACTTCTTGCATTGATTTCTAGAATTTATGTCATTGACTTGTTATGAGTACAAGTTTGGGGTATGATGCCCTTTCCGAATCTTTGAGAAGATTCTTGTGATATTGATTATCTCTTATTGATTGATCTTTTGTTGACCATTATTTACATACTTATAGTGGTATGTCATTATGGATGTTTATGTTTATGCCATATCTTTTATGGTATATCATGTCATCTGATATTTTTAGCTAGACTGACCCGTTTATTATTTTCTTAAATAATACTCGGGTCAGACCGAGATGTTACAGGTGCTTCTGCTTGACTTCTTCCCAGGGATTCATCACTCTGACTTTTGGCTAACTGTTTAGATTAGCAGTTTTTGTTGTATACACTTGAGAGATAGACTCATAGTTGTATTCTTTTGTATAGCACGTGTTGCTATTCTTTTGTATTATCGTGGATCTTACTGACCACTACTCTGATGTACACTTTCATGTGTTAGTTATATATTCATACCTTCTTCCGCCTTTGTGATATGGATATCTGTGACTGATTTGTGATATGATTATTTCTATGTTTGTTTCCGAAGATTATTTATAGCCACCATGTGATAAGCAATTACATGGATGGTCGCTCCTCAACAGCCTTATTCTCCGTGCTAGTTGACAGCACTACTCCGGAGTGTTCTTGGCTAGCGTGGGTATAGAGGTGGGGCGTCACAGCTTGGTATCAGAGCCAAACTTCGGAACAATGTAGAATAACTTAACACGGATCATCGTCCTAGGTCTATCTTAGGAGTCATACCATAGGATTAATTCGAGTCTTCGTACCGATTCATCCTATTTCCTTTATGATTCCTTGTTTTATCTATCAAGATTGCTTGATGTTCATTGGTAAATAACCTTCTTTCTTCTCTTCTTTCTTTCTTTAAGGAAGAGAATGTCTAGACCAGGCCGTCCCAGAACTGGATCATCTGGTGCTGCTCCTCCGGATGGAGTTTTTATGACTTCTCAACAGCTTCTTGATTTAGTAACTAATGCTCAAGCAGCTGGAGCTAACCCGGAACCTACTCACCCAAAGTCGGGATTTGCACGCTTGTGCAGCGATTACACCAACTTGGGTGGGAAGCCCTTCAAAGGTTCGGAAAATATCATCGAGGTCCAGGCTTGGTTAAAATCATGCGATCGAATCTTTTCTCGCATGAACCTTATCGATCTCCACCGCGTTCAGGTGGCTTCCAGCATGCTCCAGGAGAGAGCATTGGACTGGTACGAACTCCTTATTTCAGAAGTTAATGAAGCAGATCTCACCTGGGAGCAATTTCAGGGACGCTTCGAGTTAATGTTTGTACTAGAAGCTGGGAAAGTAACCTTGGCTCGACGTTTTATAGACCTTGTTCAAGGTCAATCCTCTGTGACTGATTACGTCGCAGCCTTCGAGTCGCTTTCCAAATATAGGGTTGAATACATCAACACCCCATTGAAGAAGAACCAGAGATTCGTTTATGGCTTAAATAAGAATCTTAAGAAGCCACTGCTCCTGAAACTAGAAATCGCATTTGATCAACTCGTCGATATCGCTCTTCGTCTTGAAGAGGCTGATAGAGAGAGTGATGTTGAAGTGGAAGGCGTTAAACCAAACTTCAACAACAAGAAGAGGCCAAACAAATTCAAGGGTCCTTATCCCAACAAAAAGGGTAAGCAGGCAACCCCTGCGGCAAAGTCTCCTTCTCCTAGTGGTGCGAGTTGCTTCAACTGTGGGTCTGGGGATCATTATGCGAATAAGTGCTCTAAGCCCAAATCTTGTCGCTATTGTAAGAGCCCGGATCATTACATACATCAATGCCTCAAGCGTAAAGGCAAGAAGGAAGGAAAGTTGAATGTGGCTCAAGCCCCTGGCAACACATCTCGTGGCCAAGGTATTTCTCATTCCATTCTTGATGGTATTATTTTATTTCGTGATCAACCTATTATAGTTCTCTTTGATACGGGTGCATCCCATTCTTTTATATCAAAGGAACTTGTAGACACTTTTTCCTTAAGTGTTACTGCATTGATGACTTCTTTAAAAATTGCGAATCCTGTTGGTGGATCCGCAACTCTTAGTTTGCTTTGTAAAGATGTGGAGATTATTTTTTGCGATTTTTCTTTCCTAGCCGATTTGCATGTCATGCGTTACTTAGGCTTTGGAATAATTTTGGGAATGGATTGGCTTAACCGTTATCAAGCCCATATCCTATGTCCTGAGCGGACTATTCATTTCCGACATCCACTATCTGTTAATCAGATTTCTGTTAATCTTAAAGATTCAGAATCTTGTTTGGTGGCATCTTTATATTCTTTAAATCCTCGTGATAATGATGATGATGATGAAGATGATATTATTTCTCGTATTCATGTTGTTCGTGAATTTTCCGACATATTCGAGTCCGTTTTAGGTTTACCACCTAAACGAGCAATTGAGTTCAGAATTAATCTTGTTTCTGGAGCTCAACCTATTACTCGTCCTCCTTATCGCATGTCCAATAAGGAAAATGAGGAGATGCGTAAACAATTATCTGAGTTGGAGATGAGGCAATTTATTCGCTCTAGTTCCTCGCCTTGGGGAGCTTCGGCTATTTTCGTAAAGAAATCCGATGGTACTCTGAGGCTCTGCGTTGATTATCGCAAGCTTAACGGTCTTACTATTAAAAATAAATATCCTTTAACTCGGATTGATGATCTATTCGATCAACTTAGTGGTGCTAAGGTCTTTTCACAATTGGACTTGGCTACCGGTTTCCATCAGCTTCGTATCGCTGAGGATAACATTCCTTTGACATCATTCCGTACTCGATATGGATCTTATGAATGGCTTGTTATGCCATTTGGGTTAACGAATGCTCCAGCTTATTTCGTTGACCTCATGAATCGAGTTTTCAAAGATTTCCTCGATCGGTTTGTTCTCATATTCATTGATGATATTCTTGTGTATTCAAAAACCGAGGAGGAACATGAGAAACATCTTCGGATTGTATTGGAAACACTTAGGAGTAATCAATTAAAGGCGAAATTTTCTAAATGCCACTTTTGGCAATCTCGTGTGAAGTTTCTCGGTCATATTATTTCCGAATCCGGGATATCCGTGGATCCTTCAAAGATTGAAGCGATTCAAGATTGGAAGAGACCGGAGAGTGTGACAGAGATTCGTAGTTTTCGCGGATTGGCGGGCTATTACCGTCGTTTTATTAAAGACTTTTCTAAGATTTCCATGCCTCTTACTGGCTTGACTAAGAAGGGAGTTAAATACATTTGGTCGGACAAATGTGAAGCCTCTTTTCAGAAATTGAAAGAACTCCTTTCCGATGCTCCTATTCTTGTTATTCCCGAGGGGAATCAAGATTTTGTTGTTTATACCGATGCTAGTCACGTTGGTTTGGGTGCTGTTCTTATGCAAAAAGAACGTGTTGTTGCTTATGCTTCTAGGCAATTGAAGCCGGCCGAGACTAGATATGCCACACATGATCTAGAGCTCGCGGCTATTGTTTTCGCCCTTCGAATGTGGCGTCATTATCTATTGGGAGAGAAATTTATTCTTTACACGGATCATAAGTCTTTGAAATATTTATTTTCTCAAAAAGAACTTAATTTACGTCAACAGCGTTGGCTCGAGTTCCTTGCACCTTATGATCTTGATATTCTTTATACCCCCGGTAAGTGTAATCGTGTCGCCGATGCTCTTAGCCGTAAGCAACAAGCAGTTGTTTCTATGATGATATCCGAATGGAACGATCTCGAGATCTTATCCACTTGTGAGATTCGAGAGCGCGTATCCGATTTATGCTCATCGCTTGTTTTATGTAGCCTTGAGGCTCATCCTTCTCTTTTAGACCGTATTCTTGAAGCTCAAGGGCTAGATTCTGAATTGGCTCTTCTTGGCAAAAATGTTAAGGATAAAATTGATATTGAAGGTTTGAAAGACTTTGATATTGATTCTCGTGGCGGCATTCGAAAATTTGGTAGACTTATCGTACCAAATATTGGAGATCTTCGTAAACATATTTTAGAAGATTCCCATCGTTCTAAATTCACCATTCATCTCGGTAGTAGTAAAATGTACGCTGATATGAAGCGACTTTATTATTGGGAGGGAATGAAATCTGATATTGCTAACTTTGTTAAGTGTTGCATGACTTGCCAACTTGTCAAGGCCGAACATCAAAGGCCTGGTGGGTTATTGCAACCTTTAGAAATTCCAATTTGGAAGTGGGATCAAATTTCCATGGACTTTATAGATGGCCTTCCCCGTTCTCGTTCGGGTCATGATAGCTTATGGGTGATTGTTGATAGACTTACTAAATCCGCCCATTTTATTCCGGTTCGGTCTAACCGAACCGTTCCTCTTTTGGCCAAACTATTTGTGAAGGAAATTGTAAAATTGCATGGAGTTCATACTTCTATTGTTAGCGATCGTGACCCATTGTTTACTAGTGGATTTTGAAAGAGTCTTCAAAAAGCTTTAGGAACAAAGCTTAATTTTAGCACCGCTTATCACCCCCAGTCCGATGGACAAACCGAGCGTGTGAATCAAACTCTTGAAGATCTTCTTCGTGCTTGTGTGCTTGATTTTGGTGGAAGTTGGGAAGATCATATTTCACTTGTTGAATTTTCCTATAATAATAGCTTCCAATCTAGTATTGGTATGACATCTTTTGAGGCACTCTACGGAAGGCCATGCCGATCTCCTTCTTGTTGGCTTGAGGCCGGTGAGAAGCTGGTTTTAGGTCCAGACTTTATTCGTGATTCCACGGAAAAGATTGAACTTATTCGACATAGGATGAAAGAAGCCCAGAGTAGACAAAAATCCTATGCCGATAATCGAAGAAGGAAATTAGAATTTTCTGTTGGGGATCCTGTTTTTATTCGTGTTTCACCTATGAAGGGTGTTGTACGTTTCAGTCGATCGGGGAAGTTAGCGCCTCGATATAGTGGGCCATTTCCTATCACTGAACGTATTGGTTCCATGGCTTATCGCCTTGCATTGCCGGCTCAGTTTTCTGCTATGCATGATGTATTTCACGTTTTCAATTACAGAAATGCCTTCGGCATTCCGATTCTATTCTTGAGCCTGCTGTTGTGGAAGAAATTGAAGTTTCGCCGAATTTAACTTATGAGCAGCATCCTATTCGAATTATAGCTTCTAAGGTTAAACGACTTCGAAATAAAGATGTTCCGCTTGTGAAGGTTCAATGGTCCTCAAATCCTAAGGATTGTTCTTGGGAATCCAGAGAATTCATCGAGCGTACACATCCGGACTTGCTTACTCCTGCTCCTTGAGGTGAACTTCTTATTTCAAAATTTCTCTTTTGTTAATATGCTTTTATGGTTGTTGCTTTTTATTTCCATCTTATATATATTGCGAGGACGCAATTTCTTTAAGGAGGGGAGTCTGTAACAACCCGCATATTTATCGAGTTTGTATTTAAATATTTTATTTAAATATTAACTCGTTAATCGGATTTTGGTCCGAAAAGCTACTTTTTGCAAACGGTCAAATTAGGACCCGAGACCACTTCAATTGAGTTCGAAATGTCGTTTACAACTTTTTTAAGTATAAACATCGATAGGTTTGGAGTTAGTGAAATTTCACTAACTTTTCCCGCTTTGGACTTTGGGTTAGTTTAGCCTATTAAGCCCAAGTTCCAACCCTCTTCTCCTCACTCTTCATAAATTTCCTAACTAATCAAGCTTTGGCATTAATGGTGGAGGGAATGGGAAATTAAAATTCCAAAACTCAAATTCAATTGCAATCCATCTTTCTACTCCAAATTCAAGAAGAAGACATTGGATTCAAGCTTCTTGTGCTTAGATAGAAGAAGGATTGATTCTTGCTTGCTTAAAACTTCATTTTCATTGATATTTGGTGCAAAGGTGAGATTTTTATCTCACAAATCTAGTCTATAACTATATTGGACTGTTGGGAATGATTCCCTATCACTTTTGCATGCACATTTGCATTTGGTTTGGATTGGATTGGCGAAAAACTCCAATTTTTAGCGTTTTGGTGAATTTTCTGCACTTAGGTCGTTCTGGCCATTTTCGTGTGTTCGGAGTTAGGTCGCTCGCGACCTAACCCTTAGGTCGTAGGTCGTTTCTGGCCTTAAATTCCCCCTGCAGCGTTAGGTCGTTAGCCTCGGAATTAGGTCGTTGAGCCTTAGGTCGTAGGTCGTATGGACCTTAGGTCGTAGGTCGTTTCTGGCCTTAAATTCCCCCTGCAGCGTTAGGTCGTTAGCCTCGGAATTAGGTCGTTGAGCCTTAGGTCGTAGGTCGTATGGACCTTAGGTCGTAGGTCGTTTCTGGCCATTTCTAACGTCTTCGGAGTTAGGTCGTATGGACCTTAGGTCGTAGGTCGTATGGACCTTAGGTCGCTAGGTCGTATGGCTTTAGGTCGCTAGGTCGTATGACCTTAGGTCGTTAGGTCGTATGGCTTTAGGTCGCTAGGTCGTATGACCTTAGGTCGTTAGGTCGTATGGCTTTAGGTCGCTAGGTCGTATGACCTTAGGTCGTTAGGTCGTTTGGCTTTTAGGCCGCTTCCACGCTAGGTCGTTCGACCCTTAGGTCGTAACACTTAGGTCGCTCGCCTCTTAAGTCGCTAGGTCGCGTGCCTTTAGGTCGCGTTTCTTTATTAGGTCGCGTGTCTTTGTTAGGTCGCTGACCTTCTTAACTCGCATGACCTAACCCCTAGGTCGTTGGGCCTCGTTTCTACTTAGGTCGCTGCTTCTTATAGGTCGCTCGGCTCCTTAATTTCTTTAGGTCGTTTGAGTGTTAGGTCGCGAACCCATTTTAGGTCGCATGACCTTTACCCTTTAGGTCGCTGGACCACTAGGTCGTGCCCCTTAGACCCCTAGGTCGCAACCATTAGGTCGCTCGACCCTATCCCTCTTAGGTCGTTAGACCTCATTTTGTCTTCACTAAGTCGTACCGTTTTGGACGGGGTGCTGCCCCGCACCCCGCCGGGGGCGCTGCCCCCTGGACCCCCGCGACCTGACCGGGCAGGTCGAACCCCGTAAGCGGTGGCGTTGCCCCCGCACCCCCACCTTGGGGGGTTGCCACCCCCCTCCGTAGGGGATCTTATCTGAAAAACATTGAGCTGATTTCCTTGGATTTTATTCACATCTCCGTAAGCGATTTTTGTGACTGATTGTTTCTACAATTGCTTCTGTGTTTTGTCACTTTATAATATAAAGGTTTCAATACTAGTAGTAAATATCAAAACTCTTTTAACAAACAATTTCAACTCTATTTTTAATAACAAAGCTCTTTTCTTAAACCGTTTTCCAATCTATTAGTATATACAAACCTTTACCTCACTCGGATGAGAAATCTAATTAAACGACTTAGTAAAACAAGTGGTATGAAACGCTTGCGTTCACTTCTTCCGTTAATTCTTGGACTTGTTCGATTGAACCTCTTGTGACAATTTTATTAGTGAAGATTTACAGTTTGTTCGTAAATATTTAAGTTAAGCAAGTGGTTATGGGACATGAAGCTAAACTTCTATATTTACTAGCTTAGTGTAATTGACACTTCTCGTTGATCATGACGATCATTCGGATGATTTAGACTAGCAACTGTGTGATGTCTCTTGTTGCGAGGTTAGACTAGACACCACTTGTGTGATTCCACTCACACATACCTTTTTGCTTTTTGGTTAGTCTGGACCTTAATCTGTGTGATTCCATTCACACATGTGGGGTAGCTCCCCTTGGTCTTCGGACCGTCATGTGATAGGCCTCTTTCTCTTTTCTATGATTTCTGGACTTCTTGCATTGATTTCTAGAATTTATGTTATTGACTTGTTATGAGTACAAGTTTGGGGTATGATGCCCTTTCCGAATCTTTGAGAAGATTCTTGTGATATTGATTATCTCTTATTGATTGATCTTCTGTTGATCATTATTTACATACTTATAGTGGTATGTCATTATGGATGTTTATGTTTATGCCATATCTTTTATGTTATATCATGTCATCTGATATTTTTAGCTAGACTGACCCGTTTATTATTTTCTTAAATAATACTCGGGTCAGACCGAGATGTTACAGGTGCTTCTGCTTGACTTCTTCCCAGGGATTCATCACTCTGACTTTTGGCTAACTATTTAGATTAGCAGTTTTTGTTGTATACACTTGAGAGATAGACTCATAGTTGTATTCTTTTGTATAGCACGTGTTGCTATTCTTTTGTGTTATCGTGGATCTTACTGACCACTACTCTGATGTACACTTTCATGTGTTAGTTATATATTCATACCTTCTTCCGCCTTTGTGATATGGATATCTGTGACTGATTTGTGATATGATTATTTCTATGTCTGTTTCCGAAGATTATTTATAGCCACCGTGTGATAAGCAATTACATGGATGGTCGCTCCTCAACAGCCTTATTCTCCGTGCTAGTTGAAAGCACTACTCCGGAGTGTTCTTGGCTAGCGTGGGTATAGAGGTGGGGCGTCACAATGTTCATGTAATCATTCACTTTATTTTCATTAATATACCATTATTAAACTAGTGTTTATTTCACAAATTCAAATCAACAATAACAGCCAATGCTTGTAAACTGACTAAATACCAACTAATCAAAAATAAATGATAATAATTAAATAATACCATTTCCTAAAACAGACACATTACCAATAACTATATTAGTTACAAAAAAATTATTCCCTTATATATAACATATAATATTAGAAAAAAAATTCATTTCAAAACTATAGAAAACATTTTATAACACCAACAAATATGCACTCTCATATATAGACACACACACTCTCAAACTCATTACAGGGTATTACTAATCCTATCTCTAATGAGTTAACAACAGGCTAAGGTATTTCAACAGGCTTACGTATCTCTAAACCTAAGCTCTGATACCAACGGCAACGACCCACCATTTTGTGACAGTTTAAATCGACAATAAACCACACTTATCAACTCAAATCATTCAAAAATGAGGATTGTTATTGGGGTAAATAAGAAAATAAGAGAAAGAAAGGAAAAAACACAAAATCTCACAGCGAAATGAAAAAATTATAATAATCAAATGAATAGTTCATGAAGTTGTTTTACAAATACATTTGATTACACTTTTACAATACAGATCAGAGTTATTCATATGGTAGGAATAAATTGATAATGTAGTGGAACAACATCATGTAGTGGAATAAATAATAATAAATGGTAGAATAATATACGTCTTCATCCTTCAAAAATAATGATCTTCAATACACTAAAAAGCTCGGATTGATACGAGCATAATGAAAATACAAAACACTCGAGTCGGAACTAAAAGATCTTATGCAAGTCAAATAAAAATAAGTAAAACAGGAATATTAGTGCAATGGCTTCAAAGATGTTACAGGATTTTCCATCTCCTATCAAGTGTACGAAGTAAATATAATTATTGAGAGATTTTAAATAATTCAAAATACCAATTTTAACCACTTTAATTAAAATAAATCCGAAGTTTAAATGAAAACTTAAACCTTTCAAATAATTCGATTCCAATACATTAATATGGGTATACATCATTTCAAGCGGGTTTCGAAATCAAAATTTACAAATCAATAAAAATCACTCGGGTTTATCATTTCAACCCAAAATGACTTTTCTTAATCTATCAGATCATTTGGACATGTATCATTTCAACCCATAGTGATAACAGAGATATAAAAATAAAAAAAACATCCAATCATCCAAAATTTCAACAAATAGAATCTAACACAATCAACATCTAAATCAACAAATAAATTACAACAATTAATTGGTTATCGTTGTTAGGTGTTTAATTAGAAATTTAAATTCATTATTAATTTAAATGTCAATTTAATTCAATATAAATTCTTAATTTCTAATCACAACGTAAATTTAATTTAACAAACATAAGATAGTATAGTAGTTGTGAGTGGGTAAAATAACTCACCTTTGGTTTATCAATGATTTAAAAATCTATATTTGGCCTAAAATTTAACAGCATCAAAATGTAGGCAAACTAGTTTCATAATGTCCAGAATTTTGATACGATCGCAATGGAGAAAACCGCAAGTTGATCCGAGCCTATATGCAAAAGTTATATCAATTAGAAGTCATACGATTAACATTAAAAAATTGAGTAACATAATAAATAAATAAATAACAAAAAAAAGAATCACATTACCCTAGCAGAACACATTTGCGTCCACGCGCCGTAACAACCGCCTCCTTTGGGCTAAAATTGCTGCTGACACATAGGCTTCCACCTCGATCAGGTTACACCTTTGGTTGCGCCTTGGCTAGGCTCCCCTCTTAGCTCCAACTCGTGATCTCCACCGCCACATATAACCGCTGCCGCTGTCGAAATTTAACACGACATTCGATACATTTCCGGCACTATTGACATGATGCGAACCCATGGATGAGTGTTGCTCTTCCTCCTTTACAGCACTGCACCCTCCGATCTTCTATTGGTCGACGATCCGTCATTGGATCACGAAACCCTATATACGAATGGCTGAGATAGATCGTCAATTTCTAGCCAAACCGTGACTCAAATGCAAAAATAAATAACAGATCTAGCTTGCACTCATCGATATCTTTCCAATGATATATAGTATGATAGGGTTTGATAAATTTGAATTCTTAATTAATTTGAAATTTTGAAATTAAGGTTTGGATCAAGGAATTAGGTTTCAGCCATTGAGAAAGAGGGAAAGGGCAAATAGATAGAACTGTACATATAAGAAAAAGAATAAAAAGACTGCTAGGGTTAGGAAAAACTATTTATATGGACAAAGCAAGATAAGGATGAAAGGACAAATCGCATTAGGCCGAAATGATAACGATGACCCAAAAAGCCCGTTTCATTTCTGAAACGATAATGGGTCATCTAATATATCGAAATATAGATTTTCGATATTTTTAAACTCAATAGAACTAGTTTCAAACTCAAATTCCAGTGTACGTAGAAGTTAGCTTTTAAAATCAGCTTATTTTAATTGAATTCATTAGATTGATTTCTGCGCTTTCCGAGCCTATACGATCAAACGATAAGTCCGATCGCTACAAAACTTAAATTCCTACAATAATTCACTATTACGGATCCAATGAAACTGCTTTCATTGAAAACCATGATAGTGGCCAAAATGACTAATTTTCACGTTCATTAAATAAATTACTGTTAAATTAATTTAACCACTTTTAAATTCAAAAATTAAACTTTAACAATTTAACATTCTTGGTTACATATAAATTTATAATCTTTTTTAAATTAATTTTCCATGCCAAATTCAATATTTAAATATTTCATAAATTTTAACGTTAAGTTACAATTGTAACACAAACCCCAATTTATCATAATTTAAATTCAAGTAAATTCTTTTATTTTTATTTCCACAGTTACACTCAATCAACTATTACATATGAATATAATTAACATTAGTTTACATTTTATTACATTCATATTTTTCAGTTATCATCTTAATTCATATTAACTGCAATATTTAATTTCATTAAATTTCGTTAATTTCCAAATTAAATCCAAACGTAATAGATAATGAGATGATAAATAAACAATGGTTACTTTTAAGTAATATAATCACATTTGTAAATTTATTACTTACGAATAGATGTTATAACTATTTACCACATCACTGATTTCAAATTCTATATATCCAATTCCCATTAGTTATATATAATTTCAACATTAAATCCAACATTTAATTTATTTCCTTTTTTGCAATTATAACCAAGTGAAGTTTACAATTATTTCAATTGATTGCAATTACATTAAAATAGTTTTCAATAACATTCAAACTATATTATTAAATAATATTCAAATTATTTTTCTCATCAATAAATCATTAATTTTAATTTCTCACAATATTAATATTTCAAAGTCTTATTAAATTTATTTGTTTTAATTATTAAAAAATACGGACCATGACAATATTTAAATGCCATGGGAAAATTTTATGTTATGAGAAATATGATTTTAGAGTTGGGTTTCAATTTTTATAATTTTCCAAGCCGTGGAGAATTAGTTATGAATCTTCAAAGGAAAATATGGTTATTTTGGTTTATAAATTTATTTCGGAAATTATTTGAGAATTTACGCCTTTTACCTACAATTACGTAAGGTTTTGCTATGATAGTAACACAACCTTTGTGTAACTGCAATCTATAAGAGTTGGTAGCGTAATTCGAGAGGTAGGGATTGCCTACATTTACGTATGGTTTTGCTGGGATAGCAACGTAACCTTTGTGTTACTGTAATCTATCGGGGTTCCATAGCATAATTTGAGAGGCAGAGATTGGCTATAGTCAACGTATGATTTCACTAGGATAACGACATAATATCGGTAGATGCGATCTATATGGTTTTTTTGATAGCATAATTCGAGAGGCAGAGATTGCCTACAGTCTACTTACAGTTTTGCTAGGATAGCGACGCAACCATTGTGTAGCTGCGGTCTATCGTGGTCCCATGACGTAAATCGAGGGGTGTCAATGCCTATAGTTTACTTATGATTTCGTTGGGATGGTGACACAATCATTGTGTTAACTACGATCCATGGTGGTAAAGAAGGAAAAAAGAGGTGATACTTTCCATGTCATTTTTAAATGGTTTTTCAAGTATTTTGATTGGGTATTGAAATAAGTCTACCATGTACTTGGAGATTTTCAGTCCTACGCCTGATCAACGTATGACTAAATTTCTATAAGAACAAGGATGGACTTATTTAGACATTGAGTAATGAAAAAAAATACTTAAATATCAAACCAGCTTGGTAATACTATGTAATTTAAAGTGTATGTATTAAAATGTTAAATAAAAATGTAAGGAGTTAAAAATATGTAAAGAATGTTGTATTTAATAATATACATCAAAATTCTAATTCTCGTTTCATTCCTTTTCGAGGAGGAAAAGTGCCAAGGGGAGGGATTGTAACCACCCAGGTTTTTAGCCGTCTGATATTGGGACAATTAACTAATTTTATTTATTGGAATAATAATTTTTATAAGTCAAATGTATAAATTTTCTAATATTTAAAATATCTAAATCTATAAATTGATTAAACTATATATAAAATTTTAAAATGTAAATTTTTGAATAAGGAAAATATATACATATATACATGCATACATACATGTATGTATGTATGCGTGTATGTATGTTTGTATGTATATATGTATGTGTTAACCGGCACCTTGGTCCGGTTACAAGACGACAGTTGAAGAAGTTATCATTAGCATTAGACAAGATTCTGACCAAGAATGGCCTGAGGATATATGGGTTTGATGCAGTCGACATGTTTTGGCAATCAAGAGCGTTCGACGTTAGAAGGACGCTCGGCATTGAGAATCGTTCGATATTGTATATCGTTCGGCAATTATGGAATGCTCGGCATATAGGAGCACTCGGCACCAAGAACGTTCGGCGTACAAGGCACGTTCGGCATCCATGGACGTTCGGCACCACAAGGTACGTTCGGCATGACTGGGTCAACTGGTATTAAAGAGCGTTCGGCTTCTGGAGCGCTCGACATTCATGCTTCACTCGGCATTCCTGGACTGTTCGGCATTCCAGCCTGCACCCCTCACTCAACACCTCACCTCGTCCGGCACAAATCTCGTTCGGCCATCACCTATCGTTCGTCGTCCAGAGTTGTTCGGCACCAATGGGTGATCGGCATGTAGGGCGTTCGGCCTCACTTCATTTGGCATAAAGATGGAGGTTCGGCATTTGGCTGTTCGACATGTTTGGGTCAGCACACAGGGCTTATTCCATTTGGACCGAGATATTCAGCCACCAGGCCCACCAAGGAAGTCCAACCCATCTTCGTCTATAAATAGAAGGGCAGGGGCATACTGAAAAGGGGCCTTTTTTCCGGGAACACTGGGGAGACTCTTCCATTTCTTATACTCTCCTCTTTTTAATTCAAACTTGTATCCAAGTGATTTATTTACGGATTGTATCTATATTCAAGTAATTGAGAAAGCAATAAAGATTAAACTCAAAGTGGATGTAGGCAGTTACGCCGAACCACTATAAATCTGGTGTTCTCGTTTTTGTTATTCTTTTTCATTGAATTACACTATTTTTCAGTCCTAATTTACTCTCTTCATTAATCTCTCTACATAACTCTACTCAAGGGTGTTAGTGACCAATTTTGGTGCTAACATTTTGGTGCTTTCATTGAGAATTGAATTCTCAGCTTGATTGGATCTCATCATCTACGATTGGATTTCCATATTCGTGAGATAGATCCAGTTGTCTAAAAGAAAACTTCCTATTCTACTCAGATTTGAAAGAAACCTAAAGGAAGCTGATAGCCGTAGATTGGATTCACTGATGTACGCAAGATTTGGCGATTGGATGTCGAAGTTTGCACTCAAGTTGAATGAAGGCCGACCCTCCTCTAAAGGCAAATCAATCGATCGCCCCGGAAAAAGTCTATGCCGATCGTTGCAGAAAAGGTATATGCCGAGTTGCTCTTGGCCGAACACTCGTGGCCGATCCATCTTGGCCGAACACTCGTGGCCGATCCATCTTGGCCGAACACTCCTGGCCAATCCATCCTGGCCGATCCATCCAGGTCGATCCATACCTCTAGGCCGAACGCTCTTCCAGGCCGAACATACCTCTATGCCGACCACCTCTATAATGCCGAACGGTATTGTATATGCCGAGCGGCATCCAGACCGTTCCAAACTTAAGTTACACTGGTCTCTTATACGACCCCTATAGTGATTTCAAAACTCAACTTAATAAAGGAACATTCTATCTACTTCCCTTACATCCCCTGATCGATCGGGGCATAGAGGATCTAGCGACAACTTCTGAACGACAACAAGGGAGCGGACAAACAACTACTACTCGAACGATACTCTCAAAGCGATATCATATTGATCACTTGAGGATAATCGACCTCCATACATATTTTAACAGCCGGTTAGCTGGAGAGCCTCCTATGACCATGGATCGTCTCTATGACAATAATGAATCTAAATCAAAGTGTGGAGGAGCGGAACAGACTAAGGAAAATAACAATGAAGGCCGGTTGACTAAGGATGTAGATCCTAGTAGCCGAAACAAGACCTCAAAATTCGGATCATATGCTCTTTGAAAGATTCAATTGACAACCTCTACTTGAAGACTCACGGCTCGGAGTGGTACTGGAAACCAACCTCGAGAGAGTACACCAAAAGTCTAAAGAAAATAAGGGGAATGTTATATATTCCAAGATGCTCACTGATCCTAACACGGGTGATTACAAACACCTCCGAGGTGTGATCGAAAAGCTGATCTGGAAAGGAAAGCTTTAATAATATGTACAAGTCTTGCAGTATGGCGGGTAGCAAACATCTGATGCCTATTAATAAAAGGCTATGATTATCAATTAGACTGCTGACGGCTGACATCTCTTTGGAAGGAGCCAGGGGCAAAGTCGAATAGCGAGCACACGACGTTGCTTCACTTATCAATGAGATTAATCATAATCTTCTTTGAATTATTTCCATTTCTATTTATATTTCAATAGTTCTATGAACTACGACTAGCTTGAACTAAACTACTTTCAAAACAATGTAGGTGACCAGGTACTCGGATTTGGTCGCCAACCAATCCATGCAGACCATGATCAGACGTATGGAGTTATATCTAGACGAGCATAATTCAATTGTTTATCATCAATCATGTGCCTTTGATTTGGGGCTATGGACTAGATATTGAAAAGTTCATCATGATCAGAGACCAATACAAAGTCAACATGACTGACCATCCATTCATTGACCTCCACATTTGACTTGGAGACTTGAACAAGGCTTGAAATGAGTATGGCCTGATCGTCCACTCAAATCAAGTCGTAGAACAAAGTCCAACAAAATACAGATGCCCCTCTTGAAGCTCAGTGACGTTGGGATCTGTCTAGAGTGGATGTGATTTTTTCATCTGCACATCAAATCCTACCTTGAACATAAAAGGTTATTCGAAAGCCGGACTTGGAGTAGTCGCGATGGACTACCTACTCGTCAACCATCGCTCTCAATGCATAGGCACGACTGCACCTTAGAACATATGCAACTTACTTTTTCTACTCAATAATCTATTATCCTTGTTTTCTAGAACGAGATACGGAGCAAATTGTAAGAGATTTGGCTATCTAACCCAACATGGATATGATCCAACTGTCTGTCATATTCCTCCTTCCTTGACTTGATTGGAAGAGCTATAATCACCAAGCGGATGAGAATTGATCGTCCATTTTCCGAATTTCATCCCTCATGCTGGGGGCAGAATCCCATTCCATGAGCAGACGTGGTTTGATTGTTCGTTCGACAAACGGTAGATGAATACAAATTAAAGAGTGGAAATACGACTACTCCCGACTTAAACCTCCAAGTCCCCAGAGTGCGGACTGGAGTACTCTAAGTCCCCAGAGCGCGGACTAGAGTTTAAACGACTTAGCGGACTGGAGTACTCTAAGTCCCAAGAGCGCGGACTAGAGTTTAAACGACTTAAATCTCCAAGTCCCCAGAGTGCAGACTGGAGTACTCTAAGTCCCCAGAGCGCGGACTAGAGTTTAAACGACTTAAACCTCTAAGTCCCCAGAGTGCGGACTGGAGTACTCTAAGTCCCCAGAGCACGGACTAGAGTTTATACGACTTAAACCTCCAAGTCCCCAGAGCGCGGACTGGAGTACTCTAAGTCCCCGGAGTGCGGACTCGAGTATAAACGACTTAAACATCCAAGTCCCCAGAGCGTGGACTAGAGTTTAAATGACTTAAACCTCCAAGTCCTTAGAGTGAGGACTGGATTACTCTAAGTCTCCAGAGCGCGGACTAGAGTTTAAATGACTTAAACCTCCATGTCCCCAAAGTGCGGACTGGAGTACTCTAAGTCCCCAGAGCGCGGAATAGAGTATAAACGACTCAAACCTCCAAGTTCCCAGATTGCGGACTGGAGTACTCTAAGTCCCCAGAGCGCGGACTAGAGTTTAAACGACTTAAACCTCCAAGTCCCCAGAGCGCGGACTGGAGTACTCTAAGTCCCCGGAGTGTGGACTCGAGTATAAACGACTTAAACCTCCAGGTCCCCAGAGCGTTGACTGGAGTACTCTAAGTCCCCGGAGTGCGGACTCGATTATAAACGACTTAAACCTCCAAGTCCCCGGAGTGCGGACTGGAGTACTCCAAGTCCCTAGAGTGCGGACTCGAGTATAAATGACTCAAATCTCTAAGTCCCCGGAGTGTGGACTCGAGTATAAACGATTCAAAATCTCCAAGTCCCCGGAGCGCGGACTGGAGTACTCTAAGTCCCCAGAGTGCGGACTCGAGTATAAACGATTTAAAATCTCCAAGTCCCCGGAGCGCGGACTGGAGTACTCTAAGTCCCCAGAGTGCGGACTCAAGTATAAACGATTTGAAACCTCCAAATCCCTAGAGCGCGGACTGGAGTACTCTAAGTCCCCAGAATACGGACTCGAGTATAAACGATCCGAAATCTCCAAGTCCCCAGAGTGCAGACTCGAATACAAATGACTCGAAATCTCCAAGTCCCCAGAGTGCGGACTGGAGTACTCTAAGTCCCCATAATGCAGACTCGAATATAAGCGATTCGGATCTCCAAGTTCCCTGAATATGAACTATGACACAGATGACTTGAATTTGTCGAATCCCTGACATATGGGCTAGAAAGTATTCTAAGTGCTCGAAGCACAGAATGGAGGTTCAACAACCCCCGAAGATTTTCCGAGTTATATGAAGATGGACCGAGAAGTCTGTGTCACTCACAACTGCTTGGATTAAAATCACAATCACAAAGAAAACTGAACAATAAGAGTCTTTTGTAAGACAGATAAAGGAACTAAACTTTATTCAGAAATAAGTTTCTATTACAACCCCTCCAAAGTTCGGAGTCGACATTCTATTTACAAGGACTAAGGAAATAGATGAAAATAATTACACAAGTTAAACTAACTCTCGTTGAACGAGGATAGTAAACAGTTCTTGTGCTTCTTCAACTTCTTTCTAGACGGCTCCTCTCCAGAGCATTTACCCTTAGTACTCCTCTTTGATAGAGGGGTAGCAACTGAAGAAGTACGGGGAACTTCCATGGACTTGGACCCGCCAGGAAGGATGACCTTCAACGGCTTGTTCAAAGGATCGTCCAAGTCCACAACTCGGGGCTCTACTTTGACCTTGACCGTCTCCTCCTTCTCTTTCTCGAGCCGCTCCTTCATGCTCAATTCGGATGTGTGTTCGGATGTGTGCTCAGAGGCGCCTGCAATTTCTACTTCATAACCCCCGTCGGTAGGAGAGGAGGTTTTGGACTTGTCTTCATCAAGCGCTCCGATCACCTGAGCGTCTAGACCAGGAGCCTCCCCCGCATGAGTGGCTTCACTTGTTTTCTCCCCCACTTCCTCGACGACATCGCTCCTCGGAGTGGACTCGGGGTCAGAACGGGCTGCACAAAATCGTGGAAAACAACATTAGAATTCAATAGTCCTGCATAAAGAATGATGATTTTCAGAATCTTAAAGAGAAGGATTATCTACCAGGTTCAGGCAAACTCTCAGCCATCCGGGGGGTCTCAACCTCTCGAATGGGAGACAGAATGCGGACTAAAGTACTCTAAGTCCCCTGAGAGCGGACTAGAGTATAAATGACTCAAAAACCTCTACGTCCCCAGAATGCGGACTAAAGTACTCTAAGTCCCCTGAGCGCCAACTAGAGTATAAATAACTAAAGAACCTCTACGTCCCCAGAATGTGGACTAAAGTACTCTAAGTCCCCTGAGTGCGGACTAGATTATAAACGGCTTAAAAGACCTCTACGTCCCCAGAGTGCGGACTACAGTACTCTCAGTCCCCAGAGCACGGACTAGATTATAGACGACTTGAGAAGAATCTCTAAATCCCAGAAGCAGACTAGATTACTCTAAGTTCCCGGAGTGTGCACTGGAGTATAAATGAATTAACGAAAATCTCTGTGTCCCGAACTATGGACTAAAGCATAAGCAGTTTGAAAAATCTCTAAGTCCCCGGAGCGTGGACCGAAGCATGAACACAAATTGGGCGCGAGTCGACCGGGGGGAGAATAACACTAGGTCACCAGAATGCAGAGTGGTGTATAAATATCGATAAATAGACGAGTGGATTCCGACCATTCTCTATTCCGCAAACTTCGGCATGGAATCGTCCGAAGGATTATTAACCTGTTAAGAATAGAGTTCGACCATCCCATCCTCTGCTCGAGCTCAAAGCTTGACAGAACATTAATCTTACTCCTCAGGCTTGGCAGAAGTGGGATCCAAATGAACACTGATGCGATTCAACCGTCCATAAACTAAATCTCGTCCTTCATTGATGGTAGATAAGTGGAAAATAATCGAGATCCCACCAATCACTCGCCAAATTAAATCCTGAGCATGAGGACAAGTCACCACACTGAAGCCAAAAAAGGATTGATACACGACAATCCTTCAACTGACTCTGATCTCCCAGAGTGCGAGCTGGAGTACAAACTTATAAATGTAGTTTCGAAGAGGATGGATCCGTCCATCTAACAACCTCACTTGTTGACTCGAGGTGGATGTGATCTGACCATCCACGATCCCGATAGATCCATCATTCCCAGAATGCGAACGAACTCCTAAAAAGCCTAAATAGATGTGACTGACCATCTGTCAGCTAACTCCAAATTCCCAAATTGCGAATTGGAGTATAAACCTCAACTCTAGGTTCCCAGAGTGCGAATCAGATCATCGATTGCAAATAACTCTAAGTCCCCAAAGCTCGAACTGGAGTATAAACACCAGAATGGGCGTGACTGACCACCCGTAAAACAATTTAAGTCCCCGGAGGGCAGATATAATCCTAAAATACCGAATGGGTGTGACCGACCACCCATCAACAAACTCCAGACTCCCAGATCACGAATTGGAATGTAAAACACCAACTCACTGTAGTCCTGAGAGTGTGGACTGGGGCGCAAATGCCAAGTGGGTGTGACAGATCACACATCAACCAACTCCAGTCCTCAAAGCATGGTCTGGAATGTAAATACCAGGAGGGATGCAATTCGATTCCCCTTCTATCAACTCTGGTTCCTCAACAAGTTCAGTAGTACAAAAAGGGGATGTGGTTTGACTATCTGCTTTCCAACTCTTCCCCGGACATGGGGGCGCACTTGTCATAAAAAATCGGATGCAATCCGACCATCTAGCACTAAGCGGGCACGACATGTCCATTCATGCATCAACTCTAATTCCTAGCACGGGACCTATAGCATAATCTTATAGGGATGCACTCCAACCCAACAAGCCAAAATTTCTTCCTTGATTCGACAATGAGATGTAGATTTGCAAAGCGAACCCAACTGAACGTCTTATTCTAAATGGATGTGATTACCCATTCTACCGCAAATGAACATGACACAACCGTACATCCGCTAACTCTAACCAATGATCTGGCGGGTTGTGCATGCAACATAGACGGACGTGACATAACCATCCGCCAATCAACTCCTTCCTGCAATTCAGTAGGAGAAACATCAAATTAAACTTGTCACAATGTGACCGACTACACTTCGACTTTCGCCATTGACTAGTGCCAGAGGAATTAATCGAAGAAAATGTGGTTCTACCAGTTTTTGCTAAAATTTAGTCCCCAGAGTGTGGAAAGGGTATAAACACCAAATAGGTGTGACTAATGGCTCTTCAACTGCCTCTAGTCCCCAGAATGCGACTGCGACCATAGAAAAATGAAGAATGCGATTCGACCATTCATTCACCAACTCCGACCTAAAGTCGACGGGAGGAGTATAAACTCGCTACAGATGCAATTAGACCATCCACAGACTAACTCTGCTAACCCACGACCGGGGGCAGAAGAACAAGTCATTGAAAGAAGAGAAATGAGACTCGCTACATCGCTAGCTTAGCATCCTTTACAACTTAAGGTAACGACTACCGGGAGGACTCAATACAGAACCAATCGAAACGGCATCCGAAGCTACGAGCAACCGACTATATCATACCTCAGATCGAGGGCCAATACCGATCCGTACCAAGCACATACGAATGTGACTCGGATGATTCTTGAAAAACTATGACCTCCAGAATGTGGAAAGGAGGGTAAACCGCGAATACTTGGTCAAAAATTCTCCATGCAGTACATTTATCAACCCGAGACTGCGAGAAGGCGCATGGTCATCCAAAGACTTGCTACGATAGCTCAGTATTAAAACTTATATATAGTGCTTACAGCTACTCAAGGCAACGACCGAAAAGATGCCTAGAGATAGAATCATTAAATCGATACCTAAGCTCATGGGCAATTGACTTTCACTCCAACCCGAAGGATGGGTAAAGGATCGCGAATGCATTGAATAGAAAGTGTGTTACTCGAATATACAAGTAAATTCAAACTCATAGCAAGATCCAGCAATACAGTTGCACGCCACTCGAGGCTGACCCCCACTCGACATTTCCTTCAATGCGATTTTAAGCCTTATCTTTGGCCATTCGTTGATAATCTATAAGAGCATTCAGAGTCCTTCACTATTAGACTTAATAACTCATGACAAGACTCTAGGATTCGACTAGAGTAACCGTCAACATTGGTCATCCCAACCATATTTCACATTGAATGTTATGCAAAATAGTTACATCTGTACTCAAAGAATCTGGGATGGACCAGCTAAGCTGACGGTCGACATTACAGCCAGCCATGGCGACCCCTTCCCGGGTGCTAAATATCGGATCACAGCTCAGTGTAGTGATCATAAAAGAATTAGTTGGATTTTTCTGAATAAATGATGATATGTTCCCTTGGACCCATTCTGACATGCATATGTGATTTCATTAACTATCGCGAGCCATGCATTGGATATCAACCCGAAGCTACAAAACCTAGCATAATATCTATTGACTTCACCATGAAAGCTCCACTCTTGCTTTGAGGCTCAATACATCAAAGTCTATGCCTACCAGCCGTTGCGACAGGGCATACAATGACCTAAGATGTCTGAAAGACTACTTAAATAAAATATCAAACTAAGCTAATTCGATATCACTTATTTCCCTCGAAGGGCTATCTAAGGACGGAAATCAGCAGACCTCACACCCAAATTCACTACCACAGAAGACTACTCGAAGAGTAGCAGAGAACCAACCATAAGATGGAAAATGTACGCGGATGGAGCATCCAATGATCAGTGTTATGGCATAGGAGTCATGATAATGACTCCTGAGGAACGATCAATCTGCTACGTCCTGAAACTCGATTTACCTATAACAAGCAACGATGCTTAGTATGAAGCCTTGACCGCTAGCCTCAAACTTGCTAGAGGATTTGAAGTGAAAGCTTTACATATCTTTTGTGATTCTTGATTGGTAGTACACAAATTTAAGGAAGTTGATCTTGCTAGGGGGCATTGTCTTGCTCCTTATCTCGGCCAAGTCCAAGAGCCACTAACCGACTTCACGTTGAAGCTGTGAACAAAATCATAGAGTCTGTACTGAAGAGGGGTTTGGAAAACTCCTCAAGTGGCTGATTGCAACCCTTATTTCCCAGAAAATACAAACAAGGAATCGCGATTGAATTGCAATTGAACTGGACTTAGTTGGCGACGACTTATGAGCATATAAAACGCATTCGAGAGCCAATGGAAAGAACATGTACCCGAACGTGCATGTGTACATCCGAAAAAGTTCGACTTCTTGAAATCAACAGAAATTAAATTATCACTAAGGGTTATTAAGAAAAGACCGGATCAGATAGCTGAAGCTTACTAGCTCTGTAGAATCAGACACAGATGGCCACTGATGAACTACAACCTTGGATTCATAACACTAGGAATCGACCAAGCATCATGATGACCAAAGAAGGATACGACACCTTGGGAGGATAAAATTAAAGGATAATGATTGTTCAAGGAACACGATGGATTTCATTCTAGAGACAAGGAATACTCGCTGATGCAAAGCATGTCGCGTTGCTTCACATGACACACTTTGGGGGGCAAGTGTTAACCGGCACCTTGGTCCGATTACAAGACGACAGTTGAAGAAGTTATCATTAGCATTAGACAAGATTCTGACCAAGAAGGGCCTGAGGATATATGGGTTTGATGCAGTCGACATGTTTTGGCAATCAAGAGCGTTCGACGTTAGAAGGACGCTCGGCATTGAGAATCGTTCGATATTGTATATCGTTCGGCAATTATGGAATGCTCGGCATATAGGAGCACTTGGCACCAAGAACGTTCGGCGTACAAGGCACGTTCGGCATCCATGGACGTTCGGCACCACAAGGTACGTTCGGCATGACTGGGTCAACTGGTATTAAAGAGCGTTCGGCTTCTGGAACGCTCGACATTCATGCTTCACTCGGCATTCTTGGACTGTTAGGCATTCCAGCCTACACCCCTCACTCAACACCTCACCTCGTCCGGCACAAATCTCATTCAGCCATCACCTATCGTTCGTCGTCCAGAGTCGTTCGGCACCAATGGGTGATCGGCATGTAGAGCGTTCCGCCTCACTTCATTCGGCATAAAGATGGAGGTTCGGCATTTGGCTGTTCGACGTGTTTGGGTCAGCACACAGGGCTTATTCCATTTGGACCGAGATATTCAGCCACCAGGCCCACCAAGGAAGTCCAACCCATCTTCGTCTATAAATAGAAGGGCAGGGGCACACTGAAAAGGGGCCTTTTTTTCGGGAACAGTGGGGAGACTCTGCCATTTCTTATACTCTCCTCTTTTTAATTCAAACTTGTATCCAAGTGATTGATTTACGAATTGTATCTGTATTCAAGTAATTGAGAAAGCAATAAAGATTAAACTCAAAGTGGATGTAGGCAGTTACGCCGAACCACTATAAATCTGGTGTTCTCGTTTTCGTTATTCTTTTTCATTGAATTACACTATTTTTCAGTCCTAATTTACTCTCTTCATTAATCTCTCTACATAACTCTACTCAAGGGTGTTAGTGACCAATTTTGGTGCTAACAGTATGTATGTATGTAAACTCCACGATTTCAAAAACTTATGATGAAAAATAATATATAAGTATGTACATAGGTATATAAGTGTATATGTAATATGTATATATTATATTATATATATATATGCATACATGTATAAACTTCACAATGGTAAATTTCAAATTTTTATATATAGGTATATGTTACAAAAATAATGCATATCGGGATATAATTATCTATATATATAGAAATATGTGTATATCTTGAAAGATATATGTATATGTGAATATAAAAAATATATAAGTATATATTTTTGTGTATATGTTTATAAAAGTATTGTATATGTAAATATATAAGTATGTAAATGTGTATATGGTAAACATATGTATATGAGATATATGTGTGTGTGTATACACAAGAAGCATCATGATGGAAAAACATCAATTCAAGCCACAGAAACATTGAATCAAGCTTATAAAATCAAATCAACACATAATAAATCAAATC
This sequence comes from Allium cepa, assembly GCA_030765085.1. Taxonomy (NCBI): domain Eukaryota; kingdom Viridiplantae; phylum Streptophyta; class Magnoliopsida; order Asparagales; family Amaryllidaceae; genus Allium; species Allium cepa. The sequence goes on along the minus strand of CM060940.1, from coordinate 249,818,025 downwards.
ACATTTAAAAATCAAATCAACTCATGTAATCAAATCAAGAAAAATACATATAAAATAAATATATAAAAATGAAGCCTATACATGCCTTCAACCATCCTACTTCATTATCTTCCTTCCATTCTTCATCTAAATATACGGTCGCATTGTTCACTTATTCATACGTAAAAACTAATAATAATAAAATGCAACATCAAAATAAAGAAAATGATTCAAAGCTAGAGGAAAAACTTAAGAAAGCAGCAGTTCACCTCTATTAAAAAGTGAATAAACTATCTTCTTTGGTTCACTAGGTATCACCTACGTGTGTGTGTATGTATATATAAAACTGGGATTTTGGATAAATCTATGATGTATGTAAATGAATATGTGGTTGTTTTAAGGATTTGTGCATGTATATGCAAATTCAATATGATTAGTTCACCAAAGCTACCGTTCTTCTTTCTCACAATTTCTGGTATATGTTTGAGGATATGAAAACAGTGAACCTTTTACTTCAAAAACCATTATCTTATAATAAATTTAGTGTTAAATCTTGCTTCTAAAACAAAGCTTGTTTATTTTCGAATATAGTGTATTTAAAATTTATCTCATTCAATTTCATGGTATAGAGAGAGAAAATCAGATTTTACAGTACGTGATCAAATTATAGTCGAGGTTCAATTCACAATTAAATGAATGGTTTATATGTATATGATTGTTATTGAAAATCATGATTTTTGGATTAATTTGGTAAATTTTTATGTCATGTGGGTGGAGAATTTGGGGGATGAACAAAATTGGGTGTTTTTGGAAAATTTCGGCGACTGAAGCAATTTCAGGTTAAGCCGTGAGCTATGGAGGAGGAGTAGGGGAAGGGGCACTTATGAAAAATAATACAGCGATTTGTAATGGAGTGTGCAAGCTAGTCGAAGTGGCGTTAGGGTTTAGGATGGGTTGTAGTGTAATCTCGGCTTTATGGTGATGGCAGTGGCATGAGGCGAGGAGACGCGTGCGGTCTCGGGGAACTGGAAGGGGTGGTTAAGGCAAAGCGATAGGCAAAGTCTAGTGATGGATGGTCGAGTGTGGTGGCATGGCAAAGCAATTGAATGGGTGTGGCTTTGTTTCCAGGTGGTTGAGTAGTTTGAATTTTGAATTAATGGTTCGATCTTGTATCTAGGTGCATAGGCGTGGAGTGATGATCGTGGGCAACTTAGGTAGACGACCAGCGGCTAGTGATCATGACTGGAGTTGGCGTGTACGTGCATGTTTGTCTTCATGCAAATGAATGAGAGGAGAAGTGTGACGCCCCACCTCCATACCCATGCTAGCCAAGGACACTACGGTGTAATGCCGTCAACTAGAGTGGAGAATAAGGCCGTTGAGGAGTGACCATCCGTGTAATTGCTTTGTGCGAGCACCGATATGTCAGATAGAATAACATGCAATTCATTTCGAGAGGAAATCCGACATACCGACACAAACTCAAAGCTACTACACGGTGGCTATATATACTTCCGAAACAAATATAGAAATAAGCATAACATAAATCAGTCACAGATATTCATATCACAAAGGCGGAAACAGATATAAATAAAACACACGAAAGTGTACATCAGATTAGTGGCTAATAAGATCCACAATATCAAAAAGAATAGATACAAGTGCGAGGCAAAAGAATAAGTATACATCAAGGAGTCTCTATCTCGAATGTATATAGAACAAAAACTACTAATCTAAAGTAGTTAGCCAAAAGTCAAGCGATAGTCCCTGATAAGAAGTCAAGCATAAGCACCTGTAACATCTCGGTCTGACCTGAGTATTATTTAATAAGAAAATAATAAACGGATGAGCCTAGCTATAAATATCAGATGAAGTGATATAGAATAAGAGATATGACAAAATCGTATAATAACCAAAATGCCATACTATGATAAGTATGTAATTGAAAATCAACAAGAGATTAATCAATATCACAAGAATCTCCTCAAAGATAAATAGGAATGTCATACTCTATATTTTTATTCACAAAAAGTTAATGACATACAAATTCACCAATGCATAAATAATGATAAAGCTTATCAATGTAAATCACGAAAATTGGTGAAACACAAATTCTAGAAATCAATCAATAGAAATCCAGAAATCACAAAAAGGGGAAAGAGGCCTGCCACTAGAACGGGAGCATAAAAACTCACCAACACGTGTATCACTAAAATGGAAAGCTATTTTATGGTTGCAAACCATTAATTTTGAGCCAAGGCTCTACTAAAATGGCCCGAAGACCATGAGCCGAAGCTCCACTAAAACGACCCGAAGACCATGAGCCGAAGCTCCACTAAAACGGGGTTTAGTCTCCCTCGTAGACAAAGAGCCATCGCACATTGCTAGTCTAAATGTCAAAATGATCATCATTGATCGATAAGTGTAAATTACAATAAGTTAGTAAATAAATGAGTTTAGCTTCATGTCCCATAACCACTAGCTTAACTTAATTATTTACGAAAAAATTGTAGACTTCCACTCGAGGTTACGTGTAAATTACACTAAGCTGGTAAATATATGAGTTTAGCTTCATGTCCCATAATCACTAGCTTAACTTAAATATTTACGTACAAATTGTAGATTTCCACTCGAAAATTGTCACAAGAGATTCAATCGAACAAGTCCAAGAATTAACCGACAAAGTAAACGCAAGCGTTTCATACCACTTGTTTTACTAAACCGTTTAATTAGATTTCTCATACGAATGAGGTAAAGGTTTGTATATACTAATAGATTGGAAAACGGTTTAAGAAACGAGCTTTGTAATTACTACTAGTATTGAAAACCTTTATATTTTTAAAAGTGACAAATCACAAAAATGATTGTAGAACAATCAATCACTAAAATTCACATTCGAAGACGTGAATAAAAATCCAATGAAATCGATACCGAATCCATCAAAGTGGAAATACCCAAAAATTCCAAAAATAGAAGTTATCAAAGTCGATAAAGGTGATAATAACTAATTGGAGAAGAAGAATCGATTAAATATTGGAAAAGCAAAGCAAAACGAGGATAAATAGGCAAAACAGGGAAATAGGAGCAGGTCGGTCGACTGAACTCTCTGAGTCGGTCGACCGGACCAGAAAACAGAGAAGTGCTCTAGTAGTAGGTCGGTCGACCAGCCTACTGTGTTCGGTCAACTGAACCGTGTTTCCAGCACTTTCCATCCTATCTAAACAAGGGCCAATCTCGACCAAATTGCAATCGTTCGAGCAACGGCGCTAAGGGTTTATGCCATTCGACTACCCGACCCTATATGCTCCTCGATGCATCACCAAAAACACGATCAAACAACAAAGCTATGATTTTTAAACATTTGACTTCAAAACACCAAAAATTGAAATATTTACCAAACCAATACAAATCAAAATCAAATGCACATGAATAAGTGTTAGGAATTCATACCTAACAATCAAAGATAATCATAGACTTAGATGTGAGATAAAAATCTCACCTTTTCACAAAATCAATGAAGGAGAAGCTTGAAAGCAAAGGAAGAATCAACCCCACTTCAACACAACCCAAATGAGCTTGAACCAATAGCTTAAAAGAGAAACATTTCCTAAGTTAGATTTAGGAAATTTCTGAAATAGAAGAAGGAAAGAGTTGGAGAAGATGAAGATGATGCTTATGAATGGCTTCTCTTAGAATTTGGAGCTAGAGCTTGGTTTTTGCAAATGAGCTAGGGCTTGGAACTCTAATTTCCAATCTTTTCACCCATTATTCTCTTGATCTTGAGAGAGTTTGGAAATGAGGAATGAATGAAGAGAAGTGGAGAGGGGTTGGGTTGATATAGCTAGAATTGGGCAAATGGGCTGAACCCAACCCATAGCCCTATAGAAAAAGTAGCAAAAATCAACTTACCCCAAACACATTGAAGCTTATACTCAAAAAGGTTGCAAATGACATTTTGAACTCAATGGAAGGGGTCTCGAGTCCAAATTCGACTGTTTGCGAAAAGTGACTTTTCGGACTATAATCCGACTAACGATAAAATTTTTAAATACTCAATCGTAAAATATACGGGTTGTTACAGACTCCCGGCATTAAAGAAATTGCGTCCTCGCGATATTTAAGAAGAAAATATATAGTAACGACCATAAAAGCATATTCAACACAAAAGAAATTTGAAATAAGAAGTTCACCACAAAGAGCATGAGAAAGTAAGTCCGGATGTGTTCGCTCGATGAATTCTCTAGATTCCCAAGAGCAATCCTTAGGATTTGAGAACCATTAAACTTTCACAAAAGGAACATCTTTATTTCGAAGGCGCTCAACCTCCAAAGCAATGATGCGGATATAATATTGGTCCTAAGTCAAATCTAGTGAAACTTCATTTCCTTCAATAATACCTGGCTCAAGAATAAAAACCGAAATCCGTAAGGCATTTCCATATTAGAAAGACGCGAGAAAACGTCAGGAGTAACAGAAAATTGAGCCGGTGCAACGATGTAGTATAAAAACGGTACGCCCAAGAAACTAGAAACTTGAATAATTTGGAACAACAGTATAGTACAATGACAGTACGCCAGACGAACCAAAGCTCGAATAATTTCGAAACACCGACGCAGTACAAATGGACGTCAAATGAACCGAAGCTCAATTAATTCGGAACACTGACGCAGTTCAAACGGTACGTCAAATGAATCGAAGCTCTAATGATTCGAAACACCAACGCAGTACAAACGGTACGTCAAATGAACCGAAGCTCAAATAATTCGAAACACCGATGCAGTACAAACGGTACGTCAAATGAAGCGAAGCTCAAATAATTCGGAATATCAACGCAGTACAAACGGTACGTCAAATGAACCGAAGCTCAAATAATTTGGAACACCGACGTAGTACAAACGGTATGTCAAATGAACTGAAGCTCAAATAATTCGAAACACCGACGCAGAACAAACGGTACGTCAAATGAACCGAAGCTCAAATAATTCGAAACACCGACGCAGTACAAACGGTACGTCAAATGAACCGAAGCTCAAATAATTCGGAACATCGACGCAGTACAAACGGTACGTCAAATGAACGGAAGCTGAAATAATTCAGAACACCGACCAGTACAAACGGTGCGTCAAATGAACCGAAGCTCAAATAATTTGGAACACCGACGCAGTACAAACGGTACGTCAAATGAACCGAAGCTCAAATAATAAAGAACACCGATGCAGTACAAACGGTACGTCAAATGAACCGAAGCTCAAATAATTCGAAACACCGACGCAGTACAAATGGTACGTCAAGTGAATCGAAGCGCCGGGACATCGACGTAGTACAATAACGGTACATCCGATGAACCGAACACCATAAAAGGACATCGGACGCTAGCCCATAAAAGAAATGAGATGAAGCTCAATAAAACGAAGTATATCGAAACTTCCGATGTTGGTAAAATGATCATTCCATTTGGACATCATCAAAGAAACAATCACTTGTTGTATACAACAAAGTGCATTGGCAATACGATTCCCCTTTTCTGGGAATATACAAAGAATATCAAGATCATAAAATGCAAGGTACTCGATCCAATATTAAGTTCCTTATGAGAAAATAAATATTCCAAAGATTTATGATCAGGGTAGAGAACAAATTTCTCACCCAAAAATAATGATGCCAAATTTTTAAAAGCAAAATCAATAGCCACGAGCACTAGATCATGAGTGGCATATCTAGTCTCAATAGGCATTAATGATTTAGAAGCATAAATGATAGAACATTCTTATTCGCAAGAGAACGGCACCCAAACCAATACAACTAGCATCGGTAGAAACAGTGAAATCTTGGTTCCCTTCGGAAATCACAAGAATAAGAGTACCGAAAAAGAGTTCTTTTAAATAATCTTCTTTCCCGAAAAGCTAAAACTTTCAAAATTACAATTATCTCAATGTAAAAATCTTTCTAGAAAAAATTACATTTTACAGGTCAATATATCGTGTCTAATTGTCTCATCAAAGCGTTTAGGAAATTCCTATCGATAACGTTGATCAAGCACATCGACCAGAATTCTTAAAGCACTCAATGGACAATACAATCACAAAATCATCTTCTATATAATGAAAGTATCTCTTAAAAGTTTTGAGAATATTCATTGTTCTTTTAAGATCAAAATCCAATTGTACTTACAAATAAATCTTATGAAAAAGATTTGCAAGATCTTAAATTTTGTTTTCATCCAAAATCAATAAATAAAAGAATCGAATTATCGAGATATTCAAAGAATACTCGATTTATAAAATGGATGAAATAAGTTGGACAAAATGAATGACGTAATAAGTCATTCATAAAAATCATAACGAGTACGAAATGTGGTAAGTGGAATGCTAACTCCCACAACTCGTAGCAAATGAAAAGCGATGGCAAGGTCGAGCTGAAAAGACGTTAACACCACATAAGATATTGCTTAGGTGACGATCCTAAGACAAACTTCAAAAATACTGAAAAATTCTCAAACTACATGAATGAGAGAAATAACACTTTTCCCATGATGAGGGCTTAAAGAATAAAATGATGCCACCAAAAATTTGAAATCGGAATCACAAAGAAAAATAGAAATTTGCTTAACAGATAGGAAATGTCGAAGGTGAATAGTCACTCGGAAAAAAAGGATATGGACTTCACAATGATTGTGCCAATCCTTCCATAAAAAATCAATTTTCGAAGCCTAAGTAACGCATAACATGCAAGTTGGCTCGGAAAGAAAAATCACATAAAATAATCTCGACATCAATACAAGAAACCTCGACATCAATACAAGAAACCAACTGAGCATTGTGGATCCACCAACAAGATTCGCTATTATCAAAGGAGTCAACAAACCCAAAAGTATTTAAAGAAAAAGGATCAACAAGTTCCTTTGATATAAAAATAATGAGATAAACCCATATCAACAAGAACTCGAAAAAGATAATCACAAAACAAATGAAATCAAGGATTGATTAAGAAATACCTTGACCAGGAGAAGTATCACTAGGAGCTTGAACAACATTCAGCTCTCCCTCTCTCCTGCTTCAGAGTATGGGACATGTAGATATAAGATGACCCGAAATTTTGCAATAGCAGCAAGTAAGGGGTTTCGGGCACTTAATTACATAATGGTCCATGGAACCACAATTGTAGCATTGTTTACGACTAGAGGAAAGATTCTTTGCTACCAAAGTTTCTAGTTCCCCCCTTCTTATTGCTTTGAAGTATGGGGCAGGCAGAAATATGATGACTTGAATTTTTGCAATAATGACAAAGGAGTGGCTCAGGACACTCCTTTGCATAGTGGTCCTTAGAATTACAATTGTAACATCCTCCACAATTAGGAATTGGAGTTTTTGCTACCAAAGTAGTTTGCTTCACCTTCTTATTGGGATAAGGGCTTTTGAACTTAATATGCCTCTTCTTGGAAATCCCAATATCACTATCAATTCCTTTATCAGCCTCTTCATGTTGAAGAATGACATCCACAAGCTGATGGAAAGGAACTTCAAGTTTCAAAGGTAAACAATTTCGGGGTTCTTACTCAAAGCACAGATAAACTCTTGATTCTTTACAAGATCCAAAAGTTGTTGGGGAGGCATGAACGCGCCATCCAAAGAAGGGCTACTGGATTGACCAGCGCTAGGATTGCCAAAACTAACCATTTCTTCTTCTTTAAGAAAGAAAGAAAGAAGAAGAAAAATGTTATTCACAAAATGAATATCAAACAATAATGATTGATAAAACAAGGAATCACAAAAGAAAATAGGATAGGATGGTTCAAAGATCCGAATAAAATCCTAAGGCACGACTCCTAAGATGGACTTAGGACGATGATCCTTGTAAACTTATTCTACATTGTTCCGAAGTTTGGCTCTGATACCAAGCTGTGACGCCCCACCTCTATACCCATGCCAGCCAAGAACATTACGGTGTAATGCCGTCAACAAGCGTGGAGAATAAGGCTGTTGAGGAGCGACCATCCGTGTAATTGCATTGTGCGAGCACCGATATGTCAGATAGAATAACATGCAATTCATTTCGAGAGGAAATCCGACATACCGACACAAACTCAAAGCTACTACACGGTGGCTATATATACTTTGGAAACAAATATAGAAATAAGCATAACACAAATCAGTCACGGATATCCATATCACAAAGGCGGAAATAGATATGAATAAAACACATGAAAGTGTACATCGGAGTAGTGGTCAACAAGATGCATAATATCATAAAAGAATAGATACAAGTGAGAGGCAAAAGAATAAGTATACATTAAGGAGTCTCTATCTCGAATGTATACAGATCAAAAACTACTAATCTAAAGTAGTTAGCCAAAAGTCAAGCGATTGTCCCTGATAAGAAGTCAAGCAGAAGCACCTGTAACATCTCGATCTGATCCGAGTATTATTTAATAAGACAATAATAAATGGATCGGTCTAGCTATAAATGTCAAATGAAATGATATACAATAAGAGATATGACAAAATCGTATAATAACCAAAATGCCATACTATGATAAGTATGTAATTGAAAATCAACAAGAGATTAATCAGTATCACAAGAATCTTCTCAAAGATAAATAGGAATGTCATACTCTATATTTTTATTCACAAAAAGTTAGTGACACACAAATTCACCAATACACAAATAATTATAAAGCTTATCAATGTAAATCACGAAAATTGGTGAAACACAAATTCTAGAAATCAATCAATAGAAATCCAGAAATCACAAAAAGGGGAAAGAGGCCCGTCAATAGAACGGGAGCATAAAAACTCACCAACAAGTGTATCATTAAAATGGAAAGCTATTCCATGGTTGCAAACCATTAATTTTGAGCCGAGGCTCCACTAAAACAACCCGAAGACCATGAGCCGAAGCTCCACTAACACGGGGTTTAGTCTCCCTCGCAGACAAAGAGACATCGCACATTGCTAGTCTAAATCACAAAATGATCATCATCGATCGATAAGTGTAAATTACACTAAGCTAGTAAATGAATGAGTTTAGCTTCATGTCCCATAACCACTAGCATAACTTAATTATTAACGAATAAATTGTAGACTTCCACACGAGGTTAAGTGTAAATTACACTAAGCTAATTGATATATGAGTTTAGCTTCATATCCTATAACCACTAGCTTAACTTAAATATTTACGAACAGATTGTAGATTTCCACTCGAAAATTGTCACAAGAGATTCAATCGAACAAGTCCAAGAATTAACCGACGAAGTAAACGCAAGTGTTTCATACCACTTGTTTTGCTAAGTCGTTTAATTAGATTTCTCATACGAATGAGGTAAAGGTTTGTATATACCAATAGATTGGAAAACGGTTTAAGAAACGAGCTTTGTAATTACTACTAGTATTGAAACCTTTACATTTTAAAAGTGACAAATCACAAAAATGATTGTAGAACAATCAATCACTAAAATTCACATTCGAAGACGTGAATAAAAACTCAAAGAAATCGATACCGAATCCATCAAAGTGGAAATACCCAAAAATTCCAAAAATAGAAGTTATCAAAGTCGAAAAAGGTGATAACAACTAATCGGAGAAGAAGAATCGATTAAAGATTGAAAAAGCAAAGCAAAACGAGGATAAATAGGCAAAACAGGGAAATAGGAGCAGGTCGGTCGACTGAACTCTCTGAGTCGGTCGACCGGACCAGAAAATAGAGAAGTGCTCTGGTAGTAGGTCGGTCGACCAGCCTACTGTGTTCGGTCGACCGGACCTTGTTTCCGGCACTTCCCAGCCTATCTAAACAACGGCCAATCTCGACCAAATGGCAATCGTTCGAGCAATGGCGCTAAGGGTTTATGCCAATTGACTACCCGGCCCTATATGCTCCTCGATGCATCACCAAAAACACGATCAAACAACAAAGCTATGATTATTAAACATTTGACTTCAAAACACCAAAAATTGGAATATTTACAAAACCAATCCAAACCAAAATCAAATGCACATGAACAAGTGTTAGGAATTCATACCTAACAATCAAAGATAATAATAGACTTAGATGTGAGATAAAAATCTCACATTTTCACAAAATCAATGAAGGAGAAGCTTGAAAGCAAAGGAAGAATCAACCCCACTTCAACACTACCCAAATGAGCTTGAACCAATAGCTTAAAAGAGAAACATTTCCTAAGTTAAGTTTAGGAAATTTATGAAATAGAAGAAGGAAAGAGTTGAGAAGATGAAGATGATGCTTACTAATGGCTTCTCTTAGAATTTGGAGCTAGAACTTGGATTTTGCAAATGAGCTAGGGCTTGGAATTCTAATTTCCAATCTTTCCCCCATTATTCTCTTGAGCTTGAGAGAGTTAGGAAATGAGGAATGAATGAAGAGAAGTGGAGAGGGGTTGGGTTGATATAACCAGAATTGGGAAAATGGGCTGAACCCAACCCAAAGCCTTATAGAAAAAGTAGCAAAAATCAACTTACTCTAAACATATCGAAGCTTATACTCAAAAAGCTTACAAGTGGCATTTTGAACTCAATGGAAAGGGACTCGATTCCCAATTCGGCTGTTTGCAAAAAGTAACTTTTCGGACTATAATCCGGCCAACGATAAAATATTTAAATACTCAATCGTAAAATATGTGGGTTGTTACAAGAAGGTAGGAAATTGGAATGTGGAAGAAAGGATTTTGGGTTGGAAAAAGGAATGATTGGCCCTGTGTTGGCCTGGGTATGTTTATAAAAGAGAATTTAAATTAACTCTTTTTTTAAAAGTGGTAAAGTTTAAAACAAAATATCTCATTCGATTATAAATCCAAACGACGAACGTATTCTTGCATCAAGATCTCACCGCCGAGGGCTTCCATATGAACTAATATTTTCGAAATTTATGAGATATTAAAATTTAATTATTATAATATTAAAGTGAACAAATAGTAATTAATTATTGTTAATTAATTAATAAATTATTAAATGATCTGTTTAATTTTAATTAATTTAGAATAAATTATTTTATTTAATTTCTTTGATTAATAAGTAATTTGGATTAAAATATATAATTCGACTCAATTATTTGAAACTAATACAAATTTTGAATTTGTAAACTGATTTAATATTAATTATAAACTATTGATTGAGTTGATGATCCATGTTAACCGAAATTGTTCTTAGATTTTGCTTTCAGTTATCTACTGTCTGTGCTATCAAGTAGCTAAACAAATTAAAGTAAATAGAATAATTAGCAAGTAAATTGACTGGAACCGATCGTTATTCCGATTTCGAAAAAAAGTAATGATTACAGGCAAATAAATTTTGATAGACTGGTCATGATAAAATGAACCTGTGGAATGAATTTTCATATGTAAATATGGGCACCTGATTGTGAAATTGTTATTTAAACGACTTGGTCTTTTAAAAATCTATCGTTTTGAGTTCGAAGAGGCCAGGATTGGATATAAGCATTATCCGGAACCACTTCGATCAAATAACCACTATGACCCTTTACGGTTTTGATTGTAGAGTCTAGTATACCCGATTTTAATTAATGTAAAAATTTCAGCTATCTTAATAAGTATTTTACTTAGTCAATATTATAATATCACCAAATGTTATATAAAAGTATTTTGGTCATCGTAAGATAAAAACCCATCATGTTTATGTGTGACGTAATCTTACGAGATACCATTGTTTTCAAAGGATTTGGATGACCTATGTAATTCAAATTAAGTGTGTTTATTCAAGCTGGTTTTCCAGACAGACTCAGGTGTTACTTTATTGTAATACTTAAGTCAGACCGAGTATTGCGGATTCAGCTTATGATTTTTTTGGAGTTCATAAGACGAGCTGGATGGCAGATATGTATTTCACGTACATGATTATATTCCATTATGTAATGTAGGTTGCATATTCAGCACTTTTGAGGACAAGTCATTGTAACTGTCTAGATTTCTATGTTGATGGTTGTACTATGATAATTTATATGTATTTTAATAGTTACAGTTTCTTTTTATAGAAATCTATTATTGTATATTATATTTTATTCCGCTGCGATTGTGAGATTTTATGTTTCTATTGTTTTTGTTTTTCTTCTTCTATCTCTTTTCTTCTTAAACCCTAACAATCTGGTATTTCCAACACTCGATTGCTTGACATTCTATATAGTGAACGTATTAGTGTCGATTTTCGAGGGTCGAAAATTCCCAGTCGTTTCATCAAGTCTCTAGCTTGAGCAACTTAGATAATAATAAATAATAGTAAATGTCATTATTAAACTTAAAATTTGTGTTTGAGCTTTAAAGTTAAATATGGATGATATTGGAATTTTAACTACTACTAAATTTCATAAGTCTTAAAACGGTATAGTTTTGACAAAGAAAATTGATACAAATAATTATTACTAACGGGTAACACTTAAAATAAGTAAAATTGGATTTTGTTGAAGCTATGTAAGCGATATATTTGACCATAATGTCACGCCACTAGCTAAGGTAACATGTGAACAATAATATTTGAATTGTTTGACATTAATCGCTGACCAAATTTACACCTAAGAGTCACACAACCAGAATGTAGAATACTCCAACTGCTACATGATTTATTTATTTATAGTTGTTATAAATTTATTAATATTTATGAAGTATTAATTATAAAATTTTATCTAATCTGTGCTGATCAATATTGAAAATAATTCATATATAAAAGTTTTATGCGCGCATATTGATATATGATATCAATTTGTGTTTAAATTTGATTTAAAGGCATATTATTTGATCAAGCTTGAAATAGAAGGATAGATGTAACGACCCAGAATTTTGAACCAATTAATTTGAAAATATTTAATTAATTTTAAATATTTGAATAATTGTTTAGCTTGAATTCCCAATGTACTATGAATTTGGCGATTAAATTATAAAATTTAATCTATTGAAAGTTGAATAAAAATTTGAATCTTCAATTTTAAGCTGATTAAAAATATTTCAAAGGCCTGTAAAATTCATATTGATAATACTGAAGATATTAGAAGCTTCGGAATTTAATTTGAAAGTGATTTGTTCAGTTTTCAAATTTATATCGTTTGAATTGATATTTAAAAATAGCCTTCCGAGGCACAGTCTCAGAATTCGACGAAACCAGTTCCATTGGGTCCGTAATAGTTATTATTACCGGATTTCAAATTTCGTTTTTTTCAGAGTTGATATGAGAGCACACGGTGAGTAAACGCGTTGAAATTTAATTCGATTTAAATTTGGATTTAAAATTTTATTTAAGTCAACAAACAACACGTTATCTTCCCTACAGTTATTCCATTAATCACGCCTAAATTCATGGCGAAATCGTGCAGGCATGCTCCTTCCCATTTTAAATATTCCTCTCTAACTCAGTTCAAAATCAGAGAAAATAAAAAAAAATAAAAATGAAACAATGGCCTCATCACGCAAGACGAAATCCTTTCCCTCTTCTTAATTTTTATTTTTTCAACCAAAGCCCTCGTTTTATTTTCCTCTATCGATTTCGCCCTTTCCAAATCGAAGCAGTGCGATTCCTTTAAAAAAAAAATATGGCGAACGAAAAGGGGGGAGCCAAGGCGACTCAAGAAATCGCGTGGGGTTGCGATAGCAGGAAGGGTAGTGCGTTTATGATGGAGTCGGCAAGGGGAGGCGACGCCGTGGGTTTCGCGCATGGGCCAGAGATGGCGGCTAGGGCAGGGGAGGAGTCGCGCACGCGCTCGAGGCCGTGGCGATGTAGGCAACTCAGGCAATGGCGAGCGACGTCGAGGCGAATGAGGGACGCGGTGGCTCGAGCAGGCAAGGGGATTTCGAGCAGCAGATTGATTTTGAGTTCATGTACATTGAGGTAGTTTTATTTAAAGAATTTTTAGGTTTTCAAAAATTTAAATTAGCAATTGCTGTATAATAAAAAAAAAAAATTACAGTCAGATTTTCATATACAGATAAGTGTTGAAAAGAGAAAAAGGGAGAAATTTTTAAAGTATTTAATATGTACAGTAAAATAGAAATTTTAAAACAGTAGAGAGTTTATAAAGATTAGATATTAAAAAAAAGGGAAAATTATTCGATAAATCAAATTGTTAGGTTAAAGTTGATAATTAAAAAGGAATTTATTTCTAAATTAAATAGTTGCTATGAAATGGAAATTAATTTTTCGACTAGCGTAATTTATTGGTATAAATGGTTCGTTTAATTTTTTGGCGTTAAAAATAATTAATAAAGGAAAACTTAGTTTTAAAGATAAATTGAAATTAAATAAAATTATTAAAGGTGAAGTTGTTAATTAAAACTATCAAAACGGAAAATTTGATTATTTGATTTATTTCGAATATTAATAAATTGTGTAAATATTTATTCAAGGTATAAATCAAGGAAAATCGAGTCAAGATGGAAATGGATTGCAAAATAAAATCAAGGTGAGATCTTCTCACTCAAAATAAAATTATGTGTTGCAGTTATTAATTGTTTGCTTGATTGTGATATTAGATATAGTAGGATATATCTATAGATATAGCAATATATATATTGGCATATGTATATATTATAGTTGATTGATTTCCCGCATTATATAGCGGATGAGACCCTATTGCGCCGCCTATTAAGCGGATAATATTTTATAAATCCCATATACCGCGATATTCCGTCTCGAAGCGGAATTGGTATTGTGCTAATGTCTGTGGATGCAGGAAAACAGGTTGGAGGGATCCAACTGGATTCCTCAACCGTATTTATTTATTTACATATATTGTGATATTGTTGATTACCATATGATGATATATGATGTTTGGATGCCGTGATTGATTATTTGGTGTGTTGCATCATTGGATTAATTTTTGAAGTTTTAAAGTAATGATTTTGGTTTTTAAAAGAATTTTTAAAGTGAGTTTTGAAAGTATACGTTTTATTGAATTTTTGAATTGATTTATTTTAAATAATTAAAACGTTATAAATTTTTATGTTATAAAAATTAAGATTTTTGTGAAATATAACCAAAAGGTGATTTTTGAGATAAGTAGTTAATAGATTTATAAAATAGTTAAATTGGGATTTTTGAATTGTTTTAAAATGGGTTATATGAAAGATGTATAAATTTGATATTTTAAAATTAAAAATATTGGAATTATAAAATGAGTTTTTATAAGTGTTAAAATGAAGTATAAATGGATTCATAAGTGAATGAAAATTTATAGATTTATGAATTGTGAAGTTATAAAATGAATAGATGTTGTAAGACAAAAGATATTAAGGAATTAAATTATAAATCGGATTTTTGCATTTAAATTGAAATCTTTGATGAAGCAAAAATGGTTTATAGTTGAGATTTATAAAATATATATTTTATAAATCGAAATAATAGAATTTTAAAAGTTCTATTAATGTTGAAAATAAGGTTATAAATGAAATCTTATAAGTAATAAGATTTATAATTTGTGAAGTTTAAAGGAACGATTTTGTAAATAAAATAGATTATAAGCATTTAACTTATAATATGGACTTTTGGTATATAATTGAGTTATATGAATTAAACTGGATTAATAAAAGAGATTTATAAATCGAAGTTTATAAATAGAAATGGAATTTATAGACATTGTTATAAATTTAAAATCAATGGAATTTGATAAATTGAATATAGAAATTTATTAAAGGAAGTATATTCGCGATCATGGATAGCGAATTATTCTTTATATAAGAATGTGTAGAAATGTTGAAATTGGTTAAGGAATTTTATTCACAATTTTGGACGGTGAATATATTATTAGATAAAACAGATATATTTTTGGGGAAGGGATATTATGAAATGAAGTTAATGATTTTAAAAATGTTTTTAATGTATTAAAAATCGAATACATAGATTTCAACATTCATTGTTGAAATAGACGTTTTCGAGAAAGAAGGAAATGGTGGACTATAACACTGTTGTTATAGTAAATGATTTCGAAAAGGAATTTTTGTATATAGTATTGGGATTTATATATCTATTTAAACTTTGAATCCCTATACTAGTGATTTTGGGTCGTCGTAACGATGTTTTACGCAACATTCGTTTTTAACCCAAATAAATGTGTTAAGAGAGTGATTTCCTTAAAGAATGGAATATATACTTAACTATGGTTTAAGTATATCGAATATTTTCAAATGTTGAAAATAAATAGATTTGGGAAGTACTTATTGTTATTAAATAAGTATGGAAATGCTTTTCCAATAATGTGAAATGAAACGTTTTGAGAATTTATCTTTTTAAAGATAAATTGAAAATGAATATTAGAAATCGATTTGAAAATCGTATATTCATAAATATTTTGGAATGTAAATTCACTATGGAATTTATAAAGGAAATGGAATTTGTTTAAAAATAAACATTGATTTATTTTTGAAGTATGGGAATTAATTTACGGATTTGGAACGTAAATATAAAGTAAATCGGTAAGGATTTATTTAATTGGTTTAAATGAAACATGTTGAAATGAAAGAAATTCCGCGTAAAGAAAATGATTGAAATTTGTTTTCAAAAGTGATAAAGGTGAAAAGTGATTTGAAAATTTGTTTTCAAATGGTTGAAGTGTGGAAAATATATATCTTGTAAAGATATTTTTGGAAGATAAATTATTTGGAATCCGGTGATGTTGCGCATCTTTATTGATAGTTAAATAACCGACTATCAATATTTACCTTTAAATAGGTATTTGTTGTAATTTGCTTGAATTTAAATGCCACACTTATTTTTTTTAAAATAAGCGCTCACTATTCGGGTTAGTCGGGAAAGGACCTTGGGGTCGTATAACCCATTCCGAATATGTGATACGTCGTAATGGATTGCATTTGATGACCGGTGTTGAAGACCTGATATTTTTGAAAACGGAAGGATTACCGTTGAGTTACTCTGCATCGGCTGATCTCCGATATAGAGGTTTTATCACCCTTGGTGACGGGAAGTCCGGACGTGATTAGAAATTATCCGGAATGCAAGGACTTCTTTGTAAGTGCCTTCGGTTCTGTTCGAGCCTGGAACAGACTTGTATGGATTGTATGTCTGACATTACAAGTTGAGATATAAAGCTGATTTCTTTCAAATATATTCCTGTTGGTGGCGGAGAATTTATTCTCTTAGCTTAACACCCTTTTCTGAGACGTACGAGCTCAGAGGTTATGTAGTTGAAGTATATTAGTGATATACTCCCAATTTGGTAGTGTGGCATGCTGAGTGTTACTGTCAAATGATCATTGTTTGATCATTTGTGATATGATCATTTGTTTGATCATTTATCTTAGTGATCATTACTTTGATCATTTGTTGACCAAAAGCACAGCTTTTGTATAAAGCGTGGTTTTGTGGACGAGACTTCGTCGGACCTCACACCCCGGAAATGGTCAAAACAGGAAGGATGCGGCAAGGTTATTAGGGGGTAGCGCCCCTTTAGTGTATGTCATTCCTTCTGGATAGAGGTGGTATCATGGTATGGAGCCCAAATACTTAACCTACGTTGTTACTGCAAATTTATTGCTTTGTGGCTGTTGGAAATCGAGGATCCTCGGATAGATCGGTTACGATCGGGGGATGACATATTCGTGTCAGTAGTTACCCAGTTAGGGGTAACCCGGCCTTGTGTTGGTAGAGATCCGATTAGGTTCTCGGGACGTCATTCCAGAGGCGTTTCCATGTGGCAATGGGAAGTTCCTTGGCCTGACCATTTGTTGGAAATCCAATTCCCAATATGAAACCCTGTACGGTTTTAGTTGTAGAACCTGCCATTTACTTATGGTGGTCACCACTGTTTAGATGGTAGCTATAGTAGGCATAGTTCGAAATGTCTATGCTGGCTAAGATTAATATTCTACTTTTGAAATGTTTTCCTCACTATGCACTAGTAATAATATCAAATGTTTCTTTTTAATGCGTATCAAGCATCTTTGACTATCATAAGGAGAAATCTCCTCCGATTATGCGTTTGCATTGTGTGTGTGTGTGCGGGAGGCCTTATGGTAGTCTCATTTTTAAAAGCATTGCGAATTGACTTTAAGAATATTCCTCTATTTTTACTTTAAAGATAAATAACTGTTTTAAGTTCTCACACCAGTCACAAGAATGACCTGGAGTTTATTGTTTCCCTTCCTAAACTCTGGGTGCCCACCAATTTCCACACGGGCAGTCTAGAGTTAAGGTTATCAGGTTATTCTGGATTCGGGAGTTGCTACAGAAATCTGGAGGCGAGCCAGATAGCGTAGCATATTACTAAGTATAGTATTTCTTTTCCGCTGTTGTTGTTATACACTCTGATAATGAAATGTAATGTAATATGACGTAATGTAATAACTGATATACTTCTTTGTTTAAAGATTATTCATTTATCTATTATATGTTGTTCCGCTGCGATTGTGAGATTCTGATGTTGTTCTGTTATTTCTTTCTGTTCTGTTCTATCTTTTTCTCTCTTCTTCTACCTCTTTCTTTTTCTTAAAACCCTAAGGGTTCGTACTTCCATTCATCTTGAGTTAATCACTGGAGATTAGTGTCTATTCAAGGAGTACGGATTTGCGGGTCTTTACATTTGGTATCAGAGCATATGGTTAAGCGACAACCATGGCTCTGTTGGGTGTTACTCATTAGAGATGGAGTCAGTAGTACTGTAGAATGAGTTTGAGTGTAATATTAGATATGAGCGCGTATTTGTTAGTGAATATGAAATTGTTTTGTATTGTGTTGACTTATCGGTTGATTGTTTATAAATTCTGGTCGGTGCTGTCTAGCTAACTGTGTTGATAGGAGTTTCTAAACTCTTAAACAAGATAAAGTGACACAGTATTGTTTTGAAAATCGGGTAAATGAAATAATTTTGCCCAAAACTATTTTTGTATATAAAAGAAATAATTTTCTGTAAATTATTAGTATATGGGTATATGGTTGCAAGGATGTTAGGAATTAATAATATTAAAAATTATTACCATTGATTATTGAATAAGAAATTGGAATCATAATCAAAAGTTTAGAAATAAAATCCATATACAAATGAAATTGGAGAATGTAAATTATAAATTTGATTTATAATTGAAAATAGAATTCCGGAGAAGTTTTTGGAAATGTTTTTGAAAGAATTTGGAAATTTAGAAATTAAATTCCTTTTTGATTTGAAAAAGAATTTCAAAGGTTTTTGGAAAAATGTTTTGAAGGAATGAAAAGCTCTCTAAACTCTTTTTGGTCGCTGGAAAATAATTCCGATGATGATTGCAACATCATCGGTGTTTATTTTCGGGTTTCCAAAAGAGGCATTGCTGCTAAATTGTTTTAAGTAAAAGTTGTTTGGAAAATGTGGGTTTGGTTTTGGAAATTCAAAGGATAGTTTGAATTGTTTTCAATAATGGTTTTGAAAGATAGAAAAAGACTCTGGAATCCTATTTAAAATATTTATGGGAATAATAAATAAGTTAATAACTTATACAAACTAAAATTTGATAGAATAAATTTAATTTAAAGAATTAGTTAAATTAAAATAAGTATAAGTGAATAAATTTGAATAAAGTGAATTGGAAGAAATGTCTAAGGACACGAAGTGAAATAATTACTCAAAGAAAATTTATTAAGTTGAAAATAAATTTGGAGTAATCAAAATGAATTGGAATTGAGTATTGAATTATGGAAATAAATTGTGAATGAATGAATAAATTTACAATTGCAATTAAGTGAAAGTGAATTGAATGTTGAGATTCATTTCGATTTTGTAAGCAAATGGAATTGAATTGAAATTATGAATTGAATTCAAATAAAATTGAATGAGATAAATATGTAACTTCAATAGTGAAGTAAAAATGTATAAGAAGCATATGTTGAAAATTTTGTAATGAAACTGGCAAAATGGTTTGAATGTTGGAATTGGATATTATGGCTAGCATGATATATAGGTGTATTAAAAGAAATGGAACTGGGATTTTGATTTCAAAGATAAAATTGAATTCCCCGACAAAAAGGTACGTATTTCAATTTTAGTATGAAATTTGGTGATTTTCTTCTACAGCCACTTGGCTTTCTCTTTTCTTTTTGATTCTGAGGGGCCGTGGTGCCATTTTGTAGTCGTACCGAGCTAGCCGCGCAAAGGAAACGCTGGCGAAATTTTTCGAAAATTTAGAGTGTTAGAAAATTTTTGAGAAAATTTTGAAAATTTAGAATTTAAATTTAATTTTAAATTTGAATTGTTAAGGAAACAACGTTGTTTGGAACTTATAATTGAAGTTGAAAAGCTAGTTGAAATGATAATGGATCTTTAATAAAAAGATTTGGGTTAATAAATTGATAGAACTATTGGATTGTGAAAAAATAGTAGACGAGTTAGGGACCATTCTTCCTAACTTGTAATTTCGGGACGAAATTCTTTTAAGGGGGGAAGATTGTAACCACCCAGAATTTTGAACCAATTAATTTGAAAATATTTAATTAATTTTAAATATTTGAATAATTGTTTAGCTTGAATTCCCAATGTACTATGAATTTGGCGATTAAATTATAAAATTTAATCTATTGAAAGTTGAATAAAAATTTGAATCTTCAATTTTAAGCTGATTAAAAATATTTCAAAGGCTTGTAAAATTCATATTGATAATACTGAAAATATTAGAAGCTTAGGAATTTAATTTGAAAGTGATTTGTTCAGTTTTAAAATTTATATTGTTTGAATTGATATTTAAAAATAGCCTTCCGAGGCACAGTCTCGGAATTTGACGAAACCAGTTCCATTGGGTCCGTAATAGTGTATTATTATCGGAATTCAAATTTCGTATTTTTCGAAGTTGATATGAGAGCACACGGTGAGTAAACGCGTTGAAATTTAATTCGATTTAAATTTGGATTTAAAATTTTATTTAAGTCAACAAACAACACGTTATCTTCCCTACAATTATTCCATTAATCACGCCTAAATTCACGGCGAAATCATGCAGGCATGCTCCTTCCCATTTTAAATATTCCTCTCTAACTCAGTTCAAAATCAGAGAAAAGTAAAAAAAAAAAAACAATGGCCTCATCACGCAAGACGAAATCCTTTCCCGCTTCTTAATTTTTATTTTTTCAACCGAAGCCCTCATTTTATTTTCCTCTATCGATTTCGCCCTTTCCAAATCGAAGCAGTGCGATTCCTTTAAAAAAAAATGGCGAACGAAAAGGAGGGGAGCCAAGGCGACTCAAGCAATCACATGGGGTTGCGATAGCAGGAAGGGTGGCACGTTTATGATGGAGTCGGCAAGGGGGGGCGACGCCGTGGGTTTCGCGCGTGGGCCAGAGATGGCGGCTAGGGCAGGGGAGGAGTCGCGCACGCGCTCGAGGCCGTGGCGATGTAGGCTATTCAGGCAATGGCGAGCGACGTCGAGGCGAATGAGGGACGCGGTGGCTCGAGCAGGCAAGGGGATTTCGAGCAGCAGCTTGATTTCGAGTTCCTGTACATTGAGGTAGTTTTATTTAAAGCATTTTTAGGTTTTCAAAAATTTAAATTAGCAATTGCTGTATAATAAAAAAATAAAATAAAATTACAGTCAGATTTTCATATGCAGATAAGCGTTGAAAAGAGAAAAAGGGAGAAATTTTTAAAGTATTTAATATGTACAGTAAAATAGAAATTTTAAAACAGTAGATAGTTTATAAAGATTAGATATTAAAAGAAAGGGAAAATTATTCGATAAACCAAATTGTTAGGTTAAAGTTGATAATTAAAAAGGAATTTATTTCTAAACTAAATAGTTGCTATGAAATGGAAATTAATTTTTCGACTAGCGGAATTTATTGGTATAAATGGTTCGTTTAATTTTTTGGCGTTAAAAATAATTAATAAAGGAAAACTTAGTTTTAAAGATAAATTGAAATTAAATAAAATTATTAAAGGTGAAGTTTGTTAATTAACACTATCAAAACGGAAAATTTGATTATTTGATTTATTTCGAATATTAATAAATTGTGTAAATATTTATTCAAGGTATAAATCAAGGAAAATCGAGTCAAGATGGAAATGGATTGCAAAATAAAATCAAGGTGAGATCTTCTCACTCAAAATAAAATTATGTGTTGCAGTTATTGATTGTTTGCTTGATTGTGATATTAGATATAGTAGGATATATATATATATATATAGATATAGCAATATATATATTGGCATATGTATATATTATAGTTGATTGATTTCCCGCATTATATAGCGGATGAGACCCTATTGCACCGCCTATTAAGCGGATAATATTTTATAAATCCCATATACCGCGATATTCCGTCTCGAAGCGGAATTGGTATTGTGCTAATGTCTGTGGATGCAGGGAAACAGGTTGGAGGGATCCAACTGGATTCCTCAACCGTATTTATTTATTTACATATATTGTGATATTGTTGATTATCATATGATAATATATGATGTTTGGATGCCGTGATTGATTATTTGGTGTGTTGCATCATTGGATTAATTTTTGAAGTTTTAAAGTAATGGTTTTGGTTTTTAAAAGAATTTTTAAAGTGAGTTTTGAAAGTATACGTTTTATTGAATTTTTGAATTGATTTATTTTAAATAATTAAAACGTTATAAATTTTTATGTTATAAAAATTAAGATTTTTGTGAAATATAACCAAAAGGTGATTTTTGAGATAAGTAGTTAATAGATTTATAAAATAGTTAAATTGGGATTTTTGAATTGTTTTAAAATGGGTTATATGAAAGATGTATAAATTTGATATTTTAAAATTAAAAATATTGGAATTATAAAATGAGTTTTTATAAGTGTTAAAATGAAGTATAAATGGATTCATAAGTGAATGAAAATTTATAGATTTATGAATTGTGAAGTTATAAAATGAATAGATGTTGTAAGACAAAAGATATTAAGGAATTAAATTATAAATCAGATTTTTGCATTTAAATTGAAATCTTTGATGAAGCAAAAATGGTTTATAGTTGAGATTTATAAAATATATATTTTATAAATCGAAATAATAGAATTTTAAAAGAAGTTCTATTAATGTTGAAAATAGGGTTATAAATGAAATCTTATAAGTAATAAGATTTATAATTTGTGAAGTTTAAAGGAACGATTTTGTAAATAAAATAGATTATAAGCATTTAACTTGTAATATGGACTTTTGGTATATAATTGAGTTATATAAATTGAATTGAATTAATAAAAGAGATTTATAAATCGAAGTTTATAAATAGAAATGGAATTTATAGACATTGTTATAAATTTAAAATCAATGGAATTTGATAAATTGAATATAGAAATTTATTAAAGGAAGTATATTCGCGATCTTGGATAGCGAATTATTCTTTATATAAGAATGTGTAGAAATGTTGAAATTGGTTAAGGAATTTTATTCACAATTTTGGACGGTGAATATATTATTAGACAAAAACGGATATATTTTTAGGGAAGGGATATTATGAAATGAAGTTAATGATTTTAAAAATGTTTTTAATGTATTGAAAATCGAATACATAGATTTCAACATTCATTGTTGAAATAGACGTTTTCGAGAAAGAAGGAAATGGTGGACTATAACACTGTTGTTATAGTAAATGATTTCGAAAAGGAAATTTTTTATATAGTATTGGGATTTATATATCTATTTAAACTTTGAATCCCTATACTAGTGATTTTGGGTCGTCGTAACGATGTTTTACGCAACATTCGTTTTTAACCCAAATAAATGTGTTAAGAGAGTGATTTCCTTAAAGAATGGAATATATACTTAACTATGGTTTAAGTATATCGAATATTTTCAAATGTTGAAAATAAATAGATTTGGGAAGTACTTATTGTTATTAAATAAGTATGGAAATGCTTTTCCAATAATGTGAAATGAAACGTTTTGAGAATTTATCTTTTTAAAGATAAATTGAAAATGAATATTAGAAATCGATTTGAAAATCGTATATTCATAAATATTTTGGAATGTAAATTCACTATGGAATTTATAAAGGAAATGGAATTTGTTTAAAAATAAACATTGATTTATTTTTGAAGTATGGGAATTAATTTACGGATTTGGAACGTAAATATAAAGTAAATCGGTAAGGATTTATTTAATTGGTTTAAATGAAACATGTTGAAATGAAAGAAATTCCGCGTAAGGAAAATGATTGAAATTTGTTTTCAAAGGTGATAAAGGTGAAAAGTGATTTGAAAATTTGTTTTTAAATGGTTGAAGTGGGGAAAATATATATCTAGTAAAGATATTTTTGGAAGATAAATTATTTGGAAAATTATTTGGAATCCGGTGATGTTGCGCATCTTTATTGATAGTTAAATAACCGACTATCAATATTTACCTTTAAATAGGTATTTGTTGTGATTTGCTTGAATTTAACTGCCACACTTATTTTTTAAAAAATAAGCACTCACTATTCGGGTTAGTCGGGAAAGGACCTTGGGGTCGTATAACCCATTCCGAATATGTGATACGTCGTAATGGATTGCATTTGATGACCGGTGTTGAAGACCAGATATTTTTGAAAACGGAAGGATTACCGTTGAGTTACTCTGCATCGGCTGATCTCCGATATAGAGGTTTTATCACCCTTAGTGACGGGAAGCCCGGACGTGATTAGAAATTATCCGGAATGCAAGGACTTCTTTGTAAGTGTCTTCAGTTCTGTTCGAGCCTGGAACAGACTTGTATGGATTGTATGTCTGACATTACAAGTTGCGATATAAAGCTGATTTCTTTCAAATATATTCCTGTTGGTGGCGGAGAATTTATTCTCTTAGCTTAACACCCTTTTCTGAGACGTACGAGCTCAGAGGTTATGTAGTTGAAGGTTATTAGTGATATACTCCCAATTTGGTAGTGTGGCATGCTGAGTGTTACTGTCAAATGATCATTGTTTGATCATTTGTGATATGATCATTTGTTTGATCATTTATCTTAGTGATCATTACTTTGATCATTTGTTGACCAAAAGCACAGCTTTTGTATAAAGCATGGTTTTGTGGACGAGACTTCGTCGGACCTCACACCCCGGAAATGGTCAAAACAGGAAGGATGCGGCAAGGTTATTAGGGGGTAGTGCCCCTTTAGTGTATGTCATTCCTTCTGGATAGAGGAGGTATCATGGTATGGAGCCCAGATACTTAACCTACGTTGTTGCTACAAATTTATTGCTTTGTGGCTGTTGGAAATCGAGGATCCTTGGATAGATCGGTTACGATCGGGGGATGACATATTCGTGTCAGTAGTTACCCAGTTAGGGGTAACCCGGCCTTGTGTTGGTAGAGATCCGATTAGGTTCTCGGGACGTCATTCCAGAGGCGTTTCCATGTGGCAATGGGAAGTTCCTTAGCCTGACCATTTGTTGGAAATCCAATTCCCAATATGAAACCCTGTACGGTTTTAGTTGTAGAATCTGCCATTTACTTATGATGGTCACCACTGTTTAGATGGTAGCTATAGTAGGCATAGTTCGAAATGTCTATGCTGGCTAAGATTAATATTCTACTTTTGAAATGTTTTCCTCACTATGCACTAGTAATAATATCAAATGTTTCTTTTTAATGCGTATCAAGCATCTTTGACTATCGTAAGGAGAAATCTCCCCCGATTCTGCGTTTGCATTGTGTGTGTGTGCGGGAGGCCTTATGGTAGTCTCATTTTTAAAAGCATTGCGAATTGACTTTAAGAATATTCCTCTATTTTTACTTTAAAGATAAATAACTGTTTTAAGTTCTCACACCAGTCACATGGCTGTCCTGGAGTTTATTGTTTCCCTTCCTAAACTCTGGGTGCCCACCAATTTCCACACGGGCAGTCTAGAGTTAAGGTTATCAGGTCATTCTGGATTCGGGAGTTGCTACAGAAATCTGGAGGCGAGCCAGATAGCGTAGCATATTACTAAGTATAGTATTTCTTTTCCGCTATTGTTGTTATACACTCTGATAATGAAATTCAATGTAATATGACGTAATGTAATAACTGATATAGTTCTTTGTTTAAAGATTATTCATTTATCTATTATATGTTGTTCCGCTGCGATTGTGAGATTCTGATGTTGTTCTGTTATTTCTTTCTGTTCTGTTCTATCTTTTTCTCTCTTCTTCTACCTCTTTCTTCTTCTTAAAACCCTAAGGGTTCGTATTTCCGTTCATCTTGAGTTAATCACTGGAGATTAGTGTCTATTCAAGGAGTACAGATTTGCGGGTCTTTACAATAGAGGGGTTGGATTTGAAGGGCCTATGAAGTGGCTTAATATGTCAACCATATGTATAGGATAGAGAGGTTGGATTTGATTCAAAAGGGTTTGAATTGCTAGGGAGATTTGTGGATCTAGATCCACTTTTAGCTCCTCATTATCTCTTCTATTTGAACTCCCTTAACCCCTCATTGTGTTACTCCTTTTCGAGCGTTCATACTACCAACCTCTAGCTGAAACCATTGTCCACTTCCTCCATCATTTCATGCTTCGAGAACACAAGATCGAATCAAGATCGACAAGGATTGTAGATCTTTCAATCAAGTAGCGCTTTCTAGAAGACATTGGATTCAAATTCAAAAGGAGCTCGATTGATTCAACATTCAAGGTGTTGTTGTTGGGCTATAATCAAGGTAATATTCTAATTTACAAATGTATATATTTATTTGTCATTTATTCATATATATGGTTAGATTAGAAGAATTTATCATGAATCTTTATAAATATATGCTGTCAGCCTATATTATAAATATGTTAACATATTGTTATGAACACTAAATTATATACATACATACATACATACATACATATATATATATATAAAAGATTTTGGCCAACAACAAATAAGCAAACAAAAATGTAGTTTGTGAATTTTAAAGAAATTTAAAAAGGATTTTATAATAAAAATTTGATTTTTTAATACGTTAATATAAGTATATAATATATATGAAAATATTGTTAAATCATATACATGATAATATATCAAAAGAAAATTGATATTTTCCACGCCTGTATTTAAGCAAGTATCATTTAAGAATTCATTATTTACAAATCCTTTTATATATTTTTATTCCCAAAATCTTCGTTCACCAAAATTTGAAATAATTACATTACAATTTCAAAACCAATTACTTTAGCCAATAGATTTGTCCAAAACTCTATATAAACATTTTACTTCAAAATCCCCAATTACAATTCTTTACCAAATTAAACCATATTTTTATTGGTATTTAAAAGCACCAAAACCCAGGTTAACTGCCATAACATCCAATCAATTTAATTCACATAATAACCTGTCACGGATTATTCAACAAAAACATATATCACTATATGTGCAATTAAATTCAACATTTGAGAAATCTAGTTGGATCCCTCCAACTTGTTTTCCTGTATTCACAGATATTATCATAATATAAAAATACTAATTCCACTTCGAGGTGGAATATCATGGTATTTAGGGTCATCCGCTATTATACGGGGCGCATATGGTCTCATCCACTATATATATGCGGGATCATCAACCACTCCAACGTATATATACTACTATATATATAATCACATCCAACTGATAAAAATGCATTAGTTTAACCAAATCAACCATTGATTAATTTTAACTA
Source organism: Allium cepa (assembly GCA_030765085.1). Lineage (NCBI taxonomy): Eukaryota > Viridiplantae > Streptophyta > Magnoliopsida > Asparagales > Amaryllidaceae > Allium > Allium cepa. The sequence goes on along the minus strand of CM060940.1, from coordinate 249,790,510 downwards.
TTTAAAATTAATCACTAGTAGTCCAAAATTGAGTGAGATTAACTCACCTTGCATTTATTCGCCAAATGCTCATATTTTAAATTAAATCGAGCACGTTCGATTTAACCTAAATTTTTCGCCAGCTCAATCGACTCCAGATTTGATCTAGTGCGTAGAGATCGTCGCTGCGATTCTAGTGCCGCTTGATTCATCCAATTCCGACCTCGTGTAACAAAGTTATGAAGTTTTAAAGTTTTGAATATAAGTTAGATAATTTTTTTTTGTAATATACTAGATCTAGCGGTTGAGTCCTGAGATGAAATCAAGGCCGTAGAATTTCTTTCCCTCTCTTCCGCATTCAAATGCATGCTCCAGGGTTTTGAAAACCAACAATCGTGTTAAAAGGACGATCACCGCCCCCTTCTCTCCGCTCTTGCTCGTCAAGAACCACCACGTCGAAGAGCGATGCGAACTCCAACATCAGTCGAAAACTCATCAAGCTCGGTCACCTTTACCTTGAGAAAGACGCACATGAACGGTCGGTCTTCATGGCTATTGTTTGGCTCAAAATGACGATGATGACAAAGATCCACCTTTGCATAGGTAGAGCTTGGAGTGCTCTATAATTTCTTAGTTGGGAGTTTTACGAATCGGTTGATGGATTGAGAGGATTCGAGGGAACAAAACAGGATGATTTTAGCCACTAAAATGAATAAGTTGCAGCTACGAAATTTAAGCCGTATGGTTTCTGTTCACGCGCATATATATATATATATATATATATATATGCTTAAATGTATTATTTTAATATTATATTCACTTTTAATGTACTTTTTCAAACGAGCTCCAAGCGAGACATGCCGCCTGGAGTTTATAACGTTTTACCCGGATTACAAACACAACGGAACATGTTTCGGGGCCTAATTCGATCGTATATGGAAGATATCTTTTTGAATCGAATTTAAATATTGAATTTTCGATATTTATTCCAACCAGTTTCTATCCCGTACGAGAAAACGATATCTACAAACGCTATGAAATATGAAATCCAATAATAATAATCTATTACAAATCCAATAGAACAAATTTCATCGAATTCCAAGACTGTGCCCCGAAAAACTATTTTAATGCGTCTATTAAAATTTTGATTTTTAAAACATATAACCCCATTATAATACAAATAGAATTTATATTCATAATAGAAATCATTCTGATTCATATTAAATCAAAATCCCATTATTTGCACTATCACCATATATTAAATTTCACCATTAAATTTATATATAAATTTCCAATTTTAAGTTATCAACTTTTAAATTCCATTCAAAAGTCCAATACCATCACTATAATTCAAATAGTTTTTAAAATCAACTTATAAATCATTTCTATTCATATTTAACTTTAGATTCCCATATTTTCCCAATTTCAAATATTAAATTACTATTTTTCCAAATCAAATAAATCGCTATATTTGGAATTTTAAACCATTTCAGAAATTCTTCCATATTCAAAATCAATTTATAATTCAAACTTAACATTTAAAATCAGATTAACATTCAAAATCAAATGACCAAAATTTCGGGTCATTACGGTTTTAATTAGATAAATTAATTAAATGTTAATCAATTAATATATAATACATATTTATAAGATATATGTGTATAATTATAAATGTTATAGTGCACATATTCAAAATAAAATTTTTAAAATGAAATTAAATATAATGTTAATTAATTAGTTAATTAAATTAATTGAAAAAATATTCAATTAATAAAATTAATACATGATTATACATAAGATTGTTATAAAGTTAATTAATTCATACAAAATTCAAACTTATAGAATATGAATGTATAATAAAAGGTGGAATGGTAGGAAATCCAATTAGGTTTAATGAATAAATACATATGTATATTATGCAAACCACGATTTCAGATGTGTCCGACGCTTGAATCATAGGGGTATTTTATAAGAAATATATTATTACGTAAGTCGATATCACTCAATTTAAATATATTAAAGATTGTGAATCTTTAATATAAAGTCATCCTTTGCTAATTAAATATTAATAAGTTACTTGCATACTTCATAGTTACCGAGCTTTTCTCAAGCTAGAGATGTTATGTGTAATACTATTAATATATAAAATCGATGTGGTAAGATAACTACACATATTTGTTAAGCTTTCCTTAAGGTATGTGCATTATACTTAGGCAGTTGCAAAATAATAGGTATGAGTGAATAATCTCTCATTATTTATTTAGCCTTCCTCAAGGTAAAGATGCGATAGAGACGAAGACCACAGGGTTAGGAGTTGTATCTGATACAACCGATAAGGAATTATCTAATATACGAGGGCTTATGATTTGTTGAGCTTTCCTTAAGTTCAAAATCCCAAGGCATACAAGTCCTAACAGCCACTAAAGACTTCGGAAGACTTCTATGTTTTGTCTTTGGGTTTTGAGAAATAAAAAGTCTTGTAAGAGACTTATTATAAAAATGAAATTGTAATAGTTAACCTTTTTAATATCGTAAGAACAACTGTATATATAAATTAAACTAATCTATATCAACAAATTTTGCATTAAATATAATTGTTAAAAAGTTAATCAATTATAATTTACAATTGAACTGAATTAGTATTGACAAACAGAAATATAAAATGTACTTACCAATAAATTTTTGCATGTTGACCCATGAAAGTGCCTAATTATGCAACTACTAAACACATTTGTAACTTGGTCACTTACGTATTTACTTTTTTGAGACTGTGATTGTCTTTAATGAGTTTCAAACTCTAAAAGCAATACAAGCATATGAATATATGATACATATTCGTTTATATGGTGAATGATCATTATTCGTAATGTATGAAACTTCGATGAAAATAATTCAATTGAAATAAGCAAGTAAACGAAATAAGAGATTATGTATTCAACGTGATTGATTACAATAAGAATCTTGTTTTAAATGTAACACTAGACCACAAACTACAAGATAGATTTAAGAATTCGATCAATGAAAAATCTGTTTGATCAGCTTACGTAAAGTGCAACTTATTAATATCCTTAAAATTTAGGATAATTGAATGTTCATTATGATAGTGTGGTAAGGGTTTCAATTGAATGGCTCATCTATTTAGAATGAAAAGCGAAGGTATAAAAGTAGATGTAACTTAAAGCACATTTGGGATGAAGATAGTAAACGATCACTCTTGCTTCAGAAAGAAACATCATGAAAGAGAATTGTAAAATAATTATAGATACTTAACATTGGAATAAAAATATGATTTCTATTCCACAATGTATTTTCAAATAAAATATTGTTCTCAAATAAATAAATAAAAATTTGACTTTTTTAATTTTAAAATAATTAAAAATGATTTTTTTAAAAGTTGATATTTTGATATATAAATATGAGTATAACATATGTGAAAATTTTGTTAAATCATATACACAATAATATTTTGAAAATATTTTTATTTTCTGCATGCTTATATATATTATATAAGAAATGTACATATATAATTTTATGATATAACAAATTAAATTAGTTTAATGATTTATAATATATATGTATGCATGTATATATATGTTAATATACATAAATTAATAAACGTTATTTGATATTTTATTTCAAATAAAAAAATTACTTTTTTTGCATGGTTTTAATTTTAAATTAAAATAAGGATTTTTTATACAGGTTTAGTTATATAATTTTTTTTATTTTATGAATAAATGTGGCCAAAAAGAAATATGTATATTATATAAATAAACATTTTATTATGTAACATCATTTTATATGATAAACGATTTTTATATATTTATTTTACTATATATATATATTATGTACGTATATAAAATAATTAAGTTTTGTGCATATATAAATATATGTTTTATAATATATAATTTATTAAAAAATTATAAATTTGAATTTAAAGTTAAAAGAAAATTTCAAATATAAATCTGGTTTTAAAATTTAAAGTTAAAATTTGAATTTAAAATTGTTTGTATTTATATTCGTAAATATTGTTTTATTTCTGTATGTATTAAAATAAGATTATGTTTGCATCATTTTATGTATATAAATATAATTTATATCATTTAACAATATGAGTGTGTATATATAAGTTGACATTATTTAAAACAAAATAAAATATGTGTGCATTAAAATAAAATTATTTTTACATGTGCATATTATATATTATATATAACATCAAATAAAATCTTGCTATTAATACATAAAATAAAATAATGATTTTATTTAAAATTAGTTCAGATCAGATCTAAACCAATTTAGGCTTCATAGAACAAGTAAGATCCAAAATGGAATTTTTTTGAAATTTAACCATTTAACCTGCTGCTGCTGGCCTAGTTTGAATATTGCAAACCATAATTGGGATCAAAATTTGGTATTTAATGGTCGCTTCACAAATTCCAACGTGTATGAATAGGCACTTTCATCAGTGAAATTCTTTAATCACCAGTTTAAAAGTGCCACCTATACCCTTTGATATATTTTGCATGTTCCACCAATAAAATTATGAAAACCCTATCCGTAATGGAACTGATTTTCAACCCAATAAGAAACTATCGAACCTTAGACCCATTCTAAAGCTGATTGTTGGTTGGTAAACTCGATACACTGAACAATGTATAGAGCTATCTATCTATGCTTTTAGAATCTCACGGTGGACGAGATAAAATATAATAATAGAAATAAGTACACATTTCATAAAAATCATCTCTTAAAAGCATAACATCCACGAATATCCATAATACAATATCTCAAAATATGTCAGAAACTGGGTACATCATAATATATTAAAAACAAGATAAATAGATAAACAACCATAGATCTCCACCACCCCCTTCATCTTCTCCATCAGCTGTTTTCCCTTAGTATATGGGTTGTAATGAGGGGGGAGTCAGAACAACAATGTCTGATGAATGAAAATCTCAAGCGTTACCAAAAGTGTATTTGGTCCATATCATTTAGATAAATAATATGTCTTACATATCCTATACCATATCCTACAAAATATTCCTCCAACTACAGGCCTAAAGTTTTCTCTAGCCTAACTCCATAACTCAAACACGGGTGCAATGAAACTATGCAATGCAGCTAATGCCAATCATGCCCTAACGATGTGAGAGAAATTACCTAAGCCACTTAATACCTCTTTAATGGGAATTAGGCAGACTCTGAGCAATTAATAACTATACCCTTGGCAGATTCTTATCATTAAATACCTAAACCGAAGGCGGACCTCTTTTTGGTACTTTATAATTGACATCTTAAGAAATCCTATACAACTGCTCAGTACTTCATTTATTAGAAGTAGTGGACCTTATAATAACAACTTAATAACTCACCCCAAAGTGGGCCCTTTCTAATATTTCCCACTACCGCACCTATCATATAATCCGTATTATGACCCATACCTCAACCGTGACGCCTCACATTAGTCGGCCTATTCATAAATATGGGCAATCAAATTACTGGTACTAACCACATGTCCGTTGTGGGTACTTATTATAGGAGATGTCTTATATCAGTCCCAAAGTCACATTTTTGGTAACTAGATTAGCCGAGCAGTCTTCTATGTGCTTTCAACTAACCTTGCATCCCTATAACTTAGCCATTTTCCCACTCTCCTAACATACTATCATAAATATATACTACGTATATAGTATACCTTATCCGCATTTACAGACTAAGGCCATATAAGGAAAACAACTTATTTCTCCATTAATTATGGACTTTCTCCATTATTACCCTTGACCTCCTTCCTATGAGTTTAATACTATCTACTAACGTATTTAGTCTATAAGATTAATACATTACTAATTATATGCTAATAATATATTTATATTTACGCAATAATTAAGTTGACTTATACATATATTCCTAAGCATGGGTAAAATACTCCTATCTTGAAATTCTCACATCCTACAATAATCGTTAAAATGTCAAAACTTGTAAATTGATACATATCTAACTCCATGCAGTAACTTACAAAATTGCTAACGTCTATTGCCAAACAAATAGACTTGTATTAATAAAATACAATCAAATATCAAACTTATTCATATTAATACCGCAGAATCAAAGCCTCTATTTCAAAGAAAAAAGCTTATAATTTAAACCCTTTATAATCTATTCAACTTTTACACATACAAGATTGAAGTAAAAAATATAATTCATATTTAAATTACAGAAATAGGTAGTGCAAACTATGAATAGGGGGATTCATACTTTACACACTATTTCTAACTTTTTTTTAGAACCTTTTAGGGCAACAATAAAGAAAATTTGGATGTGGAACAGAGTGTAAAATATTCAAATTGCAATAAAAAAAAATTCTACTATTTTATTATAAAACAGTTGAGATTCTAATAAACATAAGAATTGACATTATGTTTGGAGGAATTTTGGGAGTTTAGTTTTGGGGTTTTTGTGTACAAAATTCCTCAAGGAAAAAAAAAATCTAAGCCTCTTCCATACAAATATTAAAATGTTAAAAAACTAAGATTTCCGCTAATAAATTGTTTGCCTGATTTCCTTTGGATTTGATTCACGCCATCTTCTAATTTCTCCTTTAGATTTCTTCTTTTTGGAATATACAATAATTCAATCGTATATAAATTAGATTCAGATTCAAAGATTATGAAAAAAATAAGAAAATGTAAATACAAATATCTAAAATCCCTTACTTGAAAATCCAATCGATTCTAAATGAATAAGATCAATCGATTTTCGCTAGTATTCCAAATAATATATGAATAAAAGTAAGGCGGCTGACATATTATTTATAGTAGTTAGAACACACCAGAACCGTCAAATTTAGGTTGGCTTAATGTAATAAAATACGGACTATTCATGCCTAAACAAACCCTAGCCATCACACACTCATTGGTCAACCGCTCACCCTTAAGCGTTCGATTAATCAAGGAAAGGATGTCGACCGGTCTGCTATATTTAACCGTGAATTTTTGCTTGCTATGCTATGTTTGCTTATTTCCTATATTAAAACTAAGAATAATGTTTTTATTAAATGTTATGTATCCCTTAACATTAAAATGTTTATTAACCTATTTAGTTCTACATCAACTTAATTTAAATTCAAAATTTTGAATTCATTTGAATTATTTTAAATTCGAAAACTTCAAATGTCCACTAGATTTTCATTTGAGCTCCGATATCAAAACATTATATATAAAAGTTGATAATAAACCCGCAACGAAAGCAATGGTGTAACTTTCTTGGTCAAATTCCAATATTTGCAGAATTTCCATTAATCGCCTTATTTTAATTAATTATTTTCTTATTAATTTTTATGGGGTGGAGGAACCGATTTCATATATATATATATATATATATATATATATAATTGTTAAAATATTTATTTTAAGCTCTCACATTAATTTGTTGATTTACATTTAAACGTTGATTCAAATATTGATTTTCAACTATATATGTGTAATCATTTTATATATTTATATTTAATATACGATATGTAAGGACCATCTTTTTGGACGGTTTAAATCGACAATAAACCACACATGTCAAACTCAAACTATTTAAAAGGGAGGATTATTAGGAGAAAAATCTAACATTCCAATTTTTTATCGAATTTAAAATTAGTAACTAATATAAATTTTGGAATTAAATTTGAACTTTTCAAAACAAATTAGATAAGTATTGATTTGTATATGTAGATAAGATTGTAATTTGCATTTGAGTTCAAAATTCAAAATAGTAAATATTTCAAGAATTATTTGAATTTAAAAATATATATATGATTTTAGTTTTAATTTGAATTTGATTTAAAAACAAATATCTTAATAAAATAATTTAGATTTGAAAAATAATACATGTAATTATTTATTAATATATATTTTAGTTTCAAATTATTTTCTTTAAAGGTTATATATATATAAAGGAAATCTATTTATAAAATAGAAAACGTAATTTTTAAAATCAATATAAAATATAAAATACAAGTGTTAAGTTTATAAATACATTATTAACACGCAAATTACAAATATAAGAGAGATAATGTGGAGATTAATAAGTGTAAGATTTAAATCATGAAGATGAACAAGCGTCATTTACCTTATATTTTTAAGAAGATTAGTAAAAATAAGATTTAAAGCTATATAAATATTTCATCTCCTCTCCCATTCCTTTTGTTCTTCATTTTCAAAAATTATCAAAAGGCTATAAAACCAGAAAAAAATCTAAAGAAAACAAATCAGAGAAAATCCAAACCAAAACGAGAATTCCAACATCTTTTACAATTTAAAAATCAGAAGCCTGATTTCATTTCAAAACTGAATCAAGTTCAACAATCAAGTAAAGAGTAATTCAACTCAGCAAATCAAAGATTCAACATCAAACTAGATTTTAAAGCAAATCAAAGTATTCCAGATCAAAAACAAATTTACAGATTTCAAATACAATCACTTCCAGATTCCAGTCTATTCTTCTTTACCAGGTGAGTAAACCCTTAAAAATCTGGAGTATCATGTGTTATTTGCAATCATGCTTGAAATAAAGTTGTAGAATATTTACATACATCCAAATATATGTGTGTGTGTGTGTGTGTATATATATATATATATATATATATATGCAGAGATAGGTGTGCATGTCTGATATATGGACACATTTGCCTTTGTTTGTTTCCAGGTTTCAAAACTGTTCAAAACCCAATTACTTCTCCTATGATTCTTGTTAGACTTGAGGATCTGAAGAAAATTTGTTTGTTTAAACATGTTCTAATCTCTAAAAATAAATTCAAGCATAATTAACATAAGAATTTCCTGGAAAATCAAGAAATACAGTTGAACACAAAATATATAGGAATTTCAAGAATCATGCTTTCTAATTTCAATTATATCATCGAAAACGCTTTTGAAAACGATGATTTTTAAAGGTAAGATCAAAATTTTTAAACATGCATTCACTGAGAATTTTTGAATTGAACGATTTTGCGTTATTAGCGATCTCTGATGTTCGAAGCAATATTGGGTCTCATGATTGAGGTTGGAGCTTAGTGGTTGGTCAGGGATCATCAGAAAAATCCTCGGTGAATTTATAATTCACCGAGGAGATGGTGTGACAGAGATTTCGGGTTTAAAACCCATGTCTGGCGAGGTTGAAGTTTGTGCGACTATGTTGTCTCTCTGGCACCGAAATGCATCAGCCCTGGGGGAAAGGCTGCGTGGATGGTTGGAGTGGGTATGGCCGGAGTTTTAGGTATACTGGTGGTCGGCGTCATCGAGTCGCGAGGGTTTTCAGGCGATGTTTTGATTTTAGGTTTGACCAGGGTGGTTCGATTTCGATTTAGGCTACATAGTGTAGATTTGTTGGTCGGAATCGTGAGTAGAGGTGATTGTCGTTGTGTTGGAAGTGTCGGCGGTGGTCTGAGTCATCGCAATCGGTGGTGCACGTGCATGGCAAGGATATTTGTGTCGGTAAGATGTGGGTTGTGGAAGAAGGGTCGCGACTCGAAGTTGTCTTCAGGTAATCATACTGCTGGCTCGAGTTTTGATTCGGGTAATTGTGTGAATACACCGGGTTTTAAAACTTAAACAAAAAAAATCAAAGTTTTAAAAAAAAGGGTGGACTCAGGGAAGACTCGAAGCAAATGCCATTTTGGCTCAGGGGACACTCGGGCAGTTCTCACGACCATTATAAAATAGTTTTCAAAATTTTAAAATAAATTCGAATTTAACATTTTAATTCATTCTTTTTAATAATTGTTTTGTTTTAAATATAGGATTAATTTAGAGTTTAAAAATAAATTATTTTAAAGTAATTAAGTTTAATAAATTAATTTTGTTATATTATTTATAAATAGATTCTTAATTTATATGAAATAAATAATAAAAATTAAAAAGTTAATTAAAATGAAATGTTGTTTTAGGTCGTTAATTAATCTTAAATCCTTTAAGTTAATTTATCGGTTAATGTTAATTAACTACAAGGTTTGTTAATTAAATATCTTAATGATAATTAAGTTTTTAATTTAGATAAATGATTTGACTTTTAATTAAGTAATTAAAGTTGAAGTACTTAAAGATTTATTTATTTAACGACAATAATTAAAGATAATTACTTATTGATAATTAAGAATAATTAATTAATTAATAACTAAAGGTTAATTAAATAACAATTAAGGTTAATTAATTAGTTTAAGATTAATTAATTAATAATTAAGGATTAATTAATTTATAATCAATGATAATTAATCATTAATTAAGGATAACTAATGAAAATATTTATGTGTTTAATTATAATCACATGGTTAATCATCTTACTTGAAGATGATTGATTAACATTGAATGTCGTGAATTGGTTGATACCTCTGATATATGATTATGATATTTCTGTGATGTGAATTGCTGTGGATTGATCTGTGATATCTGTGATATATTTCTATGTGAATATGAAATTGTTGGCATTTAAACGGCTTTGAATTTTGATGCGACAGGGAGTCGGATTCCAATTTGTTATCCGAAACCCACATCGAATCTTAATAGTGAATCTTTCGGATTGATATATCCACGTGTTTTAAAATAAACGCTTATTATTCGGATTAGCCGGGAGAGGACTTTGTGCCATAAAACCCATTTTGAATAATGATACGGCGAATTGGAGTGCATTTGAAGACGGCGGTGAAGACTGGGATCTTCGAGAATGAAAGGATTACCTATCGATTCTCTCTGCACTGACCTGCTCCGGTATAGAGATCTCCATATTGTGATGGGATGTCCGATCGGGATTATGGATTCCTGGATTGCAAGGGCTTCTTCCTTTATTGGACGAAGTGACTTCGGTTCCATTCGGACCTAGGATGGACTTGTATGGTTGTATGTCTGACGTTACACCTTACGATATTAAGCTGATCTCTATCAAATACATTTCTATTGGTGGCCGAGAATTTATTCTCTTAGCTTAAAACCCTTCTCTACGACATACGAGCTCAGAGGTTATGTAGTTAGTGGTTATTAGTGATGTACTCCCAATTTGGTAATGTGGCATGCTAAGTGCTGATCTTTTGTTGATCGAAGCATGGCTTTTGTGAAAATCATAGCTTTATGGACAAGACTTCGTCAGACCTCACAACTCGATAATGGTCGAAACAGGAAGGATGCAGCAAGGTTACGGGGGTAGCGCCCCTTAGGGTATGTGCATTTCCTTTTGGATAAAAAGCCGTATCATGGTATGGAGCCCAGGTACTTAACTTATGTGATTGTCGGTTGTTGTTGTTGTTGCGGCCCCGGATAAAGGTCAGTTACGACTGGGGGATGGCATACTCATTTCAGTAGTTACCTAGTTACAGAGGTAACCCGGCCTTGTGTTGGCACAGATCCGGTTAGGTTCTCGGGGCTTCTATCCAGAGGCATACCTATTCGGTAAGGAAGTTCATTAGCCTGACCATTGTTGGAAATCCAATCATTCAATACGAGCCTTGTACAGTTTTAGTGGTAGAACCTGCCATTTAACATGGTAGCTATAATAGGCATACTATAATTGTATGTATGTTGGCTAAGATTAATATTATACTTTCGAAATGTTTTTTGCACTAATAATAATATCAAAAGAGTTTTCACGTATCAAGCATGCTTGACTATCATAAGGAGAAATCTCCTCCAAGTGTGTGTTTGCATTGTGTGTATGCCGGGAGGCCTTATGGTAGTTTCATTTTCCAAAAGCATGAATGGATTTTCTTTTATAAATTGTTTTGTACAAAAAAATATTTTTGTTTACTCATACCAGTCCTATGACTGACCTGGAGTTTATTGTTCCCTTCCTAAACTCTGAGTGTCCATAATTTTCCACACAAACAGCCTAGAAGCAGGTTATCCACGTTCTGGTGCTAGCCTGGATAGAAGATTTGGATCTTTAAAGTCTTTTAGAGTCTTTGATTTTGGAAGCTGTCGGATTTTTGAAGCTTTTGGTTTGGAAATCTTTTGGAAGCTTTGGAGTTTGGTTTTGAAAGTGCTTATGATGGATCTACCTCTCGCTCTCTTTCTTTTGGAAAACTCTATTGGAGTTATTATAGCCCTTTTTTTATCTTTCCGTTGTGGTGTTACCTTTTTTTTGTTATATCATGTGTATATCACTCTGATGATGGCGGTTATTTGTTGTAATCAAATATTGTATAAATGTTGGATCTATGTTGCGATAAATGGAATCATCTTTTATTTCCGCTGTTTTATATTCATCTAATGCTTTTATAAGCTCCACCGAACAGGAGTTCAACATTTGAATCTCCGACAATCGAATACATGTGAGGTATTCGATGTTGATTTTTGAACGTTGGATTTCGGGTCGTGTCAAGTGGTAACAGAGCTAAAGGTTGAGTAAAAACTTTAGCTATGGAGTATAACACAATAGATGACTCATTAGAGATAGGGTTAGAAACACCCCAGAAGGAGTATATCCCTAAGATACTCGTCTGTATGGTCTAAATCAAGTTTTCTTACTATTTACAGATAGTGAGAATGAGCACTAGAAGAGGACGAGGTAGGGGATGGGGGAATACCACTTTAAGTAGTCAAGGGGCCTGTAACAACGGAAGCAGCTATTCCCACTCAACTTCAACCGTAACTGGCTGATCTATATCGAAGTTTTTCCAGACTTGGTGGAAAGCCATTCACAAGCAAGGAGTCTATTATCAAGGCACAAGCCTGGATTCGATCATGTGAAAGGATTTTCAAAGGACTGAAGTTGGAGGATGACCAGATGCGATTGGTAGCTTCTTGTCAACTCCGAAAGGAAGCTCTAGCCTGGTGGGAGATAGTTCTAGTGGATAAGCTAGAAGATGAGTTCACTTGGGGTCGATTTAAAGAGGTGCTTGAGCAGCGATACATGCCATCTGCCAGTATCTCAAGAATGTACTAGGCGTTCACGGATTTGAATCAGGGAAGTTTATCATTTGAGGAATACTTGAATAAATTTAACGAGTGATCCCGATTTGGTCTGGAGCTAGTGGATGCACCTTTGAAGAGGATTGAAAGATTTATTTGAGGGATGAATAAGAAATTCCATCAAAGGATGACTGCCCACATGAAGGAGTCTTTTTTTCGAATTGATCGATATGGGTTATAGATACGCTACCCTGGATAAGCAGGAAGTTCCAGAGGAGAAAGGAAGTGCAAGCAATCTGAATTGGAAGAAAAGGAAGTTCGGGGGGGGGGGGGGGGGGGGGGGGGAGAAACCGTATCAAGGCAAGGAGAAGAAGAGTAATCGGGAGAATCAGCCAAGAGATATTACTTGTTACAATTGTCGGGAGAAGGGCCATTATTAAAATAGTTGTAAGAATCCAAAGGAACAAGTAAAGAGAATAACATATGAAGACTAGTCAGGGAGACAAAGAATTCTATTATTGTCACAAGCCTGGACACATAATTAAAGATTGTCCGAAAATGAAGCAAGCTCAAGTAGCGAAGGTGTATGCGATAAAGGATAACCTCCTAACTTCAAAGGCGGATAAAGAAAAAGGAGTTTTTGAAGGTAACCTTATTATTTATAATAGAGTTGTTAGAGTTTTGTTCAACACGGGAGCCACACGTAGCTTTATCTCCCAACAAACCATAAACGAACTAAAACTTGTACCCGAATTTGTCGACGAGCCCATTTGCGTGAAGAATCCGGTTGGTGGTCCTGCAAATCTTTGTCTATATTGTAGGAAGGTCCTTATGTCGTATTATCATCATCAATTTACTATCAACCTTTTCGTTCTCGACTTTAACGAATTTGAAATCTTACTTGGAATGAATTGGTTAATGAAATAGGAGGCTAAATTAGATTGTAACAATCGAACGATTTTGGTCAAAACAAAATTTGGAAATTTTATTGAAATTTCTTGTGAGGATCCGAGTCCTAAGTGAGATAAGCTGATGATTTTGGGATATCCCGAACCTAGTCTGGAGTCCATACCTATTGTTCGAGAATTTTCAGACATGTTCGAAGAGGTTAAATCTTTACCTCCACATAGTGAAATTGAATTCAGAATAGATTTAGTTCTCAATGCTTGTCCTGTTGCTCATGCAAGCCGCAGGATGACACCCAAGGAAAGAATAGAGTTCGCCAAGAAAACTGGAGATTTGCTAGAGAAAGGATTAATACGTCTTAGTGTTTCCAGTTGGGGTTCAGCTGTGGTGTTCGAAGCCAAGTCTTACGGATCTTTGAGATTGTGCGTGGACTACTGCGATCTCAGTAAACTAACTCTCAAAAAAAATTCCTATGCCTAGAATCGACGAATTGCTCGATCAACTACACAGAGCTCGATTCTTTTCTAAGATGGATCTAGCGCAGGGATTCCATCAATTGAGAATTGCTGAAGACTGTATTCACTTAACTGCTTTCAGGGGTCCAGAAACATTCTACGAATGGTTAGTCATTCCTTTCGGAATAACCAATGCTTCCTCATATTTCGTAGACTTAATGACTCGAGTTTTCCAAGAAGTGTTGAATAAACTTGTTCTTGTGTTTATTGACGATATTTTGATCTACTCCAAAACCAAAGTGGAGCACGCTGAACATTTGAGAATTGTTTTGGAGATATTGAGAAAGAACATTCTATTTGCCAAATTTTCTAAATGTCATTTTTGGGTTTAAGAAGTTAGATTTCTCTGTCATATTGTTACCTAAGAGGGAATTTCTATAGATCTGAGCAAGATTTCCGCTATCCTAGATTGGAAGTAACCTGCTATTTCAAAAGAAGTCAGAAGTTTTCTGAGTTTAGCCGAATATTACCGAAAATTTGTCTAGGATTTCTCCAAGTTAGCCAGTCCGTTTACTAAGCTAACTACGAAGAATGCGAAATTTGATTGGACTCCGAAATGCGAAGAAGCATTCAAGGAGTTGAAGAGGAGATTGACTACCGCTCCCATTCTTGCTATTATTAACCGGAATCAAGGCTTATCTGTTTATATCGATGCTTGCAGTGATGGTGTGGGTGCTGTTTTGATGCAGGAAGGTACAGTGATTACCTACGCTAGTAGACAATTACGTCCACATGAGAAAAACTACCCAACCCACGATCTCAAACATCTGGCAGTCATTTTTTCTTCAAAAATCTGGCGTCATTATCTTCTAGGTAAAAATCTCTTTCATCCTTGCTAAAGATTTAAAAAGTTTAATTTAACTTAGTATTTGTACTGAATAAATCCTTCTTTTTTAGGTGAAAATTTTGAATTGTTCACCGATAATAAATCTCTGAAGTTTCTCTTTACCCAAAAGGATTTAAATCTGAGGCAACAACGTTGGTTGGAATTTCTAGGGTCATATGACCTAGATATTCTGTACACGCCCGGAAAAGCCAAAGTGGTGGCCGATGCCTTGAGTAGAAGACATGCTATTCTCGCACATCTTGTTGTCACTCCTACTCTTATTGAGAAAGTTTCCAGTAAGGAAAAAGGAGAAAAAAATTTCAACAAAATTCATAGGAGGATTCGTCAAGTGATGATTCGAGTTTTGGAATCGATAGTTGTGGAGTTATGAGATTGAAAGGCAGGATGTGTGTCCTAGGCATCCCGGATCTAAAACATGAAGTTTTGGATGAATGTCACAAGTCCAAACTTAGTATCCATCCAGGAGTTAATAAGATGTATTGAGATATCAAAAGAACTTTCTGACGGAAAACAATGAAGAGGGATATATCTATTTATGTCAGTCGTTGTGCAACTTATCAGCAAATCAAAAGTGATCAGATGAAAATGGTGGGTTTAATCCAACCATTGGAGGTGCCTAAGTGGAAATGGGATCAAGTATATATGGATTTCATCTACGAGTTGCTATCAACTCGAAAGGGGAATGAAACAATTTTGGTTATTGTGGATCGTCTGACCAAGACTGCCCACTTTATCCTAGTAAAATCTACCAGAACAGCAGCAAGTCTGGCTGAATTGTCTGTAAAAGAAATTGTTCGTCTCCATGGTATACCAAGCAGTACATTGAGTGATCGTGACCCGATCTTCACTAGTAGATTTTGGGAGGCATTTCAAGCCAACTAGGAACCAAATTGAACTTCAGTACTGCTTACCACCCGCAGTCTGATGGGAAAACGGGAAGGATTAATCGAACCTTAGAAGACCTTTTGTGTGCTTGCATTCTTGACTTTGGAGGTTCATGGGAGGACCATTTGCATATGGTTGAATTCTCATATAGTAATACCAATCAGGCCAGTATTGAAATGGCTCCTTTCGAAGCTTTATATGGTCGTCCGTGTCGATCACTTGCATGTTGGATTGAGTCAGGTGATAGGCTCGTTCTTGGACCAGATATGACCATAGAAGAAGAGCTCTAGAGTTTCAAGTTAGAGAATCTATCTTCATGAAAGTTTCTCCAATGCGTGGAGTGTTGAAATTTGGAAATACTGGTAAGCTGGCATTGTGATATATTGGTCCTTTTCCTATACTAGAGAGAATCGGTCGTTTGGCATATCAAGTGCAGCTACCAAACTGGCTATCTGGCATACACAATATGTTTCACGTTTCTCACCTTCGGAAATATGTGCACGGTCTAGACTGTGTCATTGAAGAGGCCGCTCAGCAGGATTTGGAGATCACACCAAATTTGGAAGTGAAGAGAGAACCATTAAAGATTATTGATCAAGATGAAAAGCAGCCGAGGAATAAAATTGTGAAACTGATAAAAGTGCAATAGTGTGGAGATCCAAATGACTGTACTTGGGAAGCAGAGGATAGCATGCAGAAGTCCTATCCCAATTACAAAGTGGATATTTTGGCTTAATCTGGTAAACCATTTCTCTATCTTTTTATGTGTCCATATACTCTTTGTTTTTCCCTCTCTCTTTCAATTTTTGAGGACGAATTTTTTTTAAAGGGGGAATCTATAACATCCCAATTTTTTATCAAATTTAAAATTAGTAATTAATATAAATTTTGGAACTAAATTTGAATTTTTCAAAACAAATTAGATAAGTATTGATTTGTATATATGGATAAGACTGTAATTTGCGTTTAAGTTCAAAATTTAAAATAATAAATATTTTACGAATTATTTGAATTCAGAAATATATATGATTTGAATTTGAATTTGAATTTAAAAGAAAATATCTTAGTAAAATAATTTAGTATTGAAAAGTAATGCAATTGATTATTTATTAATATATATTTTAGTTTCAAATTATTTTCCATAAAGGTTATATACATATAAATAAAGAAAAGGGGCATTTCATTAGAAGGACAAACTTTGCAGTCCAATTAGTTTCTAAGATACATATCCACAGAAATTAATTTCAAGGCCAAAATCAGCAGAATAATTACTTTCAAGTACAAAGTCAACAGTCCAATTACTTTCAAGGACATAATTTCATAGGTTTTTAGGCTTTAGAAACTAATTATTTTGCATTTTGTCCTTAAAACTAATTATTTCAGTTGTGTGTCCTAGAAACTAATTGCACTTGCTAAAGAGGCCCTTGTGGCTAATTTCCACTACAGGAAATCTATTTATAAATAGAAAATGTAATTTTTAAAATCAATATAAAATATAAAAAGACAAGTGTTAAGTTTATAAATACATTATTAACATGCAAATTACGAATGTAAGAGAGATAGTGTGAAGATTAACAAGTGTTAAGATTTAAATCATGAAGATGAACCAGTGTTATTTTTGTTTTTTTTTGATAAAATTAATAAAAATAAGATTTAAATCTGTATAAATATTTCATCTCCTCTCTCTCATTCCTTCTGTTCTTCATTTTCAAAAATTATCGAAAGCCTGTAAAACCAAAAAAAGGTCAAAAGAAAAAAATTAGAGATTTCAAAGAAAATCGAAGTAATCCTACATCAAATCAAAGATTCAACATCAAACCAGATTTCGAAGCAAATCAAAGTAATCCAGACCAAAAACAAATTTAGATACTTCAAATACAAACACTTCTAGCTTCCACTCTGTTCTTCTTGACCAGATGAGTAAACCCTTAAAAACCAGAAGTTCATGTGTTGTTTGTAATGATGCTTGAAATAAATTTGTAAGGTATTTATATACATGCAAATATATGTGTGTGTGTATATATATATGCAGAGATGGGTGTGCATGCCTGATATACAGACACATTTGCCTCTATCTGTTTCCAGGTTTCAAAATCTATTCAAGACCCAATTCACCTCTGATTCTTGTTAGACTTGAGGATCTGAACAAAATTTATTTGTTTAAAAATGTTTTAAGCTCTAAAAATAAATTCAAGCATAATTAACATTAGAATTTCCTGGAAAATCAAGAAATACAATTGAACAAAAAATATATAGGAATTTCGAGAATCATGTTTTTTGATTTCAATTATATCATCAAAAACGCTTTTGAAAATAATGATTTTTAAAGGTAAGATAAAAAAATTAAACATGCATCCACTGAGAATTTGTGAATTGAACGATTTTGGGTTTATTGGCGATTTCTGATGATCGAAGAAATATTGGGTCTCATGAACTAGGTTGGAACTTAGTGGTTAGGCGAGGATTATCAGAAAAATCCACGGTGAATTTATAATTCACCGAAGTGATGGCGTGATAGAGATTTAGGGTTTAAAACCCATGTCTGGTCGAGGTTGAAGTTTGGGTGACTGTGTCATCTCCTTGGCATCGAAATGCGTCGGACCTGGGGGAAAGGCTGCGTAGATGGTTGGAGAGGGTGTAGCCGGAGTTTCAGGGATACTGGCGGTCGGCGTCATCGAGTTGAGAGGATTTTTAGGTAATGTTTTGTCTCCAGTTCGACCAGAGTGGTTCGATTTCGATTTAGGCTCTGTAGTGAAGATTTGGTGGTCGGAATCATGAGTTGAGGCGATCGTCGTTGTGTCGAAAGTGTCGGCGGTGGTCTGAGTCATCGCGATCGAAAATGCATAGTAAGGATGGTTGTGTTAGTAAGATGTGGGTTGTGAAAGAAGGGTCATGACTCGAAGTTGTCTTCGGGTAATCGTATTGCTGGCTCGAGTTTTGATTCGGGTAATTGTGTGAATACACTGGGTTTTAAAAACTAAAACCAAAAAAATCAAAGTTTTAAGAAAGAAAAATGGGTGGACTCGTGGAAGACTCGAAGCAAATGAATTTTGGCTCGGGGACACTCGGGTAGATCTCGGGACAATTATAAAATAGTTTTCAAAATTTTAAAATCAATTTAAGTTTAAACATGTTAATTCATTCTTTGGAATAATTATGTATTTAAATATAGCATTATTTTAAAGTTTAAAAATAAACTATTTTAAAGTAATTAAGTTTACTGATTTAATTTTATGGCATTATTTATAAATAAATTCTGAATTTATTTGAAATAAAAAATAAAAAATAAAAGTTAATTAAAATGAAATGTTGTTTTAGATCATTAATTAATTTTAAATCCTTTAAGTTAATTTATGGGTTAATGTTAATTAACTATAAGGTTTGTTAATTAAATATTTTAATGATAATTAAGTATTTAATTTAGATAAATGATTTATCTTTTAATTTAGTAATTAAAGTTGAAGTAATTAAAGATTTATTTATTTAACGATAATAATTAAAGATAATTACTTAATGATAATTAAGAATAATTAATTAATTGATAACTAAAGGTTAATTAAATAATAACTAAGGTTAATTAATTAGTAGCTAAGATTAATTAATCCACAATTAAGGATTAATTAATTTATAATCTAGGATAATTATTCATTAATTAAGGATACTTAACGAAAATAATTATGTGACTACTTAGAATCATACGATTTATATTAAAAAATGAATAACATATAAATAAAATAGTAATAAAAAAAGAACTCATGTAACCCTAGCAAAACACGTTCGTTGCCATGCATAGTAGCAAGCCGCCTCCGTCGAGCTAAAGTCACCGCTGACACATGGGCTTCCACCTAGATTAGGTTACACCAGCGGAAGCGCCTTGGCCAGGCGCCCCTCTGGGCTCTATTTCATGACCTCCGCGCCCCATATAACCACTGCCGCTACCAAGATTTAACACGCCGTTTCAAGCAATTTCGGCATTACTGACTTGATGCGAACCCATGGATGAGTGATGCTTTTCCTCCTCCATAATACTGCACCCTCCGATCATCGATTAGTCGACAATCCGCCGTTGGATCATGAAACCATAGAAACGGACGAATGAGAAAGATCGTCAATTTTTGTCCAAACCATTACTCAAATGCAAAAAAGAAAAGAAGATCTAGCTTGCGCTCTTCGATAGCTTTCAAACGATATATAGTATGACAGGGTTTGATGAATTTGAATTCTGAAATTGATTTGAAATTTTGAAATTAAGTTTTGGATTAGGGAATTAGGTTTCTGCCACTAAGAAAGAGTGAAGGGGCAGATAGATAGAATTGTACTTACACGAATAAGAAATGAAAAGACAGTTAGGATTAGGAAAAACTATTTATATGGACAAGGCTAGATAAGAATGAATGGACAAATCGAATAGGGTCGAAATGATAACGATGACTCGAAAATCCTGTTTCATTTCCCAAACGAAAATGGATCATCCAATATATCAAAATATATGTTTTCGATATTTTTAAACTCAATGGAACTAGTTTCAAATCCAAATTCCATGGTGCACAGATGTTTGCTTTTAAAATCAGCTTATTTTAATTGAATTTGTTTGATTGATTTCTATGTGTTTCGAGCCCACATGATCAAACGATAAGCCCGATCACTACGAAACTTGAAATCCTATAGTAATTCGCTATTATGGATCCGATGAAACTGGTTTCATTGAACTCTGTGACAGTGGCGAAAATGGCTAGTTTTCACGTTTATTATTTAAATTATTATTAAATTATTTTAATCTCTTTTAAATTCAAATTTAGAAGTTAACAAATTTATCACTCTTGATTACATATAAATGTATAATCTTTTTTTAAAATAAATTTTCCATGCCAAATTCAATATTTAAATATTTCATAAATTTTAACGTTAGGTTACAACTGTAACCTAAACCCGAATTTATCATAATTTAAATTCAAATAAATTCTTTAATTTTGATTTCCACTCTTATACTCCATCAACTATTACTTATGGATATAATTAACATTAGTTTACATTTTATTGCATTCATAGTTTTCAATTATCATCTTAATTCATATCAACTACAATGTTTAATTTCGTTAAATTTCGTTGATTTCCAAATTAAATCCGAACGTATTAGATATTGAGATGATAAATAAATAATGGTTACTATTAAGTTATTTAATCACATTTATAAATTTATTGTTTACAAACACATATTATGACTACTAACCACATCACTAATTTCAAATTATATATTAATCGATTCCCATTAATTACATATAATTTCAACATTAAATCCAACATTTAATTTATTTCCTTATTTACAATTATAACCAAATTAACTTTACAATTATTTCAATATTGATTGCAATTACATTAAAATAGTTGTCGACAACATTCAAACAGTAATATTAAATCATATTCAACTTATTTTTCTCATCAATAAATCTTAAATTTTAATTTCTCACAATATTAATATTTCAAAATCTTATTAGATTTAATAGTTTTAATTATCGAAAAACATGGGTCGCTACACTCTCCCCCACTCAAAACTTTTCGTCCTCGAAAAGGAACGGTAAGGAAATTAGAAACTAATAATTTTTTATTCAAAGTAATCAATTTATAAACACTTTAAACTTACATAATTAAGTATTTCAAATAAAATATATCAATTTATAAACAACTAAATCTTTAATATTCAAGTTAAATAAAAGTTTAAAGATATTTTCACTTCCGCAACATTTTTCCAAGTCTTAAATTCACAAAAAAATTCGATAGAATTTCCTTTGTATGGATAGGACCAAATAAAGTAATATCAATAAATTTCAATATATATATCATATTTCAAAATAAAACATCTTAAACTAAAAAACAATAAAATATCATTCCAAAACCATAATCCGAAAACGTACCTATTTGTCGAGCAAATAAACAATATTTATGAAACTAAATGCAACAATTATTGCTTCAATAAATCTATATTTCACTTATATATTCCAAAATAGTTCGAATTATGTAAATGAGTAATATACTAGTCGTTTCAAATCGATAGCACAAGCAACATACAATATATCACAATCATATGTAAACAAAAAGATGTACAACCATTATATATGCAACAAAGGAAACTGTCAAACATCCATAGCAACCATCTCATGGTTTGTTCCGGTTCAGACACTTTTCATCGTCCAAGGGTGCTAAATAAACTACCAAGTGTACCTTACACTCATCGGCCTTTGGTGATTTCTTAATAGATTATTCATGTAACCTTAAACAATTTAACGTAACATTCTCCAAACATCTCATATGCCAAACTCATAGGATTTTAAAATAATATTTAAGTTTATTTGATTGTTTTTTTCTTTCAATTTACTTTTTCATTCATTTATTTATACAAAGAACAATCACTTACATAATTTGTTTTCCATCAAAAATTTAAGTCATTAATGAATCGTTTGACAAAATATTACTTAAGCTTCTACTGCCTCACTTAAGTTTATAACTTAATTTGGATATAGAAAAAAATTTAAGTTTTAGGTATTCACCCTCGAAGAGAAAATAAGTATTTCAGTATATCAAATATTCAAATAAAACATTTAACGTCATTCACTTTGTAAAAATATAAGATATATTTAAAACATTCTCATAGCATTATGCAAAAAATTCCAAAAAGTTTAAAGCAATGTTAAAAATTGATATCAAAACATTATAACAAGCTTTAAAAATAAAATTCCTTAAATCCGATAATTGATTAGACTCGTTATTTTAAAATAAGAGTAAACTCAAGATTATAAAACTGAAACTAATAGTATACTCAAATCTTACATTAAATTTCCAAATCAAAGTATAAAATTTCGTACCTTCATAATTAATTGTACACACTTGTTTTGAAATGAATATTCAAATCATAGAAAAACATATATTCTGGTTTAATACAAGATTCAAATAGTAAATAAATCTTTAAATTTACTATTAGTACTTCGAAATCAATTAAATATTTGAAACCATACTTCTGAATTAGAGATTCAAATTTATTTGTCAAGCATATTACTATAAATAAAACTTCCAAAATCTTTTTTTATAAAGTTTTAAAATAGATATTTTTTTATAGTCCATTTATATAACATCTTTACTATACATTCAAAGAAACTTATATAATTTTTTCTTGAAATATTCATTTGAAAACTTCATTTGTAAATCAATCATCTTTAATACTTTGATACTTCACAAAAATTCATCGATAAAATTTCTTGCTTCATTTATAAATGCCATTTAAATTTTTTAAATAACATCTTTATAAATATATGTAAACTATTTGAAAATAATTATTAACATCATTATTTGTATTTAAAAAGAAGTTATTGGAAACCTTAAATCCATTATTTATAAATTTTATTTGTTTTATACCTCATAATACCATTCAAACATCATTAATAAATCAATAATCATTAACTTTAAATATATTTTATTCAACTAATAACTTCTCACGATATTTACAAAACTAATAATTTACTATTAAACCATGTAGTATATAAATAAACAATATTTTGAACATTTAAAGTATTCAGAAAAGAAAATATTATAATCAAAATATCTTTTATGTAGTACTTTTATCAAAATACCTTTATAACTCCATTGTTTATGAAGTTTATCCTCGTTCTTACAGACTTTTCTCATATTTTTATCAGGCGCAAGACTAGAAATCTCTCAGTACTTATTCGACCAGTTTCAATACCCAGTTAAAATAATTAAAATAGATATGAAAAGTACCGCTCAAAATCTGATGTCGAATGATGATGTTATGATAGCAGTGGCCCGCTATTGATCCAGTGTTTACGCAGTGGAGACAAAACTTTCCAGAAGATCCTTCCACCTTCTGGATTTTAGAAAAATGTCATAGCCATTTCATAAACAAGAGACTATCGATCCCTGCTGTAGTGGTACGTTGCTGATTCAATTATTTACACAATGGATAAACTTCCTTCTTGGAAGATCCATGAACAACAGATCCTAGGATTAAACTAAAGAACCATCTACAATGAAAAAAATCGTGGAACTCATGAGTTTAAGTCTGGACAACCATATCGGTTTGTATCCAAATCTGAATTCATCCGAGTATATTATGGTTTTTCGATCGAATCCATTCCTATATTCCCCAAGTCCATCTGTGTCGAAGAATATCATATTATACTTCTTCGCGGAGGGTACCTTTCCATACCTTTTACTTCAAAATATATCATACATATTTAGTACCCTTTCAAAGTCATAACTTCAAATATCTCACTTATATAAATTCCATTATATACAAGTTTTCATTTTCAAATCGAGTACCTTTCAAAATAAATAGTCTCGAATATATTACAGAATTCTTATATAAATTCTATTGTATATAAGAATTACCTTTTTAGATTGAATACCTTCCAAAATCAATAGTCTTTATAATCGCTTTATACTTATATAAAGTCCATCTTATATAAGAATTAAATTTTTTTCCAAAATCAACTATGCTGCATGAAGAGCCATATAGGATTGAACATCTTTGCATTATAAAAGGTTTTGAATTTAGAAAAGTTTTGTTTATAAATGGTCTGTAAAATAGTTTTGTATAAAACAGTTTGTAAAACAACTTGGTATATAAATGGTTTGTAAAATAGTATTGTATAAAATAGTTTTAGACTGAAGTAGTTTTGTAAAATAGTTTGAATTAAATAAAATAAAATAAAAATAGTTTTGTATATGAATGGTTTTTAAATTATTTATGTATAAAATAGTTTGTAAAATAGTTTTGAACCAAAAGTGGTTTTGCATAAGAAAATTTTTCAATCTAAATTACAAAGGATATCCAACCCAACAAATTTCATTTACGGCGTCAAAGCTTATCAATTACATTAGAACCTAAGACATACATATGTCATCATGACCCATGATCACATTCGATCGCTTGCTTGATCACACAATTTTGCTTTGGAACTAGTTTTGTTCATTCGACTTCCCTTGTGCGGACTTTTATAAGGTTTCTTGAATAGAAACCATCATTCTTCTTGCATATCCATATACTATGATAGAGAATTTTAGAATCAAACCAAAAATCCATATCAAATATTTTCCATTAAGAATCGAATGAAAAATCCTAACACGGAATGGTGCGATTCACCTCGAACTTGTGTACTCAAATTCGGATCGAATTAATTATGCGAATAAAACAACATACGTACAACTTGCATGTTTATTCCAATTTGTTTCATCACAATTTCATTTTCAATTCACATTACAAATCTCATTCTTCTATACACATTTTGTCTTTTATCAATTAATAAAAAAAAATCTCCGTTTAATGAAAAATTATTAATAAGTAACATTACTACATCTCACTTCATTTTAAATCACATTCATTTTAACATATAGTATTTCTCATTTAATATTTGCGAATCATTTCATGAGAAATTTCCTTATGTTTATAACCAATTTATAAAGATTAACTTCTTTTATAAGACATTATTCGAATTTAAAGTTATCACAACTTTAGTTACATCCATTTCTTACAACATCCATTTATTTCATAAACAATTTATGGGTCATGACTTTATTTATAATCATTTCATTTTAGTTCATATTTTTTTATTCAATTAATATTCACGTTTACTTCTGTGGAGACCCATATTTAGGAAGGTTTAAATCGACAATAATCCACACATGTCCGACTTAAACAATCCGGAATGTAGATAATCAATAGGGTTAAGTAAGAAAAATACGAAGAGAAGAAGAAAACAAAACACATAATCTCACAGTAGAAACGATAAAATATAATAATCAAATAAACAATTCATGAAGCTATTTACTATACATTTCATTATAATCTATACACATTTATCAGAGTTATATATATAAATCAGGATAAATAATCAATACGGCATAATAGCATGATGCATGGGATAATAATAATATACCAAAACTCCCTCTTCATCCTCTAGAGAATAGTCTTCAATATGCTAAAAAAATCTCAAGACTGACCCGAGCGTAATGAAAAGACAAAACACTCGAATTAGGACTAAAATACTCTTATCTAAGTCAAATCAATATCACAGAATATGAGTGCAATAACTTAAGACATGTTATGAGATTTTCCATCTCCTAAGGATCCGTTAAACTATTTATATATATTAGTATAAGCTATAATATACAATGTCTATCAGTAGAATAAATATCAAATAGCGTTATGGGTTTACATCGATCCACCTTAACACATTTTACAGTTTTAAACCAAAGTTGTAATGGGCTTGTATAGGGATAAATATGACAAGGCACGTGAGGCAATGCCTAAGATAGGCTTCCACCAGTTTACCCTTTCTGGCTAGTCATAACCCATCC
This sequence comes from Allium cepa, assembly GCA_030765085.1. Taxonomy (NCBI): domain Eukaryota; kingdom Viridiplantae; phylum Streptophyta; class Magnoliopsida; order Asparagales; family Amaryllidaceae; genus Allium; species Allium cepa. Next base: position 249,764,126 of record CM060940.1, on the reverse strand, counting down.
GTGGCCGACCGCGACAATCAATCCAACCGACAAAATCGCGCATTTATTGAATACGAAATCACAATAGTAATATGAGGAATCAACGTCGGCAGAGGTAGCTAGCCTCAATAGCTAGATATTGGCTCCTGTTTTAGTCATTTTAATTATGACACAAGTGTCAAGGCTATCCATCATCGTTCTCTTACTTCATTCGAGTAAACGCCGCCAATTCAACCACTATATTCTGGATATCATCTATGACGTACACAACTGTCAAAATGGTTCCAATATTGACAAAGAGTATGCCAATAAGTGGCCCTAATCTCTTTGACAACCAAATGTTATTTCACACACTAGTTGGTTCTTTAATATTTTGAAAACAATTTATACATGATATCAAAATATCATATTCGCTTCAAAAAATCATATTTTACTTCAAAAGGTCAATTCAATTTGATATATTGATTCACTTCGTAATTTGATTCAAACTACAATTTAGGTTACAACTCACTTTAACCCTATTTGTTTTTTAATCCATGATTTAAATATAAACATACCACCTTTTTAACTAGTTTGAATTTAGAAAATAGTTTTAAATAGTTTAAAATAGCTAAATAGTTAAACAGCTTAATAGAAATTAAATTGACTTTTAAAAAAATGGTTTATAAAGTATAAACAATTTAATAGAAAATAATTTGAATATTTAAAGGATATATATTTTAAATTGTTTATACTAAAAATATTCATTTAAAAGTAGTTTCAAGTTAAACCAGTTCAATTTCCAAATTTTCCAATTCAAATCAGCTCCAATTTTCATTCTAATTTCAAGTCGAATTTTATTTCAATTTCAAATTAATTTAAATGTCAATTTAAAATTAATTTCCACTCCAATTCCAAATTAATTTAAATTCCAACTCCAATTAATTTCAATTTTAGACCATTTTGATTAATATCAATTCCAAGTTCGATTCCAAAATATCGATTCAATCACTTAAATCAAATTTACCCTCAATATTCAATTAAAAATCCAAACCTTGAAATATAATTCAATTTCGAGCTCAAATTCAAAATATCGTTTTATTTCACTTTTACATAGCAATATTCAAAGTTTGAATAAAAGTCTAAATCTTCAAAACAATTCAATTTCTGCAATTCACGTTATATTTCGATTATATCTTCAAAATCTCAAATTCAATTACTTAAAAAAATTAGTTTACCAAATTAAAATTTCAACATTTTGAGCTTAAATTTGAAAAATAATTCAATTTCCATAAATCCTTTTTTTATTTCTAAAAAACAAATCATTTAAATAATTTCAAATCAAAAATTCAAATTTTTTTAAATTTAACCAATCTGGTGTCCGCATATAATTCTCTATCATATGGCCAAGTGAATCAATAGTTTCAATTTAAATCCAAGGATGGATAAATATCATTTCGATCCAGAATAAATATAATAGGTATATATCATTTCAACCTATTTCTTAATTTATTCGAAATAATTCAGTTTACAGTTTTATGTACTGTAATAAATATACAAGGTGATAACATGATATATAAATAAACATCTAAAATATCAATCAATAACATCCATCTCAAACAATCATCCAAACAGTCATTATTCACAACAGTCAACCAATTATCGATAATTCGAGGATTTTACTAGTAGTTTAAATCCAAATTCAACTTTAACTATCGATCTAAATTTTATCAATTTATTCAGATGTCAATCAAATGTCAAATTAAATTTATCCAACAACCGTTAATAAATTCAAATTACTTCACGATATGAATTTTCTCGACATATAATATAATAGTCAAACGTTAGTGTAAAATAATCATCATTCATTTGAAACTGAAAATATCTTCAGCTCCATATAAATGCCAATCCAAAGCCAAGCTACAGAAGATGTCGATACGATTCCAATGCCTCTCATTTCGTCCGAAACAGACCTTATATGCACAAGATACGATTTAATTAAGGTAATGACCTATCTCCTACAACAAGCACGAACAAGGCATGCCTGCTTCATCTCTCTTCTTCCGGGTCGCGATTGACTTATTTATTTATTTTAAACGCCGCCACCTAAAATCGCGTCGCCGACCATCCAAGCTGTCGTCTCCACCCAGCTCGTGACCCACGCCTTAGTCGCGCATCCACTACGACGCCTTCACAAATGAACGCCACAAAACCTAAAACAACTGCACGCCCTCGACTACGCCACTGTGCCTCCTCACACAGCCGCCGCCTTGTTTCCCAGCCATCGCCTCGTGCACGAACATCGTAGCCCAAACCCTAAACTCAACGATCCTCCACAATCGTCATTGCATAGGCACTCGTGCTCCTCCCTCCACGTGATGATGCGCACTCGTGCTGCCGTGACCGTTGTTCGCCATTTATTTGTTTTTAATATTTTTTTAGTTGCCTTCAATTTAATTCGAACGAGAGAAGAGGGGAAAAGGAAAGGGGTACGGCCTAAAGAACGCTACGTGTTGAACGAAATAATGGCAGTTTTTATTTATTTATTTTTATTTAAATAAGAAAATATCTCATCTGAATGGCCTACGTAAATCTAAACTCCAAAAGAAGCATCCCGTCTGGCATTCCTAATGTTTTACCCCTATTTCAAACATAACGAAACTAGTTTCGAGGCCTAATTCGATCATATGTAGAAGATAGATTTTCAATGCTAAATTATTTCGTCGAATTCCGAACTTTATTTCTACACGTTTCAATCTTTCATGGCAAAACGACAAGTCCAATCGCTATGAAACATGAAATCTTAAAATAATTCACTATACGAATCCTATGAAACTGGTTTCGTCGAAATCTAAGACAGTGGCCAAAATGGCTATTTTAACTCGTTAATTAAAATATAAAATTTCAAATTATTCACATTTAAATCGACTTTTAAATATTAACAATCTTCGTTCGTATTTATATAAAATTCGAATCAATTTTTGATACCATTTTTATTCATCTTAAATTCGTAATTCAATTATTCAAATAATCTTCTATATTAAATATAAACCAATTAAATTATCCAATAAATTAATATTAACAATCATTAATTTTTTTATTTCTACCCATATTTATCCATTAATTACATTAGATTTAATAATTTAAAATAGCTAAAAATACGGGTTGTTACGACTTCCCAAATTATTTGTAACGCATTTCGTAAATTGTTAACTAAGTTCACAATTATGGAATTTCTTTAATCACAATTTCAATTTAAACATTCTAAGGCATGAAGTTCACCCTTGTATATTATTACATCACACGCCAAGAATGTGTACCATAATTCTATTCATTTGCTAAACATAGATATAACAAATTAAACCTTGTTTCACTTACTTTAAAATTAAGGCTATCCAATTCAACTGCACAATTTTACACAATTACTAAGTTTCAACTCATATATTAATTCAGAAGTTTTCGACTATCCAAAATATCCATATATTCCATTTATCTTAGTAGTTCAAACCACCATTCAACAAAACAACAAGATTCACCACAAAACATTTCAATTTCATAGAAAAATATCCTAATTATTTACTTTTGAATAATACTTCCATTATTTAGATAATACTAGGAAACCAGTTTCTAAAGCATCTGTAACGACCCGCCGTTTCGTACCATTCAAATCGACAATAATCCACACATGTCAGACTTGAATGATGAAAAATAACAGATTGTAAATAAATTTGGAGCAAATGAAATCAAATACATAGAATCACAGACACAAAACCATCAGAATAACTCGCAGCGGAATATAAAAATAACATAGTAGTTCATGAAGCTACTTTAACAGAGTCTCAAACCAAATACGTGATAACAGTCTGAAAACAACATAATAGAAATCCCAAATACATAGAAGTTCACTAATATATGAGATAAACTAGAACAGCTGAAACAGAAATAGATATAAATGTAGATAAGCAGAAACTCCAGCAAAGACTAGCTCCAAAAAGAGAATCCAAAGCTGTGAATACTCAGGATGACCCGAGCGTAAAGCAAAACACAAAACTCTCGAGTCAGGACAATATATACTTATATAATGTAAACTAACTGAAGTGAACAGTAATTAGATACAAGTAAGTTAAAGGATGCCTGGGACCGCCCATCCTCTAAGAATCCTAAAACTATTTACTATATAGTAATATTGCGCTATCATAATAATGTCTACAGTAAAATAAACATACTTTTAAATAGCGTTCCGGGCTACCCATATCACCCTTCACACATAATAGTCCCAGTAGTCCATTCAGTATCAGCATATCTCCAGATCGGGAGACTATCCTAAATACTCCATGGGCTACGGGAGAAAAACAAACTCGTAGTAAAGGCTCGATATGGTAGGTGACACGAAACACAAGGCAATGCCAGGGTAGATATACCAATTATGCACACGGGCTGGTGGTAACTCAGCAGCCACATACGCCCACCCCGAACAACACTCCAAATCAAGGGTTGCACCCAATCGATCACAACAGTAATAGAATGATATCGAAGAAGTGTGTCCATCCAGAGGTGCTACCTCCTTTGGCCCGAGATCGCTCCTGTTTTAGCCACCTTAAGCTAACTCATGGGAGTTAGGTCCACGTAATGTACCTTGGGAATGCCGTCACCATCCTACTTCATTATGAAATCTCCACCGCATACACAGTTGTTAAAGTGGTTTTCGATATCGATAGAGTGTATGTCCATATCCGATCCTGGTCTCTTTAACAATCAATCGTTATTATAACCCATAGTTATAAATTAAAAATGGCATTTATACTTCAAAAATCAAATATCATTTAAAAATTCAATATCATTTCAAATCCATTATAAAATATCCAACTTATCATATTATTTGAAAACCACATTGTTTTATTCAAATTTAAAAATACCATTTCAACTCACATTCCAAAAAAGTTTATATTTCAAATCGAATTACTTCATTTAAATTATTAAAATGAAGTTATTATATTTAATAATTAAATTACTAAATTTCCAAAATTTAATCTTTCAAAATTCAATTATTCAATTAAATTTATCAAACAATGAAAATTCACCTTTTGTAGCATTAAGAAAATGCTGCGGAAAGTCGCATTCAAAACAGTTCAATTTAACAAAAGACAGCATTTAAAAATGCTGTAATAGGGTTACATTAGTTTCAAATAAAAATTAGTTAAATCCAACAATTATAGCACTTACAAAATGCTATAATAGCCTTTAATTAAATTTAGCCATTTGGTTCATTTATATCAACTACAGCATTAACAAATGCTGTATTATCATTTACATTAGAAATAATAGCATTTCAAAAATGCAGTTAATTAACTTCAAGTATTCAATGTAATTTCATATACCATTAAATTTTATTTATATCATTTTAAACTTATAAAATCATGTATTTTCACTTTTAAAACAATCATTCAAATACCCTTATATTCATGATTTTATAAAGTTAAATTTCCATTTAAAATCAATATTTAATAATTATTCACTTATTAAATTCCAACATTCAATTTTAAATTCATTAAATTAAATTTTAACTTAACACTTGAGTTTAAATTTTCAAATATAACTTATTTTCATTTTATTTGCTTAACTTCAAAGTTCACTTTTTAAACAAAATTCATAAATTCCAATTTAAGTTACGTTTCCAAATTTCAACTTAAATATTCATTCATTTCACATTTTAACTTTATTCAAAAATCATTAATATATTATAAAATCATTTTAAATTCATTTTAATCCAAATTGTCATAAATTTATCATATTTTCAAATTTAATTTAAATTCCAATTATCACCAAATTAAAATTTCTAAAATAACTTACATTTCAAATTTTCTAACTTTACCGTTAATTTATTTCATTTACAAATTTTCAGAAAATCAATAATACTTTACAAAAATCATTTTAATTAAGTTTAAATCAAAATATTATAATATTTACATTTCTAAAATATTTTAAAATTTTTAGAAAAACATATTTTTACTACGGGTATGTATTTCATTTTCTAGCCTAGTTAAAGTGATACAAGTAATATATCATTTCATCCCGTAATTTACAAAGTAAACCTGGGTTTTATCATTTCAAACCCGCAGTCCCAAGTAAATGAAATACTTGAAAATTGCTTAGGCCTATCATTTTATCCCATAATGATTTTCCCTTATTCTAAAGTCCGTTCGGGTATGTATCACTTCAACCCATAGTGATATTAATCTAAAGGGATCTTGTAGTGTGATAAACTGATATAAATATCAGAATAGCATAATATAACAGTAACAGATGATATAACAGGTGTTTAAGCATGGGTGTACATCATATAATCATAGCCTAGCAGATATAATATGGTGATACATTTTACAGTTTCAAATGTGGTCGATTTACTAGTTATATAGGTATAAACTGTTTGGTGAGAATAACTCACTGGTATAGGCTAGAGATGACAAGGCTGAAGGAGATTGTAGGGATGAACCTAAAAAGAAGAAGAAAGCAAGTGCAAAATTAAATAAAAAAACAATGCAAAGTGAAATAGAAAAAGAAGTTTACCAAATATTTTTCACAAGCAATGGCTGAATTTTTTTCGGAGTTGAGAAGAAAGTAATTCACGTGAAAGTGAAATGAGATGGTCAACTGAAGAAAGGGAGTGATATGGAAAGAAAATTTAATAGGTGTTGGTTGGAGTTGAAAAGGTGAGAATACAAAGAGGCTAAAGCAAATAAAGAGTCACAAAACCTTTCAAATTTCTCTTATTTCTTTTTTTAATTTTAAATAACTGAAATATATATATAAATTCAGATAAAAATACGGAAATTTAGTAAATAAAAAAAAAAATTAATTATATATGATTAAATTAAGAAAATAGCACAGAAAATGAAAACTAGTCTAGAAAATTTGAAAATAAATGGAATAAACTTTGGAAAAATTTTATGTACTTGAAAAGTATTTATAAATAAATATAAGAACAAAAAATAAAAATGAATTCACAAAAATAAATAACTAAATTCTAATTAAATATAATTTAAATGAAGAAAATAGTAGAAAAATAGAAAATAGCCTTTAAAAATAGAAAATAAAGGCAATAAATTTTGGAAAAATACTATTATCACTTTAAAAATATTTAGAAATGAAATCTCACAAATAAAAATTTTTTAAAATAATTTCAAAATGAAATAAAGTCAAATTTAATTTTTTTTCACAAAATCTAGGGTTGTTACACTCTCTCCCACTCAAATCTTTTCGTCCCCGAAAAGAACGACAAGGAAAATAAAGAGACACAAGATAGAAAAGAAAATAGTACCTGAAACGAATAACTCCAGATTCGAAGCACGAATGCTCTCCTCCATTTCCCTAGTACAATCTCGATCGTCAGTACTCCACTGTACTTTGACCATATTAACAAATTTCCTTCTGAGCTGGTTCGTACCTCTGTCGACAATACGAAGTGGCTTCCTCTCAATAGTCAGATTAGGCTCAATATCCAAACTATCAAGAGCAGAAGGCTGGACAATAAGAGATGGATCATGAAGATATCGGCAAAGATGCGATACATGGAATACATCATGCACTCAGAAAGCTTCTCGGGAAAATCCAGACGATAAGCCAAAGAACCAAATCTTTCCACAATGCGAAAAGGACCAATGAACCTAGGAGAAAGCTTCCCTCTATGGCCAAAGGGAATGACATTTCTCAAGGGAGAAACCTTAAGGAACACCTGATCACGAACGGCAAATTCCAAATTCCACCTACGCCTATCAGCATACTTCTTTTGCCTATCCTGAGCGGCTCTCAACCTCTTCTTAATCTCCTCAACTCTCTCAGAAGCTTCCAAAATCACATCAGGACCAAGAACGAAATGATTACCGGATTCAATCCAGCAAGATATGGATCTACAAGGTCGTCCATGTAGAGCAGCAAATGGAGACATTTTAAGACTGTCCTGAATGTAAATATGGAACGAGATAGATAAAAAGATCAAGAATAGATTGAAAAGCAGAAGATAAGATTGTACCTGATAGCTATTATTGTAGGTGAATTCGGCAAGATGGAGATGATCTTCCCAAGGTCCTCCATAATCAAGCACACAAGCACGAAGAAGATCCTCGAGAATCTGCTTCACTCTTCCCATTTGACCGTCGGTCTGTGGATGGTAAGAAGTGCTCAGATTCAAACGAGTACCCAAAGATTCCTAAAAAGCCTTCCAGAACCGACTGGCAAAGATAGGGTCACGATCATAAACAATACTAAGAGGAACACCATGGAGACGAACAATCTCTCTCATGTAGATCTAAAATAAGCTAGAAGCAGAACGAGTAGACTTGACCGGAATAAAATGAGCAGACTTGGTCAGTCTATCAACAATAACCCAGATACTCTCATTACCCCTCCGAATCCTCGGTAAACCATAGATGAAATCCATGGAAACCTGTTCCCACTTCCAACTGGGAATTTCAAGGCACTGCAACAAACCATGGGTCTTCTGGTGATTGGATTTGACTTGCTCACAAGTCGCACACGAACTAACAAAGATAAAGATAAGAGAAGAAAGAAAGGCTTACATTGATCGCAGCGATCTTGACTGGATCAACAGAAACACCATTACTAGAAACAATATGTTGGAGATATCGGAATTCATCCTTCCAGAAATGGCATTTAGAAAATTTAGCCTTCAACTGATGATTTCTAAGAGTCTCTAGAATATATTTCAAATGCAACTCATGCTCTTCCTTGGTCTTAGAGAAGACAAGGATATCATCAATAAAGACTAGAACAAATTTATTCAGCACATCACGAAAAACACGATTCATCAAATCAACAAAGAAAGCAGGATCATTAGTCAAACCGAAAGGCATAACTAACCATTCATAAAAAACCATTCTCGGTGCGGAAAGCAGTCTTGGGAATGCTATCCTCGGCAACCATGAGCTGATGAAAGCCAGTAGCAAGGTTAAGCTGAGAGAAAACTGCAGCACCAAAAAGCTGATCAAACATATCATTGATACGAGGCATTGGGTATCTGTTTTTCATAGTGAGCTTGTTCAACTCCATATAATCAACATACATCCGAAGAGAACCATCAAACTTGGTGACAAAAACCACCGTAGCTCCCCATTCAGAAAAACTAGGCCTAATATGACCTTTGGAACAAAAGTCCTCAATTTGCTTTCCTAACTCAACATTCTCACGGGGTGCCATTCTTCTAGGAGGAAGAACAACAGGTCGAGCACCAGGAATATGATCAATCCGAAAATCAATTTCCCGCTTCCGACGTAAAGAAGTGACTTCACCAAATACATCGGGATATAGTCTCACCACAGGAGTTGAATCAAGATCACTGGGAGAAGAATCCAGAGAATAAATAAAGTTGCCAGCAAAATCCTGAGGCATGCGGCACTGAATAATCAAGGATTCCCTTGATCATCAACAAGACGAACAGACCGAGCTTTACAAGAGATACGAGCATCATGATTCACTAACCAATCCTGACCAAGCAATAAATCAAAAGCATCGAAGCCCAAAACATAAAAATCACCACAAAAGCGATGATCAGAATGGAGAAGTTTCACTTCTCGACAAATCCGATTAAGGTTAGCAGGACCCCCAATAGGATTTGAAACCCATAATGGAACAGAAGCATACTCGGGAGATTGGAGATACTCAAACTTATCACACAAAGCAACATAAATAAAGCCGTGTGAAGCTCCAGTATCAAACAACACACGAACATGATGATGAAATAAAGTAAGTGAACCCTGGAGAGTACCTTGGTCATCACTAGGAGCAGGAGCAGGTGAATGAATAGAAAATGATGCAGAAGTGATAGCAAATATACCAGAGGGCGTACCTCTCTGTTGGGTAGGGCAGCCCTTCATAAAATGACCAGGTTGGAGACAGATATGGCAAAGATCACGCCTAGCCAACGGAGCAGATGGAGGAATAGCATCACCAGATAAAGTAGGACAGCTATTGGCATAGTGTCCCTTTTGATCACACCTAAAACAAGTGAAAGAGGACAGATCAACTAGATGCCTCTGAGCAGGAGCAGATGATGAAGATCCCAAACCAGGACGTTTTTGATAATTCTTCTTCTAATGATGGAAATTGCGCTTCTTAGAATTAGCAGAGGAAGACTGAGCTGGAGGAGCACCAGAAGCAGCAGGACCTTTGGATGCGGGGTTCTCATAGCGAATAGCCATATCCATAAGCTGGGTGAAAGAACCATGAACATGAGAAATGATGCGACTATAATACTCTGAATGAGCACCAGCAATGAATTTCTCATTCTTCTAGAGAGGAGTATCAATCAGGCTAGGACCGAACTTGGAAAGTTCGTTGAACTTCCTCTCATACTCAGCAAAAGACATGCTACCCTGCTTAAGGTCCATAAACTCATGATAAAGCTGATATTTTCCGGCTTCTAGCATCCATTTTGCCACAAAAGCCTCCTGGAAAAGAGATACAGAACAAGCTTAAGACAGATTCAAAAAGAAAAGGAAAAATATGAACAAATTCAGGATAACACAAAGGATACCTAAACTGCTCCCAAGTGATATCAGCCTCGACGGTGTTAGCCGTAACGGACTCCCACCAATCAAGAGCAGAATCACGCAACTGCCAAGCTGCTAACTGACGCTTTTGGGCATCGGTAATATCAAGACCAGCAAATATCCTCTCAAGACTCCGAAACCACTGCTGAGCCTCAATGATGCTCTCTGAACTGGTGAATGGGGTTCCACCAAGTTGAGAGAATTCCTTATAGAGAACAGTAAATCGAATAGGAGTAATGGATTGTGGTGATAGGGCAATACCTCGACCCCTACCTCTGGCATTTTCTCGATTCATCCTAAAAAATATCAAGAATGAATTTAGGACAAGATAAAGAAAAGCCAAAGATAAATTAAGATAAGACAAGAGAATACACTTGGATAAATATCCTAAAGAAAGAAAATCTAACAAGGTAGATACGAAAGAAAGGAAGTTAGAAAACATTCGAAAATCCTTTAAAACAAGAAATTTTTTATATATCAAAATAATCTTCGAAAATCTTTTGAAAACATTTTGGAAATAATTTTATACTTTGAAAATACGTCTCTCACAAAGATATGATTCTGAGATTGATTTCACCCATTTTAGTGTAGAAATACCCTATCTCTAATGTGCCTTTGCTCTGCAGAGGCAATGCTTTGCTAAAAACCAAAGCTCTGATACCAACTGTAATGAACCGCCATTTCATACCATTCAAATCCACAATAATCCACACATGTCAGACTTGAATGATGCAAAATAACAGATTGCAAATAAATTTAGAGCAAATGAAATCACATACACAGAATCACAGACACAGAACAATTAGAATAACTCACAGTGGAATATAAAAATAACATAGTAGTTCATGAAACTAATATAATGGAGTCTCAAACCAAGTACATAATAACAGTCTGAAAATAACATAGTAGAAATCCCAGATACATAGAAGTTCACTAATACATGAGATAAACTAGAACAGCCGAAACAGAAATAGATATAAATGAAGATAAGCAGAAACACCAGCAAAGACCAGCTCCAGAAAGAGAATCCAAAGTTGTGAATACTCAGGCTGACCCGAGCGTCAAGCAAAACACAAAACACTCAAGTCAGGACAATATATACTTATATAATGTAAACCAACTGAAGTGAACTATAATAAGGTACAAGTAACTTAAAGGATGCCTAGGACCACCCGTCCTCTAAGGATGCGTCAAACTATTTACTTTATAGTAATATTGCGCTATTATAATAATGTCTACAGTCAAATAAACATACTTTTAAATAGCATTCCGGGCTACCCATATCACCCTTCACACGTAATAGTCCCAGTAGTCCATCCAGTATCAGCATATCTCCAGATCGAGAGACTACCCTAAATACTCCATGGGCTACGGGAGAAAAACAAACTAGTAGTAAAGGCTTGGTATGGTAGGTGACACGGCACATAAGGCAATGCCAGGATAGATATACCAATTACGCACATAAGCCACATACGACCACCTCGAACAAAACTCCAAATCAAGGGGTGCACCCAATCGATCACAACAGTAATAGAATGGTATCGAAGAAGTGTGTCCACTAGAGGTGCTACCTCCTTTGGCCCGAGATCGCTCCTGTTTTAACCACCTTAAGCTAACTCACGAGAGTTAGTTCCACGTAACGTACCTTAGGAACGTCATCACCATCCTACTTCATTCTGGAATCTCCACCACGTACATAGTTGTTAAAGTGGTTTTGGGTATCGACAGAGAGTATGTCCATATCCGATCCCGGTCTCTTTAACAACCAATCGTTATTATAACCCGTAGTTATAATTTAAAAATGGTTTTTATACTTTAAAAATCAAATATCATTTAACAATTCAATATCATTTCAAATTCATTATAAAATATCCAACTTATCATATCATTTCAAAACCACATTCATTTTATTCAAATTTAAAAATACCATTTCAACTCACATTCCAAAATAGTTTATATTTCAAATCGAATTCCACCATTTAAATCATTAAAATGAAGTTATTATATATAATAATTAAATTATTAAATTTCCAAAATTTAATCTTTCAAAATTCATTTATTCAATTAAATTTATCAAACACTGAAAATTCATCTTTCGTAGCATTAAGATAATGATGTGGAAAGTCCCATTCAAAACAGTTCAATTTAACAAAAGACAGCATTTAAAAATGCTGTAATAGGGTTAAATTAGTTTCAAATAAAACTTAGTTAAATTCAACAATTATAGCACAAACAAAATGCTATAATAGCCTTTAATTAAATTCAGCCATTTGGTTCATTTATATCAACTGCAGCATTAACAAATGTTGTATTATCATTTACATTAGAAATAATAGCATTCCAAAAATGTAGTTAATTAACTTCAAGTATTCAACGTAATTTCATATACGATTAAATTTTATTTATATCATTTTGAACTTATAAAATCATGTATTTTCACTTTTAAAACAATCATTCAAATACCCTTATGTTCATGATTTTATAAAGTTAAATTTCCATTTAAAATCAATATTTAATAATTATTCACTTTTTAAATTCCAACATTCAATTTTAAATTCATCGAATTAAATTTTAGCTTAACACTTAAGTTTAAATTTTTAAATATAACTTAATTTCATTTTATTTACTTAACTTCAAAATTCACTTTTTAAACAAAAATCATAAATTCCAATTTAAGTTATATTTCCAAATTTCAACTTAAATATTCATTCATTTCACATTTTAACTTTATTTAAAAATCATTAATATATTATAAAATCATTTTAAATTCATTTTAAACCAAATTATCATAAATTTATCATATTTTAAATTTAATTTAAATTCCAATTATCACCAAATTAAAATTTCTAAAATAACTTACATTTCTCATTTTCTAACTTTATCATTAATTTATTTCACTTATAAATTTTTAAAAAATCAATAATACTTTACAAAAATAATTTTAAATAAGTTTAAATCAAAATATTATAATATTTACATTTCTAAAATATTTTGAAAATATTAGAAAAACATATTTTAACTACGGGTCTGCATTTCATTTTCTAGCCTAGATAAAGTGATACGGGTAATATATCATTTCAACCCGCAATTTACAATAAAAACCCCTGTGTTATCATTTCAAACCTGCAGTCCCAAGTAAATGAAATAATTGAAAATCTCTTAGCCCTATCATTTCAGCCATAACGATTTTCCCTTATTCTAAAGTTCGTTCGGGTATGTATCATTTCAACCAATAGTGATTCTGATCTAAAGGGAACTTGCAGTGTGATAAACTAATATAAATAATAGAATAGCATAATATAACAATAACAGATGTTATAACAGGTGTTTAAGCATGGGTGAACATCATATAATCATAGCCTAGCAGATATAATATGGTGATGCATTTTACAGTTTCAAATGTGGTCGATTTACTAGTTATATAGGCATAAACTGTCTGGTGAGAATAACTCACTGATATAGGCTGGAGATGACAGGGATAAAGGAGATGGTAAGGCCGAACCTAAAAAGAAGAAGAGAGCAAGTGCGAAATCATATAAAAAAAAGCAAAGTGAAATTGAAAAGGAAGTTTACCAAATGCTTTTCACAAGCAATGGCCGAAATTTTTTCATAGTTGAGAAGAAAGTAAATCATGTGAAAGTGAAATGAGATGGTCGGCTGAAGGTAGAGAGTGATATGGCAAGAAAATTGAATAGGTGTTGGTTGGAGTTGAAAAGGTGGGAATACAAAGAGGCCAAAGCAAATAAAGAGTCACAAAACCTTTCAAATTTCTCTTATTTCTTTCTGTAATTTTAAATAACTGAAATATATAAATAAAAATACGCAAATTTAGTAATAAATAAAAATAAATAAATAAGTATTAATTATATATGATTAAATTAAGAAAATATCACTGAAAATGAAAACTAGTCTAGAAAATTTGAAAATAAATGGAATAGGCTTCGGGAAAATTTTATGTACCTGAAAAATATTTATAAATAAAGATAAGTGCACAAAATAAAAATTCATTCACAAAAATAAATAACTAAATTTTAATTAAATATAATTTAAATGAAGAAAATAGCAGAAAAATAGAAACTAGCCTTTAAAAATAGGAAATAAAGGCAATAAATTTTGGAAAAAAATTCTATTGTCATTTTATAAATATTTAGAAATGAAATCTCACAAATTAAACAAATTTAAAATAAATTCAAAATGTAATAAATTCAAATTTAAATTATATTCAAAAATCTAGGGTTGTGACAACATTGGTATTTTAGTTCTTAAATTTCAGTTTGAATTTCCTTTATTAAGATTAAACTTAGGAATCATGTTCGTATAATCATTCACTTTATTTTCTTTAATATACCATTATTAAGCTAGTGTTTATTTCACAAATTCAAATCAACAATAATAGCCAATGCTTGTAAACTGACTAAATACAACTAATCAAAAATAAATGATAATAATTAAATATTATCATTTCCTAAAATAGACACATTACCAATGACTATATTAGTTACAAAAAAATTATTCCCCTATATATAACATACAATATTAGAAAAAAAATTCATTTCAAACTATATAAAATATTTTATAGCACTAACAAATACGTACTCTCATATATATACACACGCACTCTCTCAAACTCATTATAGGGTATTACTAACCCTATCTCTAATGAGTTAACAACATACTAAGGTATTCCAACAGGCTAAAGTACCTCTAAACCTAAGCTCTGATACCACGGCAACGACCCACCTTTTTGGGATGGTTTAAATCGATAATAAACCACACATGTCAACTTAAATCATTTAAAAATAAGGATTGTTATTGGGATAAATAAGAAAATAAGAGAAAGAACCGAAAAAAACACAAATCTCATAGTGGAATGAAAAACTTATGATAATCAAATGAATAGTTCATGAAGCTATTTTACAAATACATTTGATTAAACTTTTACAATACAGATCATAGTTATTCATATGGTAGGAATAAGTAAATAACGTAGTGGAACAACATGATGCAGTGGAATAAATAATAATAAATGGTAGAATAATATCCATCTTCATCCTTCAAATAAAATGGTCTTCAATACACTGAAAAGCTCAGATTGACCCGAGCATAATGAAAAGGCAAAACACTCGAGTCAGAACTAAAAGATCTTATGCAAGTCAAATAAAAATAAGTAAAATAGGAATATTAGTGCAATGGCTTCAAAGATGTTACTGGATTTTCCATCTCCTATCAAGTGTACAACATAAATATAATTATTAAGAGAATTTAAAAATAAATCGAAATAGCAATTTTAACCAATTTAATTAAAATAATCCTAAGTTTAAATGAAAACTTAAACCTTTCAAATAATTCAATTCCAATACATAAATCCAAATTCAGGAAATAATATGGGTGTACATCATTTCAAGCAGTTTTCGAAATCAAAATTTACAAATCAATAAAAATCGCTCGGGTTTACCATTTCAACCCATAACGACTTTCCCCAATCTATAAGATCATTCGGGCATGTATTATTTCTATCCATAGTGATAACAGAGATATAGAAATAAACAAACATCCAATCATCCAAAATGTCAAAATAGAATCTAATACAATCAACATCTAAATCGGCAAATAAATTACAACTGTTAATTGGTTATCGTTGTTAGGTGTTTAACTATAAATTTAAATTCAATATTAATTTAGATGACAATTTAATTCAATATAAATTCAAATGATAATATAAGATACCAAACAACAATCAGTAAATTTCTAATCACAATGTAAATTTAATTTAATAAACATAAGATAGTATAGTAGTTGTGAGTGGGTAAAATAACTCACCTTTGGTTTATCAACGATTTAAAAATCCGTATTTGGCCTAAAATTTAACAGCATCAAAATGTGGGCAAACTAGTTTCATAATGTCTGGAATTTCGATACGATCGCGATGGAGAAAACAACACGTTGATCCGAGCCTATATGCAAAAGTTATATCGATTAGAAGTCATACGATTAAAATCAAAAAATTGAGTAACATAATAAATAAATAAAATAATAAAATAAGAACCACATTACCCTAGCAGAACACATTCGTGACCACGCGCCGTAACAGCCGCCTCCTTTGGGCTAAAATTGCTGCTGACACATAGGCTTCCACCTCGATCAGGTTACACCTTTGGTAACGCCTTAGCTAGGCTCCCCTCTGAGCTCCAACTCGTGACCTCCACCGCCACATATATCCACAGTCGCCGTCGAGATTTAACACGACGTTCGAGGCATTTACGGTACTACTGACATGATGCGAACCCATGGATGAGTGCTGCTCTTCCTCCTTTACAACACTGCACCCTCCGATCTTCCATTGGTCGACGATCCGCCGTTGGATCACGAAACCCTAGAAATGCATGGCTGAGATAGATCGTCAATTTCTGACCAAATCGTGACTCAAATGCAAAAACAAACAGCAGATCTAGCTTGCACTCATCGATAGCTTTCCAATGATATATAGTATGATAGGATTTGATTAATTTGAATCCTTATTTAATTTGAAATTTTGAAATTAAGGTTTGGATCAAGGAATTAGGTTTCAGCCATTGAGAAAGAGAGAAATGGCAAGTAGATAGAACTGTACATATAAGAAAAAGAATAAAAAGACTGCTAGGGTTAGGAGAAAAAATTTATATGGACAAAGCTAGATAAGATTGAATGGAGAAATCGTATTAGGCCGAAATGATAACGATAACCCAAAAAGCCCGTTTCATTTCTGGAATGATAATGGGTCATCCAATATATCGAAATATAGGTTTTCAATATTTTTAAACTCAATAGAACTAGTTTCAAACTCAAATACCATTGTATATAGAAGTTAGCTTTTAAAATCAACTTATTTTAATTGAATTCATTAAATTGTTTTCTATGCTTTTCAAACCCAAATGATCAAGCGACAAGTCCGATCGCTATAAAACTTGAAATCCTACAATAATTCACTTACGGATCCGATGAAACTGCTTTTGTTGAAATCCATGACAGTGGCCGAAATGACTAATTTTCACGTTCATTAAATAAATTACTATTAAATTAATTTATAACTTTGAAATTCAAAATTTAAACTTTAACAATTTATCATTCTTGATTACATATAAATCTATAATCTTTTTTAAATTAATTTTCCATGCCAAATTCAATATTTAAATATCTCATAAATTTTAACGTTAAGTTAAAATTGTAACACAAACCCCAATTTATCATAATCTAAATTAAAATAAATTATTTTATTTTGATTTCACAATTACACTCAATCAACTATTACTTATAAATATAATTAACATTAGTTTACATTTTATCACATTAATATTTTTCAGTTATCATCTTAATTCATATTAACTGCAATATTTAATTTAATTAAATTTCGTTAGTTTCCAAATTACATCTGTAACAACCCTAGATTTTTGAATATAAATTTAAATTTGACTTTATTTCATTTTAAAATTATTTTAAATTTGTTTTATTTGTGAGATATCATTTCTAAATATTTTTAAAATGATAATAGAATTTTTATAAAATTTACTGTAATTATTTCCAATTTTTAAAAGGTTGTTTTCTATTTTTCTACTATTTTCTTCATTTAAATTATACTTAATTAGAATTTATATATTTATTTTGTGAATACATTGTATTTTTATGTTATTATCTTTGTTGTAAATATTTTTACAAGTCCATATAAATTTTTCAAAGTTCTTTCTGTTTATTTTCCATTTTTCTAGACTAGTTTGCAATTTTGTGCTATTTTATTATTTTTACCTTATACAATTAATATATATATATATATATATATATTATTTTGTTATATTTTCGAATTTGTGACTGAAATTATTATTATTTTCATTAATATAAACTTGTATAAATAAATTAAAGGTAATTTCAAAAGGTTTCGACTTTTGGTTTCCAATGGCTCTTTATTTTCCAACCTTTCATATTTGTAACTTACTTTTTCATCAATTAGCCATTATTTCCACATCTTTCAGCCGACCACCTTCATTCATCATTCACATACATTATTATTTTTCATTTCTCAAACCAAAAATTTCGGCCTTGCCTTGAGAAGGAAGTTTGATAAAAATCTTTTTCTTCTTTGCTTTGTTTACTTTTATTCTTATTTGATTTGATTTGCACTTGTTCTCTTCACTTCTAGGTTCGACCACCTCCTCTCCAGCCCCTGCTGCCTCCACCACCACCTGAGAACGCCTCCATCACTACCTCCTCTCTAGTCAAAACCCCAAGCCATGCCCCTAGTGATGATCCACCACCAAAGTTTCTACAAAACTCCGCTTTTGTTTGCATAGCCGACCTCTACCATGCATCCACCACCTTCCACCACCCATGGCCGCCACTAACATCACCTTCACCACCTCCAACACCACCTGGACACACTGTAACATCATCACCTTGGACCCCACAGTACAGGCCGTGACCCTAGTGCCTTGACCGAGCCTTGTTTTGGCCTTGAATCATGTGATATTGCCTTGTTGTGTTGTTTTCACCACCACCCACCTTTGCACCATCAACAACCAAGTGTAGACCGACCATACCCAACCAAAACCTGATCCAAATCTTACCTTAGACCTGTAGTACACCTTATGGCCGAACCCAATGTGTGTTGGAGACAAGTGCAAAACAATTCCGCTTTGATTTGTGCAGTCTATTCTATCATTATTTATCGTATCTTGCATTTGAAAACTTATGTTATTATTATTGTTTTGTGTGACTTGTATTCAAGGATCTGATACTTTGGCTCTTCCACTTGTCTCTATGTCTTGCTATTGTGCTTGTGTTGGTTCCTTTTGTGCATTCATAGTTGTGTCTCCAGCTCAAACCAGTGGGTTATTCTCACCAGACAATATGTACATATATAACTAGTGAATTGACCCCTTTTGAATCTGTAAAAATGCATCATCATGTTACACCTGCTATATTATTATTATATGACGTTCACCCATGCTTAAACACCTGTTATAACATCTGTTACTGTTATATTATGTTGTTCTGTTATTTTTATCAGTCTATCACATTGCAAATTTCCTTTAGATTAGAATCACTATAGGTTGAAATGATACATACCCGAACGGACTTTAGAATAAGGGAAAATGATTATGGGCTGAAATGATAGGCCTTAATGATTTTCAAATTATTTCGTTTACTTGGGACTGTGGGTTTGAAATGATAAAACCCGGGTTTTCTTTGTAAATTACGGGTTGAAATGATATATTACCCGTATCACTTTACCTAGTGTAGAAAATGATATACAGACCTGTAGTTAATATATGTTTTCTAAAAATTTTAAATTATTTAAAAAAGTAAATATTATAATATTTTGATATAATATTTATTAAAAATGATTTTTGTAACATATTATAGATTTTTTGAATAATTATAAGTGAAATAAATAGATGGAAAGGTTAGAAAATTTGTAATGTAAGTTATTTTGGAAAATTTGATTTAATTGTAATTGGAAATAAATTGAACATGAAAATATGAATTATGATAATTTGAATTTAAATTAATTTAAAGTGATTTTATAATATATTAATGATTTTTGAATAAAGTTAAAAATGTGAAATGAATGAATATTTAAGTTGAAATTGTGAAATATAACTAAAATTGGAAATTTATGAAATTGACTTAAAAGTGAATTTTAGTTAAGTAAATTAAAATAAAATTAAGTTACATTTGAGAATTTTAACTTAAGTATTAAGTTGAAATTTAATGTAATGAAATTAAAATTGAATGTTGCAATTTAAATAAGTGAATTAGTATTAAATATGAATTTTTAAATGGAAATTTAACTTTATGAAATCATGAAATTAAGGAAATTTAAATGATGTTTATAAAGGTAAAAATATGTGATTTTATAAGTTAAAAATGATTTAAAGAAATTTTTATTGTTGTGGAATTTTATTGAAAATTTGAAGTTAATTAGCTACGTTTTTGAAATGCTATTATTTCTAATGTAAATGATAAAACATCATTTGTAAATGCTGTAGTGGATAAATGAACTAAAAAGCTAAATCGAATTAAAGGCTCTTATAGCATTTTGTAAATTCTATAATTGTTGGATTAAAATAAGTTTTCTTTGAAATTAATGTAACACTATTACAGCATTTTAAGCGCTGTCTTTTGTTAAGTTGAACTATTTTGAATGAAACTTTCTGTAGCATTTTCCAAATGCTGTGAAAGTTGAATTTTTACCGTTTTAAAAAAATTTAAGTGAATAAATGAACATTGAAAGATTTAAATTTTTGGAATTTAATAATTTAATTATTAAATGTAATAACTTCATTTTTAAATGATTTAAATGAAATACTTTGTTTGAAATTGAACTATTTTGAAATGTGAATTGAAATGGTATTTCAAATTTAATAATATCAATATGGTTTTGAAATTTAACGATAAGTTTGATATTTTGAAATGATTTGAAATTATATTAAATTGCTAAATTATATGTGATGTTTTGAGAAATAAATACCACTATTAAATTATAACTATGGGCTATAATAACGATTGGTTGTTAAAGAGTCCAGGATCGGATATGGATATACACTCTGTTGATACCGAAAACCACTTTAACAACTGTGTACGCGGTGGAGATTGCAGAATGAAGTAGGATGGTGACGACGTTCTTAAGGTACATTACGTGGACCTAACTCCCGTGAGTTAGCTTAAGATGGCTAAAACATGAGCGATCTCGGGTCAATGGAGGCCGCACCTCTGGACGGGACACACTTCTTCGATACCATTCCATTACTATTGTGATCGATTGGGTGCACCCCTTGATTTTGGAGTGTTGTTCTGGATGGGCGTAGTGGCTGCTACGTTACCACCAGCCCGTGTGCGTAATTGGTATATCTACCCTGGCATTGCCTTGTGTGCCGTGTCACCTACCATATCGAGCCTTTACTACAAGTTTGTTTTTCTCCCGTAGCCCGTGCAGTATTTAGGGTAGTCTCTCGGAGATATGCTGATACTGGATGGACTACTGGGACTATTATGTGTGAAGGGTGATAATGGTAGCCCGGAATGCTATTTAAAATTATGTTTGTTTTACTGTAGACATTATTATAATAGCGAATTATTACTATATAGTAAATAGTTTGACGGATCCTTGGAGGATGGGTGGTCCCAGGCATCCTTTAAGTTACTTGTATCTTTATTATAGTTCACTTGAGTTGGTTTGCATTATATAATTATATATTGTCCTGACTCGAGTGTTTGTGTTTTGCTTTATGCTCGGGTCAGCTTGAATATTCATAGCTTTGGATTCTTTTTCTGGAGTTGGTCTTTGCGGGAGTTTCCGCTTATCTATTTATTTATCTACTTTTGTTTCACCTGTTCTTGTTTATCTCAAGTATTAGTGAACTTCTATGTATTTGGGATTTCTATTATGTTGTTTTCAAACAGTATTATGTTTTTGGTTTGAGACTCTATTATAGTAGCTTCATGAACTACTATGTATTTTTATATTCCGCTGCGAGTTATTCTAATTGTTCTATGTTTGTGATTCTGTGTATTTGATTTCATTTACTCCATATTTATTTACAATCTGTCATTTTGCATCATTCAAGTCCGACATGTGTGGATTACTGTCGATTTGAATGGTACAAAAATGGAGGTTGTTACAGTTGGTATCAGAGCGAGGTTTTTGGCAACCATTGCCTCTACAGAGAAAAAACTCATTAGAGATAGGATATTTCTACCTTAGAATGAGTGAAATCTATTTCAGAACCATATCTTTGTGAGAGACGTATTTTCAAAGTATAAAATGATTTTTCAAAATGTTGTGAAAAGGATTTTCAAAGATTATTTTGATATAAATTTTTTCTTGTTTCAAAGGATTTCTAAATGTTTTCTAACTTCTTTTCTTTTGTATCTACCTTGTTAGATTTTTTTTTCTTTAGGATATTCATCCAAGTCTATTATCTTGTCTTATCTTAATTTATCTTTGGCTTGTCTTTATTCTTGTCCTAAATTCATTCTTGATATTTTTCAGGATGAATCGAGGAAATGCCAGAGGTTGGGGTCGTGGTATTGCCCCAGCTCCTCAACCTGTTGCTCCAGTCAGGTTCACTGTCCTTTGTAAGGAATTCTCTCAACTTGGTGGAACCCCATTCACCAGTTCAGAGACTATCATTGAGGCTCAGAAGTGGTTGCGAAGTCTTGAGAGGATATTTACTGGTCTTGATATTACTAATGCCCAGAGCGTCAGTTAGCAACTTGGCAGTTGCGTGATTCTGCTTTAGATTGGTGGGAGTCCGTTACGGCTAACACTGTCGAGCCCGATCTCACTTGGGAGAAGTTTAGGTATCCTTTGTGTTATCTTAATTTTTTTCCTATTTTTCCTTTTCTTTTAAATCCATCTTAACCTTTTTCTCTATCTCTTTTCCAGGAAACTTTTATGGCAAAATGGATGCTAGAAGCTGGGAAATCTCAGCTTTATCGTGAGTTTATGGATTTGAAGTAGAGTACCATGTCTTTTGCTGTGTATGAGAGGAAGTTCAATGAACTTTCCAAATTTGGTCCTAGCCTTACTGATACTCCTCTCAAGAAGAATGAGAAATTTATTGTTGATGCTCGTCCAGAGTATTATAGTCGCCTTATTTCTCATGTTCATGGTTCTTTCATCCAGCTTATGGATATGGCTATTCGCTATGAGAATCCCACATCCAAAGGTCCTGCTGCTTCAGGTGCTTCTCCTGCTCAGTCTTTCTCTACTAATTCCAAGAAGCGTAAGCCTAATTTCCTCCAGCAGAAGAAGGATTGGCTAAAGCGTTCTGGTTTGGGATCTTCATCATCTGCTCCTGCCCAGAGACAACCAGTTGACCTCTCCTTCATCACTTGCTTTAGGTGTGATCAGAGAGGGCACTATGCCAATAGCTGTCCTACATTATCTGGTGCTGCTGTACCTCCACCTGCTCAGTCGGTTAGACGTGACCTCTTTCATATCTTTCTCCAGCCCGGTCATTTTAAGAAGGACTGCCCTACCCAGCAGAGGGGTACTCCTTCTGGTATATTTGTCGTCACTTCTGCCTCATCTCCAGTTCCTCCACCTGCTCCTACTCCTAGTGATGACCGAGGTATTTTCCAGGTGTTCATTTACTTTATTTCATCATCCTGTTCGTGTGCTATTTGATACTGGTGCTTCACACAGTTTTATTTCTGTTGATTTGTGTGATAAGTTTGAGCATCTCCTTTCTCCTGAGTTTACTTCCGTTCCATTATGTGTTTCAAATCCTATTGGGGGTCCTGCCAACCTTAATCGGATTTGTCGAGAAGTGAAACTTCTCCATTTTGATCATCGCTTTAGTGGTGATTTTTATATTCTGGGCTTCGATGCTTTTGATTTATTGCTTGGTCAGGATTGGTTTGTGAATCATGATGCTCGTATCTCTTGTAAAGCTCGGTCTGTTCGTCTTGTTGATCATCACGGGAATCCTTGATTATTCAGTGCCGCATGCCTCAGGATTTTGCTGGCAATTTTATTTATTCTATGGATTCTTCTCCCAATGATATTGATTCTACTCCTGTGGTTAGATTATATCCTGATGTATTTGGTGAAGTCACTTCTTTACCTCCGAAGCCAGAAATTGATTTTCGTATTGATCTTATTCGTTGTGCTCGACCTGTTCTTCTTCCCCCTAAGAATGGCACCCCACGAGAAGATTGAGATGGGAAAGCAAATTGAGGACTTATCTTCCAAAGGTCTGATTAGGCCTAGTTTTTCTGAATGGGGAGCTGTAGTGGTTTTGTTCACCAAATCTGATGGTTCACTTCGGATGTGTGTTGATTATAGGGAGCAGAATAAGCTCACTATGAAAAACAGATATCCAATGCCTCGTATAAATGATATGTTTGATCAGCTTTATGGTGCCACTATTTTCTCTCAGCTTGATCTTGCCATAGGTTTTCATCAGCTCAGGGTCGTTGAGGATAGCATTCCTAAGACTGCTTTTCGCATTAAGAATGGGTTTTATGAATGGTTAGTCATGCCTTTCGGTTTGACTAATGCTTCTGCTTTCTTTGTTGATTTGATGAATTGTGTTTTTCGTGATGTGCTTAAATTTGTGCTAGTCTTTGTTGATGATATCCTTGTCTTCTCTAAGACACAGGAGGAGCATGAGTCGCATTTGAAATATGTTCTTGAGACTCTAAGAAATCATCAGCTAAAGGCTAAATTTTCTAAATGCCATTTCTGGAAGGATAAAGTCCGATATCTCGGGCATATTGTTTCTAATAATGGAGTTTATGTTGATCCAGTCAAGATCGCTGCGATCAATGTAAGTTTTTCTTCCTTCTCTGTTCTCGATCATTTTAATAATCCTATCTTTACTGTTGTCCTTATTTTCTCCCTATTCTGTTTCAGGATTGGGAAACTCCAAAGAATCCATCTGATATTCGTAGTTTTCTGGGCCTTGCCGATTACTACCGGAGATTCATTGAGAATTTTGCTCGGATTGCTGCACCTCTCACAGCTTTGACTCGGAAGAATGCTAAGTTTGTCTGGAGTGATCAGTGCAAGGCTGCATTCATTAAGTTGAAGAGCAAGCTAACTTCCGCACCTGTTCTTACTGTTCCGAACGGAAGTGAGGGATTGACAGTTTATACTGATGCTAGTCGTGAGGGTTTGGGTGTTGTTCTCATGCAGGATGGTAGGGTCATTGCCTATGCCAGCCGTTAGTTCAAAACCCATGAGGCAAATTATGCTGCTCGTGATTTAGAGTTACTTGCTGTTGTCTTTGCTTTGAAGCTTTAGAGGCATCATCTTCTTGGAACCAAGTTTGAGCTTTTCACCGATCATCAGTCTCTGAGATATATCTTTTCCCAAAAGGATTTGAATTAGAGGAAAATTCGTTGGCTTAAGTTTCTGGCTTCTTACGAACTCGATATTAGTTACTCCCGGTAAAGCTAATGTTGTGGCCGATGCTCTGAGTCGGAAGAAGGCTTTGTTGTGTCAGCTTGTTTTTTCTTCTTCTCCTCTTCTAGATCGGATTATGGCTAAGCAAGATGAGGATGCGATGCATAGATTGATGAAAGAGAGTGTTCGTAGTAGAGTTGGTGGTAGTAGTGGTGGAGAATAGATTGATGATAGAGGGATTTTGAGGATTAATGGCAGGATTTGTGTCCCGAATGTTGATGGTTTGAGGCAGGAGTTGCTTCAGGAGAATCATCGATCCGGACTTTCTATTCATCCTGGTGTGTCGAAGATGTATCAGGATATGAAGAGGCTTTATTGGTGGAAGGGGATGAAGAGGGATATCTCTATCTTTGTTAGTCGGTGTGCGACTTTCCAGCAAGTCAAAGCCGGTCACCAGAAGACCCCTGGTTTGTTGCAGCCCCTTGAGATTCCCAATAGGAAGTGGGAACAGGTTTCCATGGATTTCATCGATGGTTTACCGAGGACTTGAAAGGGTAATGAGAGTAACTGGGTTATTGTTGATAGACTGACCAAGTCCGCTCATTTTATTTCGGTCAAGTCTACGCATTCTACTTCTAGCTTATCTAAGATCTACATGAGAGAGATTGTTCGTCTTCATGGTGTTCCTCTTAGTATTGTTTGTGATCATGACCGTATCTTTACCAGTCAGTTTCGGAAGGTTTTTCAAGAATCTCTGGGTACTCGTCTGAATCTGAGCATAGCTTACCATTCACAGACCGACGGTCAAACGGAAAGAGTGAATCAGATTCTCGAGGGTCTTCTTCGTGTTTGTGTGCTAGATTATGGAGGATCTTGGGAAGATTATCTCCATCTTTCCGAAGTTGCCTACAATAATAGCTATCAGATATGATCTTATCTTCTGTTTTTCAGTCTATTCTTGATCTTTTATCTATCTTATTCCATCTTTACATTCAGGCCAGTCTCAAAATGTCTCTGTTTGCTGCTTTATACGAATGACCTTGTAGATCCCCATCTTGCTGGATTGAATCTGGTAATCGTTTGGTTCTTGGTCCTGAAGTGATTTTGGAAGCTTCAGAGAGAGTTGAGGAGATTAAGAAGAGGTTGAGAGCCACTCAGAATAGGCAGAAGATGTATGCTGATAGGTGTAGGCATAGTTTGGAATTTTCTGTTGGTGATCAGGTATTCCTTAAGGTTTCTCCCTTGAGGAATGTCATTCGCTTTGGTCGTAGAGGGAAGCTTTCTCCTATGTTCATTGGTCCTTTACGCATTATGGAAAGAGTCGGTTCTTTGGCTTCTCGTCTGGATTTGCCCGAGAAGCTTTCTAGAGTGCATGATGTATTCCTTGTCTCGCATCTTCGCTGTCATCTTCATGGTCCATCTTTTATTGTCCAGCCTTCTGCCCTTGATAGTTTGGATATTGATCCTAACCTGACTGTTGAGAGGAAGCCACTTCGTATTGTCGGTAGAGATACGAAGCAACTTAGAAGGAAATCTGTTAATCTGGTCAAAGTACAGTGGAGTACTAATGATCGAGATTGTACATGGGAAACAGAGGAGAGCATTCGTACTTCAAATCCGGGACTATTTGTTTCAGGTACTATTTTGCTTTTCTATCTTGTTTCTCTTCATTTTTCCTTTCCGTTCTTTTCGAGGACGAAAAGATTTGAGTGGGGGAGAGTGTAACAACCCTATATGTTTGAATATAGATTTAAATTTGACTTTATTTTATTTTGAAATTATTTTAAATTTGTTTTCTTTGTGAGATATCATTTCTAAATATTTTTAAAATGATAATAGAATTTTTCCAAAACTTACTGTAATTATTTCCTATTTTTAAAAGTCTGTTTTCTATTTTTCTGCTATTTTCTTATTTAAATTATATTTAATTAGAATTTATATATTTATTTTGTGAATGCATTTTATTTTTATGCTATTATCTTTGTTATAAATATTTTTATAAGTCCATATAAAGTTCATTCTGTTCATTTTCCATTTTTCTAGTCTAGTTTGCAATTTTGTGCTATTTTCTTATTTTTACCTTATATAATTAATAAATATTTATATATATTTTATATTTTGTTATATTTTCAAATTTGTGACTGAATTTATTATTATTTTCAGTAATATAAACTTATATAAATAAATTAAAGGTAATTTCAAAAGGTTTTGACTTTTGGTTTCCAGTGGCACTTTATTTTCCAATCTTTCATATTTGTAACTTACTTTTTCATCAACTAGCCATTATTTCCACATCTTTTAGCCGACCACCTGCATTCATCATTCACGTACATTATTTTTTTTCTCAAACTGAAAATCTCGGCCTTGCCTTGAGAAGGAAGTTTGGTAACAATCTTTTTCTTCTTTGCTTTGTTTACTTTTATTCTTATTTGATTTGATTTGCACTTGTTCTCTTCACTTCTAGGTTCGGCCACCTCCTCTCCAGCCCCTGCCGCCTCCACCACCACTTGAGAACGCCTCCATCACCACCTCCTCTCTGGTAAAAACCCCAAGTCGTGCCCCTAGTGATGATCCACCACCAAAGTTTCCATAAAACTCTACTTTTATTTGCATAGCCAACATCTACCATGCATCCACCACCCATGGCCACCACTAACATCACCTTCACCACCTCCATCACCACCTGGACATGCTATCACATCATCACCTTGGACCCCACAGTACAGGCCGTGACCTTAGTGTCTTGACCGAGCCTTGTTTTGGCCTTGAATCATGTGTTATTGCCTTGTTGTGTTGTTTTCAACACCACCCACTTTTTCACCATCAACAACCAAGTGTAGGCCGGCCATACCCAACCAAAATCTAATCTAAATCTTTCCTTAGACCTATAATACACCTAATGGCCGAACCCAATGTGTGTTGGAGACAAGTGCAAAATAATTCCGCTTTGATTTGTGCAGTCTATTCTATCATTGTTTATCATATCTTGCATTTGAAAAACTTATGTTATTATTATTGTTTTGTCTGACTTGTATTCAAGGGATTTGATACTTTGGCTCTTCCACTCATCTCTGTGTCGCGTTATCGTGCTTGTGTGGATTCCTTTTGTGCATTCGTAGTTGTGTCTCCAGCTCAAACCAGTGAGTTATTCTCACCAGACAATATGTACTTATATAACTAGTGAATTGACCCCTTTTGAATCTATAAAAATGCATTATCATGTTACACCTGCTATATTATGATTATATGATGTTCACCCATGCTTAAACACCTGTTATAATTGTTGAATATGTGATTATATGACTTTTGTTTGATGATAATAAACATATATATATATATTCATTTAAATGTATTTGTTAATGTACTATTTTATTTTTCATAGATTAAATAAATATTTGCTGAATAAAATAAATAACATAGAATCTGAACGCAAACAAGAATTTTTTTAAACAGGTATTTATTACAATTTTTGAATAGAACAAATTTAAAGCTCTCACTATATACAATTTCAGTTACAATACAAATTTGAATTACAATTCACATTGCTCCTCACTACATATCACTCATTCACTCAACTAGTACTGATCTTCAACTTTATTCCAATGTGAATCCAGCATCTGAGAAATATGCAAAAATAAATATTGACACGGTAAAATTGAAAAGGAAATATTTTTTGCAGTATAAAACAGAATGTGGATTTTGAAAATAATATTTACCTCAATTATTTGGGTTGTTCGTCATCATTTATTTTTCAACTCATCATACACGAACAGCTTGTGACATACACAGTGTATCACTGTATATGTCACAAGACCGTGCACATCGATATATACACTTGATTGATTTACAGGGACAGGTGAGCACAGGTCAAACCCAAAATACCGGATTCAACTCAAGTGCAATAAAATGATGTCACAACTTTCAATACAAGGTCAAATCCGAGCTACAAGCCGGATTCAACTCAAGTGTAATTCAAAAAACAAATCCAAATGCATATCAGATAATTTCACGAGAGTCAGCATGTACATAATAGCAGTGGGTAGTTGTTTGATGAATGTGAAAGCAATGGACTTGAAGTGAGTTAATAGTAGTGGAATTTCGTAGTGATGTTAGCTTAAAAGTGTAGTAGTGAATGAATATGTGATGTTGTATAAATTATTCTCTGGTAGCATTAGGATATACAGTGACATATGATCAGAAGCAATGAAAGTGTGACAAGGCTACGAGTTCAAAAGCAGTACAATATGAATCATATCAAAAACAATAATGAATCACTGACCATACCAAAATAAGCTCAGCTGGACAGTATAGATGCAATCATGCACAGCAACTAGTAGAGCAGACTCGAATGACCAAGTGCACCAAAGATATGGCAACATAGCAAGGCACAACACAAAACAGTAATGATGCAAATACAACAACATGAAGGAACCAGACCACAAAGGCAATCAAAGTGCAAGTCGATGCAAACATGATCAAACTCAATTCAACATTATAGTAAGTAGTGCCACAAGACCACCAAGCAAAACAAGTCGATGCAAACATTCATGAACACACATATATGACTTAAATAAACAATCTACCAGAAAGAGCAATGCAACAACCAAGCAGTGTACAGTTAAGGCGGCTTGACACAATTACAAGCCAGGATGGACATTGCAACAGGTCAGGAATGTGTGCCAAACACAAATGCACAAAATGCAAACTGCAAATACAAGGGAAGTGACAACATATAATGAATCAGAGGCAACAATGGCACTCCACATGACAATGAACAATGTGCACAACAATATGCAGTGCAAACAGAAAGTAGTGTCAACAATAAGTGTGGATGCAATGCAAACTGTCTACAACATGAACTACTATTCTTACATCAGTATAGACTCAAATGTATAAGTCAATAAAGATTCATTGAAGCCAAAAGCAAAAGAGTAACCAAAGTCAAAGTCTGGTAATATCAAAAACAAGTAGAAGCCGTGAGCTACTGACCAAAGTCAAAGCTAAAGTCAAGAAAAAGGAGTTCAGACAGTTCGAAAATCATCAAAGCCGTTGTGGCCACGGAATCAAAACAGTTCCATGATGACCAAGGCAACAAATTGACCAAGTCAGAAATCAAGCAAATGATACAATTGAAAAAGTCAGAAATCAGAGCCAAAGTAAAATAGGAAAGTCACTACCGTAACGTCCAAGGAAAGATCGAACAGTTTTAAATCAAAACCATCTTAATGAAGTAAATGGAATTATTCGAGATGAACAAGTCAGAACTTACCAATAACATTAAAATAAAATCGAATGGCCGAGAAAAATCTAGTTAAGAATTCAAGTAAATGAATGCGAACAAAATTCAAGGGTCTCGAATCATAACATCATCGGCAAGTATCGATCATCAAGTTCAAGTATTTAAACCAAAGAGCAAAAGGCAAAGATCATATACCCGAAGCAAAGACGAACTCAATCAAGCGGCCAAAAGCATCTCAAGAGACGATCAACCAACAGAGCAAGGAAATCGAAATCAATCGATCTAATTAAAGTCGGCAATCATAAGTTTCTCCAAAGCCCTAATTTTTAAGGAAGAGGAATGAACGAGAAAGGAGAGCCGCCATTATCAAGGAACGGGCCAAAGTAATATAAAAAAGAAAAAGGGGTCGGCCTTTACTTTTAGTTGTTGAGATTATAATTATATGAGGGTTTTTTAATTAGGGTTGTTTTAAATTATGATTTTTCTTTAATTTGTAATTTCTTTTTAAACCATTGTAAATTCTAATCGTGTGACTAGTGGACAAACTATGTGGCGTAGTTTGAGAATTCACAACTCAGTGGCTGAGTTGTGGCAGGGTTTTGAGCATAGAGTTAGGTTAGTCAGTAGTGGGTGTCGCGAGTGTACGTGTGTAAGCGTGTGACCACTTAATTTCTAGTAAAAACCTTGGGGGCAGCACGTAGGTAGGGTTTTGCCGAAGCTGGGTAAATTTTGTGTCGTTCTATTTCTGCGTTTATTATTCTGCTATTATCTATGCCGCTATAATTCTGATTTATCTGTGTTGAAATAATTTTATAAGCTTCCGCAATTATTTTTTATAATGATCAATATCACCCTATTACCCCCCTCTAGGGTGAAATCGATCCTACAAGTGGTATCGGAGCTAGGAATAAAAGTCGGTTTTTGGTTTTAAAAATTTGATTTTTTCAAAAATCAATTTTTTGTTTTAAAAAGTTGAATTTTTAAAATGGCTTCCTTTAATAATGCTTTTGCTGAGGGTCAGTCCATAGTTAGACCACCAATGTTCAATGGTGAATATGCCTACTGGAAAAATAGAATGAAATTTTTTCTGAAAACCATTGACGCTTGGAACATTGTTGAGACAGGTTATAGAGCACCAACCATAACTGTAGATAATCAGGCAATAGATAAACCGATGGATCGATGGACAGAGCTAGAAAATAAATTACAAAATGAAAATGCTAAAGCTATGAATTCTATTATCTGTTCATTGGATCAATTTGAATTTAATTATGTCTCACATTCTCTAACTGCGCAGTAAATATGGCATACACTAAAAGTGACTCACGAAGGAACATCTCAAGTCAAAGAATCTTGCCTTGCCATGCTAAGCAACGAATACGAGAATTTCACAATGGCGATGGAATAAAATGTCAAAGAGATGTATGGACGACTTTCCAATATTGTATACAAATCAAAAGCTCTTGGAAAATCATACAAAGATTTGGAGATAGTCCGAAAAATCCTCAGAGTCCTTCCACGAAGTTTTGAAGACAAAGTAACTGGCATTCAAGAGTCAAAAGATTTGAAACAAATGAAAGTCGAATAACGCATCGGAAATCTCAACATTTGTGAGCTAGAAATGAAATTCAAGAAAGAGCGTGAAGGTGGAGATACTCGAAAGAAATCAATAGCTCTTAAAGAAACAACAGAGAGTGATGGTGATGATGGAGCAGTAGAAGTGGAGCTGATAATAAAGAAATTCAAAAGGTGGAATTACAAATACAGAAATCCAGCTCTAAACCGAAAATTGAAAAGCAGAATAAATAAAATATTAGACAAACCAGAAGAACAGAATATCATCTGTCATAAGTGCAACCAACCCGGATACCTCAAGCCCAGTTGTCCTCAAAATCGACACGACTTTGAAAAAAAATCAAAAAGGAGAAGTTTTGCAGCCACGTGGAATACAAGTGATGAAGATAATCAAAGTACCAACAGTGAGAGTGAGAAAGCAGACATGTGTCTTCATGGTGAAATAATTGACAGTAACGATGACGAACCAAATGAGGTATCAAAACACTCTCACTCAAATTACTTATATATTTCACGAAGTAAATGGTTGTTTTGAACGACTTAGGGAGAAACATGCCAAACTTGAATCACAAAAAGATACTCTGATAGAGTTAAATAAACAACTTGACCAATTAGTTAAAACCTATCAAAGTAGGATCCCAAGTGTGATAAGTGTCCAACATTTGAAGAAGAAATTAAAAAATCAAAAATTAATATAAAATCACTCAAAAATGAAATTCTGATCTTGAAAGAAAGTGAAAATACTAGGAGAGAGAACTCTATCAAAAAGTGCACACAATTGTTAAACAAAAATGAATCTCTCAAAACACAAGTCCAACAATTATCAACAACTCTAGATAAATTTTCAAAAAGTGAAAAATCGTTGAATATGCTATTAGGGAAGCAAACTATTAAATCATTTAGACAAGGACTTGGTTATAATAAATCTGAAAATGTTGAAAGCAATATTAGTCAAGTCAATCCATGTGCACAATTTGTAGAAAATTTGGACACAATTAAAATAGTTGTTGGTATAAACCCAAACACGAGAAAACTATGCCAATTTGGGTTCCAAAAGGCACAAATATAAAATCTCTCAAAGTTAAACTAATTTGGGTGCCAAAGGGAACATATGTAAATAGTTTGGGGCCACCACAAAATTATTTTTCTAAATATTCTGCCACTAACAACCATGGGCCTATAAAAACAAATAGGTCACAAAAATCTTTTCCCGTGTAGGTGTGGTGGTAGGCTAAGGAACAACAATAGTGCCACTTGGATCTGGCTGTTCCAAGGGCACACCGAGCGACAAAGGAAAGTTCCTTAGCCTAGTATAAAGCTGACAGAATCATAATGGACAACAATGAAAAATATCGTAAAGGTAAAACAAGTAATGGCATATTTATTTGAACGATATATTAAATAATCTGCACTGTAATCTAAGTAAAATCGGCCAATAATGAGATAATGAAAAGATGATGATTTTGATTCTAGCTTATTTAAAATTGTTGGCCAATTATATTCTTATGCCAAAAACACTATAAAAATCTCTAGAGCATTCGAATTTCTTCATATATATTAGTTTTGATTAATAATAGTGTATTGTTGGATGATAAAACATTTGGTTATCATACGGCTAACTCTATATTCACGGTTTCTGGTTATTTACACGGCTTCAATTCAAATTCAAGAGAATGTCATTTAAAAAGCTGTTAAAATTGATTTTGAGATATTTTGTTGCACACTTCATGGTCTGGTCTATCAAATTCAATTAAGGATAATTTTGAGTGAAAGAGAAATTCAGATGCCGATTACACTGGTAATCTAGTTGATAGAAAAATTACTAGTTGAACGTGATATGTGGTGAGACATTCAGTAACTGCATTGTTTTTCAAAGAAAATATCTGCATATTTTTCATTTCAAATAATTTTCAAATAGAAGAAACTTTTCTCATAAAACCCCTTCTAGAAAATCATCCTTGACCTTGTTTTAAGATTGGTCATTTTTAGAAAAATTGATTTTCTAATTATTTTTGAATTTAATTTTTAAATTATAACTTTGACTAATCTAACCCCCTACTAATTATCAAAAAGATAAATAGTGATTGAAAAAGTGACGAGTGTTGATATTTATCATATATTATGACTCGAGACGATATAATTAGCAAATCTCTTTAGAAATTTAAACAAGAGTTATAAAAACTCTTGTTGGGTAAAGATTCTATGACCATTT
The DNA here is from genome assembly GCA_030765085.1 of Allium cepa. NCBI lineage: Eukaryota > Viridiplantae > Streptophyta > Magnoliopsida > Asparagales > Amaryllidaceae > Allium > Allium cepa. The sequence goes on along the minus strand of CM060940.1, from coordinate 249,729,693 downwards.
CTATTTCTATCATATTTTTATCGACCATCGCTCATCAAAATTCAATATAGTTTCTCGATATGTTGTACTTTAAACAGGAATCATTCGTTTTTCATTTTATATATAAAATAAAATAAAATAAAATCCAAAGTATTCACTCTCATTTAAAAGTCCTCACGGTTATGCATGGATGAATTACTTGGAACTTGTTATGTGCTTCCATGCTCATTTAAAAGTCCTCACGGTCATGCATGTATGGAACTCATATCAAAATTCATTTTTAAAATAAACAAGTTGATTCTAATGCCATTTAAAAGTCCTCGCAGTTATGCATGGTTAGAAGATACTTGAATTCATTTTTTAAAAATAAAATTGGAATACTATTAATCTCATTTAAAAGTCCTAACGGTTATGCATGGTTAGTAGATACTCAAATTATTGATATAAATATACCACAAATAGACACAACTATATGGTTTTACATGATGACATCATTCCCATTATTTCTAAAAGTGGAATATGCGCCTAACAAGGGTGGTTATGATTTTTGTTTGATTTTTTATTGAAATTTAATATTTATATTCAATTGAGTTTTAATGTTGGATTAATATCTATCACTTCATCTTCATTTTTATAACACTATTACTCTTTTGCTGATAACAAAAGGGGAAGAGAAAAGTTAAGATTTGGTCAAATAAAATCAAGCAAAGTCAAATATTTTCTATTTGCATCTAGACTCATTTGCGTGGTCTTCATATATAAAGGGGGAGCTTTGTGTAAAGAGGAAGCATTTAAATAGGGGGAGCAATTAGGGTATATAAATGGTCAAATACATTTAACATATTCAAAATCTTAAATATATGTTTGTTATCATCAAAAGGGGGAGATTGTTGAATATGCGATTATATGATTTTCGTTAGATGATAATAAACATATATATATATATATATATTCATTTAAATTTATTTTTTAATGTACTATTTTATTTTTCATAGATTAAATAAATATTTGCTAAATACACAGAATCTGATTTCAAGCAGAAATTTTATTCAAACATATATTTATTACAATTTTTGAATAGTACAAATTTCAAGCTATCACTATATACAATTTCAATTACAATACAAATTTGATTAAATTACAATTCACATTGCACCTCACTACATATCACTCATTCACTCAACTAGTACTGATCCTTAACTTTTTTCCAATGTGAATCCAGCATTTGAGAAATCTGCAAAAATAAATATTGACACGGTAAAATTGAAAAGGAAATATTTTTTGCAATATAAAACAAAATGTGGATTTTGAAAATAATATTTGCCTCAGTTATTTGGGTTGTTCGTCATCATTTGATTTTCAACTCATCATACATGAACTGCTTGTGACATACACAGTGTATCACTGTATATGCCACAAGTCCATGCACATCAACATATACACTTGATTGATTTACAGGGACAGGTGAGCACAGGTCAAACCCAAAATACCGGATTCAACTCAAGTGCAATAAAGTAATGTCACAACTTTCAACACAAGGTCAAATCCGAGCTACAAGCTGGATTCAACTCAAGTGTAATTCAAAAAAATAAATCCAAATGCATATTAGACAATGTCACAAGAGTCAGCATGTACATAATAGCAGTGGGCAGTTGTTTGATGAATGTGAAAGCAATGGACTTGAAGTGATTTAATATTAGTGGAATTTCGTAGTGATGTTTCCTCAAAAGTGTAGTAGTGAATGAATATGTGATGTTGTATAAAGTATTCTCTGGTGGCATTAGGATATACAGTGACATATGATCATAAGAAATGAAAGTGGGACAAGGCTACGAGTTCAAAAGCAGTACAATATGAATCATATCAAAAACAATAGTGAATGACTGACCATACCAAAACAAGCTCAACTGGACAGTACAGATGCAATCATGCACAACAACTAGTATAGCAGACTCGAATGACCAAGTGCACCAAAGATATGGCAACACAGCAAGGCACAACACACAACACACAACAGTAATGATACAAATACAACAACATGAAGGAACTAGACCACAAAGGCAATCAAAGTGCAAGTCGATGCAAACATGATCAAACTCAATTCAACATGACAGTAAGTAGTGCCACAGGACCACCAAGAAAAACAAGTCGATGCAAACATTCATGAACACACATATATGACTTGAATAAACAATCTACCAGAAAGAGCAATGCAGCAACCAAGCATTGAACAGTGAAGGCGATTTGACATAGTTACAAGCCAGGATGAACACTGCAATTGGTCAATAATGTGTACTAAACACAAATGCACAAAATGCAAACTGCAAATACAAGGGGAGTGACAACATATAATGAATCAGAGGCAACAATGGCACTCCATAGGACAATGGACAATGTGCACAGCAATATGCAGTGTAAACACAAAGTAGTGTCAACAGTCAATGGTGATGCAATGCAAACTATCTACAACATGAACAACTATTCTTACATCACTATAGACTCAAATGTATAAGTCAATAAAGATTCATTGAAGCCAGAAGCAACAGAGTAACAAAAGTCAAAGTCTGGTAATATCAAAAACAAGTTGAAGCCGTGAGCTACTGACCAAATTCAATGTTGAAGTCAACGACAAGGAGTTCGAACAATTCAAAAATCATCAAAGCCGTGGTGGCCATGGAATCAAAATAGTGCCGTGATGACCAAGGCAACAAATTGACCAAGTCAAAAATCAAGAAAATCATACAATTGAAAAAGTCAAAAATCAAAGCCAAAGTAATATAGGAAAGTCAGTACCGTAACGACCAAGGAAAGATCGAACAGTTTGAAATCAAAACCGTGTTAATGAAGTAAATGGAATTATTCGAGATGAACAAGTCAGAACTTATCAATAACATTAAAACAAAATCGAATGTTCGAGAAAAATCAAGTGAGAATTCAAGTAAATGAATATGAACAAAATTCAAGGGTCTCGAATCACATATAAATAGGTGACATCATCGGCAAGTATCGATCATCGAGTTCAAGTATTTAAACCAGAGAGCAAAAGGCAAAGATCATATACCCGAAGCAAAGACGAACTCAATCAAGCGGCCGAAAGCATCTCAAGAGACGATCAACCAACAGAGCATGGAAATCGAAATCCATCGATCTAATTAAAGTCGGCAATCACAAATTTCTCCAAAGCCTAATTTTTAAGGAAGAGGAACGAATGAGAAACGAGAGCCCCCATTGTCAAGGAGCGGGCCAAAATAATATAAAGGAAGAAAAAGCGGCCGGCCTTTACTTTTAGTTATTGAGCTTATAATTATATAAGGGTTTCTAAATTAGGGATGTTTTAAATTTTAATTGTTCTTTAATTTATAATTTCTTTTTAAACCATTGTAAATTCTAGCCGTGTGACTAGGGGACAAACTACGTGGCGTAGTTTGAGAATTGGGAACTCAGCGGTGAGTTGTGACAGGGTTTTGAGCGCAGAGTTAGGTTAGTCAGTAGCAAGTGTCGTGAGTTTACGTGTGTAAGCGTGCGAATACTTAATTTCTAGTACAAGCCTTGAGGGCAGCACGTAGGCAGAGTTTTGCCGAAGCTGGGTAAATTCTATGTCGTTCTATTTCTGCATTTATTATTCTGCTATTATCTGTGCTGCTATAATTCTGATTTATCTGTGTTGAAATAATTTTATAAGCTTTCGCAATTAATTTTTATAATTATCAGTATCACCTTATTCACCCCCCTCTAGGGTGAAATCGACCCTACAATAACATCTGTTACTGTTATATTATGTTGTTCTGTTATTTTTATCAGTTTATCGTACTGCAAGTTCCTTTTATATTAGAATCACTATGGGTTGAAATGATACATACCCGAACGGACTTTATAATAATGGAAAATCATTATGGGCTCGTATGATAGGCCTGAATGGTTTTCAAATTATTTCATTTACTTGGGACTGCGGGTTTGAAATGATAAAACTCGGGTTTTCTTTGTAAATTACGGGTTGAAATTATATATTACCCGTATCACTTTACCTTGTGTAGAAAATGATATACAGACCTGTAGTTAATATATGTTTTCTAAAAAATTTAAATTATTTTAGAAATGTAAATATTATAATATTTTGATTTAAATTTTATTAAAAATGATTTTTGTAAGATATTATTGATTTTCTGAATAATTATAAGTGAAATAAATTAACGGAAAGGTTAGAAAATTTGTAATGTAAGTTATTTTGGAAAATTTGATTTAATTGTAATTGGAAATAAATTGAATATAAAAATATGAAAAATTTATGATAATTTGAATTTAAATGAATTTAAAGTGATTTTATAACATGTTAATGATTTTTTAATAAACTTAAAAATGTGAAATGAATGAATATTTTAGTTGAAATTTTGAAATATAACTAAAATTGGAAAGTTATGAAATTGACTTAAAAGTGAATTTTAGTTAAGTAAGTAAAAATAAAATTAAGTTATATTTGAGAATTTAAACTTAAGTGTTAAGTTGAAATTTAATGTAATGAAACTAAAATTGAATGCTGCAATTTAAATAAGTGAACTATTATTAAATATGAATTTTTAAATGGAAATTTCACTTTATGAAATCATGAAATTAAGGAAAATTAAATGATGTTTATGAAGGTAAAAATATGTGATTTTATAAGTTAAAAATGATTTAAAGAAAATTTTATTGTTGTGGAATTTTATTGAAAATTTGAAGTTAATTAGCTGCATTTTTGAAATGCTATTATTTCTAATGTAAATGATAATACAACATTTGTAAATGCTGTAGTGGATAAATGAACTGAAAAGCTAAATCGAACTAAAAGCTATTATAGCATTTTGTAAATTCTATAATTGTTGGATTAAACTAAGTTCCTTTGAAACTAATCTAACAATATTACAGCATTTTAAACGCTGTCATTTGTTATGTTGAACTGTTTTGAATGTAACTTTCTGTAGCATTTTCCAAGTGCTGCTAAAGTTGAATTTTCATTGTTTTAAAAATATTTAAGTGAATAAATGAACAGTGAAAGATTTAAATTTTTGGAATTTAATTATTAAATGTAATAACTTTATTTTTAAATGATTTAAATTAAGTAATTTGTTTGAAATTGAACTATTTTGAAATGTGAATTGAAATGGTATTTCAAATTTAATAATATGAATATGGTTTTGAAATTGAATGATAAGTTTGATATTTTGAAATGATTTGAAATGATATTAAATTGCTAAATGATATGTGATTTTTTGAGAAATAAATACCATTTTTAAATTATAGCTATGGGTTATAATAACGTTTGGTTGTTAAAGTGTCTGGGATTAGATATGGACATATTCTCTGTCGATACCGAAAACAACTTTAACAACTGTGTACGTGGTGGAGATTCCAGAATGAAATAGGATGGAGACGACGTTCTTCAGGTACATTACGTGGACCTATCTCCCGTGAGTTAGCTTAAGGTGGCTAAAACAGGAGCGATCTCGGGTCAAAGGAGGCCGCACCTCTGGACGGGACATACTTCTTCGATACCATTCTATTACAGTTGTGATCGATTGGGTGCACCCCTTGATTTTAGAGTGTTGTTCTGGGTCGGTGTAGTGGCTGCTACATTACCACCAGCCCGTGTACGTAACTGGTATATCTACCCTGGCATTGCGTTGTGTGTCGTGTCACCTACCATATCGAGCTTTTGCTACGAGTTTGTTTTTCTCCCGTATCCTATGGAGTATTTAGGGTAGTCTCTCGGAGATATGCTGATACAGGATGGACTACTGGGACTATTATGTGTGAAGGATGATATGGGTAGCTCGAAATGCTATTTGAAAGTATGTTTATTTTACTGTAGACGTTATTATAATAGCGAAGTATTACTACATAGTAAATAGTTTGACGGATCCTTAGAGGATGGGCGGTCCCGGGCATCCTTTAAGTTACCTGTATCTTTATTATAGTTTACTTGAGTTGGTTTACAATATATAAGTATATATTGTCCTGACTCGAGTGTTTGTGTTTTGCTTTACGCTTAGGTCAGACTGAGTATTCACAGCTTTGGAATCTCTTTCTGAAGCTGGTCTTTACTGGAGTTTCTGCTTATCAACATATTTATCTACTTTTGTTTCAGCTGTTTTAGTTTATCTCACGTATTAGTGAACTTCTATATATTTGGGGTTTCTATTATGTTGTTTTTAGACAGTATTGTGTATTTGGTTTGAGACTCTATTGTAGTAGCTTCATGAACTACTACGTATTTTTATATTCCGCTACGAGTTATTCTGGTTGTTCTGTGTTTGTGATTCTGTGTATTTGATTTCATTTTCTCCATATTTATTAACAATCAGTTATTTTTCATCATTCAAGTCGAACATGTGTGGATTATTGTCGATTTGAATGGTACAAAAATGGAGGTTGTTACAACATGTAAACATATTAGATAATGAGATGACAAATAAACAATGGTTACTTTTAAGTAATATAATCACATTTGTAAATTTATTACTTACAAACAAATATTATAACTATTTACCACATCACTGATTTCAAATTCTATATTATCCAATTCCCATTAATTATATATATTTTCAATGTTAAATCCAACATATAACTTGTTTCCTTTTTTTGCAATTATAACCAAATTAACTTTACATTTATTTCTATCGATTGCAATTACATTAAAATAGTTTTCAATAACATTCAAACTATATTACTAAATAATATTCAAATTATTTTTCTCATCAATAAATCATTAATTTTAATTTCTCACAATATTAATTTTCAAAGTCTTATTAAATTTATTTGTTTTAATTATTAAAAAACACGGATCGTGACAATATTTGAATGCCGTGGGAAAATTTTATGTTATGAGAGACATGATTTTAGAGTTGGGTTTCAATTTTTATAATATTCCAAGCTGTGGAGAATTATTTATGAATCTTCAAAGGAAAATATGGTTATTTTGGTTTGTAAATTTATTTTGGAAATTATTTAAGAATTTGGGTCATATACCTACAATTACGTAAGGTTTTGCTGTGATAGTAACACAACCTTTGTGTAACTGCAATCTATAGCGTAATTCGAGAGGCAGGGATTGCCTACATTTATCCATGGTCTTGTTGGGATAGCAATGTAACATTTGTGTAACTGTAATCTATCGGGATTCCATAGCATAATTCGAGAGGCAGAGATTGGCTACAGTCTACGTATGATTTCGCTGGGATAACGACGTAATATCGGTAGATGCGATCTATGTGGTTTTATTTTGATAACATAATTCGAGGGGCAGAGATTGCCTACAGTCTATTTACAGTTTCGCAGGGATAGCGACGCAACCATTGTGTATCTATGGTCTGTCGTGGTCCTATGGCGTAAATCGAGGGGTGTCAATGCATACAATTTACTTATGATTTCATTGGTATGGCGACATAATCATTGTGTCAACTACGATTCAGGGTGGTAAAGAAGGAAAAAAGGGGTGATACTTTCCATGTCATTTTTAAAAGGTTTTTCAAGTATTTTGACTGGGTGTTGAAATAAGTCTACTATGTACTTGGAGATTTTCAGTCCTACGCCTGATCAACGTATGACTAAATTTCTATAAGAACAAGGATGGACTTATTAAGACATCGAGTAATGAAAAAAATACTTTAATTTCAAACCAGCTTGGTAATACTATGTAATTTAAAGTATATGTATTAAAATGTAAAATAAAAGAGTAAGGAGTTTAAAATATTTAAAGAATGTTGTATTTAATAATATACATCAAAATTCCAATTCTCATTTCATTCCTTTTCGAGGAGGACAAGTGCTAAGGGTAGGGATTGTAAACGTCTAGGCTTTTAGCCATCTGATATTGGGATAATTAACTAATATTAATTATTGGAATAATAATTTTTATAAGTCAAATGTATAAATTTTCTGATATTTAAAATATCTGAATCTATAAATTGATTAAACTACATATAAAATTTTAAAATGTAAAGTTTTAAATAAGGAAAATTTATACATACATACATGCATACTTATATGTATGTATGCATGTATGTATGTATGTATGTAAACTCCATGATTTCAAAACTTATGATGAAAAATAATATATAAGTATGTATATAGGTATATAAGTGTATATGTAATATATATATATATATATATATATATGCATACATGTATAAACTTCATAATGGTAAGTTTCAAATTTTTATATATAGGTATATGTTATAAAAATAATGCATATGGGGATATAAATATCTATATATATAGCAACATGTGTATATCTTGAAAGATATATGTATATATGAATATAAAAAAATATATAAGTATATATATTTGCATATATGTTTATAAAAGTATTGTATATGTAAATGTATAAGCATGTAAATGTGTATATGGTAAACATATGTATAAGAGATATACGTGTATGTGTATATACAAGAAGCATCATGATGGCAAAACATAAATTCAAGCCACAGAAACATTAAATCAAGCTTATAAAATAAAATCAACACATAATAAATCAAATCACATACAAAAATCAAATCAGCTCATACGTAATCAAATCAAGAAAAATACATATAAAATAAATATATAAAAATTAAGCCTGTACGTGCCTTTCAGCCATCTTACTTCATTATCTTCCTTCCATTTTTCATCTAAATATACGGCCACATTGTTCACTTAATCATACGTAAAAAACTAATAATAATAAAGTGCAACATCAAAATAATGAAAAGGATTCAAAGCCGGAGGAAAAACTTAAGCAAGCACCAGTTCACCTCTATTAAAAAGTGAATAAACTATCTTCTTTTGGCTCACTAGTTATCACCTACGTGTGTGTGTGTGTGTGTATATACATATATGTATAACTGGGATTTAGGATAAATCTATGATGTATGTAAATGAATATGTGGTTGTTAAGGATTTGTGCATGTATATGCGAATTCAATATGATCAGTTCACCAAAGCTACCGTTCTTCTTTCTCACAATTTCTAGTTTATGTTCGAGGATACGAAAATAGTGAACCCTTTACTTCAAAAATCATTATCTTATAATCAATTTAGTTTTAAATCTTGATTCTAAAACAAAGCTTGTTTGTTTTCTAATATAGCGTATTTAAAATTTATCTCATTCAATTTCGTGATATAGAGAGAGAAAATCAGATTTTACAATACGTGATCAAATTATAGCCAAGATTCGATTCACAATTAAATGAATAGTTTATATGTATGTGATCGTCATTGAAAATCATGATTTTTGGATTACTTAGGTAAATTTTTATGTCATGTGGGTGGAGAATTTGGGGGATGAACGGAATTGGGTTTTTTGGCAAATTTCGACGACTGAAGCAATTTCAGGTTAAGCCGTGGTCCATGGAGGAGGAGTAGGGGATGGAGCACTCATGAAAAATAATACATCGATTTTTAATGGAGTGTGCAAGATAGTCGAGGTAGCTTTAGGGTTTTGGAAGGGTTGTAGTGTAGTCTCAGCTTTTTGGCGATGGCGGTGGCATGAGGCGAGGAGACGCGTGCAGTCTAAGGGAATTGGAAGAGGTTGTTAAGGCGAAGCAATGAGCGAAGTCTGGTGGTGGATGGTCGAGGGTGGTGGCATGGTGAGGCAAGTGAATGGGTGTGGCTATGTTTCCAGGTGGTTAAGTAGTTCGAATTTGGAATTAGTGGTTCGATCTTGTATCTAGGTGCATAGGCGGGGAGTGATGGCCGTGGGCGACTTAGGTAGATGGTCGGCGACAAGTGATCATGACCGGAGTTGGCATGTATGTGCACACTTGTCTTCATGCAAATGAATGAGAGGAAAAGGAAGGAAAGTGGAAAGTGGAAGAAAGCATTTTGGGTTGGAAAAAGGAATGATAGGCCCTGTGTTGGCCTGGGTATGTTTATAAAAGAGATTTTAAATAACTCTTTTTTTAAAAGTGGTAAAGTTTTAAATAAAATCTCTCATTCGATTGTAAATCCAAACGACGAATGTATTCTTGCGTCAAGATCTCACCGCTAAAGGCTTCCATATAAACTAATATTTTCGAAATTTATGAGATATTGAAATTTAATTATTATAATATTAGAGTGAACAAATAAGTAATTAATTATTTCTAATTAATAAATAAATTATTAAATGATATGTTTAATTTTAATTAATTTAGATTAAATTATTTTATTTAATTTCTTTGATTAATAAGTAATTTGGATTAAAATATATAATTCGACTCAATTGTTTGAAACTAACACAAATTTTGAATTTGTAAATTGATTTAATATAAACTATTGATTGAGTTGATGATCTATGTTAACCGAAATTGTTCTTAGATATTGCTTTCAGTTATCTACTATCTGTGCTATCAAATAGCCAAACAAATTAAAGTAAATAGAATAATTAGCAAGTAAGTTAACTGGAACCGATCGCTATTCTGATTTCGAAAAAAAAGTAATGATTACAAGCAAATAAATTTCGATAGACTGGTTATGATAAAATGAACCTATGGAATGAATTTTCGTATGTGAATATGGGCACCCTGATTTTGAAATTGTTATCTAAACGAATTAGTCTTTTAAAAATCTACAGTTTTGAGTTCAAAGAGGCCGGGATTGGATATAAGCATTATCCAAAACCACTTCGATCCAATGACCACTACGAACCTTTACGGTTTTGATTATAGAGTCCACTATACTTGATTTTAATTAACATAAAAATTTCAGCTATCTTAATAAGTATTTTACTTGAACAATATTATAATATCACCAAATGTTCTATAAAAATATTTTGGTTATCGTAAGATAAACCCATCATGTTTACGTATGACGCGATCTTACGAGATACCATTGTTTTCAAAGGATTTGGATGACCTAAGTAATTCAAATTAAGTGTGTTTATTCAAGCAAGTTTTCCAGACCGACTCGGATGTTACTTTATTGTAATGCTTGGGTCAGACCGAGTATTGTGGATTCAGGTTAGGATGCTTTTAGAGTTCATAAGACGAGATGGATGGCAGAGATGTATTTCACGTACTTGATTATATTCCGTTGTGTAATGTAGGCTGCATATTCAGCACTTTTGAGGACAAGATATTGTAACTGTCCAGATTTCTATGTTGATGGTTGTACTATGATAATTTCTATGTATTTTAATAATTGCAGTTTCTTTGTATTGAAATCTATTATTATATATTATATTTTATTCCGCTGCGATTGTGAGATTTTGTGTTTCTGTTGTTTCTGTCTTTCTTCATCTATCTCTTTTCTTCTTAAACCCTAACAATCTAGTATTTCCGACACTCGATTGCTTGACATTCTATACAGTGAATGTATTAATGTCGATTTTCGAGGGTTGAAAATCCCTAGTCATTTCATCAAGTCTCTAGCTAGAGAAACTCAGATAATAATAACTAATAGTAAATGTTATTATTAAACCTAGAACTTTGTTTTTGGACTTTAAAGTTAAATATGGACGATATTGGAATTTTGACTAACACTAAATTTCGTAAGTGGTATAGTTTTGACAAAGAAAAATGGTGCAAATAATTATTACTAACGGATAACACTTAAAATAAGTATAATTGGATTTTATTGAAGCTATGTAAGCGATATATTTGACAATAATGGCACATCATTAGCTAAGATAATATGAGAACATTAATATTCGAATTGCTCGATATTAATCGCTGACCAAATTACACCTAAGAGTCATGCGACCGGAATGTAGATTACTCCAACTACAACATGATTTATTTATTTATAATTGTTATAAATGTATTAATATTTATGAAGTATGAATTATAAAATTTTATCTGATCTGTGTTGATCAATATTGAAAATAATTCATATATAAAAGTTGTATGCACACATATTGATATATGATATCAATTTGTGTTTAAATTTGATTTAAAGGTATATTATTTGATCAAGCTTGAAATGGAAGGAGGGCCTGTGAAGTCGCTTAATATGTCAAACATATGTATAGGATAGAGAAGTTGGATTTGATTTAAAAGGGTTTAAATTTCTAAAGAGATTTGTGGATCTAGATCCACTTTTAGCTCCTCATTATCTCTTCTATTTGAACACCCTTAACCCCTCATTTATGTTACTCCTTTTCGAGCGTTCATACTACCCACCTCTAGCTGAAACCATTATCCACTTCCTCCACCATTTCATGCTTCGAAAACACAAGATCGAATCAAGATCGACAAGGATCGTAGATCTTTCAATCAAGTAGCGCTTTCTAGAAGACATTGGATTCAGATTCAAAAGGAGTTCGATTGATTCAAAATTCAACATGTTGTTGTTGGGCTATAATCAAGATAATATTCTAATTACAAATGTATATATTTATTTGCCATTTATTCATATATATGGTTAGATTAGATGAATTTATCATGAATCTTTATAAACATGTGCTGTCAACCTATAATATAAATATGTTAACATATTGTTATGAACACTAAATTATACATACATACACACACACACACACACACACACACACATATATATATATATGATTTCGGCCAAAACAAATAAGTAAACAAAAATTTAGTTTTTGAATTTTAAAGTAATTTAAAAAGGATTTTATAATAAAAATTTGATTTTTTTTAATACGTTAATGTAAGTATATAATATGTATGAAAATATTGTTAAGTCATATGCATGATAATATATTAAAAGAAAATTGATATTTTCCATGCCTATAAATATTATATATGAAATGTGTATATATATAATTTTATTATAAAACAAATTAACTTAGTTTAATGACTTACAAAATATAAATACATTTATATTTATATGTTAATATACATAAATTTACAAACACTATTTGATATTTTATTTCAAATAAACATAGTATTTTTTCTTGCATGGATTTTATTTTAAAGTAAAAAAATATTTTTTTGGTATGGATTTAATTAAAAAATTTATTTTGTAGACATATAAATATGGTCGAAAAGAAATATGTATATATTATATTATGTATACACACACTTTATTATATAACATCATTTTGTCTTATAAATGATTTTTATATATTAATTTTAATATACATACATACATACATACATACATATATATCACTTGTGGTTAAAAATAATAATTTTCCATATATATAAATATATATTTCAGTAATACATAATTTATAAACAAATTATAAATTTGAATTTAACCTTAAAATATAATTTCAGATCCAGATATAGCTTTTAAATTTGAAGATTGAAATTTGAAATTGTTTATATTTATGCTCATAATTACTAGTTATTTATATATGTATATTAAATTAAGATTACTAATTCATCATTTTATGTGTGTGTTTGTGTGTAGACAACATATATGTATATGGAGGGGCTAATGCGAAGACCCGGAATTTTTGAGTATTTGAAATTGGAATATTTAATTGATTTTAAATATTTAAAGTTAATTTTAACTTGAATTCAAATATCACTATTTATTTGATAATTAAACTATTGAATTAAATAATTTGAAGTTGGGTAAAATGTTGAATCTAGAGTTTTAAGCCTGTTAAAATTAATTTGAAGGCTCGAAAAATTTATATTGATAGTGTTGAGGATAATAGAAGTTTCAAAATTGAATTTAATAGTGATTTGTTCAGTTTTGAAATTTCATCGTTTAAATTGAATTTAAAAATTAGCCTTCCGAGGCATAGTCTTGGAATTCGACGAAACTAGTTTCATTGGATCCGTAATATTGTATTATTATCGGATTTCAAATTTTGTATTGATTGGAGTTGTTGTGTGAGCGTACGATATATAAACGCACTGAAAATTTAATTGATAATAATCGATTCGGAAAGCTATCTTCCCCATACGATCGAATTAGGACTCGAAACCTTTTCCATTGCGTTCGAAATAGGGATATAACATTAAGAACGCCTAGCGGAATGCCTCGATAGGAATTCAAAATTGTAAGTTGCATTTTCGAGACTATTTGAATTTGAATTTAAAAATAAGTAAATACTGTACTTGATTAGTCAAACTTATTTCACATCAAAAAATTTCCAGTCTTTTCCTAAACACGCCACTTTGTCTTCCTTTGGAAGCAATTCGATCCTTGAAGATACGTCTCTATCGAACAAATCAATTCGATCTCTAAAAAAAATGGCCGAATCTAAAAGGAAGTAGTCGAAGTCTCAACTATTAAAAAAAAGAAATCAAGGCTGAGCCTTTCTCAAAAATCATGGCTGCTGGTTCAATATTCAATCGAGAATAATTCCCATGGAATCGTAGTCGAGTTCAAATCAATTCTAAGTGAAGACGACTCTGATAATTCCTAGTCATCTGTCGCTTGTTCCATTAACCGATTTCGGTTGCGGATGAGGGCATGTTCGTGTCGGCAAGGGGAAGTGAGGCTCAGATGTGTGATCAATTGGAAGTTGAAGGGGTTAGAGAGTCGGCAACGGTCATTAGGCTTGGTCGAAGCGAAGCTAAATTTCGAGCATCGCGATGGATTTGGAAAGGGAAGTAGCTCACAAGGCAGTAAGATAGTGTCGCGATTTGAGATGAGCGATCGTGCGTCACTGGCATTGGGCAGGGGAAGGGTTCGAGCTGGAGGTTGTGAGTGAGCATGGTGGATCGTAAGACATCAGCAGTTGAGAGTGTTTCGATCGAATTTGTTCTCTATTTTTTCCAGTAACCAGTTAACTAATTATTTTAAAGTTTTTGAACACTTAAAATGTAAATGCTGAAGTAGAAGAAAGTTTAAAAGCAGTTTGTTTAATTAAGTGTATATATGCAGAAAGAAATAAAAAAATATAACAAAAATAAATATATAGAGATTTAGTTTTATATGTTGAAGAGTTTGTATCAAAATTAAAATTTTAGTCTATATAAATTTATTTTTATAAGTGTGGGTTTCATAGGAAATATGTATAAAGGAAAATTATCTATATAAAAATATACATACACGTACTAGTTAGTTTTAAAATAATGTATTATGAAGATTAATTTATTAAATAAACTTATTTAATTATTGTAGCTACCAAAATATTTTAGTAAAAGGAAATTAAGTTAAAATTAAACTATTAGTTTAAACGAACATTTATTGGGTTAAATTAAATGAATAAATAATAATAAATTGCTCGATCAATTCAAATATTAATAGATCATATAATATTTATTTAAGGTCAAAAATCGAGAAAACCAAGGGAATATTGAAGTGGATGGCAAATGCATAGTCAAAGGTGAGTTAATCTCACTCATCTGGTAATAATTTAAATTTAAATGTTTAAATTTAAATAATTGGTTGAATGGTTGAATTGATTTGATGTGCTATATTATAGTATATGATATATCTTGGAATGATTGATTTCCCGCATATATAGCGAATGAGACCCTATGCGCCACATAAAAGCGGATGATATTATATTTAATCCCATATACCGCGATATTCCACCTCGAAGTGGAATTGGTATTTTATATTGTGCTAACATCTGTGGATGCAGGGAAACAGGTTGGAGGGATCCAACTGGATTCCTCAACATTTATTTGAATTATTTAATATTCTCTGTTGTGATTATTTGATATTCTATGATGAATTATATTGGAATATTGAATGCTATGGTTCGCTTGAATATATTTCGGTATACTGAATTATCAAAATATATAAATTGGATTTTTTGGAAAGACATAAAAGAGTAGAGTTTTAAGTAAAATAATTATAGCAAATTTGAATAAATTAAGAATGAATTAAAAGGAAAAGGAAGTGATATTAAATTATAATAAATAATTATTTTAAAGTTCAAAGTTTAAATATATTTAAAGGATAAAGAAGTAATCTGGGAGATCTAAAATTGGTATTTTCAGTTAAAAGTATTTTAAATCATAATTAGGGAATAAAATATGAAGTTAATGTATTTTGGAATAATTGGAGTAAATTGGAAATCAATTTGGGAATTGATTTAAGTGTGTAAAACCGAGATTTTTAAAGGAGAATGTGGCTATGGAATTTATAAACTGGGTTTATAAAAGCAAAGTAATATATCAGTGGATATTTGAAAAAAAAAAATTCACGATAGGAATTTATTAAAGGAAAGGGAACATTTGTTTAAAATAAATAGTGATTCAATTTTTAAAGGATGTGAGGGGAAGTATATTACCCTGGATAGCCAAGTACATTTCAAAGTAAATTTTTAAAAGCTTTAATGTTGTTTTAAAAAGTGTGTTGTAGAAAATTTATTATTTTTAAAATGTTTAAATTCTGAAGTAAGTATTTTTCCAAATTTATTATAATAGTAATTGTTAAAAGCGACTTAGTATTTTGATTTTAAAAGGATAAAAATTTAGTTTTATATTTTATAAGTAGTTTTGTTTTAAATATTGCTAAAGTATATATATTTTTGAATAAGTATAAAAGTAGTTTTAAATTGAAAGCCTTAAAGGATATTTTATAATAAAGTGTACTAAATTATTTTAAAAATCTTAAGGTGTTGTACTTGGTGCCTTCAGTGGAAATAAATAATTGGGAATTCATTCCATGAGAAAATGTGATTTGGAAACTGTTTTCAAAAGGGTTTGAAAAAGGAAATATGTCTTGTGAAGATATTTTGGGGATTAATAAATAATTTAATGAAATTATTTATGTTGGATGGATGTTTGTGAATATTAATTAATACTTAAATCATCGACTATCAATATTGACCAATGCGCTGATCGTTTCAAAGAGACCGGGATCGGGATTTATTTCTCGAAAACCACTTCGATCCGGTTTGTATGTTTTCGCGGAAAAACGAGTTTGGATTCGAAGATGGAGTAGTGAAGTACAAGGGCTAGTCGCCACTAATACTGTGGATATTTCCAAAATGGATGTAGTAGGAATAGTGCCTTCGGTTCCGTTCGAACCCGGGACGCACTTGTATGGAAGAATTCTTTCGGAACATCGTCAGGTGGACAATGGGCATTCTAAGTGAAATGGTCTAAAAGGTAACGCTTAGCCTCGAGCCTCATCAACCGGGAATGACTGAAAATCAGGGGTTATGCAGCAAGGCTAGGTGGGTAGCGCCCACTTCAGGGTAAGGTCATCCCTGTCTAGATGTCCCTTTTATTTCAGCTTAGTGGTGTGGTTGCTGATCCTAACCATGGGGTGATCTTACTCGAGATTATCCAGTAAGGGATAGTCCCGGTCTTGTGTTGCTGGAGGTCGGGTGTCATCCTCGGTATACTGATCTAGACCAGATACCGTGACAGGTGGTACCCCAGTGCCTAGTCATTAGTTGGAAATCCATTCTCCCTGTGCGCCTTTTACGAGTTTTGATTGTATTACCCACTTTGTGGCTACTAGCTGGAATTTAATCATGTAACAATTTCGGCTATTTTAATAAGCATTTGTATATAGACCCTATTATAATATCAGAGAATTTTAATAAAAAGTGTTTCAGGTATCATAAGGTAAAACCCGACATGTTTATTTGTGTCGTGGTCTTATGAGATGCTTATGTTTTTAAAGGATTTTTGAAACTTTAATAATCAATTTGAGTGTGATTTCTCAAGCTGGTATTGCAGACTGACTCGGGTGTTATTTAACTCTAATGCTCGGGTCAGACCGAGTATTATAGAATACAGAAAATGATGCTGTGGAGCTCAGGAGACGAGCTGGATGGCGATACGTACTTTTGTATTTGATTGTTATTCCGCTGTGTATCCAGTTGTATGTTATTGATGTGGAACTCTGATGATGTACTTTGATGATGTATGTATAAACAGATATAGTATTTTTTTGGTGTAAAGATCTGCGATTACCTATTATATTTTATTCCGCTGCGATGGTTAGATTCTGATGTTCTTTTCTATTTTCTTCTTCTACCTCTTCTTCTTTAACCCAAATGGTTCATATTTTCGTGCATCTTGAGTTTGTTGATGGAGAATAGTGCTGACATAAGGGTACGGATTTGCGGGTCGTTACAGTTGGTATCAGAGATTAGTTGGTGATAACCTTGGCTCTGGTGGGAATTACTCATAGAATAGAGTCCATAGTACTTTAGAATGAGTTTGAGAGTATTAATAGTTATGAGCGCATATTTGTTAGTGAATATAAAATTGTTTTATATCGTGTTGAATTATCTGTTGAGTGTTTATGGATTCTAGTTGATGGGTGGGATGCCATGTTATCGATAGGGATTTCTAAACTCTTAAACAAGATAAACCAACACATTTTTTTTTAAATAGGGTAAATGAAATTATTTTACCCAAAGTTATTTTTGTATATAAAAGAAATAATTTTTAATTAATTATTATAGTTATATATGGTTGCTTGGTTGTTAGGAATGATAATATTAAATTATTATCATTGTTTTATGAGAAATGAATAAGAAATTGGAGACAATGACCAAAGATTAAGGAATAAATTAAAAAAATAAACTTGATTTGTAAATGTGATTTATAATTGAATAAGGAATTGAAATCATAATTAAGAAACTAAGACACAAATTCATATGCAAATGAGATTTGTAAATGTAAACTATAAATGTGAATTATAGTGTGATTAATAATTAAAATAAGATAAAATTTCAAAGTAATGTGTGAATATAAATTTAAAGGATTTACAATTTGAAAATTTGGGAATTTAAATTCCTTCGAATTTGAAAATGATTCTCAAAAAGTTGTGAAAAAATAAAATATATTTGAGAAATCTTTTTGGATAGGATTTGAAATCTAGGGAGATTTGGAATTTAAAAAATAAAAAAATTATTTGAAGGGATTTTAGAAAGAGATAAAAGCATTGAACTCTTTTTGTCGCTGGAAAATAATTCCGATGGTGATCGCGACATCATCGGTGTTCATTTTCGAGTTTCCAAGAGTGGGATTGCTACCTGGATGTTATGGATTAATGTTTGTTTGTGAAATTTTTTTTGATTTTGAAAACGCAAAGGAATAGTTTGATTTATATATATATATATATGTGTGTGTGTGTGTGTGTGTGTGTGTGTGTGTGTGTGTGTGTGTTTGTGTGTGTGTGTGTGTGTGTTTTCAAAATTTAATTTGGAACCTTTTAGTAACGAGTTTAAACGTGTAAGCAAAAGGGAATTGAAATTGAATATTGGATGATGTTGATTTAAAATTGTGTAAAATAAAGTATAGAATTAGTTCAAATGGACTAAAAATGATCAATGTTTGGAAATAAAATTTTTTGGTTGAAAATAAATTTGTGAATGGATTTAAATTTGTAAGTAAATGAATTGAAATTGGATATTGGAAGGAGTAAGCCAAAATAAAAATGTATTTGGTATTTTGGAAAGTGAAATAGAAATCTAAACTTGAGTTATAAATTAGATTGAACTATTTTTGAAGATAAAAATCAAAGATTGAATTGTAAATTGGAAGTGAGCCAACTGGATAATTAATTATGAAATTTGGAAATGGAATACTAGTTGGATAAATAAGAGTTGAAATTTGAGTTAATGATGGATTTGTAAATCAAACCCAAGTTATAAATAGAAATTCAAATTGGAATTGTAAGTGAATTAAACATGAATTAAAATGGCCTTGAATATTATTTAACGAATTGAAAATGGCCAATTTAAATAAATGAGTCGTGAATGAGTTGAATTTGGAAATTTAAATTTGAAACGAACAAAACAAAAGAATTAATCAAATGAATTTGTAGATTGGAATGAGATTTAATAACTTAAAGTGAAAAAGAAAAATTATTCGCAAATGAAATGAGTTTAAGTTTTGAAGTTGGAATAAGCTGAAGTAAACTAACTTAGGTTAAAAATAATTAGAAGCTCAACTTCGAGTAAGGATGAAAGTTCATTAAATAAAATTTTGGTTTAAATTAATTCGGGAGTTATTAATACAAGAATCGAATGTCGTCAAGCTTAATGAAATGATTTTAAAATATAGGGTTAAATTAATTATTTTATTTTGTTTTCAAACCATTTTCTTCTAGTTGTTTCTATTCTCCTACTTTGTTCCTTTTTAGGGACGAAATGTTTTGAGTAGGGGAGGGTGTAATGACCCGTGAATTTTTATTAATTTTTATTTGCTTTAATAATATATTTAACTAAATCTTTTTTGAAATTTTAAATATTTTAATTTGAAAATAAAAAATTAATATTTGGGATACATCTACTTAAACATAGCAAACGGTAAATTTACGTCAGATAATATGGAAGTTTATTTTTCTTTTGTAATTTTATTTAAACTTAAATCAGTTAATATTTTATGATAATAAAATGTTTTCCAAACCTGATATTTTTATACGATAAATTTGTAAATCATCTTTTGAGTGAGATGTCATATTCCGTTATCAAATTTGGGCTGCTATTGCTCCGTTTATCTTATTTCTGGTAGATTAGCAGCATTTTCGATACCGATTATCAACTTTTAATAGGATGGTCATATAGTTGATATCTTTATACTATTTTGATCGTCTTGTCGTGTTGATCTCTACGGTACATCCATTTATGTATTCTGATGTCCGATACGCGACGAAATCAGCATAACAGTTATCGTATCAGTGCCATATTCGTGCCTTTTTTGTTTTTCTTTGTTTTTTAAATTCCTCGGCCATGTAAAATTATAGCCACCTACTTTTATTTTGCTGATATCAACGCAGTTTCCTTTGCTATTTCCTTTGATCTTTATATTTATGTTGTGCCCTTCCAGTATCATTCCTCTTCTTCATTTTTGAAATTTGTTTTATAACTTCTCTATTTGACTTCGCTGTTACTTTTCATTTTCTCGGAGATGACCTACCTCTAGCCGAGTTTCTCCTTTTGTTTCCTCGAAGCTAAACCCCTAGCCGATTAGCACTCCTTCACGAGTAACCTAGGTCGAGATCTTTATTTCTTCCCCTCTAGATCTCTCGAGCCTCCCCTCCTCCTGCTCCACCACCGCAAGCTTTTACTTCTCCTCCACTCTCTCTCTTTTCCTCGTCCATGATTGATCAACCCAGGCTGATCCACCATCAAATTTCCTCCTGCCTCGTGCACTTGCCAGCCGCCGAACGTATCTCTCCAAAATCAGCAAGTGTCGTAAGCCACTATGCTTCATAACTTCCTCCACGTGATGAAACCTCTCGGCCTGTATTTGGCTTGATTTAGCAGCTGTTATTCCTAGCCTATATTATATAATAGGTAATATAATTTCGGTTATACGTTATTTCTATTTCATTATGTTATCTTACATATATAGATATGTATATGTATATGTATATGTATATGTATATGTATATGTATATGTATATGTATATGTATATGTATATGTATATATGGGAAACTCTATTTAGACATAAAATATAGACACAATTGGTGACACAAAGAATCTCCACAATTGGATTGCCCTCCGAATTCCATCTTCCCCATAAAGACAAAAAAATCCAATGGTCCGGATGTTTTGTGTCACATTTGTGTTTAATTTTGTGTTCAAATAGCTGGCCTCTTTATATTATATATATATATATATATATAGTGTCTGCGTATATAGTAGCTTTGTTTGTATATTTGTGCAGCAGCTTGTTCATATAAAAATGTTAGGTTTGATGTATAAGTGTTGATAGTCATATACATATATTTATTTGTTTTCTAAAAGTTTACTATGTATATATGTCTCATGTCTATGAAAGTTTATGTATATGTGTTTGAAATCTTGAAATAATATGTAGGTTGTATATATTTGTTAGCTATAGGTCTGCATACATATTTTCATTGTATATATATAATATATTAGAGTTTGCAGTTTTGATAATATGTTAAGTATATATGTTAAATCATACAAAAAATAAATATAAAGTTCACCTAAGATTTTGAACAGGTCAATTTGTATTTTTTTTTTTTTGAAATTGGGTAAGTATTTTATTAAAGGCATTTCAGCCTACAGTAATGGACCATGATCGGTCCATAATACATACTTTGTAACTGCAAGTACATTCTATCTCAGAAATACCAAAAATAAATTAATACGAAGCCGACTCTTCTTCCTCATGGCGGTGTCAATTTGTATATATGTTCATATGTATATATATACACACACACACACACACACACACATTGTTTAACGTTACCTTCTTTATGCTGTGAAAGTGCCAGCATAGTTGCTTTTTCTGTTTGAATATAAATAGGTGTTCTGCCTTTTAAAATCTATGTATTTCAAGCTAATGTGGGTTTTATGATATATTAGTTATGTTATATATTGGTTTGTGAGTATATTGTCTTTGCATATGGGTTGTGATAAGCCTGCATGTATGTTAATCTACACATATATATCTAGTTGTGCATATATATAAATACTTTCCAGTTTATACACACACACACACACTTATGTATGTTTGTTAGCCTGTTTGTATATATACATTAGCTGGTAAAATTTTAAAATATATAATATGTTTGTATATATGTTTTAAATATGTATGTAAGTGGTATTATGTAAAAAGTCATATTAATGCATATATAATTAGTTTATATAAGAAGTTTGGCAGCTTTATAATAAATATATATATATATATATATACATACATATCAGTTCATATAAAACTATTAAGTTTTAATGTATTGATTCAAATTTTATTTTATATATATTTGACTTTATTATATGAATTTTAGTTTAAAATAATGATTTTTGAAAACCATATATATATAATTTAATATATCTATGGGTTCAAAAATAACTTTATATCTTATACCATTTATCTTCATCAATCCAGTTCTGATTTGATTCGTCAATTCTAACTCCTTGTTATATCTTTGATCATAAAATTCATGCCAATCTAGCTTTGCTTAGGGATTCATGCTTGAATTCGTATCTCACTTCTTTGTCTATCCTCTCTAGCCTCAAAAGGTGAGCAATCACTCACGATTAACGTTCTTATATTTATTAAATTTAATTTCAATTAAAATGACAATTGAAATATGTTGCTGTTAGTTATTTACATTTCTATATATATGTGCTATTATCTGTAGCTATTCAGCTGTGACATCTGACACCATTATCTATCATTTATATTGATGATATGTGCTTGTTATACTATTATCATATATGTTCTCACTCTACAAGTGCCCTATTAGTTAGAATTCCCTATAGGTTGAAATGATACATACCCGAACGACCTGTAGAATCGAAGAAACTCGTTATGGGTTGAAATGATAAACCCAAGCGATTTTCAGTTGAATTGAATTTGGGATTGCAGGTTGAAATGATATATACCCGTATATATATTTAAATTGCGGATTGAAATGATAAATATCCTTATCACTTAACCCTAGGATAGAAAATTATATACAGACACCGTTGGTCTATATACATACATACATACATACATACATACATACATACATACATACATACATACATACATACATATATATGGAAATGATTTTCAAAGTTTTAAAAAGGAAATATATATGTTTTTATATAAATATTGATTTTTATATATAGTTAAATTTTGATTTTAAAATTATATGTTTTGAAAATTTTAAAATTATAAGTTAGTTTTGGAATTATAAATTTAAGATTTTACTTATAAATTTTACTATCTTATTTTAACATAAAGTAGATTTAATAATAAGATTTAATTTAAATAAAGTTGATTTAATTAATATATAATATGTTAAATATTTACTTAAAATTATATTTTAACATAGACTTTTTTATAAGTTAAGATTGGGAAGGTAAATTTGGATTCATTTGAAATTTTGTTAATTAAGAATTTTATTTAATTAAATTGATTAGAAACTCATTGAATTTGATATTTGTAAGGAATATGATTTTATAACTTGATTTTGATTTAAAGTCATTAAATGAATAGTTCAAGTTTAAATATATTGAAGGAAATATTTAGTTCCTTCATAATTTAGGGTTTTATATAAATGATATTGGATTTATTAAGTGAATATTTCAAAACTAAATAGTAATGAAGTTAAATTAAATATATATGAAATTATCAAATTTAGTTCTGAAAATATGGAATATTTAAAGATTTGAAATATATTGAAATTGAAATGGTTTATTTTATGGTTCAAATCGGTATTTGAATTCGATATAATTTGAAATGGTTTATTCAGAAACAGAATTGAGTTGAAATTGATGAATTGAGATTGAATTAAATTTGAATTTTGGAATTCAAGTTGATTTGAATCGATTTGCAAAATTTGAGGAAGCTATTTTATTATATAAAGTTTTTGAAAGATTTTATTTAAAAATACTTATATTTTCTTTTACTATATAGATTATTTTAAAACAAACCATTTTCAATATAATATACTTTTAATATAAACTATTTTAAATAAAACTATTTTTAATACATTAATTACTTTAATATAAAATATTTAATTTATAACTATTTTATATACAAGTTATTGATTTTATTTATAACTATATATATATATATATATATATATATATTAATATCTAAATTGTTTAAGAGAAAAGTGCATGTTATGGATTTCAAAATTTTATGATTTCAAAGTTACGTTTTCAAAGTGTACAACTTCAAAGTATTATAATTTCGAAAAAAGTTATAAATTTAGAAAGTGTTATGATTTTGGAAATAGACATATTTGAAGTGAAAAATGATATCGTATTGATATTGTTTTGAAATAGAAAATGATATTTTGGGTTTTGAATATAAACTATTTTGAAATCACCACGGTGTTATAATAACTATTGGTTGTTAAAGAGATCGAGATGGAATATTGTCGTACTCTCTACCAATACCGAAAACCACTTTCACAACCGCGTACGCGGTGGAGATTACAGAATGAAGTAGGATGGTGACGACGATCATATATGAGGTATATACATGGACCCGACTCTAGTGAGTTGGCATTTGGTGGCTAAAACAGGAGCAATCGACGAGCCAAGTGAGTTTATTCCTCCGATCAGACACATTCCTTTGATAATATATTCTGACTTTGTGATTGATTTAGTGACCACCCTTGATTTTGATTTGGGAGTGTGTTTCGAGGTGGGAAATAGTAGCTGTTATGCGTTACCACCAGACCGAAAGTGTAATTGGTATATCTATCATGGCATTGCCTAGTTGTGCCATGTCACCTACCCTAGCGAGACCACTGCGAGTTTGTTTTGTGTCGTACCTATGGAGTATCATCTGGTAGCCTCCCGATCAGGAGGTATTACGGTACAGTATAGACTTTTGGCACTATAAAATGTGTTAAGGGGGAAATGGTAATGCCTTAACGCTATTTTAATACTTTACTTTACTATAGACATTATTATAATAGCGTACATTACTGTGTAGTAGATAGTTTAATGGATCCTTAGAGCATGGGTATCCTAAACATCCTTTAAGTAACTTGTAATTCAGTTGATATTTCACTTGAGTTGGATTTATTGACATAAGAATGTTAACCGTGACTTGAGTGTTTTGTCTTTTTGGTTTACGCTCAGGTCAGTCTGAGTTTCATAGCATCCGAGACTCACCTTTGCGGTTTGAAGCTTTGCTTGGAGATCCAACCATCTATTCACCTTTCAGATATTCATTTGATTCCAGTGATATATTCATATTTTGTTATTTTAATGTTGTATTGAGACCTCTATTTATCTGAGACTTCTGTTGTATCTTGTTTTAACTCTGTTATACATATATAGTAGCTTTAAGAACTACTATTCTTTGTTCCCGCTCTTATTGTTATATTACTCCGTGTCTGTGATTCTATGATCATTTATTTACTATATATGCTGAGTTTTGCCAAATTTTAAATTAACAATATGGTAGTTTGAACAATTTGTGTCCGTAGATGCGAATGGTTGAAAATACCAGGATATTACGTCGGCCATTCCTAAATTTCCAATCGCACATGCATATGAGCACCTCAACGAGAAGCCCTTTTTTAAATTTTGTTTCTTTTTTTCATGAAGTATTTTACTTAAATTTAATTTTTGAGATGAAAAAAATGGACTATAGCAGGAGTTATTTAAACTATAAGAGGCATGTGGGAGAGATGGAAGATACGCACGGTAGGGTGGGCTCATAGGTCGACTAATAAGAAAGGAGCATTCTATAGTTTTTAAATAGAAGGAAGTATATTATTAAAAATTCAAAATATCTAGATATTTTGATATAAAGTCTGATCAAGGCATGTCGCCAGGCTTAACTAATGTTATACCCCTATTTTGAACGCAACGGAACAAGTCGTGAGCCCAAATTCGATCGTATGGAGAAGATAGCTTTAGAACCCAATTGTAATATTAAATTTTCGATATTAATTTCAACGCGTTTCTATTCCATACGACCAAATGATAGTTCAAAACGCTATAAAATTTTGAATCCCGTAATAATACACTATTACGGATCAAATGGAAATGGTTTCGTCGAAATTCGCAACTATTCCCCGAAAGGCTATTTTTAGATGTCAATTGAAGCAGGTTAATTTCCTAATTTTATAAATCACTTTTAAATCCAATTTAAAAGTTTTATTACCTTTATTCTTACTAATAGAAATTTAATAAGCCTTTAAATAATTTTTATCCAAGTAAAAATCCAATATTTAAATTATTCAAACAATTTTCAAATATTAAATTCAATAGTTAAATTATTCAACAATTCACTATTTTTGAAATTTAAGTTATTAAATCTATAAAATTAAATTTTAAATATTTAAAATTAATTACATATATTCCAATTTCAAATAACCAAAATTTTGGGCCGTTACACTTTGTGATTAGAATGTGAGATTTGATATTAATTGGTTTGTTTCTTCCTCTTGAAATCCCTACTTTTATCTTCTCTTGAGATTGAAAATGGCGGCCGACCTTAGAGTATTTTTTGTTTGAGAGAAATGAAATGAACATGTGTTTGAATTCCTACGGGTTTGGGGTATAAGTTTAATCATTTTCCTATTTTTCTCTTCCTTATTTCCTAACACCTTAATCCTATATTAGTCCATTTATTTATCCATTCACACGGCACGGTTACCCCTTAATTTTAATCATAAAACTCAATCCGTAATCAACACATTATTTTATTTATTTTATCTAATTAAATATTCTAAATAATGTCACTAAAAGTATGAGGTGTTACAATCTCCCCACCTTAAAGAATTCCGTCCTCGAAATTACGATACGGAATGCAACAGTAATCAAAGCTAAAACATACCATCTAACAAATCAGGATAAGCGTCTCCAATTCTGCACTTAGTCTCCCATGTACAGTCTATAGCATCGTCACTCTACCGGACTTTCACTAATCATATTGTGACGACTCGCCCTTCTCGACCCTCGAAAATCGACACAAAATACACCACAGAATAATTTGCCGACGCTCGAGTGCCAGAAAAGACAGATTGTTGAGGGAAAAGAAAGAAGACAGAAGAAAGAAGGAAATGAACAATAATAGAATCTCATTATCGCAGCGGATCAAAATATAATAGCCAACAACAGATCTTTACACAAAATTAAAACTATATCTATTTTATATATTACATCATCAGAGTATCACAAACAAACAACAATTACCAGCCTGACAACACCAACAATCACAACAGAGGATATAAACAAGTACGGATAATACGTCTCGGTCTCCAGCTTCTCTCCTGAGCTGCCAAGCATCTTATCCTGTATATATATAATACTCGGTCTGACCCAAGCATTATAATGAAATAACACCCGAGTCAGTCTGGAATACCATCTGATAAAAATACACCCAAATTGATTATTAAAGTTTCAAAAATCCTTTTCAAAACAAAAGCACCACATAAGACCACGCCGCATATAAACATGTCGGGTTTTTACCCAACGATAGCTAAAACACTTTTGATAAAAATCCTCTAATATTATAATAGGGTCTATATACAAATACTTATTAAAATAGCCAAAATTGTGACATCTATTAAATTCCACCTACTAGCCACAAAGAGGGTAATACAAAAAAAACTCGTAAAAGGCGCGTAGGGAGAATGGATTTCCAACTAATGACTAGGCACTAGGGTACCACCTGTCACAGTACGTGGCCTAGATCAGCATAGTGAGGACCACACCCGATCCCCTGTAACACAGGACCGGGACTACCCCTTACTAGATATTCTCAAGTAAGAACACCCCACAGTTGGGATCAGCAACCGCACCACTAAGCGGAATAAAATGGGACATCTAGATAGGGTGACCTCACCCTAATAGGTGCTACCCACATAGCCTTGCTGCATATCCCCCGATTTTCAGTCATTCCCGGTTGATGAGGCTTGAGGCTAAGCGTTAGCTTTTAGAACGTTTCACTTAGAATGGCCATCGTCCACCGGACGATGTTCCGAAAGCATTCATCCGTACAAGTCCGTCCCGGGTTCGAACGGAACAGAAGGCACTACTCCTACTAAATCCATTTTGGAAATATCCTTAGGATTAATAGCAACTAGACCTTGCACTTCAATTCTCCATCTTCGACTCTGAACTCGTTTTTCCCACGAAAACGTACAAACCGGATCGAAGTGGTTTTCGAGAAATAAATCCCGATCCCGGTCTCTTCGAAACGATCAACGCATTGGCCAATATTAATCGTCGGTGATTTAACTATCAATTAATATCCACAAAACATACAACAAACAATAAATAATTTCCCCAAATTATTTATTATCCTCAAAATATCTTCCCAAGATATATTTTCATTTTCAACCCCTTGAAACAGTTTTCAAACCACACACTCTTTATGGAATAAATTTTCAAATATTGATTTCCGCTGAAAACATCTAAGCCAAATACTTTAGATTTATAATAATTTAAACTAATGCTATTTACATACTTTATTTAAAATATATACATACTTTTAGATGTTTCAAATAAAACTGCTTTATAAAATATAAAACATTTTTCTCCAAAATAAAAGTTAAGTCATATTAAATTTTAGAATAAAGTTATGAATCCTATACAAGTTTTTAAATAAAACTTTAACCAAACTATCTTTAAAATAAATCCATTTTGTAAATATAAATATAAACATTAATAATATTCCTTTAAATCATAATACTAATTAACCCTTTAAATAATTATTACTACAACTAATTTAGTAAATATTTACTTTTGAAATCTTTACAACTTAAATAAGAGTTTTCTTAAAAACATTCTTTAAAATTCAAATTTTAAACTTTTAGCTTTTATAAAAATCTGCTTTAAACGTACATGGCTTTTCAGGGAAATACTCTCCCATTCCATAATAACCCAAAAAATTCCTTTTATAAATCCTACTTGCTCAATTCAAATTTACGTTCCCACTCCGTAAATTTCTTACAACACTTTAAAAATAAACAACTTTTATTTTTAAACACATTTCTATTTCTTGGAAATCACTTCCAAAATATACTTAAAATATGTAAAATATGCTTACTAAATTCTTTATCCAAATTATACTTTTGAAATCTATAAAAGTTTCTTGAGTAACTTAAATCAAAAATTTCCTTTTATATAAAGTTATTATATCAGATATTTATATTGAAATTTCCTTTTGATAACTTAATACTACTTTACCTTTAAGGTAATTAAATACCATAATTACTTAAATAAATGTTTACTTATACTTTAAACAATTAAAATAATATTTTCTTTCTAAAATATTCTAAAACACAATTTAAACTGCCATCTTATAATTTGAAAGCTTTTCTTTGAAACATACCAAATTTCCAGGAAAAGTGCGCTTTCCATCCTTTAAAGATAATCTCATCTTTACTTTAAAACTATTATACCTTTCTTATAGAATTTCCCACCGAAAATCAATATTTCAAAATTTATCCACTGATAAATATACCAATTTATTTATAAACCCAATTTATATATTTACGTTTCTCATTTCCATTCCAATCTCAGTTTCAAAACCATTTACAAATTTCAACCCAATTTCTCGAATTTAATCCCCTTAAATTCATTACTTAAAAATTCCCTTTATTTTCATTTAATCCCAATTTATTTATTGATATTTTTAAAATGCCAAATTATATTTATCCAACCATAACACAACATAGCAAGATCCAAATCAATTTATCACAGGATATCAATGAGATATATCACAGAATATAAATAAAATTTCTATTTGTGAGGAATCCAGTTGGATCCCTCCAACCTGTTTCCCTACATCCACAAATATTAGCACAACCAATAAATATCGATTCAATCTGATAATAATTATCGTATTCGGCTAAACAACTAATCAAACATTTAAATATTAGCTATTAAATTAACTGGTATCTAAATGTGAGTGAGATTAACTCGCCTTGAGTTTCGTCGAGCGTTTAAATTTTGAATTAAATCGTCCGCGATTGAATTAACCTAAAATTTCGCTAGCTCCAATCGTCTCTAAATTCGCACTGCAGCGTAGAGCGCGTCACTGTGATTCCGGAGCTCCTTGTTTCATTTTAATTTGACAACGTATGCAATAAATATGAAACTTATAAGTTTCAATCACAAATTTAAAAACAAATTTCTTTTTATTTACACAAAAAAATCTCAGCCACACGATAACCTGAGGAAAACGAAGCCGTCCACCCCATCTTCTACATCGCGCGTACAACCCAGGGTTTTCAAACCCAAAGTCGTCGTTCGTTCCCTCCTTGCCGCGGTCGCCACCAACATCCGAAACTCCATCTCCAACCACCACGTCGAAGCATGCCACGCGCTGCACCCATCCTTTTAACGTCGTCGAGTTTGATCCACCCCTTGCCTCTAATTTCGCACTCGAACGCGGCCCCTTCCCAATCGATTTCTGGCCACCATCGACAACGATTGCGGAAACCTACTTTTGGATGCGTAGATCTCGAAGCCCTCTCCAATCTTCTAGTTGAAAGTTCTTGCTAACAATGAGTGCATGTGGAGAAAAATGAGGGAGAATAGGGGAGTATTTCGGCCATTGGTTCTAATAAGTGGCGGCCGAGAATAATAAATTAGGGTTTCTGCTTATACGTATATATATACGTGTAACCCAATTATTTTATTATTATTTTTCCAAAATTTCAAGTTTTACAAACGAACTCCAAATCACACGTGCTTCCTAGCATTTATAAGGTTTTACCCCCATTCCGAACATAATGGAATGTTTTTCAAAGGATAATTTGATCATATGTGCGAGTAACGGAAATAAATGATCAATTTTAAATTAAATCGATTAAAATTGTTTCTAAGTGTATTGAGTTGCCAGGGTCAAACGACAACTCCGATTGCTATGAATATTGAAACTCGATAATAACTAACTATCACGGATCCAATGGAACTAATTTCGTCGAATTCCAAGACCGTGCCCCGGAAGGCTATTTTAACTCGTAGATTAATTCGAGCAATTTTCAAAATCGTCGAAATCATCTAAAATTTCACTTTTTAAAACTTTACTAACTTTACTACAAATCATACAGAAATTATATTCACATCAGAAAACATTTTGATTCATTTCGAACCAAAATCTGATTATTTACGTTATTATATTATTAAATTCCATTATTAAATTAATATAAAATTCCAACATTTTAAACTTATCGACATTTGATTCCATCCAACAGTCCAATATTATAATTCAAATCCAAATAGACTTAAAATAAATTTTAGAAACCATATTTTATATCTATTTACCCCAGATTCACTAATTATCCCAATTCCAAATGTTTAATTATTATTATTCAATTTCAATTGAATTGCCATATTTTAAATTATAACTCACTTCATTCCTCCCCCTTATAAAAATTTCGTTCTCAAAATTTGCTAAGGTATAAAAATGCTACTAAATTCATTTACTTACCCATACTTACTTAGATAAAAACTTGCATTTACTTCACCAAAACTTTTAGCTTAATTCCGAAACCATTTGATTTTATTTCTAACTCAAAAGCTTTGTTTTCACTATCATTTCAAAACAACTTTCCTAGTTAACTAAAATGTTCAAAATTCCCAAAAATTTTCTAACTCTCAAAATTTTAGAAAATTTTTGACAGCGTCTCCTTTGTACGGAGAACGTTTTACAATATCACAATAATGATAATTATATATACATCGACTCACACAGTCGGAAACAGAATATACCACAATATATATATATATATATATACATATATATATATATATATATATATATCATTTCCCAATTTTATTACGTAGGCGTACTTTAGATTAGCATTTTAAAAGCAAGCGGCTCATATATTATGCATATATGCACTCCAACTCTATCGATTGCCTCCCGTACCTGTACTTACTTAAACAAACACATGAGTTTACAATAATATGAGATTTTCAACAACATTCCATTTATTAATCTAGAACAAACATGTCAATTTCAAAGCCCCCACAATACATTTTCATAATTCTACATGTAAACCTTCTTTAAAAAATCAATCCACTAGTTTTCAACACCATTCTAATTTCTTTAACAAGTCCAAACTTTATTTTATTCCACTCGAATGATTTACATTCAATGTAACAACCCGCACATTTATTGATTTTTATATTTAAATATTTTATCGATACTCGGAATTTAGTCCGAAAAGCTAATTTTTGCATACGGTCGAATTAGGACTCGGGACCACTCCCATTGAGTTTAAAATGTCGTTTGCGACCTTTTTGAGTATAAGCTTCGATATGTTTGGAGTTAGTCAAGTTTTGCTACTTTTTCACTTTGGGTTTGGGTTTGGTTCAGCCCTATGTTTAACTTATACTCAAATCTGAACCACTCTCTCCATTCACACTCACTTTCTCCTCTTTTCAGTTCTAAAGCATCAATGGTGGGAGAGATGGGAAATTAAAACTCCAAAACCCTAGTTTTCTTTTACTAATCAAGCTCTAGCTCCAAACTAATAGAAGAACCCATTGGTAAGCTTCTCTTCTTCTTCTCCAACTCATTCTCTTATCAAATTCATAAATTCCTAAACCTAACTTTGGCAATGTTCTTCTTTTAAAGCTTAGAATCAAGCTTCTTGAGTTAGATTTGAAGAGTGGTTAATTCTCCTTTGCTTTCGAGCTTCTTCTTCAATCGTTTGGGTTCAAAGGTGAGATTTTTATCTCACATCTATGTCTATATCTATCTTTGGTTGTTAAGTATGAATTACTAACATATGTGCATATTCATTTGTTTTCAATTTGAATGGATTTGGTGAATTTTCCAAATTTCTGTGCTTTGGTCCAATTTTATGAAAATCCTTTTAGACATTTGGACATTGATATTCGGGGTGTATCGAGGAGCTTTTAAGGCTGAGTTGTCGCTTGGCATAAATCCTTAGTCGTCGTTGCTCGTCCGATCGCTCTCGATATGTTTTGGCCACTTTGGCCTAGGCAAATTGTTGCCCAGACCAGGTGACCAGACGTCTGGTGACCAAGTCCAGACGTCTGGTTTGGACCTGGAGAGAAAAATATAACCACGTAGAATATATAAAACAAGGTAGAGACTAATTCCAGACGTCTGAAATTTAGAATCAGACGTTTGGATAGGTCTCAAACGTCTGACTTGAAGTTTCAGACGTCTGGGTGTTCTCTGGATTTTTCCCAGAGACAAAATCCAGACGTTTGGATTCTAAACCAGAAGTCTGATTAGTTTTCGGACGCCTGGATTGGACCTCCAGGCGCCTAGAATTGTGCATAGTGCCTATTTGCTTATATTTGAGTATATTTCCAACTTTAATTGATTCTTGTTGGTTCCCTTTTTGTTGTTATCATTTATTGTGAACTTCGATGACATTTTCATCGTGATTTTTGGGAATATCCATTTTGATGGATTCAGTATCGATTTCTTTGGATTTTATTCATATCTTCGTATGTGAATTTGAGTGATTGATTGTTCCTACAATCTTCTTTGTGATTTGTCACTTTAAAAATATAAAGGTTTTCTATACTAGTAGTAAATATCAAAATTCTTTCATCAAAACGATTTCAACGTTTATATTATTACAAAGCTCGTTTCTTAAACCGTTTTCCAATCTATTAGTATATACAAGCCTTTACCTCACTCGTATGAGAAATCTAATTAAACGACTTAGTAAAACAAGTGGTATGAAACGCTTGCGTTTACTTCGTCGGTTAATTCTTGGACTTGTTCGATTGAATCTCTTATGACAATTTTCTAGTGGAGATCTACAATTTGTTCGTAAATATTTAAATTAAGCTAGTGGTTATGGGACATGAAGCTAAATTTTTATATTTACTAGCTTAGTGTAATTGACACTTCTCGTTGATCATGACGATCATCTTTGTGATTTAGACTAGCAATGTGCGATGTCTCTTTGTCTATGAGGGAGACTAAACCCCGTTTTGTGGAGTTTCAACTCAAATTGGTGGGGTAGCAACCCATGGTCTTCGGGCCGTTTGTGGAGCTTCGGCTCAATTTGTGATGGTTAGCAACCATGGAATTAGCGTTCATGTTTGTGACACACATGTTGGTGAGCTTTATGCTCCCGTTTGTGATAGGCCTCCCCCCTTTTTGTGATTTCTGGATTTCTATTGATGATTTCTAGAATTTGTATTTCACCAATTTTCGTGATTTCCATTGATAAGTTTTATTAATATTTGTGCATTGATGAATTTTTGTGTCATTGACTTTTGTGACTTCTGGATTTCTATTGATGATTTCTAGAATTTGTGTTTCACCAATTTTCATGATTTCCATAGATAAGTTTTATCAATATTTGTGCATTGGTGAATTTGTGTGTCATTGACTTTTGTGATTGACATTGATATAATCGTCAATATTTACGGTTTGGTGAACGAAATAAGGAGTATGACATTTCTTTGATTCTTGTGTAGATTTTGTGATATTGATTAATCTCTTGTTGATTTTCAATTACTTATATATATCACAGCTTGGCATTGTGATTATTATGTGTTTAGTCATGTCTCTTATTCAATATCGTTTCATCTGATATTTATAGTTAGACTGATCCGTTTGTTATTTTCCTATTAAATAATACTCGGGTCAGACCGAGATGTTACAGGTGCTTCTGCTTGACTTCTCACTTGGGATTGGTTTCTTTGACTTTTTGTTAACTACTTAGATTAGTAGATTATTTTGTTGTATACACTTGAAATATGGACTCACAGTGGTATTCTTTTGTATAGCACATGTTGTTATTCTTTTGTATTATCGTGGATCTTTTTGACCACTACTCCGATATACACTTTCATGTGTTAGTTATATATTCATATCTTCTTCCGCCTTTGTGATATGAATTGTCTGTGACTGATTTATGTTATGTTTATTTCTATATTTTTTTTCGAAGATATTATAGCCACTGTGTAGTAGCTTTGAGTTTGTGTCGGTATGCCGGATTTCCTCTTGATAAATAAATGCATGTAATACTATTTGGCATATCGATGCTCGCATAAAGCAATTACACGGATGGTCGCTCCTCAACAGCCTTATTATCTGCACTAGTTGACGGCATTACACCGTAATGTCCTTGGCTAGCGTGGGTATAGAGGTGGGGCGTCACAGCTTGGTATCAGAGCCAAACTTCGGAACAATATGGAATATTATAACAAGGATCATCGTCCTAAGTCTTTCTTAGGAGTCATGCTTTAGGATTTAATTCGAGTCTTCGTACTGATTCATCCTATTTTCTTTATGATTCCTTGTTTTATCTAGTAAGATTGCTTGATATTCATTTATGAATAATCTTCTTCTTGTTCTTCTTTCTTTCCAAAGGAAGACAAATGTCTAGACCAGGCCGTCCCAGAGCCATACCATCTAGCACTCCACCCCAGGATGGAGTTTTTATGACTGCTCAATAGCTTCTTGATTTAGTGACAAATGCTCAAGCAACTGGAGCTAACCCGGAACCTACTCACCCAAAGTCGGGATTTGCACGCTTGTGCAGCGATTACACTAATTTGGGTGGGAAGCCGTTCAAAGGTTCCGAAACTATTATTGAAGTACAGGCTTGGCTGAGGTCATGCGATCGAATCTTTTCTCGCATGAATCTTATTGACCTTCGCCGAGTTCAGGTGGCTTCTAGTATGCTCCAAGAAAGAGCATTGGACTGGTACGAACTTCTTATTTCTGAGATTAATGAAGCGGATCTCACTTGGGAGAAATTCCGAGAGCGCTTCGAGTTAAAATTCGTACCAGTAGCTGAGAAGGTGACTTTGGCTCGCTGTTTTATAGACCTTGTTCAAGGTGAATCTTTCGTGGCAGACTATGTCGCGTCTTTTGAATCTCTCTCCAAATATGGGGTTGAATACATCAGCACCCCATTGAAGAAAAATCAGAGATTTGTCTATGGCTTAAACAAAAATCTCAAGAAGCCATTACTTCTAAAAATTAGAAGTTTCTTTCGACCAACTCATTGATATCGCTCTTCGTCTTGAAGAGGCGGATAGGAAGAATGATGTTGAAGTGGTAGGTTCTAAACCAAGCTTCAACAACAACAAGAAAAGGCCCAGTAAATTCAAAGGCCCTTATCCCAATAAGAAAGGAAAGCAAGCAACCCCAGTGGCAAAGACTTCTTCCTTTGGTCGTGGGGAATGCTATAATTGTGGTTCGAAGGACCATTACACGAACAAGTGCCCAAAGTCTCTCTCTTGTCGCTACTGCAAAGTTCTCGGTCATGTTATATCTTCTTGCCCCAAGCTTCAGGGCAGGAAGGAAGGAAAGTTAAATGTTGCTCAAGCCCCTGGCAACACATCTCGTGGCGAAGGTATTTCTCATTCTATCCTTAATGGCATTATTTTATTTCGTGATCATCCTATTCGAGTTCTTTTTGATATGGGTGCGTCCCATTCTTTTATATCAAAAGAGCTTGTTGATACTTTTTCTTCAAGTGTTGTTGTTTTAATGACTTCTTTGAGAATTGCGAATCCGGTTGGTGGATCCGCGGCTCTTAGTTTGCTTTGTAAAGATGTGGAGATTATTTTGTGTGATTTTCCTTTCCTAGCCGATTTGCATGTCATGCGTTATTTAGGCTTTGGAATGATTTTGGGAATGGATTGGCTTAACCATTATGAAGCTCATATCCTATGTCCTGAGCGGACTATTCATCTTCGACATCCTCAATCTGTTAAACATATTTCTATTAATCTTAAAGATTCGGATTCCAGCTTGGTTGCATCTTTATATTCTTTAAATCCTCGTGATGACGATAATGATGATGAGGAAGATATTATATCTCTTATTCACGTTGTTCGTGAATTTTCTGACATATTTGAGCCCGTTTTAGATTACCACCTAAGCGAGCAATTGAGTTCAGAATTAATCTCATCCCTGGAGCTCAACCTATCACTCGTCCTCCTTATCGTATGTCTAATAAAGAAAACGAGGAGATGCATAAACAATTATCCGAATTGGAGACGAAGCAATTTATTCGCTCTAGTTCCTCGCCTTGGGGAGCTTCGGCTATTTTCGTGAAGAAATCCTATGGTACACTTAGGCTTTGCGTTGACTACCGCAAACTTAATGATCTCACTATCAAGAATAAATATCCTTTACCTCGGATTGATGATCTATTCGATCAGCTTAGTGGTGCTAGAGTCTTTTCACAATTAGACTTAGAAACTATATTTCACCAGTTTCGTATTGCAGAGGATAGTATTCCTTTGACATCGTTCTGTACCCGTTATGGATCCTATGAATGGCTTGTTATGCCATTTGGTTTAACGAATGCTCCGGCTTATTTCGTTGACCTTATGAATCGAGTTTTCAAAGACTTCCTCGACCGGTTTGTTCTCATCTTTATTGATGATATTCTTGTGTATTCAAAAACCGAGGAGGAGCATGAAAAGCATCTTCGGATTGTGTTGGAAACTCTTAGGAGTAATCAATTAAAGGCAAAGTTTTCTAAATGCCACTTTTGGCAATCTCGTGTGAAGTTTCTCGGTCATATTATTTCCGAATCCGGAATTTTCGTGGATCCTTCAAAGATTGAAGCGATTCAAAATTGGAAGAGACCGGAGAGTGTGACGAAGATTCGTAGTTTTCTTGGAATGGCGGGTTATTACCGCCGTTTTATCAAAGACTTTTCTAAGATTGTCGTGCCTCTCACTAGTTTAACGAAGAAAGGTGTTAAATACATTTGGTCGGAAAAATGTGAAACTTCTTTTCAAAAACTAAGGGAACTTCTTTCTGATGCTCCTATTCTTGTTATTCCCGAGGAGAATCAAGATCTCGTTGTTTATACCGATGCTAGTCGTGTTGGTTTTGGTGCCGTTCTTATGCAAAGAGAACGTGTTATTGGTTATGCTTCTAGGCAATTGAAGCCTGCCGAGACTAGATATGCCACACATGATTTAGAACTCGCGGCTATTGTCTTTGCTCTTCAGATTTGGCGTCATTATCTTTTGGGAGAGAAATTTATTCTTTATACCGATCATAAGTCCTTGAAGTATTTATTCTCTCAAAAGGAACTTAATTTGCGTCAACAACGTTTGTTCGAGTTCCTTGCTCCTTATGATCTTGATATTCTTTATACCCCCGGTAAGGGTAATCGTTTCGCCGATGCTCTTAGCCGTAAACAACAAGCTGTTGTTTCTATGACGATATCCGAATGGAACGATCTCGAGGTTTTATCCACTTGCGAAATTCGAGACCGTGTTTCCGATTTATGTTCATCTCTTGTTTTATGTAGCCTTGAGGCTCATCCTTCTCTTTTAGACCGCATTCTTGGAGCTCAAGGGCTAGATCTTGAATTGGCTCTTCTTGGCCAAAATTTTAAGGATAAGATTGATATTGAAAGTTTGAAAGACTTTGATATCGATTCTCGTGGCGACATTCGGAAATTTGGAAACTTATCGTACCAAATATTAGTGATCTTCGAAAAGATATTTTAGAAGATTTCCATCGTTCTAAATTTACCATTCATCCCGGTAGCAGTAAAATGTACGCGGATATGAAGCGACTTTATTATTAGGAGGGAATGAAACTTGACATCGCTAACTTCGTTAAGCGTTGCACGACTTGCCAGCTCGTTAAAGCCGAGCATCAAAGGTTCGGTGGGTTATTGCAACCTTAAAAATTCCAATTTGGAAGTGGGATCAGATTTCCATGGATTTTAACGATGGCCTCCCCCATTCTCGTTCGGGCCATGATAGCTTATGTGTGATTGTTGATAGACTTAGTAAATCCATCCATTTTATTCCCGTTCGATCTAATCCAACTGTTCCTCTTTTGGCCAAACTCTTTGTTAAAGAGATTGTTAAATTGCATGGAGTTCCTACTTCTATTGTTAGCGACCGGGATCCATTGTTTACTAGTGGATTTTGGAAGAGTCTTCAAAAAGCTTTGGGAACGAAGCTTAATTTTAGCACCGCTTATCATCTATAGTCCGATGGACAAACCGAGCGTGTGAATCAAACTCTTGAAGATCTTGTTCGTTCCTGTGTGCTTGATTTCGGTGGAAGTTGGGAAGATCATATTTCCCTTGTTGAATTTTCCTATAATAATAGCTTCCAATCTAGTATTGAATGGCACCTTTCGAGGCACTCTATGGAAGGCCATGCCGATCTCCTTCTTGTTGGCTCGAGGCCGGTGAGAAGCTGGTTTTAGGTCCAGATTTTGTTCGTGATTCCACAGAAAAGATTGATCTTATTCGTCATAGGATGAAAGAAGCCCGGAGTAGACAAAAATCCTATGCCGATAATCGAAGAAGTAAGTTAGAATTTTCTATAGGAGATCTTGTGTTCGTTCGTGTTTCACCGATGAAAGGTGTTGTACGTTTCAATCGATCGGGAAAATTAGCACCTCGATATATTGGGCCATTTCCTATCACCGAACGTATTGGTTCCGTGGCTTATCGCCTTTTATTACTGGCTCAGTTTTCTGCTATTCATGATGTGTTTCACGTTTTTCAATTACGGAAATGCCTTCGAGATTCCGATTCTATCCTTGAGCCCGGTGTTGTGGAAGAAATTGAAGTTTCACCTAATTTAACTTATGAGCAACATCCTATTCGTATCATTGCTTCGGAAGTCAAACGACTTCGAAATAAAGATGTTCCGCTTGTCGAAGTTCAATGGTCTTCAAATCTTAAGGATTGTTCTTGGAAATCTAGAGAGTTCATCGAGCGATCACATCTGGACTTACTTTCCCGTGCTCTTTGAGGTGAACCTTTTATTTCAAATTTCTTTTGTGTTGAATATGCTTTTATGGTTTTTACTTTATATTTTCTTCTTAAATATTGCGAGGACGCAATTTCTTTAAGGAGGGGAGTCTGTAACAACCCGCACATTTATTGATTTTTATATTTAAATATTTTATTTAAATATTTTATCGATACTCGGAATTTATTCCGAAAAGTTTCTTTTTGCAGACGGTCGAATTAGGACTCGGGACCACTCCCATTGAGTTTAAAATGCCATTTGCTACCTTTTTGAGTATAACCTTCGATATATTGGGAGTTAGTCAAGTTTTGCTACTTTTTCACTTTGGGTTTGGGTTTGGTTCAGCCCTATGTTTAACTTACTCAAATCTGAACCACTCTCCCCATTCACTCTCACTTTCTCCTCTTTTCAGTTCTAAAGCATCAGTGGTGGGAGAGATGGGAAACTAAAACTCCAAAACCCTAGTTTTCTTTTACTAATCAAGCTCTAGCTCCAAAGTAATAGAAGAACCCATTAGTAAGCTTCCCTTCTTCTTCTCCAACTCATTCTCTTATCAAATTCAGAAATTCCTAAGCCTAACTTTGGGAATGTTCTTCTCTTAAAGCTTAGAATCAAGCTTCTTGAGTTGGATTTGAAGAGTGGTTGATTCTCCTTTGCTTTCGAGCTTCTTCTTCAATCATTTGGGTTCAAAGGTGAAATTTTTATCTCACATCTATGCCTATATCTATCTTTGGTTGTTAGGTATGAATTCCTAACATATGTGCATATTCATTTGTTTTCAATTTGAATGGATTTGCTGAATTTTCCAAATATGTGTGCTTTGGTCCAATTTTATGAAAATCCTTTTATGGATATTTGGACATTGATATTCGGGGTGTATCGAGGAGCTTTTAAGGCTGGGTTGTCGCTTGGCATAAATCCTTAGTCGTCGTTGATCGTCCGATCGCTCCCGATATGTTTTGGCCACTTTGGCCTAGGCAAATTGTTGCCCAAACCAGGTGACCAAACGTCTGGTGACCAAGTCCAGACGTCTGGTTTGGACCTGGAGAGAAAAATATAACCACGCAGAATATATAAAAAAAGACAGAGACTAATTCCAGACGTCTGAAATTTAGGATCAGACGTCTGGATAGGTCTCAGACGTCTGACTTGAAGTTTCACACGTCTGGGTGTTCTTTGGATTTTTCCCAGAGAACAAATCCAGACGTCTGGATTCAAAACCAGACATCTGATTAGTTTTCAGGCGCCTGGATTGGACCTCCAGACGCCAAGAATTGTGCATAGAGCCTATTTGTTTATATTTTTGAGTATATTTCCAACTTTAATCGAATCGTGTTGGTCCCTTTTTTGTTGTTATCATTTATTATGAACTTTGATGACATTTTCATCGTGATTTTTGGGAATATTCATTTTGATGGATTCGGTATTGATTTCTTTGGATTTTATTCACATCTTCGTATGTGAATTTTAGTGATTGATTGTTCCTACAATCTTCTTTGTGATTTGTCACTTTTAAAATATAAAGTTTTTCTATACAAGTAGTAAATATCAAAATTCTTTCATCAAAACGATTTCAACGTTTATTTTATTACGAAGCTCGTTTCTTAAACCGTTTTCCAATCTATTAGTATATACAAGCCTTTACCTCACTCGTATGAGAAATCTAATTAAACGACTTAGTAAAACAAGTGGTATGAACCGCTTGCGTTTACTTCGTCCGTTAATTCTTGGACCTGTTCGATTGAATCTCTTGTGACAATTTTCTAGTGGAGATCTACAATTTGTTCCTAAATATTTAAGTTAAGCTAGTGGTTATGGGACATGAAGCTAAATTTGCATATTTACTAGCTTAGTGTAATTGACACTTCTCGTTGATCATCACGATCATCTTTGTGATTTAAACTAGCAATGTGCGATGTCTCTTTGTTTGCGAGGGAGACTAAACCCCGTTTTGTGGAGTTTCGACTCAAATTGGTGGGGTAGCAACCCATGGTCATCGGGCCGTTTGTGGAGCTTCGGCTCAATTTGTGATGGTTAGAAACCATGGAATTAGCGTTCGGTTTGTGATACACGTGTTGGTGAGCTTTATGCTCCCGTTTGTGATAGGCCTCCCCCCTTTTGTGATTTCTGGATTTCTATTGATGATTTCTAGAATTTGTGTTTCACCAATTTTCGTGATTTCCATTGATAAGTTCTATCAATATTTGTGCATTGGTGAATTTGTGTGTGATTGACTTTTGTGATTTCTGGATTTCTATTGATGATTTCTAGAATTTGTGTTTCACCTATTTTCGTGATTTCCATTAATAAGTTTTATCAATATTTGTGCATTGGTGAATTTGTGTGTCATTGACTTTTGTGATTAACATTGATATAATCATCAATATTTACGGTTTGGTGAACGAAAAAAGGAGTATGACATTTCTTTGATTCTTGTGTAGATTTTGTGATATTGATTAATCTCTTGTTGATTTTCAATTACTTGTATATATCACAGCTTGGCATTGTGATTATTATGTGTTTAGTCATATCTCTTATTCTATATCGTTTCATCTGATATTTATAGTTAGACCGATCCATTTATTATTTTCTTATTAAATAATACTCGGGTCAGACCGAGATGTTACAGGTGCTTCTGCTTGACTTCTCATTTGGGGTTGGTTTCTCTGACTTTTGGTTAACTACTTAGAATAGTAGTTTATTTTGTTGTATAAACTTGAGATATGGACTCACAGTGGTATTCTTTTGTATAGCACATGTTGCTATTCTTTTGTATTATTGTGGATCTTTTTGACCACTACTCTGATATACACTTTCATGTGTTAGTTATATATTCATATCTTCTTCCATCTTTGTGATACGAATTGTCTGTGACTGATTTATTTTATGTTTATTTCTATATTTGTTTCCGAAGTTATTATAGCCACTGTGTAGTAGCTTTGAGTTTGTATCGGTATGCCGGATTTCCTCTTGATAAATAAATGCATGTAATACTATCTGGCATATCGATGCTCGCACAAAGCAATTACATGGATGGTCGCTCCTCAACAGCCTTATTCTCCGCGCTAGTTGACGGCATTACACCATAATGTCCTTGGCTAGCGTGGGTATTGAGGTGGGGCGTAACATTCAAGTTTACTGTATACAATTGATATTTACTACAACCAATTCATTTTCTTTTCAATATGATTAACCTATGTTTTACGTACATCAATTTACTTCAATTCAATTCCAAATTAATTCAAAAACCAATTCTATTTACTTCTTTAAACCAATTTAATTCCGTTTACAACCCAAACATTCTTGCTTTGTCACAATTATTGAATTAAATCTCTAGTCTTACATTCAATTTTGTTATCCATACAGATTCATTCAAAACTTTTTTATAAGCTCGACAACAACTATTACAAAATTTTCTTAAGTTGTCTCAACTCTATTACATCCCACTTTCTTCCATCCAACTAATTTTTATTTCATTTTAATTTGATTCTCATTAAATCAAATTCCAATCTATTTACAAATTTTAATTCAATTTGTTTACTTACTCAATCCATTTTAATTTTAATTCACCTTCTCAATTCATTTCTGAATTTATCAATAACATAACCATTCCAATTATTCTAAACCAGAACTGGGTTTTAATTTGCTTTTTTAAATTTTTTTTACAAGCTATCAAAATTTTATTCATTCCAATACAATTTCCATTTAATTTAGCTTGCACTAAATTCATCTTCATTTAATTCCTTTGAATTTAGTTGAATGAGAATTTAATTATTCAATACCCAACCAAATTAAACTTTCTTCAATCCAATTATTTTCCAATTCTGATTCAAGTTTAATTAAATTTTATTTAACCAACTTAAATTCATTGCACTTCCTTTATTACTTAAACAAGGACTTAATTCCATTCATTATTATTCATAACACAATTGAATTTTGATTTTAATTAAATCCAAATCCATCTCAATTCCATTTAATCGCAGTTAAATCCAATTCGATCCAATTTTATTTCTCCATTCAATTTAAATTTTTACTTTCTAATATATAGTTTTTAAAACTTATTTACTAACTTGAGTCCATTCAGATCTTATATTTTTCATTACCTTATCACATTTAACATCCATTTAGGATTTAAAATTTGAATTTACCATACAATTTAACCATTTTATTTTGGTTTTACAAATTTCATTTCCTACTCTTAAGTTCACCAACTTATTTGCTTAAAATCTTATATTGCTCATTTTAATCCATTTACATCTTATGATCACAATTCAAAATTATACATATAAATATATATCACTTAATAGCTTAAAGGTATAAAATTTCCATTACACAATTATAAGTCTCAATTACAAAGTCATTTTACATTTCAACTTTATATTCAATTTAATTCAATTCAATTTCAAATTTTTTTCACCACCATTTTCTCAAGTTAAATTTTAATTCTAGGATTAAAATTTCAAATTTTCTTTCTTATTTATATCAATTTCACTTAATAAGCTCAATAGTTGATTCATTTTGACTTTACACATTATTTAAATAGAATTTTCCAGAATTCCATTACCCGGTTTTATTCCAAAACCATTCTGAAATAATAAATAAATCATACACACCTGGAATATCAAATCAAACTTTCGGATTTCCAAAACAACCTGCTTATACAAAAAAAATTCCCTTTTTGAAATTTCTAAAACAACTTGTATACCCAACAAGTCCAAACAAATATCATAACCAATCACCACGGTAGCAATCCATCACTTTACAAATTTGAAAATGAATTTCGATTATGCGGCCATCGT
Source organism: Allium cepa (assembly GCA_030765085.1). Taxonomy (NCBI): domain Eukaryota; kingdom Viridiplantae; phylum Streptophyta; class Magnoliopsida; order Asparagales; family Amaryllidaceae; genus Allium; species Allium cepa. The sequence continues at coordinate 249,684,986 of CM060940.1, read as the reverse complement.
CATCAGGATTATTTTCCAACGACTGAAGTGAGTTCAACTCTTCCTTACTTCCACAAATTATTTTCCAAACCATTTCCATTCAAAAATATTTTCCAAAACAATACTCCATTATTGCTCTCCAATACTTTGGAAAACATTTCAAACATTCCCACAATTTTAAATTCCCAAACCTTTTGTTTAAATTCATTTTAAAACACTTTTCAAAAATTTTGGGATTTAAATTCTGGTTTAAATCAAATTCTAGTTATTCTACTTTGGATAAGTCGTACTTATTGAATTTTATTTGGTTATAAACCATTTCCAATTTTAGATTCTTATTTGATTATAATATTAATAACCAAACATCCAAATATATATATATATATAATAATAATAGTAATAATAATTTTAGAAAATTATTTCTTTTATATCAAAATAAAATTTTGGGTAAAATTATTTCATTTACCCACTTTAAAAACAATACCATGTCAGTTTATCTTGTTTTAAGAGTTTAGAAACCCCTATCGATACGGTTGTACTTCCCGTACCAATCAGAATTCATAAACACTCAACCGATAAGTCAACACAGTATAAAAACAAATTTTATATTCACTAACAAATACGCTCTCATATCTATTAATACGCTCAAACTCTATATAGTACTATTGACTCTGTTTATAATAACTAATTTCCCCACCAAAGCCTAGGTTATCGCTAACATAAGCTCTGATACCAAATGTGATGTCCCGGCTTCTCGACCCTCGAAATCGACACAAAATACACCACAGAATAATATGCCGACGCTCGAGGGCCGGAAAAGACAAATTGTTGAGGGAAAAGAAAGAAGACAGAAGAAAGAAGGAACTGAACAATAACAGAATCTCACAATTGCAGCGGAACAAAATATAATAGCCAATAACAGAACTTTACACAAAATGAAAACTATATCTGTTTTATATGTTACATCATCAAAGTATCACAAACAAACAACAATTACCAGCCAGACAACATCAACAATCATAGCAGCGGATATAAACAAGTATGGATAATACGTCTCGGTCTCCACCTCCTCTCTTAAGCTGCCAACATCCTATCCTGTATATATATAATACTCGGTTTGACCCGAGCATTAAAATGAAATAACACCTGAGTCAGTCTGGAATACCAGCTGATAAAAATACACCCAAATTGATTATTAAAGTTTCAAAAAACCTTTTGAATAAAAAAGAATCTCGTAAGACCACGGCACAAATAAACATGTCGGGTTTTTACCATAGGATAGCTAAAACATTTTTGATAAAAATCGTCTGATATTATAATAGGGTCTGTATACAAATACTTATTAAAATAGCCGAAATTGTTACATCTATTAAATTCCAGCTACTAGCCACAAAATGGGTAATACAAACAAATCTCGTAAAAGGCACGCAGGGAAAATGGATTTCCAACTAATGACTAGGCACTAGGTTACCACCTGTCACAGTACGTGGCCTAGATCACCGTACCGAGGACCATTCCCGATCCCCTGCAATACAAGACCGGGACTACCCCTTACTGGATAATCTTGAGTAAGATCACCCTATGGTTGGGATCAGCAACCGCACCACTAAGCCGAATAAAAAGGGACATCTAGACAAGGATGACCTTACCCTAATGGGTGCTACCCACATAGCCTTGCTGCATATCGGCTGATTTTCATTCATTCCCGGTTGATGAAGCTTGAGGATAAGCGTTACCTTTTAGAACGTTTCACTTAGAATGCCCATCGTCCACCTGACGATGTTCCGAAAGCATTCATCCATACAAGTCCGTCGCGGGTTTGAACGGAACTGAAGGCACTAATCCTACAACATCCATTTTGGAAATATCCTCAAGATTAATAGCGACTAGCCCTTGCACTTAACTGCTCCATCTTTGACTCTGAACTCGTTTTTCCCACGAAAATGTACGAACCGAGTCGAAGTGGTTTACGAGAAATAAATCCCGATCCCGGTCTCTTCGAACCGATCAACACATTGGGCAATATTGATAGTCGGTGATTTAACTATCAATTAGTATCCACAAATATCCATCAAACAATAAATAATTACCCCAAATTATTTATTATCCTCAAAATATCTTCGCAAGATATATTTCCATTTTCAACCCCTTGAAACAGTTTTCAAACCACACGCTATTTATGGAATAAATTTCCAAATATTGATTTCTACTGAAAACATCCATGCCAAATACTTTAGATTTACAATAATTTAATGCTATTTACATACTTTATTTGAAATATATACATACTTTTTAGATGTTTCAAATAAAACTGCTTTATAAAATATAAACCATTTTTCCCTAAAATAAAAGTTAAGTCATACTAAATTTTAGAATAAAGTTATGAAATCCTATTCAAGTTTTTAAATAAAACTTTAACCAAACTATCTTTAAAATGAATCCGTTTTATAAATATAAACATAAATATTAATAATATTCCTTTAAATCATAATACCAATTAACCCTTTAAATAATTATTACTATAACTAATTTAGTAAATATTTACTTTTGAAATCTTTTTAACTTAAATAAGAGTTTTCTCAAAAAAATTCTTTAAAAATCAAATTTTAAACATTTTACTTTTACTTAAAAATCTTCTTTAAGCGTACTTGGCTTTTCAGGGAAATACTCTCCCATTCCATAATAATCCAAAGAATTCCTTTTATAAATCCTGCTTAATTTATCTCAATTCAAATTTGCGTTCCCACTCCGTAAATTTTTTCCATCACTTTAAAAAATAAGCTCCTTTTATTTTTAAACACATTTCTATTTCCTGGAAATCACTTTCAAAATATATTTAAAATATGATTACTAAATTCTTTATCCAAATTATACGTTTGAAATCTATAAAAGTTTCTTGAGTAACTTAAATCAAAAAATTCCTTTTTATATAAAGTTATTATATCAGATATTTATATTTAAATTTCCTTTTGAAAACTTAATACTACTTTACCTTTTAGATAATTAAATACCATGATTACTTAAATAAATGTTAAATTATACTTTAAACAAATAAAATAATATTTTCTTTCTAAAATATTCTAAAACACAATTTAAACTGCCAACTTATAATTTGAAAGCTTTTCTTTGAAAAATTCCAAATTTTCAGGAAAAATGCGCTTTCCATCCTTTAAAGATAATCTCGTCTTTACTTTAAAACAATTATACCTTTCTTATAGAATTTCCCACCGGAAATCAATATTCCAAATTTATCCACTGATAAATATACCAATTTATTCATAAACCCAATTTATAAATTTCCGTTTCTCATTTCCTTTCCAATCTCAGCTTCAAAACCATTTACCAATTTCAACCCAATTTCTCGAATTTAATCCCCTTAAATTCATTACTTAAAAATTCTCTTCATTTTCCTTTAATCCTAATTTATTTATTGATATTTTTAAAATACCAAATTATATTTATCCAACCATAATACGGCATAGCAAGATCAAAATCAATTTATCATAGGATATCAATGAGATATATCACTATAATATAAATAAAATTTCTACTTGTGAGGAATCCAGTTGGATCCCTCTAACCTGTTTCCCTACATCCATAGATATTAGTGCAACCAATAAATATCGATTCAATCTGATAATAATTATCATATTCAGCTAAACAACCAATCAAACATTTAAATATGAGCTATTTAAATTAACTGGTTTTCAGAAGTGAGTGAGATTAACTCATCTTGCGTTTCATCAAGCGTTTAAATTTTGAATTAAATCAACCACGATCGATTTAACCCAAAATTTTGCTAGCTTCAATCGCCTCCAAGTTGCACTGCTGCGTAGATCGCGTCGCTGTGATTCCGGCGCTCCTTGTTTCGTTTGAATCTGATAACGTATGCAACAGGCATGAAATTTATAAGTTTCAATCACAAATTTAAAAACAAATTTCTTTTTATTTATGTAGAAAAATCTCAGCCACACGATAACCTGAGGAAATCAAAGCCGTCCACCCCCATCTTCTACATCGTGCGTACAACCCAGGGATTTCAAACCCAAAGTCGTCATTCGTTCCCTCCTTGCTGCGGTCGCCAGCAACGACCGAAACTCCATCTCCAACCACCACGTCGAAGCGTGCCACACGTCGCACCCATCCTTTGAACGCCGTCGAACTCGAGCCAACCCTTGCCTCTAATTTCACACTCAAATGCGGCCCAATCGATTTCTGGCCACCATCAACAACGATTGCGGAAATCTACCGTTGGATACGTTGATCTCGAAGCCCTCTCTAATCTTCTAGTTGAAAGTTCTTGCTAAGAATGAGTGGACGTGGAGAAAAATGAGGAAGAAGAGGGGAGTATTTCGGCCATTGTTTCTAATAAGTGGCGGCCGAGAATAATAAACAAGGGTTTCTGCTTATACGTATATATATACGTGTAACCCAATTATGTTATTATTATTTTTCCAAACTTTCAAGTTCTACAAGCGAACTCCAAATCACACGTGCCACTTGGCGTTTATAAGGTTTTACCCACATTCCGAAAACAATGGAACGTGTTTCGGAGGCTAATTCGATCATATGCGCGAGTTATGGAAATAAACGATCGATTTTAAATTAAATCGATTAAAATATTTTCTAAGCATTTTGAGCTGCCAGGGTCAAACGACAACTCCGATTGCTACGAAAATTGAAATCCGATAATAAATAACTATTACGGATCCAATGGAACTTGTTTCGTCGAATTCCGAGACTATGCCTCGAAAGGCTATTTTAACTCGTCGATTAATTCGAGCGATTTTCAAAATCGTCGAAATCATCTAAAATTTCACTTTTTAAAACTTTACTAACTTTATTATAAATAATATAGAAATTATATTCACATCAGAAAACATTCTGATTCATTTCAAACCAAAATTTGATTATTTGCATAATTATATTATTAAATTCCATTATTAAATTAATATAAAATTCCAAATTTTTAAACTTATTGACTTTTGATTGCATCCAATAGTCCAATATTATAATTCAAATCCAAATAGGCTTAAAATATATTTTAGAAACCATATTAACGAGTCCGGAATTAACCGAAATAGCAAACACACATGTCCCATAACCACGAGTTTTACTAAATCGTTTAATTCTCTTCATCGTTTCCTTGAAAGTGCAAAATTGTGTATTCCAAAAATAACATTTCACATTCTCAAACGGACAAGTCCGGAATTAAACGAATCAGTGAAAGAAAGGGGTCATAGTCCTCGATTTTGCTGAAACGTTTAAATCGCTTCCTCATTCTTTTGAAAGCGCAAAGTGCAAAACTTCTGAATACAATTTTCATTTATTTTATAAAAATAATAATTTACATTCTCAAATGAACAAGTCCGGAATTAAGCGAATCAACAAAAGAAAAGGGTCATAATCCTCGATTTTGCTGAAACGTTTAAATCGCTTCCTTATTCTTTTGAAAACGTAATCCGTAAATTTTTGGAAACGATATTTATTTTGAAACAATTTTTAAAACACATGATTAAAACAACAACATCAGTAGCAACTTCGACAAGGAAATTGCACTTCTCAAAAGACCGTAAAAACGGACAACAAAATAAGCATCGCGGGATACCCGCTTGAAAATCCATTTTAAAATTGACGGTTACTGAAGTTAATACGTCAAAATCTCATCAAAATAATTGGCATCAAAATATAATACCAATGAATTTTCATTCATCAAAAATGTCACAAGAATCTTCTCAAAGATAGAAAGGTGTATCATACCCTAAACTTGTATTCATAACAAGTCAATGACACACGAATTCACCAATGCACAAAATTGATAAATCTTATCAATAGAAATCACGAAAATTGGTGAAGCACAAATTCTAGAAATCATCACAAGAAATCCAGAAAACACAAATTCTAGAAATCTACACAAGAAATCCAGAAAACACAAATTCGAGAAATCTACACAAGAAATCCAGAAAACACAAAGAGGGGGGGGGGGAAGGCCTATTACAAAACGGGAGTATGAAAACTCACCACACCGGTATCACAAAACGAGACGCTATCTCATGGTGGCTAACCATTAAATTTTGACACACGAATGGTCCGAAGACCGTGGGGCGCTACCCCACATATGTGAGTCGCAGCATCATACAAACGGGGTTTAGTCTCCCTCGTAGACAAAGAGACATCGCACAATCACTAGTCTAAATCATAAAAAGGGAAAGGCCTAACACAAAATGGGAGCATGAAAACTCACCAACTGGTATCACAAAACGAGACGCTATCTCATAGTGGCCAACCATTAAATTTTGACACACGAATGGTCCGAAGACCGTGGGACGCTACCCCACATATGTGATGGTGAAACATCACACAAACGCGATGGCGAAACCTCACAAGAGCGGGTTCTAGTCTCCCTTGCAGACAAAGAGACATCACATAGTTGCTAGTCTAAATCACAAAAATGATCGTCATGATCATCAAGAAGTGTCAATTACACTAAGTTAGTAAATATATGAGTTAGCTTCATGTCCCATAACCACTAGCTTAACTCAAATATTTACGAAAAACTGTAGATCTTCACTAGAAAATTGTCACAAGAGTTTTCAATCGTACAAGTCCAAGAGTGAACTGACGAAGCAAACACAAGCGTTTCATACCACTTGTTGTTCTAAGCCGTTTAATTCGATTTCTCATCCGAGTGATGTAAAGGCTTGTATATACTAGTAGATTGGAAAATAGTTTAAGTAAAGAGCTTTGTAATAAAATAGTTTTGAAATAGCCTTGTTGAAAGAGTTTTGATATTTACTACTAGTATTGAAACCTTCATGATTTCAAAGTGACAAAGCATAAAAGTGATTGTAGAAACAATTAATCACAAGAATTCACATACAAAGATGTGAATGGAATCCAAAGACATCGATACCGAATCCTTCAAAAAGTATGTTCACAAAAATCCAAAGGAAAATGTCATCAAAGTTGCTAATAAATGATAGCAACAAATCGGGGAATTAACAAGAATCGATTAAATTTGGAAACCGAATCAATTCAATAAAATTCACATTCGAAGACGTGAATAAAATCCAAAGAGTTCGATTCCAAATTCATCAAAATAGAAATACCCAAAAATTCCAGAATTAGAAGTTATCAAAGTCGACAAAAGTGATAACAACTAATCGGAAAAGAAGAATCGATTAACAATTGGAAAAACAAAGCAGAACGAGCATAAATGCATAAATGAGCTCAACAAAAAAATAAAAATCAAGTCAATGCCGAAGTCAACAATTAATGGCCACAGTCGAATACAAAACGAATCAACATAATCATCAAAGAATTCAACGGCAAACAAAGTCAGAGTCTTGGAAATCAAGGAATTAACAATTTCACAAAACCAAAGTGACCGAAGTCAAATGGAAATCAAGCCGAGGAAAACACAAAATATCAAGTTCAAAATCGCTGAGATTCGAACTAGATATGAGTGAAAATCAAAATCACTCCATTTGCAACCGATCGAGCTATTTTTCATCACAGTGTAACAGGTACACAATGACACCCATAGCATAGCACAAAAGTGGAATAAAGTCCAGAGGTCAAAATAACTTTAATTGGCCAAATTCGAATAAAATCAACATCGGCTAAATCAATACAAAGCCGAAAACACAAGAACAAAATCCTCATCATCAAAAACCCAACTTGAGTTCGCTAAGCAAACGGAGGCCGAAGCCAAAATACTTTCACGAAATCAAAATCAAATGCACATGAATAAACGTTAGGAATTCATACCTAACAATCAAAGATAATCATATACAAATATGAGAGATAAAACATCGAAAAATAGTTGTAACACATGTTCTATCTAAGTTATGTTTTATATTATGTCCATAAACCTCGCTTTGATACCAAGTTGTGACTCCCCACCTCTATACTCACGCTAGCCAAGAACACTACGGCGTAATGTTGTCAACTAGCGCGGAGAATAAGGCTGTTGAGGAGCGACCATCCGTAGTTAGGCCTTACACTAGTATTGGTTATCTCGATAGGAGTGGTATATATATTATTTCATTTTTCATCTTCGATTTATTTACTCCCATCGACATACCCCAATTCTAGTATAAAACGAACCACGATGGTTCATAATAGTTTAGGACAGTAAATATAATAATAACACAGATAATATAAATGTGGAACACAGATAAAACGGAAAGTCTTATATATACAATAACTGATGTCAGTTACAATACATGTGATACAATACATATGATACAACTACAACTGTCGACATTGGAAGTTACATATACAAGTACATTAACGTAAATAATATACATGAATATACAACATTCCATACTAAGACAACGACTACTCCAAAAAGTATGAAAAGACTTCATAGCTCTAGCAGCAACCCAAAGCAGGATATCTACAATCTGTAATAACTCGGTCTGACCCGAGTATTAAATTCAAAAGAAAATAATACACGGGTCAGTCTAATTCAAACTCAGTTATTAGTGCACAGAAGCAATAATAATTTAGTAACAAATAGAGGACAGTCCCAATAAATCTCGTCTATCCGATCCTTAAATAAAGAAATCGAATAACGATAACAGTGTTAAACAATAAATCAGCAGATTCAAATCATCAGCAAAGATAAGTGAAAAGAATATCAATGAAGATAATTTGGAAAACATCAAAATTGCCTAATCGGCAATCAACAACAAAATCATCAAATTAAACCAATCAAAATACAATTTAAATCATATTGAATTGAATAAACGAAACAGTTCAAACAATTGAAATATCAATTAAAATAACAATACGGGTAGGGATGCAGTACAAGCACGCGTGCACTGCCTCGCCACTACGGCATATGGAATACGCAAAAGTTCAATACCGTGTGGATGCAGTTCACGCTTGCATGCACTGCCTTGCCACTACAGTGATGATGTACCCAATAGATCAACGAACCAAAATCATACGAAGAATCAAATATCGATTCCACGTCCTCAACGGTCAAAGCAGACAGACATGGACAATGCGCACGTATGTACACAATGAAAATTCACAAATGAACACAAGGTCAAACCCGAATATCGAATTCAACTCAAATGAAACATACAAAGCCACGATACAAGCACAAGGTCAAACCTAATCTTTACAGACGTATTCAACACTAGTGAAACACAGATGCAAATAATTCCCGAGTAGAACCAAGGACATCAACCGGACTCAAGATTACTTAGAAGCCGGTCAAGAAAGTATACGTTGCATAGATCAAAGAAATGCATATAGGCATGTAACAGTGAAAAGAAGCAGTGCAATGATATGCACAACGCACAGCAACTACTTGGTGAAAACAAAACAGGTCAAAATCGACCCATGCACAAACTCAAATGTGCTGTACTCAACTCAAATGACCATGTGCACAAGGCAGTGGTACAAATATGAAAGCACGGCAGAATGAAGGTGTAAGAAAACAAAGATATGGCCAGAACCAAACAGCATGCACAAGGCATCAACACGTATAACAGCGATGTGCAACGGTAAGCAAATAAATGGTTCAGGTATAAGTGGGTGTGACCACAAGGTAGTGACCGCCTTTTCATGCAATACAAGTTAAAAGTGAATAAAGTTTGCTGCCACCAATTATGCAGTAATACCGACTAAGGAAATTAAAGTAATAATGCTTTCATGAATTAAGGGATGCTTGCCTATGTGGCAATCCTCTAAAGCAATTAAAGATGAACTGCCACTGCATATAGGAAATGCACTGTGAAACTGGGCAATGCAACTTGAACAATTAATTATGTGGTCTGCAACAATACCAAAGGGTCACATGCACAAAGCACCTAATCAATTTGAACACATGAACCTCAAGCTAACAGATGGAAACTTCAAAAAGTATCAAACTCGAAACAAAGACAAGTACACAAAGAATCCAAGTTTATCCAATTAAACAGTGCAGTAAATACATGCACACTTATATACATGCATGCAAGAAACAATATATATGAACTCAGTGGACTGCAAACTTCAATGGGTCGAAACTGTTGCAACATGATGCAACAGTGGACAGGGTCAATAATTGCAGAGCAAAATCAATATGACAATGATGAACCAGAGACTCCAGTAAACAGCAAGTATAATAAATAAAACATATTTCCATTTCTAAACAAAATATTTGAATTCAACAACTGCAGTTCAAAGTAAAAGTCGCCTGCAGTTCAAAATGGCATCCAACCGAATGTTCAAGGACGAAGCAAACCCCATACTCGAAGCCAACCACCAATTGATACTAATAAAGTCTAATAGCAGTTTCGAACAAAGATAAAGGAGATTCCAAAGCATTTACATGAGTCGTCAGTGAAATCCAAATGCTACATGAAACAAGCATAAGTGGAACATCAAGGTAAGCACAATTAAAACTGGCTACAACAGTAAATCACCACTAAATCAAACTATCAATGACCAGTGGACAGTGACAGTGCCGAGGTCACCAAAATCAAAGACATAAGGGCTGAAACTATTACACGAAAATGCAAAGCCCAAGACAACGAAAAAAAAATCATCATATCTGTGTAAAACAAAAGAACGAACTACGGCAAATAAAAAAAATCATCAACATCGAAACCAAATCAAACTGCCGAGCATTCACTAAGCATGAATTAGATGTGAGTAAATCAAATTACTCACCTTGGATTCGAAGTCAAACTCCATCAAAATAGAAGCAGCCGAAAAAGCAACAAGGAAGCAATCAATCGAAGCTACTCGCGATTATTCACGCGATCGAACAACATAAAGTTAGCGCTTCGCAAAAACCCTGATTGTCGAAGAGGAAGAAAAGGAAAGGCCACCATTTTTATTCTTTTCGAATATTTTGTTTTAGGGTTTGCTAATTGAAAAATGGAGAGAGGGAGGATCTGGTATACTAGACACGGCCTAAAAATAAAGAAAAGAAGTATGGCCAAAATTCAATATAATGCCCACACCCTTAACGAATATTTAAAAGAATTTAAACTTGATTTTAAAAACTCCAACAACAATTAACAACCAATATTAATCGTCAAACAACGATAATTAATTATTGTAAAACCCAAGGTTGTTGCAGTGATGATATTTATGATATTGATTCTGTTCCGCTGTTTTATATTCATCTAATTGTTGTTGTAAGCTCCGACGATGCGAATTTGATGTTGTTTTATCGGACATCGAGTTTGGGTCGTCACATATCTCAATTCAAATTTATGTTCTCACTCCATAAATTTCTTCCAACACTTTAAAAATAAACTCTTTTTATTTTTAAACACATTTCTATTTCCTGGAAATCACTTCCAGAATATACTTAAAATATTTAAAATATGATTACTAAATTCTTTAACCAAATTATACTTTTGAAATCTATAAAAGTTTCTTGAGTAACTTAAATCAAAAATTTCCTTTTTATATAAAGTTATTGTATCAGATTTTAGATTGAAATTTCCTTTTGAAAACTTAATACTATTTATCTTTAAGATAATTAAATACCATAATTTCTCAAATAAATGTTTACTTATACGTTAAATAATTAAAATAATATTTTCTTTCTAAAATATTCTAAAACACAATTTAAACTGCCAACTTATAATTTGAAAGCTTTTCTTTGAAACATACCAAATTTCCAGGAAAAATGCGCTTTCCATCCTTTAAAGATAATCTCAACTTCACTTTAAAACAATTATACCTTTCTTATAGAATTTCCCACCGGAAATCAATATTTCCAAATTTATCCACTGATAAATATACCAATTTATTTACAAACCCAATTTATAAATTTCCGTTTCTCATTTCCATTCCAATCTCAGATTCAAAACCATTTACAAATTTCAACCCAATTTCTCGAATTTAATCCCCTTAAATTCATTACCTAAAAATTCCCTTCATTTTCCTTTAATCCCAATTTACTTGTTGATATTTTTCAAATACCAAATTATATTTGTCCAACCATAACAAAGCATAGCAAGATCCGAATCAATTTATCACGGGATATCAATGAGATATATCACATATTATAAATAAAATTTCTATTTGTGAGTAATCCAGTTGGATCCCTCCAACCTGTTTCCCTACATCCGCAGATATGAGCATAAATATCGATCCAATTTGATAATAATTATCATATTCAGCTAAACAACCAATCAAACATTTAAATATTAGCTATTTATATTAACTGGTATCCAGATGTGAGTGAGATTAACTCACCTTGAGTTTCCTCGAGCGTTTAAATTTTGAATTAAATCGACCGCGATCGATTTAACCTAAAATTTGGCTAGCTTCGATCGTCTCCAAATTCGCACTACAGCGTAGATCGCATCGCTGTGATTCCGGCGCTCCTTGTTTCGTTTGAATTTGATAACGTATGCAATAGATATGAAATTTATAAGTTTTAATCACAAATTTATAAACAGATTTCTTTTTATTTACGCATAAAAATCCCAGCCACACGATATCCTGAGGATATCGAAGCCATCCACCCTATCTTCTACATCATGCGTACAACCCAGGGTTTTCAAACCCGAAGTCATCTATGACGCCCCACCTCTATACCCACGCTAGACAAGAACACTACGGTGTAATGCTGTCGACTAGCACGGAGAATAAGGCTGTTGAGGAGCGACCATCCGTGTATTGCTTTGCGCGATCACCGATACAAGCACAAAGATACCACACGGTGGCTATAATAATCTTCGGAAATAAATATAGAAATAAGCATAACACAAATCAGTCACAGATAATTCATATCACAAAGGCGGAAGAAGATATGAATATATAACTATCACATGAAAGTGTATATCAGAGTAGTGGTCAAAAAGATCCACAGTAATACAAAAGAATAGCAACACGTGCTATACAAAAGAATACAACTATGAGTCCATATCTCAAGTATATACAACAAAATAAACTACTAATCTACGTAGTTAGCCAAAAGTCAGAGAAATCAATCCCATGTGAGAAGTCAAGCTGAAGCACCTGTAACATCTCGGTTTGACCCGAGTATTATTTAATAGGAAAATAATAAACGGATCAGTCTAGCTATAAATATCAGATAACATGATGTAGAATAAAAGATATGGCATAAACATATAATATCCATAATGGCATACTACAATAAGTATGCAATTGAAACTCAACATGAGATTAATCAATATCACAAAAATCTACACAAGGATCCAAAAAGGGTTTCATACCCAAAACTTGAATTCACAACAAGTCAATGACACACGAATTCACCAATGCACAAAAATTGATAAAGTATATCAATAGAAATCACAAAAATAGGTGAAGCATAAATTCCAGAATTCAAAACACGAAATCCAGAAATCACACGAAAAGGGGGAAGGCCTATCACACGAACGGGAGCATTAAAGCTTACCTACATATGTATCACACAAACGAGAAGCTATCTCATGGTAGCTAGCCATTAATTTTTGACACACGAATGGCCCGAAGACCATGTGGAGCTACCCCACATGTGTGAGTCGAAATCACACCAAAACAAAGAGACATCGCACAATTGCTAGTCAAAATCTTAAAATGATCGTCACGATGAAAGAGAAGTGTCAATTACAGTAAGCTAGTAAATATATGAGCTTAGCTTCATGTCCCATAACCACTAGCTTAACTTAAATATTTACGAACAAATTGTAGATCTCCACTAGAAAATTATCACAAGAGATTCAATCGAACAAGTCCAAGAATTAACCAACGAAGTAAACGCAAGTGTTTCATACCACTCGTTTTACTAAGTCATTTAATTAGATTTCTCATACGAGTGAGGTAAAGGCTTGTATATACTAATAGATTGGAAAACTGTCTAAGAAAACGAGCTTTGTAATAAAATAGTGTTGAAATCATTTGAAGAAAGAGTTTTGATATTTACTACTAGTATAGAAAACCTTCATATTTTTGAAGTGACAAATCACAAAGAAGATTGTAGGAACAATCAATCACTAAAATTCACATTTGAAGACGTGAATAGAATCAAAAGAAATCGATACCGAATCCATCGAAATGGATATTCCAAGAATTCCCGAAGAAAATAAGTTATCAAAGTAAATAACAAATGATAACAACAAATGGGGAAATAACACAAATCGATTAAAGTTGGAAATTCAAACAATTAGGCGAAATAGGCAAAATTGCATCAGGTCGGTCGGCCGGCTACAGAGCTCGGTCGATCGGACCAGAAAAACAGAAATGCTCGGGGTAGCAGGTCGGTCGACCGGACCCTGAGTTCGGTCGGCCGGACCTGTAACCTGCACTTCCTAACAGAGGCTGGGAAGTGCCTGGGTAGCAGGTCGGTCGACCGGACCCTGAGTTCGGTCGGCCGGACCAGTAGCCAGCACTCCCCCAAGCCAATCTAATGAACGCCAAATTCTTCCATATTGCCATCGGTCGAGCATCAGCACTAAGGGTTTACGCCAATCGACTAACCGGCCCTATGAGCTCTTCGTTGCATCACCAAAAACACATTTGAACATCAAAGCTATGATTTTTTAATGAATTGAACCCAAAACACTAAAAATTGGAATTTTCACCAAATCAATCCAAACCAAAAGTAAATGCACACGAATAAGTGTTAGGAATTCATACCTAACAATCGAAGATAGTTATAGACTAAGATGTGAGATAAAAATCTCACCTTTGAACTCAAAAACAATGAATGAGAAGCTTGAAGACAAGGGAAGATCAACCACACTTCAATCTCAACATTAGAAGCTTGAATCTAAGCTTAAAAGAAGAACATTCCCTAATTTAGATTTAGGAAATTTCTGAAGTCAAAGAGAGAATGAGTTGGGGAAGATGAAGAGGAGGCTTACCAATGGGTTCTCTTGAATTTGGAGCTAAAGCTTGGATTTTGCAAATGAACTAGGGCTTAGGAATTCTAGTTTCCAATCTTTTCCCCCATTATTCTCTTGAACTTGAGAGAGTTAGGAAATGAGGAGTGAATGAAGAGGAGAGGGGGTTGGGACTGAGTTAGTAAGTGGTTAATGGGTTCAGCCTAAACCAAAGCCCTAACTGAAAAGTGGCAAAAATCAACTTTCTCCAAACATATCGAAGCTTATACTTAAAAAGGTCGCAAACGACATTTTGAACTCAATGGAAGGGGTCCCGAGTCCTAATTCGACCGTATGCAAAAAGTAGCTTTTCAGACTAACTTCTGTGTATCGATAAAATATTTAAATAAAATATTAAAATATATAATCGATAGATATGCGTGTTGTTACAGACTCCCCTCCTTAAAGAAATTGCGTCCTCGCAATACTTAAGAAGAAAATAAGAAGTAACAACCATAGAAGCATATCAACACAAAAGAAAATTTGAAATAGGAAGTTCACCATAAAGAGCACGAAAGAGTAAGTCCGAACGGGTTCACTCGATGAATTCCCAGGATTCCCAAGAGCAATTCTTAGGATCTGAGAACCATTGAACTTTCACAAGAAGAACATCTTTATTTCGAAGGCGCTCAACCTCCGAAGCAATGATGCGAATAGGATGCTGCTCATAAATTAAATTAGGGGAACTTCAATTTCTTACACAACACCGGGCTCAACAATAGAATCGGAATCTCGAAGACACTTTCGTAATTGAGAAACGTGAAACACGTCATGCATGGCAGAAAACTGAGCCGGTAATGATAGGCGATAAGCCATGGAACCAATACGTTCAGTGATAGTAAAGGGCCCAATATATCGAGGCGCTAACTTTCCCGATCGACTGAAACGTACAACACCTTTCATAGGTGACACACGAATGAAAACAAGATCTCCCACAGAAAATTCTAACTTCCTTCTCCGGTTATCGGCATAGGATTTTTGTCTACTCTGGGCTTCTTTCATCCTATGTCGAATAAGTTCAATCTTTTCTATGGAATCACGAATAAAATCTGGACCTAAAACCAGCTTCTCACCGGCCTCAAGCCAACAAGAAGGAGATCGGCATGGCCTTCCATAGAGTGCCTCGAAAGGTGCCATACCAATACTAGATTGGAAGCAATTATTATAGGAAAATTCAACAAGAGGAATATGATCTTCCCAGCTTCCACCGAAATCAAGCATACAAGCACGAAGAAGATCTTCAAGAGTTTGATTCACACGCTCGGTTTGTCCATCGGACTGGGGGTGATAAGCGGTGCTGAAATTAAGCTTCGTTCCTAAAGCTTTTTGAAGACTCTTCCAAAATCCACTAGTAAACAATGGATCACGATCACTAATAATAGAAGTAGGAATTCCATGCAATTTAACAATTTCTTCAATAAAAAGTTTGGCCAAAAGAGGTACGGTCCGATTGGACCAAATGGGAATAAAATGGGCGGATTTAGTAAGCCTATTGACTATAACCCATAAGCTATCATGACCCGAACGAGAACGGGGAAGGCCGTCTATAAAATCCATGGAAATTTGATCCCACTTCCAAATTGGAATTTCTAAGGGTTGCAATAACCCACCGGGCCCTAACGAGTTGGCAAGTCACGCAACACTTAACGAAGTTAGCGATGTCAAGAATCATTCCCTCCCAATAATATAGTCCCTTCATATCCACGTACCTTTTACTACTACCGAGACGAATGGTAAATTTAGAACGATGGGGATCTTCTAAAATGTCTTCTCGAAGATCACTAATATTAGGCACGATAAGGCATACCAAATTTCCAAATGCCGCCACGAGAATCAATATCAAAGTCTTTCAAACCTTCAATATCAATTCTATCCTTAAAATTTTTGCCAAGAAGAGCCAAGTCGGGATCTAGCCTTTGAGCTTCAAGAATGCGGTCTAAAAGAGAAGAATAAGCTTCAAGGCTACATAAAGCAAGAGATGAACATAAATCAGATCCACGATCTCGAATCTCACAAGTGGATAAAGTCTTGCGATCCTTTCACTCGAATATCATCATTGAAACAACTGTTTGTTGCTTACAACAAGTGCATCGATGACACGATTACCCTTACCGGAGGTATAAAGAATATCAAGATCATAAGGAGCAAGGAACTCGAGCCAATTATGAAGTTCCTTATGAGAAAATAAATATTCCAAAGATTTATGATGGCGGTGGATAACAAATTTCTCCCCCAAAAATGATGATGCCATACTCTAAAAGCGAAAACAACAGCCGCGAGCACTAGATCATAAGTGCACACCTAGTCTTGATCGGCTTTAATGATTTAGAAGCACAAGTGGTAGATCGTTCTCTTTCGCAAGAGGACGGCACCTAAACCAATATGACTAGCATTGGTACAAAATATAAAATCTTGGTTCCCCTGGGGAAACACAAGAATAAGAGTATCGGAAAGAAAGAATTTCTTTTGAATAATCTTCTTTCTTGAAAAGCTAAAACTTTCAAAATTACATTTATCTTTATGTAATAATCTTTCTAGAAAAATTTACATTTTTACAAGTCAATATATATCGTGGCTAATTGTCTCATCAAAGCGTTTAGGAAATTCCTATCGACAACGTTGATCAAACGCATCGACCAGAATTCTTAAAGCACTCAACGGGCAATACAATCACAAAATCATCTTCTATATGAATGTTTCTTAAAAACTTTTAAGAATATTCATTGCTCGTTTAAGAGCAAAATCAAATCGTACTTATAAAAAATCTTATGAAAAAGATTTACAAAATTTTAAATTTCTATTTTCATCCAAAATCAATAAATACAAAAATGAAGTTATCGAGATATTCATAGAATACTCGATTTATCAAATGGATGAAACAAGATGGGAAAACTGAATGACATAATAAGTCATTCATAAGAATCATAACGAGTGCGGAGTGCGTAAGCGGAATGATAACTCCCGCAACTCGTAGCCAAATGAAAATCGGTGGACTAGAAAGACATTAACACCACACAAAAGATTTCTTAGGTGATAATTCTAAGACAAACTCAAAATTACCAGAAAATTCTCAAACTACATGAATGAGAGAAACAACACTTTCTTCCTCATGTGGGCTTAAAGAATAAAATGATGTCATCAAGTTGGAATCAAAATCACAAAGGAGAAATAGAAATCTGCTTAACAGACTAAGAATGTCGAAGATGATTAGTTCTCACGGAAAATAGGATATGGGCTTCGCAATAAGCCAATCCTTTCCAAAAATCGATTCCGAAGCCTTAGTAAAAATCGTCTCGGACGGAAAAATCACATAAAATAATTTCGACATCAATAAAAAGCAAACTGAGTGTTGCGGATCTACCATCAGGATTCGCAATTCTCAAGGAAGACATCAATCCCAAAATTGTTTAAAGGAAAAGGATCAACAAGTTCTTTTGATATAAAATAGTGAGATGGAACCCATATCAAAAAGAACACGAACAAGAAAATCACAAAGCAAATGTCATCAAGGATTGAATGAGAAATACCTTGACCAAGAGAAGTATTGCTAGGGCTTGCACTATATTTAGCTTTCTCATGTCCTTGTTCAAAAGTTTGGGACATGCAGATAAAAGATGACCCGAGTCTTTGCAATAGCAACAATAAACGGGTTTCGGGCACTTAATTACATAATGGTCCGTGGAACCACAATTGTAGCATTGTTTACGACTGGGGGTAGGAGTCTTGTCTACCAAAGTTTCTTGTTCCACCTTTTTCTTGCTTCGAAGTATGGGGCAGGCGGATATAAGATGACCCGAACTTTTGCAATAACGGCAAAAGAGAGGATTCGGGCACTCCCTTGCATAGTGGTCCTTAGAATTACAATTGTAGCATCCTCCACGATTAGGGATTGGAATCTTTGCTACATAAGTAGTTTGCTTCACTCTCTTATTGGAGTTAAGGCTCTTGAACGTAATATGCCCCTTGGAAGTCCCAATATCACAAACACTTCCTTTACTAACCTCTCCATGAAGAAGAGTAATATCCACAAGCTAATTGAAAGAAACTTCAAGTTTCAAAGGTAGAACCATTTCCGGGTTCTTACTCAAAGCACAGATAAACTCTTGATTCTTTACAAGATCCAAAAGTTGTTGGTCAGACATGAATGCGCCATCTAGAGAAGGGCTACTGGATTGACCAGCGCTAGGACTGCTAGAATTAACCATTTCTCTTCCATTAGAAAAGAAAGAAGGAGAAAAGTTATTCTCAAAATAAATATCAACAGTCTAGATAGACAAAACACGGAATCATAAAAGAAAATAGGATAGGACAGTACGAAGACCCGAATAAAATCCTAAAGAACGACTCCTAAGATGGACTTAGGACGATGATCCTTGTTAAATTATTCTACATTGTTTCGAAGTTTGGCTCCGATACCAAGCTGTGACGCCCCACCTCTATACCCACGCTAGACAAGAACACTACGGTGTAATGCTATCGACTAGCACGGAGAATAAGGCTGTTGAGGAGCGACCATCCGTGTAATTGCTTTGCGCGAGCACCGATACAAACACAAAGCTACCACACAGTGGCTATAATAATCTTCGGAAACAAATATAGAAATAAGCATAACACAAATCAGTCACAGATAATTCATATCACAAAGGCGGAAGAAGATATGAATACATAACTATCACATGAAAGTGTATATCAGAGTAGTGGTTAAAAAGATCCACAGTAATACAAAAGAATAGCAACACGTGCTATACAAAAGAATACAACTATGAGTCCATATCTCAAGTGTATACAACAAAATAAACTACTAATCTAAGTATAGCCAAAAGTCAGAGAAATCAATCTCATGTGAGAAGTCAAGCTGAAGCACCTGTAACATCTCGGTCTGACCGGAGTATTATTTAATAAGAAAATAATAAACAGATCAATCTAGCTATAAATATCAGATAACATGATGTAGAATAAAAGATATGGCATAAACATATAGTATCCATAATGGCATACTACAATAAGTATGCAATTGAAACTCAACATGAGATTAATCAATATCACAAAAATCTACACAA
Source organism: Allium cepa (assembly GCA_030765085.1). Classification (NCBI taxonomy): domain Eukaryota; kingdom Viridiplantae; phylum Streptophyta; class Magnoliopsida; order Asparagales; family Amaryllidaceae; genus Allium; species Allium cepa. The sequence goes on along the minus strand of CM060940.1, from coordinate 249,665,095 downwards.
GGATCCAAAAAGGGTTTCATACCCAAAACTTGAATTCACAACAAGTCAATGACACACAAATTCACCAATGCACAAAAATTGATAAAGCATATCAATAGAAATCACAAAAATAGGTGAAGCATAAATTCCAGAATTCAACACACGAAATCCAGAAATCACACGAAAAGGGGGGGAGGCCTATCACACGAACGGGAGCATTAAAGCTCACCTACATATGTATCACACGAACGAGAAGCTATCTCATGGTAGCTAGCCATTAATTTTTGACACACGAATGGCCCGAAGACCATGGGGAGCTATCCCACATGTGTGAGTCGAAATCACACCGAAACAAAGAGACATCGCACAATTGCTAGTCTAAATCTTAAAATGATCGTCACGATGAAAGAGAAGTGTCAATTACAGTAAGCAAGTAAATATATGAGCTTAGCTTCATGTCCCATAACCACTAGCTTAACTTAAATATTTACGAACAAATTGTAGATCTCCACTAGAAAATTTTCACAATAGATTCTATCGAACAAGTCCAAGAATTAATCAACGAAGTAAACGCAAGCGTTTCATACCACTCGTTTTACTAAGTCGTTTAATTAGATTTCTCATACGAGTGAGGTAAAGGCTTGTATATACTAATAGATTGGAAAACGGTTTAAGAAAACGAGTTTTGTAATAAAATAGTGCAGAAATCATTTGGAGAAAGAGTTTTGATATTTACTACTGGTATAGAAAACCTTTATATTTTTAAAGTGACAAATCACAAAGAAGATTATAGGAACAATCAATCACTAAAATTCACATTTGAAGACGTGAATAGAATCCAAAGAAATCGATACCGAATCCATCGAAATGGATATTCCAAGAATTACCGAAGAAAATAAGTCATCAAAGTCAATAACAAATGATAACAACAAATGGGGAAATAACACAAATCGATTAAAGTTGGAAATTCAAACAATTAGGCGAAATAGGCAAAATTGCATCAGGTCGGTCGGCCGGCTACAGAGCTCGGTCGACCGGACCAGAAAAACAGAAATGCTCGAGGTAGCAGGTCAGTCGAACGGACCCTGAGTTCGATCGGCCAGACCTGTAACCTGCACTTCCTAACAGAGGCTGGGAAGTGCCTGGGTAGCAGGTCGGTCGACCGGACCCTGAGTTTGGTCGGCCGGACCTGTAGCCAGCACTCCCTAAGCTAATCTAATGAACGCCAAATTCTTCCATATTGCTATCGGTCGAGCATCGGCACTAAGGGTTTACGCCAATCGACTACCCGGCCCTATGCGCTCTTCGTTGCATCACCAAAAACACATTTGAACATCAAAGCTATGATTTTTAATGAATTGAACCCAAAACACTAAAAATTTGAATTTTCACCAAATCAATCTAATCCAAAAGCAAATGCACACGAATAAGTGTTAGGAATTCATACCTAACAATCGAAGATAGTTATAGACTAAGATGTGAGATAAAAATCTCACCTTTGAACCCAAAAACAATGAATGAGAAGCTTGAAAACAAGGGAAGATCAATCACACTTCAATCTCAACACTAGAAGCTTGAATCTAAGCTTAAAAGAAGAACATTCCCTAAGTTAGGTTTAGGAAATTTCTGAAGTCAAAGAGAGAATGAGTTGGGGAAGATGAAGAGAAGGCTTACCAATGGATTCTCTTGAATTTGGAGCTAAAGCTTGGATTTTGCAAATGAACTAGGGCTTAGGAATTCTAATTTCCAATCTTTTCCCCCATTATTCTCTTGAACTTGTGAGAGTTAGGAAATGAGGAGTGAATGAAGAGGAGAGGGGGTTGGGACTGAGTTAGTAAGTGGTTAATGGGTTCAGCCCAAACCAAAGCCCTAAGTGAAAAAGTGGCAAAAATCTTCTTTCTCCAAGCATATCGAAGCTTATACTTAAAAAGGTCGCAAACGGCATTTTGAACTCAATGGAAGGGGTCCCGAGTCGTAATTCGACCGTATGCAAAAAGTAGCTTTTCGGACTAACTTCTGAGTATCGATAAAATATTTAAATATATAATCGATAGATATGCGGGTTGTTACATCATCGTTCGTTCCCTACTTGTCGCGGTCGCCACCGACGACCCAACCACCACGTCGAAGCCTGCCACGTGCCGCAACCATCCTATGAACGCCATCAAACTCGAGCCTCCCCTTGCCTCTAATTTCGCATTCGAACACCGCCCCTTCCCAATTGATTTCTGGCCACCATCGACAACGATTGCGGAAACCTACCGTTGGATGCGTAGATATCGAGCCCTCTCCAATCTTCTAGTTGAAAGTTCTTGCTAAGAATGAGTGGATGTGGGGAAAAATAAGGAGAAGAGGGGAGTATTTCGGCCATTGGTTCTAATAAGTGGCGGCCGAGAATAACAAACTAGGGTTTCTGCTTATACGTATATATATACGTGTAGCCCAATTATTTTATTATTATTTTCCAAAATTTCAAATTTTACAAACGAAATCCAAATCACACGTGCCGCCTGGCGTTTATAAGGTTTTACCGCATTCCGAACACAATGGAACGTGTTCCGGAGGCTAATTCGATCATATGTGCGAGTTACGGAAATAAACGATCAATTTTAAATTAAATAGATTAAATAGTTTCTAAGCGTTTTGAGCTGACAGTGTCAAACGACAACTCTGATTGCTACGAAAATTGAAATCTGATAATAACTAACTATTATGGATCTAATGGAACTGGTTACGTTGAATTCCGAGGCTATGCCCCAGAGGGCTATTTTAACTCGTCGATTAATTCGAGCGATTTTCAAAATCGTCGAAATCATCTAAAATTTCACTTTTTAAAACTTTACTTACTTTATTATAAATCATACGGAAATTATATTCACATCAGAAAACATTCTAATTCATTTCGAACCAAAATCTGATTATTTGCGTTATTATATTATTAAATTCCATTATTAAATTAATATAAAATTCTAAAATTTTAAACTTATCGACTTTTGATTCCATCCGACAGTCCGATATTATAATTCAAATCCAAATAGACTTAAAATAAATTTTAGAAACCATATTTTATATCTATTTACCCCAGATTCACTAATTATCCCAATTCCAAATGTTTAATTATTATTATTCAATTTCTATTGAATTGCCATATTTGAAATTATAGCTCAGTTCATTGATTGACCCAAAATCTTCTTATTTCAAATCAAATTAAAATTCACATTCAACATTTAAAATGAATTAAATGTTCAAATTTAACGACCAAAATTCTGGGTCGTTACACTTATTGTCTTGTTCCTCTACTTCTTCTTATCTCTCTCTAATATCTGGATAGGCTTCCTAACTATAGTCATGTTTGGTTCCACTACTATATCCTCTAATATAGTCGATGCTAGAGTAGTGTCTAGATCCCAAACACACTTCCTTGGACGAGATACATGGAAAAAATCATGGTCACCTGTCAAACTGCTTAGTAACTCAATTGCAACGACCGTAAGTTTTGATAATTGAACCTATTAAATGAAATAAGATTTCGAAATTTAATATTGTGAGAATTAAAAATTTTGAATTATTAATGAGAAAATAATTAGAATATAATTTAATTTTTATTTCCTGGATGTGATTGACAACTATTTTATTGTAATTTCAATCAAATGACTTAATTGTAAAGTTAATTTGGTTATAATTGTAAATAACGGAAATCAATGTCAATTTAATAAAATTAAATATTGTAGTTAATATGAGTTAAGATGATAACCATAGAATATGAATGTAATAAAATGTAAACTAATATTAATTATACTCATAAGGTAATAGTTAATTCAATAATAAGAGTGAAAATCAAAATAAAAAAAATTGTTCAAATTTTAAACTAAAACGAATGGATTTATTACAGTTGTAAATGAAAGCTGAAATTAGTGTAATATATAAATATTGAATTTGGCATGGAATTTTTTTTGAAAGATTATAAATTGCTATGTAATCAAGAATGATGAAAATTTTTAACTTTTAATTTTGAATTTAAAGGTGATTAAATTTATTTTAAAATAATAATTTATTTAATTAACGTGAAAATTAGCCATTTTGGCCACTCTCTCGGATTTTGACGATAGTTTCATCGGATCCATAACAGTGAATTATTGTATGATTCAAGTTTCATAGCGATCAGAGTTGTCATGTTATCGTGCGGTCTTAAAACGCGTAGAAATCTATTAAATGAATTTAATTAATATAATTTGATTGAAAATAGTTCATTAAGTTTAAAAATATCGAAAACATATATTTTGATATATGAGATAACCTACTTCCGTTTCATAAAACGAAATGGGCTTTTCAGATCGTTGTTATCGTTTCGACCTTATTCATATGTCTATAATTTCGTATCCGTCTGTCTTTATAAATAGTTTTTCAAAAAACTTAGCTGTCTAATCCATATTTTTGTACGTATCTGTTCAATTTTCTCCTTCTTCCTTCCCAATGGTAGAAACCCTAATTTCAATCAAACCCTGGTTCCCACATTAAAAAATCAAATTAAGAATTTAAGCTCTACAAACTATATCAAATTATATATCATTGGAAATCTCTCGACGAGCGTAATCTCTCTCTATAATTTATTTTTCTATTTGATGCATCGTTTAGCTAGAAATTGTTGGAGAAGCCTCAACCGTCCATATCAGTGTTTTCTTTTCAACGGTGGATCATCGTCCGATCGACGATCGGGAAGTGTTGCGTCGCAGTGGGCATCAAGATTTTTCCAACCATGGCCTTCGTTCGCCTCAAAGATGGCTAGAATCACTTGGAATGGCGTAGATATAGCACGCTGGTGTTGCAGCATTCATGGAGGCGTGGGGTCGCGAGCTCCATCTAGAGGCGAATTAGGATGGCGAAGATATTGACGGGCTTCGATCAAGCAATCTAGGCTCGTAGGCGACGTGGCAGTGCAAAAGATCGTGGCAACTAGGGTTCAACTATGTGCGTTGATTTGGAACGAGGGTTTAGAGCAGTGAATAATTACTGAATTATCCCTATTTTTTTTTATTTAAAATTTAAAATTAAATGTTCTAACTATCGTAACTTCTACATACGAATTCGGATTTAGGTGCAGCTTGTTATGTTGGGATAGTATCGAAATTTTGGACAATATGGAACAAGTTTGGCAGAATTCTGAGACTGTTAAATTTTTGGGCTTTATTTGAATTTTAAATCAATGAAAAGTCAAAGGTGAGTGATTTAACCTTATCACAAATAGTAGATCATCTTATGCTAGTTAAATTAATTTATGATGCGATAAGAATATTATTGATTGTTGTTTGGTACTTTAATTTGAATTTATATTGATTAAGTTGCTATTTTAAATTGATTTTGAATTTAAACTGTTAGTTAAATACCTGATAATGATAACCAGTTAATTGTTCTAATTTATGTGTTGATTTGAATGATGATTGTGATGGATGCTTAATAATTGGCATTTTGGATGATTTGATTTTATGTTTATTTTATATGTTGTTGTCACACTATAAGTTCCCTTAGTTATTGTGAGGAAAATCATTATGGGTTGAAATGATACATACCCGAACACTTTTATAGGTTAGAAGAAAATCATTATGGGTTGAAATGATAAACCCAAGCGATTTTATGGATTTGGAAAATTATGATTCGAGATATGGGTTGAAATGATATATATCTTGAAATTTAAATTTATTACGGGTTGAAATGATATATATCCATATCACTTGACCAGAGGGCAGAAAATTTTATACGGACATCATTTGTCGGTTTTAAATTATTTTCTAAAATTATAAAGCATGATTGATTTAAGAAATTTGATTTTTAAATTTAATTTAATGATTTATCTAAAAATTATTTTTTGAAAATAAACTATTTTATATGTTTAAACTTTAAAATTATAAACTAATATATGATTTTAAATGTAATTTGAAGATTTAACATAAAACTTTATTTAATTATAAATATATAATTTAAATAATTTAAAATTTTAACTTAATAAAATATTTAATATAGTTGTAACATTATAAATTTAATTTAACTTAATATAATAGATTTTTTTTTATTTGGTATAACAAATTAATTTATTTAATATAATAAATTTAGTCTTAATATAATATAATAAATTCAATTTTAATTATAGTAAATATAGTTTTACTTTAATATAACAAATACAAAGTTTATAAAATAACTTTGGTAAATAAAAATTTAATGTAATAAAATAAGATATAATAAAATATATAACATAGGTTTAAAGATTTATTTAGAAATTAAATTTAATATGATGAATATAGATTTTTTAATAACTTTAATAAATAAAAGATTTGGAAAGATAAATTAAGATCAAATGTTAACTAAACCTGTTTTAAAGATTGAATTCAAATAAGTTTTATTTAAAACTTATTTATTTATAAGATTTCCAAACGACGTGATTTTATTATCGAATGACTCAATTTGACAAGAATTGTTAGGTTAAGTGTTTCAAAGATATAATATAATTGAAGTTAAATATTTTGGTATTGATTAAATTTGTAACTTGAGATTTACTGAAATGTTTTATGAAATGGCCACGGTGTGAAATAAGCATTTGGTTGTTAAAGTAACCAGAATCGAATACTGTCATACTCTCTACCAATATCGAAAACCAGTTTAACAATTATGCACATGGTGAAGAAATCCAAAATGAAGTAGGATGATTTGGCAAAGGCTAGTGGAATGAAGTGAAAGAACGATGATGGATAACCTTGACTTTCGGGTCATAATTAAAGTGACTAAAACAGAGCTATACCGGGCCAAGTGGGATCGCTCCTCCTATCGAGCATGTTTCTTCGAAACCATATCCATTGCTTTGTGATTTGATTGGTGGTCACCCCCAATTTGATTATGGGAGTGTGTTTCAAAGTGGACGATAGTAGCGGTTATGCGTTACAACCAATCCAGGAGTGTAAAGCGGTAGAATCCTACCCTGGGCATTGCCGCGCGTCCCATGTCATATTTATCCTGATCGAGCCCATCACGACTTTGGTTTGTATCGCACCTATGGAGTGCTCCCTAAGTATCCCACCGGTTTGGTAGAGCTTACAATAGTTGCATAGACTAGGGTATTTATATAAAAATTGTTAAGGGGGTATGGATGACGCTTAACACTATTTTAACACTTTACTCTACTGTAGACATATTATAATAGCATATTGTATTATATATGTAGATAGTTTAACAGATCCTTAGGAGATGGAATCCCGAACATCTCTTAAGTTATTGCATGCACGGTAGACACGGGACAGGAGATGAAAAATCCCATAAACATCTTTGAAGCTGTTACACTCGTATTTTACTTATTATTGATTTAACGTACATATGATCTTTTAGTTCCGACGCAAGTGTTTTGTCTTTCATTACGCTCGGGTCGGTCTGAGCTTTTCAGTGTATTCGAGACTGTCTTATTTTTGGTGGGTGAAGATAGAGATTGGTCTACTATTTATTATATGTTGTCCACCGCATCATGTTGTTCCGCTGCATTATCTTGTTACCTGGTGTATATATAACCCTGATTGTATTGTAAAATTGTAATCAACTGTACTTGTAAAATAGCTTCATGAACTGTTTAATTAATTATTATATTTTGTCATCCGCTGTGAGAGTCTGTTTTTTTTCTTTCCTTTCTCTTATTTTCTTATTTACCCCATTAACAATCCTCTTTTTTGAATGGTTTGGGATGACATGTGTGGGTTATTATCGATTTAAAGCATTGAAAAAGGTGGATCGTTATAGTTGGCATCAGAGCTTTGGTTTAGCGATAGCCTTAGCTTTGTGGGTTTGACTTGATAGGGTAGTAATACCTTACGATGAGTTGTTTGAGCATATACATATGAGAGGGCATAATTATTAATGTTATATAAAAATGTTTTTATATTGTGTTAATTTGTTTTGTTAAGTATTTATGAATTTTAGTCAGTACATTGGACGCTATGGCATCGGTAGGGATTTCTAACACTTAATAGGGCAGACCGACACAATATTGTTTTTGATATAGGTAAATGAAATAATGTTATCTAGTATTATATTTTTTTATATAAAAGAATAATTTTCATAAATTTATATATTTGTATGTAACATTATTGTTTATTAGGAAGTGAAATTTTACAAATAAAGTAAATATGAATTGGAAATTTGAGAATTAAGTTCTGAAATAGGTTTTCAAAGAATTTGGAATATAATATTAGTATTATTTGGAAGTATTTTCAGATAGAAACATTTTCAATATGATTTAGAAGAAATGTTTTAAAAGGGATTTTAAAGAAAAATAAGTACTGTTCTATTCTGCTCTTCTACCATTGGAAATAGCTTCGGTGATGACCGCGGCATCATCGACCTTCATTTTCGAGTTTCGAAGTGGGAAGAGCACTGTAGTTGCCTTACTACACACTTTTTTTGATAAACAAATTTAAATTTTATTTTCTTAAGTATAATTTGATATATATATATATATATATATAAAAGATATGAATATATGAATTATTTCAAGATAATTTGTAATGAACTCGATATTTAGTTCTTAAGTTCCTGTTGTATTAATGATTTTCAGTCGTAGAAATAAAGTCAAATTTTAATAGTTGGAAGCTTCTAAAATGAGAAATAATAAATTAAAAGCTAAGTGTTAATGAAACTGTAAAGAAATTAAATATTTGTCGCTTGTAAATTAAATATAATGAAAATTAAGAAGATGTAAATTGTTGAAGCATTTTTTGTTAACTAAACTGAATAAGATAAATATGTATAACATTCAATTGCATTCTAAAAACATGTATAAAACTTACCAAAAATGTTTAAAGTTGAAATATTAAATAAGAATATATAGTAGAATATTATACAAGAATGCTTCAAAAATGAACTTGTGTCTATAAATAAATAATTAAAATTTAAGTTATATAAGAATACTAGAAACTTACATTAATGTTTTGAAGTTATCTAATTAAAGTGAATAGTAAAATTTAATACTATGTAAAGAAAGTGATTATAACTTCAGAAAATCTTGAAATGATTCATAGATAGATTAAACATTCAATGATAACTTATAAGACAGGATGAATGTAAATTAAGAAGCTAAGAAACTTAGTTTGAATAATTATTGATGAATATTAATATTAAAATGCAAATAAAGTTATATGATGAATGTGAAATAAACTGCAATGAAATGTACGTAATACTCTAAAAATGGATTCATTGAAGATTTCAAATATTGAACGAGAAATAAATTGTGTAAATAATGAAGGTAAATTAATAAAAGATAATCATTGTATTAATGAATGAAAATAAATGGAAAGTAAACAATGTGGGAAGGAGCCAATCGAATAAACTTAAATAATATTAAATCCTATGTTCTTTGGCCGATGGGAATCAGGGGAGTGATGCTTCAAATTGTTTAATGATGTATGAATAATCTATTAAGTGATTTTCTAAGGCTGTTGAGCATATGATACACTAGATAGTTTATTTATCACCCTTTTATGATTAAAAGTTTCTGAACCTGGACAAACCTTTAGTTTTGGTAGCTATAAGTGTTTGATGGATTTTTTGGTTACATAAGATGGTTGTACTTACTTTTTATTTGTATATGATGATTATATATTGTATTTGCTTGTGCTATTAATTAAAACAACTAATATATTACTCTTTTACATAAATTTTTAACTCTTTGGTTTATATAAGTGAAATACAATTTTATGGAAGCAATAGCTACTACTTTTGGTTTCGTAAATAAAGTTTGATTGCCTGACAAATAGGTACTTTTTTGGCTTACGGTTTTGGAACAATGTTTTATGGTCTTTCCCATGGTTGGGGTATTTGATTATTGAAATATGATACATATATATATATATATTGAAATAATTGATATTATTATTTTTTCGGACCTCTCGTGCAAAAAAATAATCTGTCGAAATTTTCATTAACTTAGGACATAGAAAATTTGTGAAAGTGAAAATATTTTTAAACTTTTATTAATCTTGGATAGGAAAGATTTAATTGTTTATAAGTTATATTTTATTTAAAGTACCTAATTATGTAAGTTTAAAGTGTTTATAAATTGACTATTCTAAATTAAAATATATTAGTTTCTTAGTCCCTTGTAGCGAATCGGAATTTTCGACCCTCGAAAATCGACATCAATACGTTCACTGTATAGCATGCCGAATATTCAAGTGCTGGAAATACCGATTGCTAGGGGTAAAGAAGAAAAGGGACAGAAAAAGGGAAATAGTAACACAGAATCTCAAAATCGTAGTATATAATAATAGATCTTTATACAAAGAAACTGCAATTGTAATATACATACAATCATTAGAGTACAACAATCAACAAATCAATCTGGACAGTTATAATAAATTGTCCTCACAAGTGCTGAATATACGGCATACACACACAGTGTAATATAATCAAGTACGTGGAATATACCTAAGACTCCTCTAACTCGTCTTCTGAGCTCTATAGCATCCTAACCTGAATCTGTATTACTCGGTCTGAACCTAGCGTTATAATAAAATAACATCAAGATAAGTCTGGAAAACCAGCATGGAAAAACACACTTAATTTGAATTATTACTGTTATCCAAATTCCTTTAAAAACAAAGGTATCTCATAAGACCACGCCATACATAAATACTATGGGATTTTACCTTACGATGACCAAAACATTTTTTATCAAAATCATCTGATATTATAATAGTGTCTGTAGAAAATAAACTATAAAATATCTGAAATGCTTCACCTCACGTTTCAGCATAGTTGGGCACATCTAAAACCGAACATGCTTGTAGTGGATATTAGATTGCATATAATGATAGGGCTATAGAGGTACCGTTCGCTACAGTACACCTCTAGAAAAATGTACCAAGATTGAACTTATCAATCCCTGCCAACGCAAGACCGGCCTGCCACTTACAAGATATTACTACATATGATCACCACCAATGGGCACCGAAATGCATACAAGTGAAAGTGACGATAGATGTTGTAACAACCCGCATATTTATCGATTTTATACTTAAATATTTTATTTAAATATTTCATCATTAGTCGGATTTTTGTCCGAAAAACTACTTTTTGCATACGGTCAAATCGGGAGTCGAGACCCCTTCCACTGAGTTCAAAATGCCATTTGCAACCTTTTTGAGTATAAACATTGATATGTTTGGAGCTAGCTAAAAATTTGACCTTTTTCACTTCGGGTTTGGGTTTGGGTTGAGCCCAATGTTCTAACTTAATACCCCAAACTGAAACCCCCTCTTCATTCACTCCCTCTTCCTCTACTTTTCAGTTCTAAAGTGATTAATGGTGAGTGGAGTGGGAAACTAAAACTCAAGCCCTAGTTTTCTATTTGCAAATCAACTTCTAGCTCAAAATTCAAGAGAACCCATTGGTAAGCCTTCTCTTCACCTTCTCCAACTCGTTCTCTCTTGAATTTCAGAAATTCCTAAACCTAACTTTGGGAATATTCTTCTTTTGAGCATAGATTCAAGCTCATTTGGGTTGCGTTGAAGAGTGGTTGATTCTCCCTTTGTTTTCAAGCCTCTTTTACATTGATTTTGTGAAAAGGTGATATTTTTATCTCACATCTAGGTCTATAACTATCTTTGAACGTTGGGTATGAATTCCTAACAATTATTCATGTGTATTTGCTTTTGGTTTGGATTAATTTGGTTTATATTCCAACTTTTGGTGTTTTGAAAGCAAATTCTATGGAAATCCTCTATGGATATTTGAATAAGTTTTTGGTGGTGCATCGAAGAGCCTATAGGGCTGGGTTGTCGATCGGCGTAATCCCTTGGTGCCCGAGGCTCGTCCGGTTGCGAAATGGGAAGAGTTTCTTCTTCCGTTGATAGGCAGGGAAAAGTGCCTTAGCTCCAGTCAGTCGACTGGACTTCTTGGTCAGTCGACTGGCTGAAGCTAATAAGCAGGGTGAAGGTTTCCTGCAGAGTCCTTGGGGCTCTGTTTACTGCAGTCAGTCGACTGACCCACTGAGTTCAGTCGACTGACCAGTATCCCGCATATTTTCAGGGACTGTGATCAGTCGACTGAACTCATTGAGCCAGTCGACTGACCTGCTCTTATATGCCTATTATGCCTATTTTGCATATTTGGGTTGTGATTCCAGTTTTTATCGATTCGTTTTGATTCCCAATTGATGCTATCAATTTTTCGACTTTGATGACTTCTAATATGGAATTCTTGGAAATATCCATTTTGATGGATTTGATATCGATTTCTTTGGAATTAATTCACGTCTTCGTATACGAATTTTGGTGATTGATTGTTTCTACAATCATTTTTGTGCTTTGTCACTTTAAAATACAAAGGTTTCTATACTAGTAGTAAATATTCAAACTCTTTATCAAAGATTATTTAAACTCTATTTTCAATATCAAACTCGTTTACAAAACCGTTTTCCAACCTATTAGTATATATACAAGCCTTTACCTCACTCGTATGAGAAATCTAATTAAACGGGTTAGTAAAACGAGTGGTATGAAACGCTTGCGTTTACTTCGTCGGTTAATTCTTGGACTTGTTCGATTGAATCTCTTGTGACAATTTTCTAGTGGAGATCTACAATTTGTTCGTAAATATTTAGCTAGTGGTTATGGGACATGATGCTAAGCTCATATATTTACTAGGTTACTGTAATTGACACTTCTTGATGATCATAACGATCATTTTTGATGATTTAGACTAGCAATGTGGAATGTCTCTTTGTCTGCGAGGGAGACTAACCCCGTTTTGTGGAGTTTCGTCTCAAATTGGTGGGGTAGCAACCCATGGTCCCCGGGCCATTTGTGGAGCTTCGGCTCAATTTGTGATGGTTAGCAACCATGGAATTAGCTTTCCGTTTGGGATACAGGTGTTGGTGAGATTTATGCTCCCGTTTGTGATAGGCCTTCCCCCTTTTTGTGATTTCTGGATTTCTATTGATGATTTCTAGGATTTGTGCTTCACCAATTTTTTTGATTTTCATTGATAAGTTTTATCAATATTTGTGCATTGGTGAATTTGTGTGTCATTGACTTCTGTGATTGACATTGATATAATTGTCAATATTTATGGTTTGGTGAATGAAATAAGGAGTATGACATTCCTTTTGATCTTTGAGAAGATTTTTGTGATATTGATTAATCTCTTGTTGATTTTCAATTACTTATTTATCACAGTTTGGCATTGTGATTATTATACGTTTAGACATATCTCTTATTCTAAATCGTTTCATCTGATATTTATAGCTAGACTGATCCATTTATTATTTTCTTATTGAATAATACTCGGGTCAGACTGAGATTTTACAGGTGCTTCTGCTTGACTTCTCATCCAAGATCATTACCTTAACTTTTGGCTAACTAGGTAGATTAGTAATTTTTGTTGTATACACTTGAGATATAGACTCATGGTTGTACCCATATTCTTTTGTATAGCACTGATAGTTATTTCTTTTGTGATAGTGTGGATCTTGTTGGCCACTACTCTGATGAACACTTTTATGTGTTATATATATTCATATCTATTTCCGCCTTAGTGATGTGAATTATCTGTGACTGATTTATGTTATGTTTATTTCTATATTTGTGTCCGAAGATTACATATAGCCACTGTGTAGTAGCTTTGAGTTTGTGTCGGCATGTCGGATTTCCTCTTGAGATGAAAAGTTATACTTTTATCTGGCATATCGGTACTCGCACAAAGCAATTATACAGATGGTCGCTCCTCAACAGCCTTATTCTCCATGCTAATTGACGGCATTACCCCGTAGTGTCCTTGGCTTGCGTGGCTATAGAGGTGGGGCGTCACAGCTTGGTATCAGAGCCAAACTTCGGAACAATGTAGAATAATTTAACAAGGATCACCGTCCTAAGTCCATCTTAGGAGTCGTGCCTTAGGATTTAATTCGTCTCTTCGTACCGTTCTATCCTATTTTCTTTTATGATTCCTTGTTTTATTTATCAAGGATTGCTTGATATTCATTTGGTGAATAACCTTTTCCTTCTTCTTTCTTTCTTTCTTAAGGAAGGGAAATGGTTAGACCAGGCCGTCCCAGCGCCGGCCAATCTAGTGCTACTCCCCAAGATGGAGTTTTTATGTCTGCCCAGCAGCTTCTTGATTAAGTTAAGAATTCTCAAGCAGCTGGATCTAATTCGGAACCAACTCATCCTAAGTATGGTTTTGCACGCTTGTGCAACAATTATACCAACTTGGGTGGGAAACCATTCAAGGGTTCTGAAACTATTATTGAAGTCCATACTTGGCTGAGATCATGCGATCGAATCTTTTCTCGCATGAATCTTATTGATCTTCACCGAGTTCAGGTGGCTTCTATTATTCTCCAAGAAAGAGCATTGGACTGGTACGAACTTCTTATTTTTGAAATTAATGAAACGGATCTCACCTGGGAGCAATTCCGGGCACGTTTCGAATTAAAGTTTGTGCCAAAAGCCGAGAAGGTGACTTTGGCTCGCCGTTTTATTGACCTTGTTAAAGGTGAATCTTCCGTGACTGACTATGTCGCGTCTTTTGAATCTCTCTCTAAATACGGGGTGGAATATATTAACACCCCATTGAAGAAAAATCAGAGATTTGTCTATGGCTTGAACAAGAGTCTTAAGAAGCCATTACTTCTAAAATTAGAAGTTTCTTTCGACCAACTCATTGATATCGCTCTTCGTCTTGAAGAGGCGGATAGGGAAACTAATGTTGAAGTGGTGGGTTCCAAACCAAACTTCAACAACAACAAGAAAAGGCTTAACAAATTCAAAGGTCCTTGTCCCAACAAAAAGGGGAAGCAAGCAACCCCTGTGGGAAATACTTCTTCCTTTGGTCATGGAGAATGCTATAATTGTGGTTCAATGGACCATTATTCAAATAAGTGTTCGAAGCCCCCTCTTGTCGCTACTGCAAAAGTCCCGGCCATGTTATATCTTCATGCCCCAAGCTTGAGGGCAAGAAGGAGGGAAAGTTAAATGTTTCTCAAGCCCCTGGCAATGCATCTCGCAATCAAAGTATGTCTCATTCTATCCTTGATGGCATTATTATATTTCGTGAACAACCTATTTGAGTTCTTTTTGATATGGGTGCATCCCATTCTTTTATTTCAAAAGAACTTGTTGATACTTTTTCTTTAAGTGTTGTTGCTTTAATGACTTCTTTGAGAATTTTGAATCCAGTTGGTGGATCCGCAACTCTTAGTTTGCTTTGTAAAGATGTCGAGATTATTTTGTGCGATTTTCCTTTCCCGATTTGCATGTCATGCGTTACTTAGGATTGGCTTGACCATTATGAAGCTCATATCCTATGTCCTATGTCCTGAGCGGACTATTCATCTTCGACATCCTCGATCTGTTAAGCAGATTTCTATTATTCTCAAAGATTTGGATTCCACTTTATCTGCATCTTTATATTCTTTAAATCCTCGTGATGATGATGATGATGAGGAAGACGACATTTCCCTTATACATGTTGTTCATGAATTTTCCGACATATTTGAGCCCGTTTTAGGATCACCACCTAAGCGAGCAATTGAGTTCAGAATTAATCTTACCCCTGGAGCTCAACCTATTACTTGTCCTCCTTATTGTTTATCCAATAAAGAAAATGAGGAGATGCGCATAGAATTATCCGATTTGGAAACGAAGCAATTTATTCGCTCTAGTTCCTCGCCTTGGGGAGCTTCAGCTATTTTCGTGAAGAAATCCGATGGAACAATTAGGCTTTGCGTTGACTACCGCAAGCTTAATGATCTTACTATCAAGAACAAATATCCTTTACCTCGGATTGATGATCTATTCGATCAACTTAGTGGTGCTAAAGTCTTTACACAATTGGACTTGGCAACCGGTTTTCATCAGCTTCGTATTGCAGAGGATAGCATTCCTTTGACATCGTTCCGTACTCAATATGGATCTTATGAATGGCTTGTTATGCCATTTAGGTTAACGAATGCTCCGGCTTATTTCGTTGACCTAATGAATCGAGTTTTCAAAGACTTCCTCGATCGATTTGTTCTCATCTTTATTGATGATATTCTTGTGTATTCAAAAACCGAGGAGGAGCATGAAAAACATCTTCGGATTGTGATGGAAACTCTTTGGAGTAATCAATTAAAGGCAAAGTTTTCTAAATGCCACTTTTGGGAATCTCGTGTGAAGTTTCTCGGTCATATTATTTCCGAATCCGGAATTTCCGTGGATCCTTCAAAGATTGAAGCGATTCAAGATTGGAAAAGACCGGAGAGTGTGACAGAGATTCGTAGTTTTCTTGGATTGGCGGGTTATTACCGTCGTTTTATCAAAGACTTTTCTAAGATTGTCGTGCCTGTCACTAGCTTAACGAGGAAAGGTTTTTAATACATTTGGTCGGACAAATGTGAGACTTCTTTTCAGAGGTTAAAAGAACTCCTTTCCGACGCTCCTATTCTTGTTATTCTCGAAGGGAACCTAGATTTTATTGTTTATACCGATGCTAGTCGCGTTGTTTTGGGTTCCGTGCTTATTCAAAATGAACGTGTTATTGCTTATGCTTCTAGGCAATTGAAGCCAGCCGAGACTAGATATGCCACTCATGATTTAGAGCTCGCGTCTTTTGTTTTCGCCCTTCGGATTTGGCGTCATTATCTTTTAGGAGAGAAATATTTTCTTTATACTGATCATAAGTCTTTGAAGTATTTATTCTCTCAGAAGGAACTTAATTTGCGTCAACAGCGTTGGCTCGAGTTCCTTGCACCTTATGATCTTGACATCCTTTATACTCCCGGAAAGGGAAATCGCGTCGTCGATGCACTTAGTCGCAAGCAACAAGCGGTTGTTTCTATGATGATATCCGAATGGAATGATGTCGAGGTTTTATCTACTTGTGAAATTCGATATCGTGTGTCCGATTTATGTTCATCTCTTGTTTTGTGTAGCCTTGAGGCTCATCCTTCTCTTTTAGACCGCATTCTTGAAGCACAATGACTAGATCCCGAATTGGCTCTTCTTGGCAAAATATTAAGGATAAGATTGATATTGAAGGTTTGAGAGACTTTGATATCGATTCTCGTGGCGGCATTCGAAAATTTAGTAGACTTATCGTGCCAAATATTAGTGATCTTCGTAAAGATATTTTAGAAGATTCTCGTCGTTCTATATTTAACATTCATCCCGGTAGTAGTAAAATGTACGCGGATATGAAGCGACTTTATTATTGGGAGGGAATGAAATTTGATATTGCTAACTTTGTTAAGTGTTGCATGACTTTCCAACTTGTCAAGGCCGAACATCAAAGGCCCGGTGGGTTATTGCAACCTTTAGAAATTCCAATTTGGAAGTGGGACCGAATTTCTATAGATTTTATTGACGGCCTTCCCCGTTCTCGTTCGAGGCACGATAGCTTATGGGTTATAGTTGATAGACTCACTAAATCCGCCCATTTTATTCCCGTTCGGTCCAATCGAACCGTCCCTTTCTTAGCCATGTTTTTATCAAAGAAATTGTAAAATTACATGGAGTTCCTACTTCTATTGTTTGTGATCATGATCTATTGTTTACTAGTGGATTTTGAAAGAGTCTTCAAAAGGCTTTAGGAACGAAGCTTAATTTTAGCACCGCTTATCACCCCCAGTCCGATGGACAAACTGAGCGTTTGAATAGAACTCTTGAAGATCTTCTTCGTGCATGTGTTCTTGATTTTGGAGGAAGTTGGGAAGATCATATTTCTCTTGTTGAGTTTTCCTATAATAATAGCTTCCAATCTAGTATTGGTATGGCACTTTTCGAGGTACTCTATGGAAGGCCATGCCGATCTCCTTCTTGTTGGATTAAGGCTGGTGAGAAGCTGGTTTTAGGTCCAGATTTTATTCGTGATTCCACAGAAAAGATTGACCTTATTCGTCATAGGACGAAAGAAGCCCAGAGTAGACAAAGATCCTATGCCGATACCCGGAGAAGGAAATTAGAATTTTCTGTGGGAGATTTTGTGTTTGTTCGTGTTTCACCTATGAAGGGTGTTTTGCGTTTCAGTCGATCGGGAAAGTTAGCACCTCGATATATTGGTCCGTTTCCTATCACTGAAGTATTAGTTCCGTGGCATATCGCCTTTTATTACCGGCTCAATTTTCTGCTATTCATAACGTGTTTCACGTTTCTCAATTACGGAAATGCCTTCGAGATTCCGATTCCATTCTTGAGCCCGGTATTATGGAAGAAAGTGAAGTTTCACCTAATTTTACTTATGAGCAACATCCTATTCGTATTATTGCTTCGGAGGTCAAGCGCCTTCGAAATAAAGATGTTTCGCTTTTTAAGGTTCAATGGTCCGCGAATCCTAAGGATTGCTATTGGGAATCTAGAGAATTCATCGAGCGAACACATCCGGACTTACTTACTCATGCTCTTTGAGGTGAACTTCTTATTTCAGATTTCTTTTGTGTTAAATGCCTTTATGGTTGTTACTTTATGTTTCCATCTTATATATTGCGAGGACGCAATTTCTTTAAGGAGGAGAGTCTGTAACAACCCGCATATTTATCGATCTTATACTTAAATATTTTATTTAAATATTTCATCATTAGTCGGATTTTTGCCCGAAAAGCTACTTTTTGCATACGATCAAATTGGGACTCGAGACCCCTTCCACTGCGTTCAAAATGTCATTTGCAACCTTTTTGAGTATAAACATTGATATGTTTAGAGCTAGCTAAAAATTTGACCTTTTTCACTTCGGGTTTGGGTTTGGGTTGAGCCCAATGTTCTAACTTAATACCCCAAAATGAAACCCCCTCTTCATTCACTCCCTCTTCCTCTACTTTTCAGTTCTAAAGAGATTAATGGTGAGTGGAGTGGGAAACTAAAACTCAAGCCCTAGTTTTCTATTTGCAAATCAACTTCTAGTTCCAAATTCAAGAAAACCCATTGGTAAGCCTTCTCTTCACCTTCTCCAACTCCTTCTCTCTTGAATTTCAGAAATTTTTAAACCTAACTTTGAGAATGTTCTTCTTTTGAGCGTAGATTCAAGCTCATTTGGGTTGTGTTGAAGAGGGGTTGATTCTCCCTTTGTTTTCAAGCCTCTTCTACATTGATTTTGTGAAAAGGTGAGATTTTTATCTAACATCTAGGTCTATAACTATCTTTGAACATTGGGTATGAATTCCTAACAATTATTCATGTGCATTTGCTTTTGGTTTGGATTAATTTGGTTTATATTCCAACTTTTGGTGTTTTAAAAGGAAATTCTACGGAAATCCTTCAATGGATATTTGAATAAGTTTTACAGATGCATCGAAGAGCCTATAGGGCTGGGTTGCCGATCGGCATAATCCCTTAGTGTCCGAGGCTCGTCCGGTCCGTTGATAGGCATGAAAAACTGCCTTAGCTCCAGTCTGTCGACTGTACTTCTTGGTCAGTCGACTGGCTGAAGCTAATAAGCAGGGTGAAGGTGTCCTATAGAGCCTTAGGGGCTCTATTTAATGCAGTCAATCGATTGACCCACTGAGTTCAGTCGACTGACCAGTATCCCGCATATTTTCAGGGACTGTGATCAGTCGATTGAACTCATTGAGCCAGTCGACTGACCTGCTCTTAAATGCCTATTGTGCCTATTTTGCCTATTTGGGTTGTGATTCCAGTTTTTATCGATTCGTTTTGATTCCTAATTGATGCTATCAATTTTTCGACTTTGATGACTTATAATATGGAATTCTTGGAAATATACATTTTGATGGATTTGATATCGATTTCTTTGGAATTAGTTCACGTCTTCGTATGTGAATTTTGGTGACTAATTGTTTCTACAATCATTTTTGTGCTTTGTCACTTTAAAATGCAAAGGTTTCTATACTAGTAGTAAATATTCAAACTCTTTATCAAAGATTATTTAAACTCTATTTTCAATATCAAACTCGTTTATAAAACCGGTTTCCAACCTATTAGTATATACAAGCCTTTACCTCACTCGTATGAGAAATCTAATGTAACGGCTTAGTAAAACTAGTGGTATGAAACGCTTGCGTTTACTTCATCGGTTAATTCTTGGACTTGTTCGATTGAATCTCTTGTGATAATTTTCTAGTGGAGATCTACAATTTGTTCGTAAATATTTAAGTTAAGCTAGTGGTTATGGGACATGAAGCTAAGCTCATATATTTACTAGCTTACTGCAATTGACACTTCTTCATGATCATGACGATCATTTTTGGTGATTAGACTAGCAATGTGCGATGTCTCTTTGTCTGCGAGGGAGACTAAACCCCGTTTTGTGGAGTTTTGACTCAAATTGGTAGGGTAGCAACCCATAGTCTCCGGGCCGTTTGTGGAGCTTCGGCTCAATTTGTGATGGTTAGCAACCATGGAATTAGCGTTCCGTTTGTGATACACGTGTTGGTGAGCTTTATGCTCCCGTTTGTGATAGGCCTTCCCCCTTTTTGTGATTTCTGGATTTCTATTGATGATTTCTGGGATTTGTGCTTCACCTATTTTTGTGATTTTCATTGATAAGCTTTATCAATATTTGTGCATTGGCGAATTTGTGTTTCATTGACTTTTGTGATTGACATTGATATAATTGTCAATATTTATGGTTTGGTGAACGAAATAAGGAGTATGACATTCCTTTTGATCTTTGAGAAGATTTTTGTGATATTGATTAATCTCTTGTTGATTTTAAATTACTTATTTATCACAGCTTGGCATTGTGATTATTATACGTTTAGTCATATCTCTTATTCTAAATCATTTCATCTGGTATTTATAGCTAGACTGATCGGTTTATTATTTTCTTATTAAATAATACTCGGGTCAGACCGAGATGTTACAGGTGCTTCTGCTTGACTTCTCATCCAGGATCATTATCTTAACTTTTGGCTAACTACTTAGATTAGTAGTTTTTGTTGTATACACTTGAGATATAGACTCAAGGTTGTACCCATATTCTTTTTATAGAACTGATAGCTATTTCTTTTGTGATAGCGTGGATCTTGTTGACCACTACTCCGATGAACACTTTTATATGTTATATATATTCATATCTATTTCCGCCTTAGTGGTATGAATTATCTTTAACTGATTTGTGTTATGTTTATTTCTATATTTGTTTCCGAAGATTACATATAGCCAGTGTGTAGTAGCTTTGAGTTTGTGTCGGCATGTCGGATTTCCTCTTGAGATGAAAAGTTATACTTTTATCTGGCATATCGGTACTCGCACAAAGCAATTATACAGATGGTCGCTCCTCACAGCCTTATTCTCCGTGCTAGTTGACGGCATTATCCCGTAGTGCCCTTGGCTAGCGTGGGTATAGAGGTGGGGAATCACGGATGTCCACTCTAGATAAGTGATGATCATACCCTAGTAGGAGCGACCAACATATCCTTGCTGCATCATCCTTGTTTTAGTCATTCCCAGTTGATGAGGCACGAGGCTACATATTGCCTTAGGAATAGCATTCATTCTTGTAATGCTAACACTGCCTTCCAAGTAACGATGCAATGATAGCATGCATCCATACAAGTTGTTCTAGGTCTGCGCAAACCAAATCTCCAAGCTCTCCATCGTCATTTATCTTCATGATACCACGATCGTAATGCACAAATCAGATCGAAGTGGTTTTCGGATAATTAAATCCGATCCTGGCCACTTCGAAATGATCAATGAATTTTGGCCAGATTTTATGGTCTGTTATTTAGCTAACAAATTTGTAATGACCTGCTATTTTGAACCATTCAAATAGACAATCATCCACTCATGTCAGACTTGAATTGCTCAAAACATAAATTGTTAATTCATATTTGGAAAAACTTACCATATATGGTAAATAAATCAATCACAGAATCAAAGACACAGAGTCAAATAACAATTAGCAGTGGAATAAATAAATAGTCGTTCATAAAGCTACTTTATAAACATCATAGTTTAAAACAATATACAACATATATTCAGTACGTAGAAGTGTCAATACAAAATAAAATGAAAAGTATGCACAAAACAACAGGAAGCTGAATAGATATAAGACAGATCTTCAAGCAAAACTCCAGGCTCCAAAAGTGAGTCACAAATGCTATGACACTCAGTCTGACCCGAGCATAAAGTATAACACAAAACACTCGAGTCAGGATTAACATTCTTATACTAGTAAATCAACTCAAGTGAAATACAATATGACTTAAAAGATGTTTGGGATTTCCATCCTCTAAGGATACATGGAACTGTCTACTATGTTGTAATATAAGCTATATAATATGTCTATCAGTAAAGTATTAATTAGCATTAAGGCGTTACCCATATTCCCCTTAACACATTTTATATATTCCCGTAGTCTATAATGTACTGTAAGCTCTACCAAACCAGTGGTTTACCCAGAAGGAACTCTATAGGTACGGTACAAAACAAACTCGTAGAAGGCGCGATAAGGCATGTGACAAGGCATATGAGGCAATGCCAAGGTAGGATTCTACCGTTTGCACTCCCGGACTGGTGGTAACGCATAACAGCTACTACCACCCACCTCGAGACGCACTCTCAAATTAAAGGTGCATCCAATCAAATCTTAAAGTAATAGAATGGAATCGAAGAAGCAAGCTAAATCAGAGGTGCGACCTCACTTGGCTCGGTATAGCTCCTGTTTTAGCCACGTCATGGTAACTCACCGGAGTCAGGGCTGCATTAATGCCTCATATAGAATCATCGCCAAGCCATCCTACTACATTCTGGAATCTCCATCACGTACATGGTTGTTAAAGTGTTTTTGGTATTGGTAGAGAGTATGACATTATCTGATCCCGGTCCTTTTAACAACCAAACGCTTATTTCACGCCATGGTCATTTTATATTTCAATCACTTTGAACTTCAGATCGAAATATCATATTCATTTCAAAAATCATATCACTTTTGAAATCATATTCACTTTCGAAATCATAACCACAAAATATTTTAAACCATCATATCAAATATTAGCATTTAAATCCATTAAATCTAAACCATAACAGTTCTAACTTAAACAGTTTAAATATTGAAAATAGTTTATATATATCGAAATAGTTATAAACTAAAGATATTTATATTTTTAAATAGTTTAGAGATTATATAGTATATATATTAAAAATAGTTAACATATTTAAAATAGTTTATATATTTAAATAGTTTCAAAGTAGAATTGTTTCTTCTAACCTCACACATTAATTCAATTCAACTTTAATTCCACAATTCAATTTAAATCAATTTCAGTTTAACAATTTCAACTAAAAAGGTTAAAGGTTCGGTTCAAATTCTTATTAAACCATTTTAACTCATACCGATTTCAAACCAGATTTGAATTACAAATTTAAAACCATCTCCAATTTCAATAGATTTTAAAGTTTAAATATTCAAATAATTTACAATAACACAATTTGATAAATATCATTTATATTTCAAAATTCAACTTTAATTTTATTTAATTATGCAAACATTTGCCTAATCATTTTAGTAACTTTAAAAGAAATGTCTAATTACATAAAATAACAATGTGTACTGGAACAATATAATATAATAATTGTAATGCAAATCTTCATCATCATCCTCTAGAATAAAATCTTCAAATCCTAAAACGCTAGGGCTGACCCGAGCGAATTGAAAAGACAAAACACTCGAGTTAGAACTAAAAGATCTTATGTAAGTTAAATCAACAAAAATAAATATGAGTGCAGTAACTCAAAAGATGCTCGGGATTTGCATCTCTTAAGGATCCGTTATATTATTTACTATGTAGTATATTTCGCTATTATAATAGTGTTTATTAGTAAAATAAACTTACTTTTAAATAGCGTTAAGGGGTTACCCATATAGCCCTTAACACAAATAATGCCAATAGTCTATGCAGTACTGTAATACCTCCTGATCGGGAGGCTGCCAAAGGATACTCCATAGGTACGACACAAGTAGAAACCCGTACAAGGCGCGATAGGGTAGGTGACATGGCACAACTAGGCAGTGCCAGGGTAGATATACCAATTACACTTCCGAGTCGGTGGTAACGCTAGCCGCAGCTATCGCCCACCTCGAGCCACACCCCTAAATAAAAATCAAAAGTGGCCACCGAATAATCCAAAAGTCAAAGTATAATATCGAAGGGATGTGTCCGATCAAAGGTGTTACCTCAATTAACCCATCAGTCGCTCCTGTTTTAGCCAACTTATGCCAACTCACGGGAGTTGGGTGCACGTATTTACCTCAAAAGAAAACGCCGCCGCCATCCTACTTCATTCTGGAACCTCCACCGCGTACACGGTTGTTAAAGTGGTTTATGGAGTTAGCAGAGAGTATGACAACTTCCGATCCCAGTCTCTTCAACAACCAATCGTTATTATAACACCGCGGTTATTTCAAAATAATTTATACCTTAAAACCAGAGTATAATATTTCTTTCAAACCATATAAATACGATATCATTTATATTTTTAAAAATCCCAAATCAATATGATATCATTTTTATTCTAAATATATTCCTTTTCCCAAAATCATAATATTTTCAAATATATATATATATCTTAAACCCCATAGCTTTGAAACAAAATTACTAATACTTAAATTGTTTAAGTATTAAACCGTTTTACATAACAAAATAGCTTTTTTTTAAATTTTACAAAAAAATTCCAGATATAGGTTTAAATTCCCAAATAAACCATTTCAATTTCCCTATATTTCAAAGCTTTAAATATTCTACGATTTCAAAATGAATTCTTTGATAATTTCATATATCAAATTCCATTACTACTATCTAGATTTGAAATGTTTACTTGATAAACCCAATATCATTTAAGTAAAACATTTAACTTCAAACAACTGGATATTCTTTAAATTTTATTAACTTGATATATTCATATAAATCTTTATATTCGTTTAAATCTAAACCAAATCAAGTTATAAGAATCATACCCTTTAAAATCTCAATTTATTCTAAATTTCAAATCAAATCTTTCGAGTATAATTCTTAAATAATTCAATTCCAACAAGTTTCATATTTATTTTCCAATTAAAATTTTTATTTAGGTCATTAAAACTCTATATATACCATATCTTAAAAAAGTACTTAACCATACGATATAAACAAGCAAATCCCATTATTAAACCCTTTTTTTATTAAACAAACTTATACATAGCTTAACTTCAAGAATTTAACTATATATATATAATTAATATTTATATAATATAAAAAATTAATATTTATTAAACTGTATACTTCTTTTTTTCAAACCAAAGGAAATCACTTCAAAATATCTTTATATATAGACCGCGGTGCCTGTATAAAATTTTCTATCCTATCGTCAAGTGATACTGATATTTATCATTTCAATCTGTAATTTAAAAATAAAATTTACGGTTATAAATCATTTCAAACCATAATCCCGAATGAGATGAAGATGCATAATAACTTGCAGTTTATAGCCATAAAATATACAGCATCCATTCATCCAATATCAACCATCAACCATTTATCGCAATCATCGTCAAATTCAAACAATATCGTCAATATAGAACGGATAATAACCAACACGTATTTAATAGCAGTTTATATTCAATAATAAATTAAATAACCATTTAACTGGAAGTTTATAGGCAATGAATAATTAATTAACAATTTAACTGGCAGTTCAAATGCAATGAATAAATTGAATGGCAATTTAGTTTAAATAAATGAAAATAACTGAGATGATGATTTAAAATATGCCAAAAAACCATAAATAAATTTTAAATCACATCGTATATCAATTTAACAAACATAAGAAATTTTAGAAATTGTGTGTGGCTTAAAACACTAACCTTTTGAATTTAAATTGAATTTAAATCCAGTTTAAATTCAAAAATTGAACAATCTCCAAATCCGTCCAAACTAGCGTCAAAGTGTCTGGAATTTCAATACGATCTAACAAAAAAATTGTGGGAAAATCGAATATCATATGCATTAGTTATCATTGTTAAACGATTTGAAATAGAAATTAAGAACAAAAAAACAACACTTACAATTTCAATTGCCATGTCACCCCTGCCCAATATCACGCGTACAGAACACGTCCTCTTCGAATCCATCTCCAGAAAATCGAATATGACCTGCTGCCTAACCCTAGCCGCCACGTTACGCCTCCAAACGCGCCACCCACAACCATCAACACCTCGATCAGACCACGTCTCCTCGGTAGCCACCACCGGTCGCACCTCTGGTGAACTCGCTCGAGCCTTCGGTTCGACCTAGACATCACGTCCTACGCTCGAACTACAGCTATTTACTGGCGATTCAGACCACTCTTAGGACAAACGAACCATATGGATGTGACCCACTCGACAGCATCTACCCAACGCCACACTCTGATTGACCTGCCGTCGTAAATCCACCGTTGAAAATGACAACTTCGTACGAACGGCCGAAACAAAATTGCCCCGATCTGGCTACACAGAAACTCCAATCGAAAAACGGGTCAACCATAAGATTACGCACTTCAAGAGCTTCAACTTATATATTTTTTAAATTTTTCTAAGGACTTTGAATTTTATGCTTTGGATTTGATTTGCAATTGGATCTGAAAATATAGAATTTTTGTCTGCCATTGAGGAAGAGGAGGAATAGAATGAATTTACGTATAGGCAAATGAGAATTTAGGAGGCTAGGGTTTATAGCAGGTTATTTATAGAGAAAGTTGAAAAAGAATGGATCAGATTAAATAGATGTACGTATTGGACGATATATGGCCCGAAAAGTCCGTTTTCTCTCCGGAACGAAATTGGGTTAACCCATATATCAAATAGATGTTTTAAAATATTTTGAACGCGATGGAACAAGTTTCAAGTCCAAATTCCATCCTATGAAGAAGTTATGCTCAAATCAATATTTTTCAAATTAATTTCAATTGATTTCAATTTCATTGATTTCAAGTCGTTTCGAGTCCGTACGATCAAACAACAAGCTCGATCGCTACGAAACTTTAAATCCAACATTAATTCACCGTTTCAGATCCGATGAAACTGATTTCGTCGAAATCCGAGTCCATGGCCAATATGGCTATTTTTCCATTAATTAAATAAATTAATAATTAACTAATTAAATCAAATTTTCAATTTTATTTCGATAATTGAAGAATTTCAACATTTTTAACTTCTTACTCATTTACAATGATCTAAACAAATTTAATTGTCAGTTTAGAGGTGAATAATTTATAATTTTCAATATTAACCTCAATTTCATTAAATTATAAATTTAATTTCCACTAATTCTATTAAATTCACCTTTCATTCTTTATTAAATTTTATCGTTATCAAAAGAATGCAATTTTCATTGGTTCACGATTATTTATATTTATATTCTCAAATTTTATCTAAATTTCCATTTATAAAATCTTCTAAATATTTACTTTTCATTGAACTGCATTTTATCCTATTATCGTGTATTAAATTACAATATATTGATAAAATTTTATTCAATCCCTTTATTCAACCAATAGTCATTATTTCAAATTATTAATTACAATTAGTTAAGATCTTACCATTGGTTCCATAAATTTATTTGCACTAAATTATTTATTGCATTAATATTCTCAAATTTCCTCTAAATTTTCATTAACGTAGTTTTTAATTACGTTTTATTCCAATGGATTTAAAACTAATTCAATAGATGAAACAAATGGGTAAACAATTAATGATAATCACCAAATTTGCCTAATTCAGTCTCATTCTTATAAATTTCATCTCATAACATTTATTGCTTCATTCCCCTTTCTATTCATATAAGGATTCATCCATACATTTACTTATTTTACAAATTTTACTTTTATTTATTGGTTCAATGTTTATTTCAAAATTTTCATTTATTACTCCTAAATATTCGTTTTCATTTATAATTGTCATGTCAGTTTCTTCTTTTATTGCATTATATATTTATTCATTCGTTCATTATTACATAACCTCATTTATTATCATTCATTTATTTATAGTAATTATGCTTTAATCAAATTTCTTAGCCTGCCAATTGTTTACTTAAGTTTCCAACCATTTATTTATAATACATCCCTTCCTATTATATTCTATTAGAAGCAATTTCAATTCTACCAAAGTTTATAATACAAGAACAACAAATTCTTATTTAATAAAGAATTCCATCAAATACCTCATTTGAACTTATTTCTGAATTCACCAATTACGACCTAAAATATAAATTTACGTTTCTATTAAATTTACATTCCCCCTTCCGTTACTATATTAATAATCACTAAGTAACGTTTATTATCAATTATAAATATTATAACTGCTTAACGGACATTGATTTTATAAATTTACACTTGATTACGTATTCTTCATCAGTTAACATAATTTTGAATTCCTTATTATCAAACATATGTTACAATTCTTAAATACTTCTGCTTTTATCTAATTACCATTAAGTATATTATTATTTTTCCATTAACAAATTTTAATAATTCCCCAGACCTTCCCTTTCCATTTATTCTTTTATTAAGTTTACATTAATAAATCTTTTCTTCCGTTTCTTTAATTCAACAACTTGTTCTATTACGAATACCGTTAACATTATTTTCAAATATCCCTTAATTAACATTAACGTAAACTTGTATTTATTGTTATTGCAATTTTTACAAAATTCAATTTATACAAATTCAGCTTTGACTTGCCTAAATTTACATTCAGTTACTTTTAATAAATAAATTATTGCATTGGTTAATCCAACAGTTACTTTTATTTTATCATTTTATATTTTATAACTAAACGTGACAACTTACACTATTCATAAATGGGATTTCCCTTCAATTGTCAAAATTAAATTTTTATAACCATTGCTAAATTATATTTTTAACATTTACTTCAATATCGGTTATAAAAATTTTATTTCTTCCTAATTTAATTACTAAATCTCATTAAATTATCCAATTTTACTTACCAGAATTTACGGGTCCTTACACTATCCCCCACTCAAAGCTTTTCTTCCTCGAAAAGGAAAAAGAAGGGAGAAGAACGAATTAAATAAATAATATGTCTTATTCAAAATAATAACTTTACAAACAAATAATTTTCAAAATTTAGTACTTTAAATAAATATACCCATTTTATAACCATTAAATCTTTTTATACTTAAATAAATAAAGTTTGAAAATCGTTTTCAAAAAAATTCTAAGTCCAAAATTTACGAAAAATTTCGGCAGAGTTTCCTTTGTACGGAGAGGCTTAGGAGAAAATACAATATCAAATATAACATAATATCACATATAATATCCAAAATATTATATCCCATTATGGAAAAAAATATAAAATAGCGCTATAAAACCATAATCCGAGAACGTACCTATTTGTCGGGCAATTAACGCTTAATTATAAAACCAAATGCAGTAGTAATTGCTTCCATAACATGTATTTCACTTATATAATTCAAAAGAGTTAATAATTATATAAAATGAAATCTTTAAAGTGGTCTCAACCACCAACAACCAAATCAATACAACCATCGATCACTTGCAACAAAATATACAACCATCACATGGAATCAATACAAATCAATCATTCATTCACATCAAACAAAACAGATAGTTTTCTTGTTCAAAACTTTAAATTGCACGGAATGAAAAATAAACTACTAAGTGTACCCTTCACTGAATAGTCTTAGGTAAAACTAAATAGATTATTCATTCATCCAAACAATTTTAAAATATCCTTACCCAAACAACCATAGACTAAACAACAACAAATTCCAAACAATAAATCAAGTTAATTTTTGTTAGTTTCATTTCAAACTATTGTTGTTTGATTTTCTTTTTATCCATATTCTGATTTATCTTTTTAATTTTACATTTTTTTCTTGCAAATTTTCATTTATTTACTGCTTAATTTCATTTATTTACGGTATTTATCTTTCTGTTTATTAAAATAATTAACTTCAACATTTACTTAAGTCTATAATAACTTACTTACAACATTTACCTTCTATCATATTTCATTATAGTAAGATTTGCATCATAACTTAGGTTTATAACAATTGCAACATCAATTCTTAAGAATAAAAGAAATTTTATTGAACACTTCATTACATACTTTTACTTGTACCACTTCCATTATATTTCTTATTAAACATTTCAACTTTTAATATTCGATAATTTATATATATGTTTAAACAATACAAATGAAACCTATACAAGTTTTACCTCATTTCTTTTAATTTAATCTAATGTTCAATAATTACATCTTTTGTTTTATAAGTTACAATTTCAACTTTCTTGTTATTTCATTTATAACCTATCGTTTAATACCTTTTTATTTATAACTTAGCATTAAATCTCTTATTTCCCTCAGAGTTTTCAATTATTAATTACTTATGTTCAAATTCACTACAATAACTGAAACTATTAATTAATGGAATCTTAAGGATTTAAATATCGGGTTTTATTTAAAATCATTTTAAAATAACAGATAAATGTATATACTTACACTTTTTATGTCCAATTATATTTAAAATAGTTCAAAAATTTACATTTGTTTATCAAATAAATCTGCTGTAAAACTACTACAGTGGCCTTCCCACTTCGAAACTCAAAAATGAATGCCGATGATGCGTGCACTTATCACCAAAATTATTTACCAGGGACAGAGAGAGGAGTACAAAACTTATTTCTTTCCAAAATTTCTTTTTAAAACATTTCATTCAAATTATATTGAAATACTTATATCAGAAAATACTTCTAATAATATTATTTATATTCCAAAATCATTCAAAAGAAATTTTCAAAACTCCGGAACTCAAGTTCTAAAATTTCCAATTTTCATTTATCTTATTATCAATCTTATTTCGACTTTTAGTTATAAATTTATTACCTAACAACCAATATATTGCAACCAAATATATATATATATATATATCATTTAAAAATTTATTTTTTATATAGAAAATATAATAGGCAAAATTATTTCATTCGCCTATATTAAAAACAATTATTATGTCGGTATGCCCTATTAAGTGTTTAGAAATCCTTATTGATGTCACAGCGTCCCATGCACCAACCAGAATTTATACATACAAAACAGAACAGATTAAAACAATATTAAAAACTTTTATAACACTAACAAATACGCTCTCTCATATAGATACGCTCAGCGACTCCCATAGGGTATTATACCCTATTAATAAAGAGTCAGATCCCACAAAGCTATGGTTTATCACTAAAACAAAGCTCTGATACCAGATGTAACATCGCGCCTTTTTGCATGCTTTAAATCGACACACGTGCCGATTCAAACCATACGGAAGGGCGGATTTTTATGGGGTAAATAAGAAAAACAAGAAAGAAATAAAACAAGATAGAATCTCACAGCGGAAAGATAAAATATAATAATCAAATATACAGTTCATGAAGCTGTTTACAAAATATTGAATTTTACTTATACAATATATATCAGAGTTGCACATACCAACGAATAAAATCGATGCAGCGGAATACAGTGTGTAGTGGAACAATATAATATAATAATAGTAATGCAAATCTTCGTCTTCTTTCTCCAGTATAAAATCTTCAAATCCTGAAATGCTCGGACTTACCCGAGCGAATTAAAAAGACAAAACACTCGTGTCAGAACAAAAAGATCTTATGTAAGTTAAATCAACAAAAATAAATATGAGTGTAGTAACTCAAAAGATGCTCGAGATTTACATCTCTTAAGAATCCGTTAAACTATTTACCGTGTAGTATATTCGCTATTACAATAGTGTCTATTAGTAAAATAAACTTACTTTTAAATAGCGTTAAGGGTTACTCATATGGCCATTAACACAAATAATGCTAATAGTCTATAAAGTACCGTAATACCTCCTGATCGGGAGGCTGCCAGAGGATACTCCATAGGTATGACACAAATAGAAACTCGTACAAGGCGCGATAGGGTAGGTGACACGGCACAACTAGGCAATGCCAGGGTAGATATACCAATTACGCTTCCGGGTCAGTGGTAACGCGTAGCCGTAGCTATCGTCCACCTCGAGCCACACCCGAAATAAAAATCAAAAGTGGCCACCGAATAATCTAAAATTCAAAGTATAATATCAAAGGGATGTGTCCGATCAAAGGTGTTACCTCAATTAACCTTTCAATCGCTCTTGTTTTAGCCACCTTATGCCAACTCACGGGAGTTGGGTCCACGTATTTACCTCAAACGAAAACGCCGCCGCCATCCTACTTCATTCTGGAACCTCCACCGCGTGCACGGTTGTTAAAGTGGTTTTTGGAGTTGGCAGAGAGTATGACAACTTCCGATCCCGGTCTCTTCAACAACCAATTGTTAATGTAACACCGCGGTTATTTCAAAATAATTTATACCTTAAAACCAGAATATAATATCTCTTTCAAACCATACAAATACGATATCATTTACATTTTTAAAAACCCCAAATCAATATGATATCATTTTTATTCCAAATATATCCCTTTCCCAAAATCATAATATTTTCAAACATATATATCTTATGCCCTATTGCTTTGAAAAATAATTACTAATACTTAAATGGTTTAAGTATTAAACCGCTTTACATAACGAAATAGATTTTTTTTAAATTTTACAAATAAATTCCAAATATAGGTTTAAATTCCTAAATAAACCATTCCAATTTCCCTATATTTCAAAGCTTTAAATATCTACGATTTCAAAATGAATTCTTTGATAATTTCATATATCAAACTCCATTACTATTATCTAGATTTGAAATGTTTACTTAATAAACCCAATATCATTTAAGTAAAACCTTTAACTTCAAACAACTGGATATTCTTTAAATTTTATTAACTTGATATATTCATATAAATCTTTATATTCATTTAAATCTAAACCAAATCAAGTGATAAGAATCATACCCTTTAAAATCTCAATTTATTCTAAATTTCAAATCAAATCTTTCGAGTATAATTCTTAAATAATTCAGTTCCAACAAATTTCATATTTATTTCCAACTTAAATTGTTATCTAGGTCATTAAAACTCTATATATACCATATCTTAAACAGTTACTTAACCATATGACATAAACAAGCAAATCCCATTATTAAAACCTTTTTTTATTAAACAAATTTATACATAGCTTAAATTCAAGAATTTAACTATATATATAATTAATACTTATATAGTATCAGAAATTAATATTTATTAAAACGTATACTTCTTTTTCTTCAAACCATAGGAAATCACTTCAAAATATCTTTATATATAGACCGCGGTGCCTGTATAAAATTTTCTATCCTATGGTCAAGTGATATGGATATTTATGATTTCAATCCGTAATTTAAAAATAATATTTACGGTTATATATCATTTCAAACTGCAACCCCGAACGAGATGAAAATGCACAATAACTTGCAGTTTATAACCATAAAATATATAGCATCCATTCATCCAATATCAACCATCAACCATTTATCGCAATCATCATCAAATTCAAACAATATCATCAATATAGAATGGACAATAACCAACAGGTATTAAATAGCAGTTTATATTCAACAGTAAATTAAATAATTGTTTAACTGGCAATTTATATGCAATGAATAATTAATTAACAAATTTAACTTACAGTTTAAATGCAATGAATAAATTAAATAGCAATTTAATTTAAATAAATGAAAGTAACTGGGATGATGATTTAAACTATGCCAAACAACCATAAATAAATTTTAAATAAATTTAACAAACGTAAGAAATTTTAGAAATTGTGAGTTGCTTAAAACGCTCACCTTTTGAATTTAAATTAAAAAATTGAACAATCTCCAAATCCGTCCAAACCAGCGTAAAAGTGTCCGTAATTTCAATACGATCCTAACAAAAAAAATTATGCGAAAATCGGATATCGTATCATTAGTTATCATTGTTAAACGATTTGAAATCGAAATTAAGAATAAAAAAAACAACACTTACAATTTCAATTACCACGTCACCCCTGCCCAATATCACGCGTACAGTACATGTCCTCTTCGAATCCATCTCTAGAAAATCGAATACGACCTGCTACCTAACCCTTAGAGTTTATTTCAAATTATCTTTGATATTATATATATCCATACATATATATATATATATATATATATATATATATATATATATATATATATATATATATTTATTTCATGGTCCTCCCAGCCATGTTTTAAAATTTTAAACCACCTCAAATCAAATTTCAAACAACCCATTGCTTGCAACATGTCCCAGTTATCCAAATAATACTTATTTATTACTTTTCATTGTTTTGAAACAAAATTTCCAAATTCTAGAACCAGATTTTAGAATTTTAATTTCAATCCATTAAATTTTAATTTGGTTATATTTCTATATCTACTAAATTTAATTCCAATTCAAGGCTTCAATTTTGTTGTATTATATTGCTTCTTAATTTTACTTTCAATAATTTAACAATCAATCGCCTTAATATTTATTAGAATGAAATATTTCTTTATATATCAAAATATATTTTTATATAAAATCATTTAAAACCTTTATATAAGAAAATAACATGTACGCGCTCAAATATATACACTCAACTCATTCTAGAGTGCTTTGGACTCTATTAAATGAGTAATTCCCACCAGAGCCAAGGTTCTCGCTTAACCTTTCAGCTTTGATACCAAATGTAACGACCCGAAATTTTCTAACCCGAAAATTCCAGATAGTTACGAAAAAGAAGAAAAAGATAGAAGAAGAAGAACAGAAATACCAAACATCTCACAATCGCAGCGGATAAAATATAATAATAAATAATAATAGTTTACAAAAGAATACTATATCTGTTGATTACATTTAATATACATCAGAGTTTCACATTATATACAGCCACTGAATATTTACAATTATCAAGTCTCAGATTAACAATAAAATAAATACAGCGGAATACTCTATACGATATTGTCATCCAGCTCGCTTCCTGAGCTCCAGAACGTCCTAACCTGAAAATCTGTAATACTCGGTCTGACTCGAGCATTACATCAAAGTAACACCCGGGTCAGGCTGGAAACCAGCGTGAGTAAATCCAACTAACATGGAATACCAAAGAAAACAATTTAAATAAAACCCGGGTAACTCAAACTAATTTTACAAGTTCACAATATGTTTTAGACATAACTATTTTCACACATCCATTTCCTAAGCACCAAAGCTTAGTTTTAAATTGTCCAATTCCTTTAAATCACTTCACCCCAGCATATAGATTTCACATATCAATCCATAAAATATTCAAAGTGATTTCGAGTATTTCCCAATATCCGATCCCGGCCTCTTCGAGTCTCACATCACCTTATTCCAATTTATCCATACGAAATGCACAACATTTCATATTAGAGGTATCAACTCATTCAAGCATACAATACCACTTAGTCATCCATAAGCAATGCTTAATCACATATAGATTAATTCAATTGATTCTAATTGAATTTCTAACCGCCTTCTCTTAGATTCCTTTCTTCAATATTAATTAATTCAATTCAATTAATTCGTCATCCCTTCATTTTTTTCATCTTAATTAATCACCCTGGATTAATAACTTCAATCGCATTTAAGTAATTGTCTTTATTTAATTTCATGATATTAATTATTCTTGACCAAATCAATGAGTAATTTTTAATTACTTCACAAATTAATGAATTATAATCAATTACACTAATTATTAATTACTCATATTAATTAATTTCTCATGCGTCACTTATGATTAATTCATCTTAATTAATCAATCTTTAATTACATCGTTGGTTATACAAATTTACGGTTCCCGATTATGTTTTGATTTGTTCTAATCTAAATTTATTACTTTAATTCAACCCAGTATTAATCATTCTCGATTAATCTCACTCTGTAGTTAATTATTCTTTTATTTACTTCATTAATAAATTAATTACTTCTTAATTAATTATCTTAATTAATCTCTTGATTAATTCACAAAGTAATTATATTTTATTATTTACACTAAATGACTGCCCTTCGAACCATCCATTGATTATTCCAAATTAACCAAACTTAATTAATTAACTTAGTCCTTACTTAATTAAATCAAACCCTTAATTACTAAATTAATTAAACCAAATCTTAAATTAATTTAATTAATTAATTATCCATTTTATTTACCCTTCTAAATTGTTGAATCGCAAATCATTAAACCCTTATTACTAATGAAAACATTTTCTTATTTATAACTTAAATTTAAAACAATTTAAAACTCCGATACTTTGAGTTAATCAACAATTTACTCGAGAACCAACGAAAACCAAAATCAACAGATAATCTATTTACAATGCACATCAATTCAATTCAATCATTCAACCAATTATTAAATTTAACTATTTCAATTTAAATAATACCAGACAAGTGAGATTTACTCAGTTTTGATTTGCTGTTTGCAATCCATTCCAATTCGATTTTGTCTTCTCAGAAAAGACCTTGTATGAATATCATATAAATTAAATAACACATGAATTTTAAATTAATAATTCATCATCATTCACTTATTTAATTTAAATTATAAGTTGACTTAAATTCTTAAATTAAAAAACACCTTAAACGTATATTTTAGTCCAGAAAATTTAACAAGTTAATTGAAACAGTTTAATGAATTTGATTCACCAAATATTTTATTCGAACAAATTTTTCCCAAAAATAGTAACCATCCCCTTTTCTTTTGAAATCCCATATACTAAAATTAATTTACAGTTTCCTAAAAATCTAATTTAATATACACATTCAACATTTAGAAAATTTCTTTACTGTAAACAAATAAAATAAAATTTCACATGTAAGTGCTTATCCATTAATTAAATTAAAAAAAATTAAATGCATATACCTTGCCGTCCAAGACTGCAGTATTCACCCCCTCCCCTTCTTTGCCTCTAACGCTCGCAAGGCGAAACCCTAACTCAAACCCTCTTTGCGGCCTCCAAATCTAGCCAAAATCGCAAGCCTAAAAATCACGAACGCTGCTACCCACAAGCCCTCTCTACGCCGATCTCGATGACTCCCCCTTCGTTTCGCTTCACGCGCACGCAACTTCGCCTTGAGAATCGCGCTGCATCACCTCGACTTCACGTGCTCGTCGCCGATCGAAGACTTGTCGCGGCCCTGACCCAAAAACCTAACCACGCACGCGTCCCCCTTCTTTTCTCGAACGAGCTTTCGAATTGCAAGAGGCTTCAACCATTTGTTTGTTTTTTTTAATTCTGCGTTCGATCTGCCCTAGGATAGAGAGGGAAACGAGAATGTATAAGGGAATTAGTAATAGCTTCCTACATACGCTGATACAATATAATTAAATAATGAATATGTCTCGTTTTCCATAACGCGAAATCCCGAAACCCGAATCAGACATACCGACAGGCGTTTATAAGGTTTTACCCACATTCCGAACACGATGGAACGTGTTTCGGAAGCTAATTCGATCATATGCGCGAGTTATGGAAATAAACGATCGAATTTCAATTTAATCGATCAAAATAAATCTAAGCGTTTCGAGCTGCCAGGGTCAAACGACAATTCCAATTGCTACGAAAATTGAAATCCGATAATAACTAACTATTTCGGATCCAATGGAACTAGTTTCGTCGAATTCCGAGATTGTACCTCGGAAGGCTATTTTTATTCAGTTTAAACGATATATTATTAAAATTGAACAAATTACCTTTAAATTAAATTTTCCACCATTCTATTACCTCCAGTATCATCATTATAGATTTTATAAGCCTTCAAATTATTTTAAACAGGCTTAGAATCTCACATTCAACAATTTACCCAATTTCAATTATTAAATTTAATATTTAAACCATACAATTCAATGATTTAATTATCAAGTAAATATTGATATCTGAAATTCAAGTTAAAATTAATTTTTAAATATATTAAAATTAATTAATTATTCCAATTTAATTTGTCAATTTTTCCGGGTCGTCACATTCCTCCCCCCTTAAAAGAATTTCGTCCCCGAAATTACTAGATAGGAAGAATGGTCCAATACCCGTTTACCTCTTTCCAAAACTCACTATTCAACATCATACCAACTATCTTTTATTAAAAACCTATTATCACATCAACCAACTTCTCAAAACCTTTCATAGTTTCAAATCATATCCCTTTGCTCAATTATCTAAATTCCAATCTTAAATCAAATTTTGAATTATCAAAATTTTCCCAAAATTTTTCTAACTCTCTAAATTTCCGAAATTTTTTGCCAGCGTCTCCTTTGCGCGGCTAGCTCGATTCAACTACAAAAGGCCTCTACGGGCTTCCAAATACAAAAGAAAACAAAAACCAAGTGGCTACATCAAAAACCCAATCCAATTTCATTTAGAAATTTAAATATGTACCTTTTGTCGGGCAATACAAATTTATATTTTGGAATCAAATCCAATTTACTTTTCCCCTTTTAATACCTGCATATCTTAGTTGACAATAATATCAAATTGTAACATTACAATTCATTTTATACATTCTCTTATATAGGTTCTCATATTTACTTCTATTCAAATTCGTCTTTCCCGCTTTCATACGAATTCAATTTATCATCAAATCTGAATATTAAATTTTTATCTTTCATTTATAACTGATTTAAATAAGTTTTATTTGCTGATTCACTTTAATTTCCAATTTGTAATCGTTTAATTGTTGAACTAAAATTTTCTCAAAAATTTTCTAACTCCCAAAATTTTGAATTTTTTTTGGCAGAGTCTCCTTTGTACGGAGGAGCTTTTGCAATTTGACAAGAGATATAAATATATATACATCGACCCACCCGGTCGGAAAAAGCAAAAACAGTTCATATTTCCTATTTTTATTGCGTAGGCGTACCTTATTTTGGCATTTTAAGCATGCGGCTTATTTATTTTAGCAATTAACGCCATCCAAACCAGCCAAACGGCCTTCAGGTACCTGTACTTACTCAATTTAAATATGTAAGTGCCATATATAGAAATTTATTAGCATTTCACTTGCTTTCAATAGCTAAACACATGTATTACATACACAACAAATGCCAAATGCTTCCCATAGGCGATTCATGTGATTTTAAAGCTCATTCAATTTCTTTCAATCAATTTATAAGCCATTTCATTCAATTTCAATGGTTTGGAACTCAATTTCTTACATTTAATTAATTTTTAAGCCAAACAAGCTCATATTCTCTTCAAATGATCCAGAAACAATTTTATTTAATCTCTATCAACTCATAGAATTTTAATTACTTTTATCTACGCCGAATGTCAACCATTTGATGCAATTTCGACGATATTCGTTTAATAGAGTATTCATGTAGTTTATAGTTACTTAAATTAAATTCAACCTATTCTGTATACAATTCCATTTCATCTAATTTATTAATCAACCATTCATTGCATTTCATTTTATTTCCGCATTAGATTCGTGCAAAACAATTTATTAAGCTTGGCACATTCCATTCTTATAAATTAATGACTATTTCCCAAACTTAATTTAATCCAAGTTTTTATTTTAATGAGCTTTCACTCTTATTCGAGGCCAAGCTTTCATAAATTTGAAACTCAAGTTAATTTATTTTAATTTATTCCAACATCAAACTTAAGTCTACTTCTATTTGATTCTCATTTAATCAACTTCCACTAAATTCAGTTAGTCATCCATTTCAAATTTTAATTTCAAATTCACCTTTTATTTATCAAAATAATATCCAAGCACATACTTATCTCATTTATACTTCAAATTAATATACAACCAAATTTAAGTTCAGTCTGATAATCCAATTCCAATCACAACTTTGATTTAGTTTTTTTTTTCAACCAGACTTCATCTATTTATTATTCAACTCGATTAACCCACTTAAAAATTTTAATTTACTTATTTAGTTGTTATCGAATTTATTTTATTAATACAAAGTCATTGTCAATGTATTTCTATTCATTTCGGTCTTGTTTGCAACCCAACCATTTCTATTATGATTCACTTCCATATCATATGACAACACTTCTATTATATCCAATTTACTTGAAAATTTCATTAAATATTATTTAAATCACACTTGAATTTTATTTGTAATTCAAATCAGCTCATTTTCAATCCAACTCTATTTTATTTTTATTTTACAACATCTTTTCTTATTTATTTCATTATCAAATCCAAGTCGAATTCTATTTACAATTTGATTTCATTGTCAAATTCCATTATTAACTTACAATTCCTTAACTTTATTAATTTACTCTATCGAATAATTATTTAACCAATTAGCTTCCTTCCAATTTCTAAACCAATATTCGATTTTTAATTACAAATTCACATCATAAAAATTCCAGTTTGGATTTCCTTGATTTTCCAAAATTCCAACATCTTCATTTAAAAATTGTTAGAAATGCCCTTTAAATTTACATCATACTATTAAAATAACTCTTTATAAAAATACTTTTTATATCTCGATGTCTCAACCAGTCCATCCTTGTTCTCACAAAAATTCCGTCTTACGTTGATCAGGCGTATGACTGAAAATCTATAAGTACTTGGTAAACCCGCTTTCAACATTCAGTGAAAATACTCGGAAATAAATTTCATTAAAAATATAGAAAACAGTTTTTGAAAATAGAGGAAATATCTTTGGTGATAATGCTATGAAAATCATCACCCCCATCCATGGTCACAATTACATCCCAGGGTTACGTTGCCGTCGCAGCAAAAGTCCATGTAACTGCAGGCTCTCCGCGGCCTCTTGATTACGCCATGGATCCCACACAACAGATCACAGTTACATCCAGGGTTATATTGCCATCACAACAAAAGTCCACGTAACTCCACGCTCTCCGCGGCCTCTGATTTCGCTATCGAAATGAAACCTCTCCACTCCTACATAGGCCGCAGTCTACCGAGATAAACCCAAACGCAGGCTGTTGGCTCTCAGCGGCACACACAACTTTCGCTATATGATATACCATAGAGTCGCAGTCTACCGATATAAAATCAAACACAGACTGTTGGCTCTCAGCGGCACACACGACTTACGCTATGGTATACTTAACTCATAATCCTCAGGAACTAGTTTTGTCCGGACTCCTCACAGGATCAACTTTAGAATCCCCCCTTGGGGTTCAAGGCAGCACCACCCGGTGGCACTCCTGAGAAGTTCATTTCAAGGGGCGCCTTTTTCCCCAGAGCCATCATCAAAACATATTATACTATACACATATAGTATCATCAAATCATACACCTAGTATGATATCATACAAAGCTCCTTTACACAAAATCGATTATCCCAAAATCGATAATTCTCAAATTAGGCTTTCCAAATTCTAACATTGATTTTTACCCAAAATCAAAAGCCTTTCCAAATTCAAAGGTTCCCAAAACCCTTTTCCCAAAACCCTCATAAGATCCTTTATATATATATATATTCAAATATATATAACTTTCATATATTTGGATCATTTCATCTCGTATAAAACTCCCTTTTATACTTCAAACATGTTCAAAATTCTTTTCTTCCAGCAATAGATTCAACAATGGAAGATTTGTCTTATATAACAAAGATATATAACCTTGTTTGTCCAAAATCAAATATTCAAATTTGATTTCTTTTTCCAAGATCAATTTCCTTTCTATTCACATTTCCCTTAATTCCCGTCGAATTGTTACTTCAATTCTAACCTCAGTTGGGTATTTAAACCAATTAACAGTTTGAACTCCGACCAGTTTTAGAAAATAGCTTGAAAATTTTAAAAACAAATAAGTAGTTGGAAAATAATTACTAGTTTTGTAAAATAGTTAGAAAATAGTTAACTAATCGTAGAATATTTGAAAAATAGTTAAATAGTTCCAGAAATTTTAGGTAATTGAAAAATAGTAATTTATTTGTTAAATAGTTGAAAAATAGTAATTAGTTTAGAAAACAATTGAAAGATGGTTAAATAGCTCCAAAAATAATGGTAAACAAAAATATAAAATAAGTTAGCTTTAAGAACGAAAAGTGGTATATATTTAATAGCTTAGAAAAATAAGTTCATATCAAAACAATTTATATTGAAAATAGTCAAGAGCCAACTGCTCACTTCCCCAACAATTCAATTTAAATCTCCATTTAAATTGACCCAATTCCAATTCAAATAACTCTAAATTCCATTGGACTTGATTAATTCCCAATTCAAGTTGAATAAATTCTGATTCCTTTCCAAATTTAAATCAATTCTAGTTGATTTTAATCCTGTTCACTTTTAATTATAATTTCCTATTATCCCAATCAATTTGAATTATTATCAAATAAATTTCAGAATCTAAATCACTTCAATTTACTACAATCCAATTACCTGAAACCAAATTCAATTTTGAACTAATTCAATTCAATCTTGAATTTAAACTATCTCGAATTATAGAAATTCGAGTTAAATTCTCAAAGGTTGTTTAACTCTTTAAACCAACTTAACATTTATTTAAAGTTTTTAATCAATTTAATTTCTGAGTTCAATTCTTAAAATTCCATTTTAAACTATCTTAACTTATGTATTTCAACGTTCAAAACAATTTTATTTTAAAATTTTAAAGTATTATTAAATTTTATTCTCCAGTTTGAAGCCAGTTCTTAAACAAGTTTATTTTACACTTCAATTATTCAAATTCATTTTATTTATACAATACCATTCTCAATTTAAAGATTTTCATTAACAATAGGATGATATCATTCAATTTATCTTAAAATGTCCATCCATTTTCAAAAATTATATATATATTTTTTTAATCTCAAACCCATTTGAGATCACACAAATTTCCAATTCAAATCAACCATTTAAGTTTCCAAGTTAAATTCTAATTTTACTTAATCCAAATACTCTTAATCAATTTTGAATTCCCGCTTCAACTTCGAAAATTCTTTCCCTCTTATATTTTTTTTTACATCACTTCAGGGAAAAATCAAAACTCAACCCTTAGAGTTTATTTCAAATTATCTTTGATATTATGTATATCCATACATATATACATATTTATTTCATGGTCCTCCCAGCCATGTTCTAAAATTTTAAACCACCTCAAATCAAATTTCAAACAACCCATTGTTTGCAACATGTTCCAGTTATCCAAATAATACTTATTTATTATTATTCATTATTTTGAAACAAAATTTCCAAATTCTAAAACCAGATTTTAGAATTTAATTTCAATCCATTAAATTTTAATTTGGTTATATTTCTATTTCTACTAAATTTAATTCCAATTCAAGGCTTCAATTTTGTTGTATTATATTGCTTCTTAATTTTACTTTCAATGATTTAACAATTAATCGTCTTAATATTTATTAGAATGAAATATTTCTTTATATATCAAAATATATTTTTATATAAAATCATTTAAAAACTTTATATAAGAAAATAACATGTACGCGCTCAAATATATACACTCAACTCATTCTAGAGTACTTTGGACTCTATTAAATGAGTAATTCCCACCAGAGCCAAGGTTCTTGCTTAACCTTTCAGCTCTGATACCAAATGTAACGATCCAAAATTTTCTAACCCGAAAATTCCAGATAGTTATGAAAAGAAGAAAAAGATAGAAGAAGAAGAACAGAAATACCAAACATCTCACAATCGCAGCGGATAAAATATAATAATAAATAATAATAATAGTTTACAAAAGAATACTATATCTGTTGATTACATTTAATATACATCAGAGTTTCA
Organism: Allium cepa; assembly: GCA_030765085.1. Lineage (NCBI taxonomy): Eukaryota > Viridiplantae > Streptophyta > Magnoliopsida > Asparagales > Amaryllidaceae > Allium > Allium cepa. Next base: position 249,621,453 of record CM060940.1, on the reverse strand, counting down.
CATTATATACAGTCACTGAATATTTACAATTATCAAGTCTCAGATTAACAACAATATAAATACAGCAGAATACTCTATACGATATTGTCATCCAGCTCGCTTCCTGAGCTCCAGAACGTCCTAACCTGAAAATCTGTAATACTCGGTCTGACCCGAGCATTACATCAAAGTAACACCCGGGTCAGGCTGGAAAACAGCGTGAGTAAATCCAACTAACATGGAATACCAAAGCAAACAATTTAAATAAAACCCGGGTAACTCAAACTAATTTTACAAGTTCACAATATTTTTTAGACATAACTAATTTCACACATCCATTTCCTAAGCACCAAAGCTTTGTTTTAAATAGTCCAATTCCTTTAAATCACTTCACCCCAGCATATAGATTTCACATATCCATTCATAAAATATTCAAAGTGATTTCGAGTATTTCCCAATATCCGATCCCGGCCTCTTCGAGTCTCACATCACCTTATCCAAATTTATCCATACGAAATGCACAACATTTCATATTAGAGGTATCAACTCATTCAAGCATACAATACCACTTAGTCATCCATAAGCAATGCTTAATCACGTATAGATTAATTCAATTGATTCTAATTGAATTTCTAACCGCCTTCTCTTAGATTCCTTTCTTCAATATTAATTAATTCAATTCAATTAATTCGTCATCCCTTCATTTTTTCATCTTAATTAATCACCCTGGATTAATTACTTCAATCGCATTTAAGAAATTATCTTTATTTAATCATGATATTAATTATTCTTGACCAAATCAATGAGTAATTTTTAATTACTTCGCAAATTAATGAATTATAATCAATTACACTAATTATTAATTACTCATATTAATTAATTTCTCATGCGTCACTTATGATTAATTCATCTTAATTAATCAATCTTTAATTACATCGTTGGTTACACAAATTAACGGTTCCCGATTATGTTTTGATTTGTTCTAATCTAAATTTATTACTTTAATTCAACCCAGTATTAATCATTCTCGATTAATCTCACTCTGTAGTTAATTATTCTTTTATTTACTTCATCAATAAATTAATTACTTCTTAATTAATTATCTTAATTGATCTCTTGATTAATTCACAAAGTAATTATACTTTATTAATTACATTAAATGACTGCCCTTCGAACCATCCATTGATTATTCCAAATTAACCAAACTTAATTAATTAACTTAGCCCTTACTTAATTAAATCAAACCCTTAATTACTAAATTAATTAACCCAAATCTTAAGTTAATTTAATTAATTAATTATCCATTTTATTTACCCTTCTAAATTGTTGAATCACAAATCATTAAACCCTTATTACTAATGAAAATATTTTCTTATTTATAACTTAAATTTAAAACAACTTAAAACTCCGATACTTCGAGTTAATCAACAATTTACTCAAGAACCAACCAAAACCAAAATAAACAGATCATCTATTTACAATGCACATCAATTCAATTCAATCATTCAACCAATTATTAAATTTAACTATTTCAATTTAAATAATACCAGACAAGTGAGATTTACTCACCTTTGATTTGCTGTTTGCAATCCATTCCAATTCGATTTTGTCTTCTCGGAAAAGACCTTGTATGAATATCATATAAATTAAATAACACTTGAATTTTAAATTAATAATTCATTATCATTCACTTATTTAATTTAACTTATAAGTTGACTTAAATTCTTAAATTAAAAATCACCTTAAACATATATTTTAGTCTAGAAAATTTAACAAGTTAATTGAAACAGTTTAATGAATTTGATTCACCAAATATTTTATTCGAACAAATTTTTCCCAAAAATAGTAACCATCCCCTCTTCTTTTGAAATCCCATATACTAAAATTAATTTACAGTTTCCCAAAACTCTAATTTAATATACACATTCGACATTTAGAAAATTTCTTTACTGCAAACAAATAAAATAAAATTTCACATGTAAGTGCTTATCCATTAATTAAATTAAAAAAAAATTAAATGCATATACCTTGCCGCCCAAGACTGCAGTATTCATCTCCTCCCCTTCTCTGCCTCAAACGCTCGCAAGCCGAAACCCTAACTCAAACCCTCTGTGCGGCCTCCAAATCTAGCCAAAATCGCAAGCCTAAAAATCACGAACGCTGCTACCCACGAGCCCTCTCTACGCCGATCTCGATGACTCCCCCTACGTTTCGCTTCGCGCGCACGCAACTTCACCTTGAGAATCGTGTTGCATCACCTCGACTTCACGTGCTCGTCGCCGACCGAAGACTTATCGCGGCCCTAACCCCAAACCCTAACCACGCACGCGTCCCCCCTCTTTTCTCGAACGAGCTTTCGAATTGCAAGTGGCTTCAGCCATTTGTTTGTTTTTTTTTGTTTTTTTTTAATTTCTGCATTCGATCTGCCCTAGGATAGAGAGGGAAAGGAGAATGTATAAGGGAATTAGTAATAGCTTCCTACGTGCGCTGATATAATATAATTAAATAATGAATATGTCTCGTTTCCCATAACGCGAAATCCCGAAACCCGAATCAGACATACCGACAGGCATTTATAAGGTTTTACCCGCATTCCGAACACGATGGAACATGTTTCGAAAGCTAATTCAATCATATGCACGAGTTATGGAAAATACCGTTCGAATTTCAATTTAATCGATCAAAATAAATCTAAGCGTTTCGAGCTGCCAGGGTCAAACGACAACTCCAATTGCTACGAAAATTGAAATCCGATAATAACTAACTATTTCGGATCCAATGGAACTAGTTTCGTCGAATTCCGAGACTGTACCTCGAAAGGCTATTTTTAAATTCAATTTAAACGATATATTATTAAAATTGAACAAACTACCTTTAAATTAAAATTTCCACCATTCTATTACCTTCAGTATCATCATTATAGATTTTATAAGCCTTCAAATTATTTTAAACAGGCTTAGAATCTCACATTCAACAATTTACCCAATTTCAATTATTAAATTTAATATTTAAACCATACAATTCAATGATTTAATTATCAAGTAAATATTGATATCCTGAAATTCAAGTTATAATTAACTTTTAAATATTTTAAAATTAATTAATTATTCCAATTTAATTTGTCAATTTTTCTGAGTCGTCACATTGTCATATCCATCAGTGCACACTGATTCGCATCGATGCAGCTCGTATCCACCATCTTGCCTCGGTTCGAATCCATCAACCTTACATTGGTCAGGACAGCTACATTTTCGTATTCATCCATTTCGCATCGATCGTCTTCGCATCGATCAGACCATCCCACTTCGCATCCATCGATAGGCCCTACTTCGTATCGATCAATTTCGCACTCAAGCAACTGTTTCGTATCGATCAACTCTGCATCCATCAACTAGTAACGCACTTCGTATCGATCGACCAATTCCTAGTTCGCATCCATGAAGGATGCATTTATTCGAATCCATTAGGGAGCTTTAGTTCGTATCCATCAAAAATATCGATACGATGTGACTATCGATACGAACTAAGCCACCCATCTCGATTCGAACTAGGCAAATGCAAATCAATACGTGGCGCATGTAGTTAATCGGTTCAAACTGTGTAACGGCACTCAATACAAATGAGGCAAAACTTATGGATACAACGCAGTCAACTTGGAGCAAAAGGTGGATCGATGCGAGATATGCGCACCACATCGCCGCGTTGTCACGTGCCTTGATCGAGTCGAACAAATGGATTCGAACGCGATAGTGATCACGAAACTCACAATCTTGCATCGATCATATCTCCTAAAGTGCTGATCCAAACGCAACAGAATTTTCACAGAAGCTTCTGTACTAGGTAAAGAATGTTCGTGCCAAGTTTCAGCTCGATTGGATCATTTTTTAATGGATACGAAATCATTTCATACCGATCACAGATCGAGTCGAAACTTGGTGGGGTCGGTCGCGTGGTCCACTCACGTGGCAGAAGAAGTCTCCTAAAGTTTGAGCACGATCTTAGCTTCCTACACCTATAAATAGCCCCCTGGAGCCAACATAGAGGGGATCTTTTGGCGATTGGATGTCCAGACTCTACTGGATTCAGTTCTATTTCTTTTTGTCACCATTGTATTCAAACATCAGAGCGATAACCTACTGTAATCTGTTGTAACAAATTGAAAGTGAATCAATAAAATCATAAGCTTCGGAGTGGACGTAGGCAAGATCGTCGAACCACTATAAATCCTGTGTTTCTGATTGTTATTTCTACAACTTGTGCTTGAATATTGCTGATTTACATAAATAGTTTTGTGCTTTCACGATATTTGGAGTTTGTGACCATTTTTGGTGCAAACACTTTGGTGCTTTCACTGAGAAGGCTAACTCAAGGATCCACCATTTGGAAGTTGAATTTGAAGATTTAAGAATTCAGATCTAAGGAGCTATGAAAAGAAAAACAAGCAGAAGGCAGAGACCTGAAAGAAGTCAACACGAAAGAAGTCAAGAGGCTTCCTCAGGAGCGAATCAGGCATCGATCTACATCATCAGGGATGAGATGGAGACGATGATTGAGGCAAGAAGAGATGATCCATAGTTTGTTTCAACAGATTGGGCAACTTAGAGTGCAGAACCGAGGAGCAGATGGAGTTCAGAATGGAGCAGGACCATCCGGCGTTGCACCTGGATTAGGGGGCACACACTTGGAGCATGTTGATCCAATCTCTGAGAGAGAGATTGGGGCATCTGAGCAACCTGGAGGTAGTAGAGGGATGAACGCTCAGCCAGGGGGACAGATTCCAGAAAGCTCTCACGGACTCAGGGGGCAGGTCGATAGCGATGAATGAGGATTACGTCTTGGAGACAATGACAAATTAGCAGAGATGGTCAGATGGACTATGAGAGGTGGGTTAGTAAATAGAGATCTTGAAGACGTGAACATGAGTCCCTTTTCTCCTGCAACTAGGATGGCTAAAAATCCACCAGAGTTCAAGTTACCATCAGTGGAGATGAACGATGGGAGGACGGACCCCGTGGTCCATCTGACAAAGTATATGAGGCACATGGAATTGCTAGGGGCATCACAGGAAGTTATGGCCCGGTGCTTTCCATTATATCTGTCGGATATCGTAGCGTTATGGTTTAGGCAGCTGGAGAGTGGCTCCATAGGAACGTAGGCAGATTTAACTGAGAAATTCATGAGACAATTTAGGGTTCACATTGTAAGACCCAAGAATGTGATGAGTTTGGCGACTTTCAAGCAAAAAGCTAGGGAGTCTTTGAGGAGTTTTCTGACGTGATTCAATGCGACAGCAGCATCGGTGGATCGACCAGATCCATCCATGGTTATGATGGCAGTTGTGTCTGGAATAGCTGATGGCATATACTTCAAAAATTCATTAACTAAAGATCCGCCTATGGATCTAGGAGAATTCTATTACGAGGCAGAAAAGTTTTTGCGATTGGAAGATGCAAGTGCAGAAAGAGAAGAAGGAGAAGAAATTAATGTTTATGCGGTCAAAGGTGGAAATACCCCTGAGAAAGGTACAGAAACTTGCAAGGGTAAACGAAAGGCTGAGAATAACGATAACATATCAATGCTACCATGAAAGGAACCGAGATTCACCACATACTCAGAGCTGAATGAGAGTTTGGAGCGAATCTATCAGGATACCAGAGATCAGGTTCTATATCGTAGACCAGTGGGAAGCGATCCAACTGTTGACGAGAGGAAATCAGATAAATATTTCTTATTACATGAACTGAATGGTCATAACACTAATGATTGTAGACATCTGAAGGATGAGGTGGAAGGGCATATCAGGAACGGTAGGCTACTTCAGTATGTGAGGAGGCGAGCTCCATCGGTGGAGCCAGAGTGACCACCGTCTACATCAGCTTGAGGTGACCCTAAACCGAGACACCATATGGTTATCAATTGATTAATTGATTGAAATAACGATAAACAAGTCGTAAACCTCTCACTAACACGGTTAAATCATTTACACATGCACGCATGAGATCGCGCATGATCCATAGGCATGCTCTGAATGCTACTGACCGCACCATAGCAAAAGCCTACACTTTGACATCCTCGTCTTACTTTTGCTTTGATTTTGATTTGGAAATTTGGACTTAGCTTGTTTGGACATTTCTGTTGTGGAATTCGCATGATCATTGCTTTAATATTTGCAATTCTGTCAAAAAAATTACTTGTATACCCGTTGGATCGCGAACGGTCCATGAGAACCTCTTGTATGGCGATGAACCGCCAAAGTTTTTGATTCAGAAACTCACCTGAACGTAAATCTGGCATCGATAATACTAAGTCCGCCCGGACACACCAATTCGCCTCGAATGACACACGACCTCGAATGGTCACAATTAACCTCGAAAGGCATCCGACCTCGAACGGTCACAATTAGCCTCGAACGGCACCGGACCTCGAACGGTCACAATTAGCCTCGAACGGCACCCGACCTCGATTGGTCACAATTCGCCTCGAACGGCTCACGACCTCGAACGGTCATAATTCGCCTTGAACGGCACTCGATCGTGAACGATCACCATTTGCCACGAACGGCATTCGACCACGAACGGTCCCATTACACCATTTGCTGCGAACGAAATCTAACCGCGAACGGTCCCATCATTTGCCGCGAACGACATCGACCACAAACGGTCCCGATTCACCTCTAATGGCATATGATCCCGAACGATCGTCACTCGAGGTCATATGAAACTATAGAGTTCTTTGCAGGTTGTTGACATGATATGAACATCCAATGTACGACATTATAAAACACACCTTCCTACCGCAAGGCATGTTTTGGAGGGAAAATGTTATCCCGCCTTTTGGCAAGGCCGTGACACCAAAAGACCGATCGGAAACCAAAGACAGTTCGTCTCAAAGATTGGTTACACTTTGCTTCACCATGGATATCGAGGAATTTTATCTAAGCCCCGATCAGGCTACAATTGATAGGACATGGCAAGCAAAGTCATGAAAGCCAGCACTCCAAATTTCAAGTCAATCCGAGTTCGTATGCTCACGTTATGATCGATGCAAATGAAGGCAAAAACTATATTTTCGTATCCATCAGTGCACACTGATTCGCATCGATGCAGCTCATATCCACCATCTTGCCTCGGTTCAAATCCATCGACCTCGCATCGGTCAGGACAGCTGCATTTTCGTGTCCATCCATTTCGCATCGATAGTCTTCGCATCAATCAGATCATCCCACTTTGCATCCATCGATAGGCCCTACATCGTATCATTCAATTTCGCGCTCAAGCAACTGTTTCATATCAATCAACTCTGCACCCATCAACTAGTAACACACTTTGTATCGATCGACTAATGCCTAGTTCGCATCCATGAAGGAGGCGTTTATTCGAATCCATCAGGGAGCTTTAGTTCGCATCCATCAAAAATATCGATACGAAATGACCATCGATACGAACTAAGCCACCCATCTCAATTCGAACTAGGCAAATGCAAATCAATACGAGGCGCATGTAGTTGATCAGTTCAAATCGTGTAACGGCACTCGATACAAACGAGGCGAAACTTATGGATACGACGCGGTCAACTCAGAGCAAAAGGTGGATTGATGCGAGATATGCGCGCCACGTCGCCACGTTGTCACGTGCCTTGATCAAGTCGAACAGATGGATACGAAACATGGATTTGAACGTGACAGTAATCACGAAACTCACAATCTTGTATCGATCATATCTCCTAAATCGCTGATCCAAATGCAACGGAATTTTCACAGAAGCTTCCGTACAAGGTAAAGAATGTTCTTGCCAAGTTTCATCTTGATTGGATCATTTTTTGATGGATACGAAATCATTTCGTATCGATCACAGATCGAGTCGAAACTTGGTGGGGTCGGTCACGTGGGCCCATACTCATGTGCCAGAAGAAGTCTCCCGAAGTTTGGGCTCGATCTCAGCCTCCTACGCCTATAAATAGCCCCCTGGAGCCAGCAGAGAGGGGATCTTTTCGCGATTGGACGTCCAGACTCTGCCGGATTCAATTCTTCATCTTTTTGTCACCATTGTATTCAAACATCAAAGAGATAACCTACTGTAATCTGCTGTAAAAGATTGAAAGTGAATCAATAAAATCATAAGCTTCAGAGTGGACGTAGGCAAGATCGCCGAACCATTATAAATCCTGTGTTTCTGATTGTTATTTCTACAACTTGTGCTTGAATATTGCTGATTTACATTCATAGTTTGGTGCTTTCATGATATTTGGGGTTTGTTACCATTTTTGGTGCAAACACTTATTATTCAAAATTCTTCCATTTACTTGACCTGAAATGAGTTTGAAAACATAAGCCCGATTCTGTCTTTAACAAATCAGGCTGAGTTTGAATTTATTAGAAAAACAGCCATAACTTTTGAACCACAGATTATATTTTGATAATCTTGTCCATTTCGGAAAGCTTATTTCATATGCTACAACTATCATTCGTAGAATTTTCTATTATTTTGAATTTAGTTATGAAAAAACTGAATTTTTGTACTGTAATCCCGAGAGCAAAATCAAAATTTGCTCTATGCTTAAGACTGAAACTAAATTAGCCATAACTTCTTCGTTTTTGATCCGATTTTGATAATTTAGATGTTTCGAAAAGCTTAATTCATGTGCTACGACTTTATATTTTTGTATTTTCTGTATTTTTGAGGTTAGCTATGTCAAAATCGAAATTTTCTACTGTAATCCCGAGAGCAAAATCAATATTTGCTCTGTGCTTAAGGCTGAAACTAAATTGGCCATAACTTCTTCGTTTTTGTTCCGATTTTGATAATTTTATTTGTTTCGAAAAGCTTAAATCTTGTACTACAAGTTTTTTTCATTGTGTTTTTTGAAATTTCGAATTTTTCTTGGTCGAAATTATGGTTATAAGTTGTTGTCCTGAGAACAAGATGACAACAACAACAAACATTGACCTTAGAATTGTGTTAGCTCATTATTACTCTTATTCTCTTTCGGTTTTGATGATGTTTTTGAGATTTTTGAGAGCTATGATGCCTATCAATAGGCTAGCTATATTTGGAGAATTTGAAATTCAAATTTAAATAGAATTCGAATTGTTTTTTAGTTAAATTTGAATTGAATTCGTATTGAACTCAAGTTATCGGTCTTGAATTATCTTTCTTGTTTTTCATTGTTTTTTAGTACGGTTTTCAATAAACCATGTTTTGAAGTAATTTTTGAAAAATATGGACATTTCAAATTATTACGATATAGTATTTTAAAATTATTTTTCTTATAAAAAAACTGTTTATTCCCTATAATAAAAGAATTTCAAATATGGGTTTTATTAATCCTTTCGGGAAAAAGATTTAAAGGCCTATTTTCTCTAGTAAATTATTTTAAATATATAAAACACACACTTTGCACTATTCGAACGTATGAAAAGGAGAATTAAATGATTTAGTAAAACACGTAGTATGGGACATGTGCGTTTACTATTTCGGTTAATTTCGGACTTATACGATCGAAGCTATTTGAGATTAATGATTCTGAGATGTTTTTTCATTTTATGGCATATTTTGAGTTTTACAATTCCTATTTATTGGAATTATTTAAGATGGCCAATACATGGCAAGTATTATGGTTTGAGATCTCCTACGTAGGAGTATGGTCGATGAGAACCATCACGGCATTTTATTTACTTGCCAATGATATACGGGAAGTCTTGGTATATGATTTCATATTTTGAGTTATGGTTTATAAGGAACCATCACGATGTTTTCACTTGTCAAGCAAATGTGACAAGTTACGATGCCATTTAATACTAGTAGATGAGATGGGACAAGTATGGTGTCTCTTTATCACTTGCCAATGAGACGAGGCGAGATAAGATTTTCTTAGTTTTATGATATTTCTAGTGTGGCATAGACTAGCGGCTAGTAAACCGCTAGGTGCGAATGTGTGGTATGGGACACACATTAACACTTTTCGGGTTCCTATTCGTGAGTTTGTGACACATTCACGATGTTTACCTAACAGAACTGCTTTGAGAGGTGTTAGCGACCTTGTCATGAGGACGAACTGCTTTGGGACGTGTTATCGACCTTGTTGGGGCTGACAAAATGGCTTGAAGAGGTGCCAGCGACCTTGTCATGAGGACAAACTGCTTTGGGAGTTGTTAGCGACCTTGTTAGGGCTGACAAAACAGCTTGGAAAGGTGTCAGCGACATTGTCATGAGGAAAAACTGCTTTGGGAGGTGTTAGCAACCTTGTCTAAGGCTTCGGCCATCTGAGTTTAGCACGTGCAGCATTGCTTCGGCATTGTAATTAGGGATCTGGCCATTTCGGGTTTTTTTGAGTTTTGAGTTTGCCGTTTTTGGCGCATTAGTGTTAAGATTTTTTGGGTTTTGAACTTGCATCGAATTCTTTATTGAGTTTGAGATTTTATGAGTTTGAATTCGTATCAAATTCCATGGTTTTTAAGATTGAGATGTATGTGTGAGATGTAGCCGCCTTGGCTTACTTATGAGTTTGAGATCTCACATTCTTATGGAGTTATCTTGTGTTGCTTTCATGACTTCTATTTGTGATTGGGACGAGTTTTCTCCTTTTTGGAGTAATGGTTCATCGATCCATTTGAGTTTTGCTTGAGTTTTATATGAGTTGATTTGAGTTCATTATGGGTTATCGCCGATGATATGAGGCACTTGTGTTTTATTTGAGTATTGAGTTTGAGTTACCTCTTTAGAGGTATTTAGTCACTTAGGTAGCATTTGTTACTTAAGTATTGAGCTATGAGTTATCTAATCCTTCTCCCCATTCGAGAAGAAGCATCACTATATCCACTCGGCTTCATATTATCGATATCGACTGATTTGTGTAGCTAGGCTGACCCGTGTATTTATACTCGGGTCAGACCGAGTTGTTTCAGGTATCATCTATTGGACTTAGCTTGAAGTTAATGCTGGATATCAGCTCTCCTTTCTCTTGAGAAATTTCTGTTCTTCCACATACTGTGATGTATTTTTCATTTGATTTGATATATATGGTGTGGTCGAGTACCACCTTTATTTGTATTCATATTGTATTGTACTAAACATGTATCAGTGTATATGTATATATATGATGTTGATTACTGTTCTGTGATGTGCTTTACATTTAGTCATTGTATTTTGTTCTGATAGATCCATTAGCTACCTATAGTTTTGGATTAAGCATTTACTATGTATGTCGATCCATTGAGATAGAAAAAAAAAATTATATCGCATTTATCGATATACCCAGTAGATGTTTAAGACAAAGTTATTGATGGTCGCCCTTAACCAGCCCTATTCTCCGCTTTAGTAGGCGAAATTACTCGTTAATTCTATTTACTAAGGTGGGTCTCGGGGTGGGGTGTTACAGCATGGCATCACTGCCGTGGTCAGAACAAAGTAGAATAAACATAGAACAGTACGTATATCACGATGCGTCGAAGTACAATACGAGTCAATCATTGTCCTTTATTCGAGCTTGTTTTCGAATCGTGCTTTGATTCTTTTTCGAGTATTGGGATATATTGAGATGGAATATGTCTAGGAATATATATTTTATTCCATAGTATTCGATAATTTAGTTGGATGTTATCTTATCTTGTGAAGAATCTTATTTGGTATTATTCTATTCTTATTTTGTCGTTGCGAGTGAGCTCGCATCAATGAAGCTTATTGATTCCTTTAAGTATTCTTGTTGTGTTCCTTTGAGAGTTGTGAACGTATTAAGAGGATCCACAACGATTTGCTCGTTTTGAGAATTCTGATTTTTTTAATTTGATGATTCTTTTGTGAGTATTTGTGTGGTTGCTTACATTCTTGAGATGCATTTGTTTTGAGAAGGATATATTTGATATTAAGTGTAATCCTTTGTTTTATAGCATCCTATTGTATATTTAGGTTTCCTATTTTGATTGTTATATTATTTCTATCACTTTGGAATGTTAATGATGATATCGAAGTTTCTAAATTCACTCTTGAGTTCAAGATGTTGATGATATATCTCGAATTCCAGTCAAGATGACTTTGTTGAGTATTGATGAGTCCATATGGGTTTGATATCCAATCGGGCAATTGAGTGTTGAATTAACCTTATTCCTGGATTTTAGCCTTCAGCTATCCTCCCACGAGGACATCCACTAAAGAATGAGGTGAGTTTCTAGATTGTTCGAGTTTGATTGAGTTTATCATATAATTTCTTTGAGATATCCTTTTCGAATACTCAATCGGTGTTAGCCTTTGTAGCATTACTTTGTTTGAAGTAATGATTTGTTGTTTGTATGCTTCTTCTCCTTCGAGAAGAATATCTTGCTTATCTTGTATCTTGATGATTTTCGAGAGTGGCTCATCATCTTGTAGGAGTTGACGAACACTCCATCTTCTGTTGTTGATTTTGTGAATCGAGTATTCTAGGAATATCTTGATGCATTCTCTTAATGTTCTTTGGTTTGAGTTTTGAAGCTATATAAATATGAGTTTTAAAAAGAGAAATTGGAGTTTTGAGATATTTTGAAAAAAAATCAAAGAATTTTTTAAGAATATATTTATATGAGTAGTAATCTTTCATAGAAATAATTTGAGGGGTCATCCATCGAGTAGTTAAGAGTTCTGGTCGATACGCCTGATCAACGTTATCGATAGGAATCTCCTAAATGCCATGATGAGACAATCAGACACGATGGTTTGTGTTTTAAAAATTGAGATTTTGAAAATAATATTTTGAGATTATGTATGAAATTTATTTTTGAACGGTAATTGCAGCCATTGATTTCAGAGACGAGTAACAGGGTGGCGAGGCAGTTTTGATTGCTCGATCGACTCTGCAGCCAATGGATGTATCTATTTATTAGAGATTTAAGGGCATGGCAATGCCATTTATTTATTTATTTATTTTTAAATTATGAAGATGAAAATAAATGAGAATATTATTGAGCTATACTTTATTAAAAGTATATTTTGAGATTTTAGAAGCTATATTATATACATCGGATGTTTTAAGAGAAGTGTATAATAAGAGAATTTGAAGATTGGTTTAAAAAAATATTTAAGTGGTTTAATGGAAGAGTAAAGAGAAATTAAACTCTTAATTTATTTTGAGGAATATTATTATTGATTTACAAATTTCTTTGGAAATTAATTTTGAAGTAAGAGAAGAAATTTAGACTTTTAATTTGAGTATTAAATTACTTAATATGTAATATAGTAAAGAGTTTGAAAATTTTCAAATGTTGAAAATTGAGATTTGAAATTTAAAAGATGTTGAGATTTATAAACTCTAAATATCTTGGATTGAAAAGTAATTTGAGCTTATATGCTTGTTCGTGAGTATATTCTATCTTTGAGCTATTATCAACAACGTGCATTTTTCGCGGTCGTTCGAGTTGATGGCCTAGTGAGAAGCCATCTTATGATTTGTCAATCTTGTCTGTTGTGTCTACCATGTTGTGAGGATGTTATTTCCATATATTTACGCGGAAAACCTTATTGATGATCTTCTTTATTGCTTAGAGTTCGGGTTTGAGTGAGTTTGATCCCGACTTTATTCGTAGAGTTATTTGAAATCAATCATTTTCGATTGACTAATTGTTGAGCATATTATTGAGTTTTGGTTCGAACACGGGATATCTTCGAAATTCTTTCAAGGTACTTGGAAAATTCGATGGTTTGCTAATCACTATATTAGCATACGATAGGCCATTGAATTAACCAAGTGAGATTTTCCTTATTTCTTTCGACCATTCTATGTTGAGAGTATGAATGGTTTGAGTTTCGAGCATATCTTTTATCCTTTGTCGATTGAATTTTTGTGTTGTTTATGGCTCTTTTTCTAGAAAATTACGGGGACGCAATTTTTGTAAGGGGGAATCTGTAAAAACCTTGGTGTAAATTCACTAATTAATTAAATTTAATTGGGAATGATTAATTTTAGTTTATGATTTGTGAAATTTAATTGAGTAATTAAAACATATTTTAAGAATATTTGATTGGATCTATTTAAGGAATAATTTTTATTTCTTAAATAAAGAATTTCAATTTAAAATTTTGAAACATTATCAAATCAATTATTTGAATTTGGTGTTTAGAGTAAAGTGTTAATATTGAGAGTTTTCGTCAAAATGAAACTTTTAAATGGTTATTTGGTTTTTTCAAATCTGAGAAATTAGTGAATAAATTTTGTTAAAACATTGTTAGAAAAAAAAAATTATTAATGATAGAATTAAACAAATATTAGTAACACTTAGGAGAATTAGCAACACCTTGTTAGTGGATCCCTATCTTAACTCTCTTGATCCATTAGTGCAAATAAAAGAAGTACCTCCCCTTATTATGTATTCACCTTCATTCTAAAGTCAGAAAAGAGAAAACCAAAAAAAAAAAACTAAACTCCTCGTTCTCAAAGCTTTAAAACCCTAGTTTCTAATTTCCAAATTGAAAGCTCAAATCAAAAGGATTTTGTCTAATAATGCAGAGTAAGTGTTTTAAACTCTATCTCTATCCTTTAGAACTCTAAAAGAATGATTTTGATCCCTTTTTGATCAAATTGCTTGCTGTCCAAATTTTGTTCTTGAGTTTTTAGGTGATTTTGGAGAAGATAAGAGGTTAGCAAGGCTTAAAAGAGGATTTAGCAAGCTATAGGTAAATAAAAGGTGAGTTATTTACAACTCAGACTTGCTATCTCTAATCCATATGTGTGATTTTTAGTTGTTATTTGGATTGAATTAGATGCTTGTTGATTGAATTACTTTCAATTTGACTGTGAATTGATTGTCTATGTTAAATAATTCCAATGATTTTTTGTTGAAAATTTTATATGAAAATCGCTGTAGTAAAACAGCGATATACTAGTGCATAACTATCCGAAATGGTTCATTCTTTTTAGGTTAGAAAACAGATTCAATGAGATGCAATTTCTCTTTTGGTTACTATTTGAAATACTTCCATTTAGTTGACCTAAAATGAGTTTGAAGACAGAAGCCTGACTCTGTCTTTTAAATAATCAGGCTGAGTTTGAATTTGTTAGCAAAACAGCCATAACATTTCAACCACAGATCGGATTTTGATAGTATCATCCATTCCGGAAAGCTTATTTTGTATAATACAACAATAATTTGTTGAGTTTTCTGTTATTTTCAGGTTATCTATGACAAAATTAAATTTTTATACTGTAATCTTGAGTGTAAAATCAGTATTTGCTCTGTGCTTAAGGCTGAAACTAAATTAGCCATAACATCTTTTTTTTTTGATCTAATTTTGATAATTTTAGATGTTTCCGAAAACTTAATTCATGTGCTACAACTTTCTTGTTTTGTTTTTTTTTGTAATTTGAGTTTAGCTGTGCCAAAATCGAATTTTTCTACTGTAATCCCGAGAGCAAAATCAATATTTGCTTTGTGCGTAAGGCCGAAACTAAATTGGCCATAACTTCTTCGCTTTTGATCCGATTTTGATAATTTTAGATGTTTCGGAAAGCTTAAATCATGTTCTATAGGTTCTGTTCATTGTAATTTTTGCAATTTTGAAGTTTGCTTGCTCGAAATTATGGTTATAAGTTGTTGTCGTGAGAACAAGATGACAACAACAACAAACATTGACCTTATAATTGTATTAGCTGAATTTTACTCTTATTCTCTTTCGGTTTTAATGATGTTATTGAGATTTTGAGAGCTATGATGCCTATCAATAGGCTAGCTATATTTGGAGAATTTGAAATTCAAATTTAAATAGAATTCGAATTGATGTTTTAGTTAAATTTGAATTGAATTCGTATTGAACTCAAGTTATCGGTCTTGAGTTATCTTTCTTGTTTTTCATTGTTTTCGAGTACGGTTTTCACTAAACCATTTTTTGAAGTAATTTTTTAAATAAATGGACATTTCAAATATTATGATATAGTAGGTTAAAATTATTTTTCTAATAAAAAAACTATTTATTCCCTGTAATAAAAGAATTTCAAATATGGGTTTTATTAATCTTTTCGGGAAAATGTTTTAAAAGCTTGTTTTCTCTAGTAAATTATTTTAAATATAAAACACATACTTTTGCATATTCTAACGTAAGAAAAAGAGAATTAAACTATTTAATAAAACATGTGGTATGTGACATGTGCGTTTACTATTTCGGCTAATTTCGGACTTGTACGATCGAAACTATTTGAGATTAATGATTCAGAGATGTTTTGCCATTTTATGACATATTTTGAGTTTTACAATTCCTATTTATTGGAATTATTTAAGATGGCCAATACTTGGCAAGTACTATGATTTGAGATCTCCTACGTAGGAGTATGTTCGATGAGAACCATCACGACGTTTTATTTACTTGCCAATGATATAAGGGAAGTTTTGAGTATATGATTTCATATTTTGAGTTATGGTTTATGAGGAACCATCACGATGTTTTCACTTGTCGAGGAGATGTGACAAGTTACGATGCTATTTAATACTTGTAGATGAGATGAGACGAGTATGGTATCTCTTTATCACTTGCCAATGAGACGAGGCGAGATAAGGTTTCTTAGTTTTATGATATTCCTAGTGTGGCATAGACTAGGGACTAGTAAACCGCTAAGTGCGAATGTGTGGTATGGGACACACATTAACACTTTTCGGGTTTCTATCCGTGAGTTTGTGGCACATTCACAATGTTTACCTAATAGAACTTCTTTGAGAGGTGTTAGCGACCTTGTCATGAGGACGAACTGCTTTGGGAGGTGTTAGCGACCTTGTTAGGGCTGACAAAATGGCTTGAAGAGGTGTCAGCGACCTTGTCTTGAGGACGAACTGCTTTGGGAGGTGTCAGCGACCTTGTTAGGGCTGAAAAAATAGCTTGGAAAGGTGTCAGCGACCTATCATGAGGACAAACTGCTTTGAAAGGTGTTAGCGACCTTGTCTAAGGCTTCGGCCATCTAAGTTTAGCACGTGGAACATTGCTTCGGCATTGTAATCAAGGATCTGGCCAATTCGGGTATTTTTGAGTTTTGAGTTTGCCGTTTTTGGTGCATTAGTTTTAAGATTTTTTGGGTTTTGAACTTGCATCGAATTCTTTATCGAGTTTGAGATTTTATGAGTTTGAATTCGTATCGAGTTCCATGGGTTTTTAAGATTGAGATGCATGTGTGAGATTTAGCCGCCTTGGCTTACTTATGAGTTTGAGATCTCACATTCTTATGGAGTTGTCTTGTGTTGCTTTCATGACTTCGATTTGTGATTGAGATAAGTTTTTTCCTTTGTGGATTAATGGTTCATCGAACCATTTGAGTTTTGCTTGAGTTTTATATGAGTTGATTTGAGTTCATTATCGGTTATCGTCGATGATATGAGGCACTTGTGTTTTATTTGAGTATTGAGTTTGAGTTACCTCTTTTGAGGTATTTAGTCACTTAGGTAGCATTTGTTACTTAAGTATTGAGCTATGAGTTATCTAATCCTTCTCCTCATTCGAGAAGAAGTATCACTATATCCACTCCGCTTCATATTATCGATATTGACTGAGTTGTGTAGCTAGACTGACCAATGTATTTATACTCAGGTCAGACCGAGTTGTTTCAGGTATCATCTATTGGACTTAGCTTGAAGTTGATGCTGGATATCAGCTCTCCTTTCTCTTGAGAAATTTCTGTTCTTCCGCATACTCTTATGTATTTTTCATTTTATTTGATATATATGGTGTGGTTGAGTACCACCTTTATTTGTATTCATATTGTATTGTGCTAAACATGTATCAGTGTATATATATGATGTTGATTACTGTTCTGTGATGTGCTTTACATTTAGTTATTGTATTTTGTTCTGAAAGATCCGTTAGCCACCTGTAGTTTCGGATTTATCATTTACTGTGTATGCCGATCCATTGAGATAGAAAAGAAAAAAACTATATTGCATTTATCGACGTATTCAGTAGATGTTTAAGACAGAGTTATAGATGGTCGCCCTTAACTAGCCCTATTCTCCACTTTAGTAGATGGAATTACTCGTTAATTCTCTTTATTAAGGTAGGTCTCAGGGTAGTGTGTCATAGTTTTGGTATGTAAAATGAAACAAAGGAAACAGAGAGAAGGAATACGAATTAAATTAATTGATATAATTGATTAATTTTGATTGTTTGCACTTGTCTTTGATAGCTTCTTTGATTAGGTTGAATTTCTAATCCTATAATTAAGCTGAAACCCTAATTCTACCCTTTGATCGGCCTACTACCCCATAGAACTTACTACAGACTAGACGCTACATAACTCCCTACACATAAATGGTGTCTACGAATGACATGCAAATTAACTATTGTAGATAGATGTTATATAGCTCCCTACACAAAAGGCAATGGTGCCTACAAAAGGCATACATACCAAGCGCTTGGAACTCATAATGATTACCGAGCACCTGAATGGAAGTCACACACGTAACCTCCTCTATGCTCATGTTACCTGTTGTTACACCTAATGGGTCTTCTTATTACCTCAAGCTCCAACAAAAGCATGCCCCTCATCCCACTTCAGGCTAATTTAAGATCGCCGTTTTCATAGAAAATAGGGGAAATGATGTTGGTACTGGCCTATCATCCAAACAATATCTTGTTATGACCCTTGCCCAAATCCTCATGTTTTGGACTTCTATTTATTGATCAGTTACTATAATTATTAGCATAAGCATACTCCTCGTCCAATTCAGGATTAGGTGAAATGCCGTGTTCATAGAAATAATAGGGGAATGCTATTTGGTATAGGTCCTACTTTAATTCTTGCTTATCAACTTAGATAAATTATTTAAATGAGCCTTTACTTTTGTTCTTGCTATCTGTTCTTATTAATTTATCCTAAGTCTTAAGATAAGCTCCATTCTATTCTTTATCTTATTATAACCTAGATTATAATCATGCTTATTACTTAACCCCCGGTTTAAGTGTAAAAATAAGCTTCTGTCATCTTATAATCTTTTTATCCGTAATTCTAAGTTACAACTTGGCCAAGTATCTTTTAATTAGTCAAATTCCAACATTAATATCATAATTAGGCTCAATTTCAGTCTTAGTTCCATTTTTATTACAGTCTTTCCAATTTACATCTTATCTTCCGTTATTCGATATTCTTATAATTTTAATCCATATCTGTGTTTAACCTATTCTAGTCCATATGTGAAGAAGGGAGAAATAAAAGAGAACTGAAAGTAGAAGAAAATCCAAAGCGTAGGAAAAAGATGTAAATAATGCATAAGTAAGAGTAAATAAATCAAAATACTGTAAATAAACTGTAAATAAATGGAAAAACTATAATTAACAGAAATAAACTAAAATTAACTGAAAAGAAAAGCTAAAAGAAATGGACATAAAATAATTCTAAAAACTGTAAATAAACTACTAAAATGGTTATTCCAAAAATTGTAGTAAAACTACAACTACTGAAAATCCTATTATTTAAATTACCTAAAAAATCTAAATAATTACAATCATTCACCTGTGGTCCTAAGCTCTTCCCTTTTGGTCTTCCCGGATCCACTTTAGAGTATTAAAATATTTTTATTAAAAAGATTCTCTCCTTGAAATTTTTTTCCCTTTAGGGTCCTTCCTAAAAAGGTGAACCCAAGCGTAGAAAATCTAGAATGAGAAAAAGTGTTAGGCATAGAGTTCTATTTATAATGGTAGAAGTGGATCTCATATCATTGGATTTGGAGATTGAATAGGATGCAACCACGTCATAGGCTGAATAGGAGCCGTCGGATGGAAGTATGAAGGGACCAGATGAGGCTAAAGAATGAAAAATACATGTTCGAAAGCATTAGAATGAAGAAAATTTTCTTTGTTCCATACCCGTAGGCGGGTCGACCAGGCAGTTGACCTTCCCTCCTCCTCTGTCGACCTAGGGCTTGGTTAGGTCGACCTCTTGGTCGACCTAGACCAATATATATATATTCTTCTTTCTTTTCTTGCTTAATTTGTTTCTAGCTTATATTTACTTGTATTCTGACATTTTATATATGAAAATTTACAGAAAATTACGACGGACACAACGGTGCAACTCCCGTTGCTAAATTTTGATAATTTCACAAAGTTATTTTTATTATTTCATTAATTAATGAATTAACTATTATGGGTTAAATTTTGGGTTGTTACATTCTCCCATCCTTAACGGTTTTCATCCTCGAAATCTATAATGATAAAAGAATGAACTAAATGTTTTCATCTAATATCTACACCCAACTACTCAACATCAACCATTCATCCATTGTCCTTAAGTTTTCTAATGCTATTTATGTTACTTATGCAATTAATGTAGTGTTAATGTCCCTAACTAATGCAAAAGATTAGGAGGTTCACTGATTTATTTGACCACCTTTTATGCAATTATGCCCGTGCTATGTATCCAAATGAATGCAAAAATTCATAATGATAACTGATAGTTCTATACACGTGCTTCAAACAACATCCAAATACAACAATCATGTGATAATCATCTACCTATAGCAATCATGGAAATTAAAATAAAATGCACGTACATCCATATTCATATGCTTTAGTGTCCTAGTTAGGCCGATCCCTAAGAGATAATAGTGCCTAGTGTAAGTATATGCGTCCATTAGCATCCACTAGGAAACACTTGCAACCACTGGCTTACATCATTCATAACATGTTCTATTAACATGTTTACATCAAATCCTACCATCCACAGGTTAAATCCTAAGTTCTACCCTCCTAAAATATAATAAGGGAAAGAACTTATTCAGAACTAAAGATGGAAAATAGGAAATTCGAAAACTTACTATCGAAGAGATGAGGGTAAGAAGTACGAATCTTCTCTTCAGTCTCCCAAGAAGCGTCTGCAACATCGTCTCGCCATTGCACCTTTACTAACACAACTTCTTTATTCCTCAGTCATTTGGTGTCTCGTCTAATGATCTTTGTAGTAATACGCTAAACTGATGCTTCCCTTTTTACTTCTACCTCCTCTAACTGACTAGGCTCTACAATCTCCGCTGAGTCATGTAAGAACTTTCGCAAGTGCGAAACATGGAAATCCTCGTGCACTCCATTAAGCCTCTTCGGTAACTTCACTCAGTATGCCATCTTCACAAGTCTCTCTATAATAGGAAATGGTCCTACAAATCTAGGGGCTAACTTTCCATTCGACCCAAACCTTACCACCTTCCTAAGCAGGGATACTCTAATAAAAACTAAGTCTCCAACCTCAAACTCTATGTCTCTCCTCCACATGTCCGCATAAGATTTCTGCATTTCTCGAGCTGTCCTCTTCCTCTGTCGAATCAAATCCACCTTCTCTGATGTGTCTTTAACCATGTCAGGCCCAAGTAGCAACTTCTCCATAGACTCCACCCAACATGAAGGTGACTTACAAGGTCTCCTATGTAAAGCCTCGAATGGTGCCATTTCTATGCTTGTTTGGTAGCTGTTATTGTATACGAACTCCATCAATGGAAGATGATCCTCCCAAACTCCCCCAAATCCAAAATGTACATATGCAACAAGTCCTCAAGCACTCTATTAACTCTCTCCTTTTGGCCATCAGTTTGAGGGTGATATGTCGTACTCAATCTAAGTTGCGTCCCTAAAACCTCTTGCAAGCTTCCCCAAAACATGCTAGTAAAAATAGGGTCTCTATCGCTCACTATATTAGAGGGAATTCCATGAAGTCAGACTATCTCAAGAACAAATAGGGATGCAAAATAAGATGTCGTCCACTTGCTCTTAGCAGGAATGAAATGTGCACTTTTGGTCAAACGGTCTGCGATTACACAAATGCTAGTATTCCCCTTCTATAACGGGGTAAACCATCTATGAAATCCATCAAAATGGTGTCTTGCTTCCACTCTGGCACTTCTAAGGGCTGAAGTAATCCATCAGGTTTTCGCTACTCTACCTTAACCCTTTGGAAAATAAGACATTTAACTATTAACTCCGCCACATCCTTCTTCATGCCATTCCAATAAAACATCCTCTTAATGTCCCTATACATCTTGTCATCACTCGGATGAGTAGTCATACCTTAATGGTGTGCTTCCCCTAAAATCGCTTTTGACAAATCATTAGTGCGGGGAACATAAAGCCTCCCATCTATCCTAAGCTATCCTTCGTCATATGGAATAAGTTGGATATGTCTAGTGACCTCTCCTTGGCTAATCATATCCATAATGTCCATGAGTTCCGCATCCTTTCACTGCCTTGAGCCAATCTGATCCACAAGGGTAGGCCTCACTTTAAGCGTAGCTAATAATCCAGGGGTAATGTCCGTAGGGGGCTTAAAATCAAAAGTAGAAATAAACTCCAAGCTCTTACAGTCTACGAACAAAGGACTAAAGGTTTCTTTCTTCCTACTCAATGCATCCACAACCACATTACCCTTGCTAAGAGTATAAGCTATCTCAAAATAGTATAATGCCAAAACTCTATCCGCCGCTGCTGCCTCAAGTTCAAATCTTTTTGCTAGAATAGGTACTTCAATGGCTTATGGTCGGTGAAAAGCTCAAACCTCTCTCCAAGAAAATAGTGCTTCCAAGACTTGAGTGCAAAAACTACGGCGACTAACTCCAAATCGAGGATAGGGTAGTTCTTCTCATGTGTCCTCAACTACCTACTACCATAACATATCTCCCTTCCTTCTTGCATCAATACTGCTCCTAGACCTATCCCACATGCATCGGTGCATATAGTAAAAGGCCCGGCTCCATCGAGTAGAACTAACATAGGTGCACTAGTAAGGGCTCTCTTAAGTCTCATAAAGGAATCCTCACAATCAACGTCCCACATGAATTTTTATTCTTCTTAGTAAGGGGCATGAGTTGTGCCGAAATCTTAGCAAAGTCTCTAATGAACTTCCTATAGTAGCCCCCCAATCCTAGGAAGCTCCTAACTTCGATGACATTCTAGGGGCCTTCCAGTCTTGTACTGCAATCACCTTAGCGGGGTCAACAGCCAAACCTTCCTTTGAGACCATGTTCCCCAAGAAACGTACCTTCTCTCTCCAGAAGTGGTACTTTGAAAACTTGGCTTTCAAATGATGACTACGAAGTGTGCGAAGAACCTCCTCTAAATGAATAGAATGCCGCTCCATATTTTTTGGAAAATACCAAGATGTCATCCACGAATACCACCACAAACTTATTAAGGACCCCTCTAAAGACGCAACTCATCAAGTCCACAAAGTAGGCTGGGCATTAATTAGCCCAAAAGTCATAACCAACTACTCTAAAATCTGTCTAGAGTCCTAATCGCCGTCTTATCTATGCTGTCATCGGCGACCATAGGCTAATGGAATCCTATAGCTAAATCAAGCTAGGACAATACCGAAGAGCCAACTAATTGGTCAAAAAGTCATCAATCCTAGGGTGGATATCAGTTCTTCTTTATGAGCTTATTTAATTCTCTATAACCAATGCAAATTCGAAGAGAACCATCCTCCTTAGTAGCAATGACGACTGTGAAACCCTTCTCCAAAAGCTTATGGATCTGCATGCTCAATTCCTTCCTCTCCTTAGGTGCCATGTGCCTCACATGTAATGCTACCGGCTTAGCATTCTGAGTTAAATAAATCCGAAGTTAATCTTTCTCTTAGGGGGTAGTCCCCTAACCTCCTCAAAGACGTCCAAAAAATCTTTAACGACGGGAACCAAATCTTACTCTGACGATGAAGAATTGAGGGAATAAAGGAAACTCAACATGACTGACCCTTGCGGGTCATAAGAAACCTTGAGAGTCCTACTATTTCATGTCACTAGTCTAATGACTCTTCTATCGCAGTCTAATATAGCTCTATAGGTGGATAGCAAATCCATCCCCAAGATCATCCCATGCCTCAAAAATCAGAATACATAGGCGTCGCAGTAGAATTCTATGCCTAGGATATAAATTTTGAAACCACTATAGACCATAGATAAGTGTGCCAATCCTCCTATGGGGTTTGAAACAACGATGGGGTCCACTACTAAAGAAATGTCTAAGTGCAAATAATCCATAAGATAACTAGAGATAAAAGCGTGTGATGCTCTAGAATCGAATAAAGTTCGAATGCGAAAATTAGAAATGGAAATCAAACCTTCAACTGTGACTCTCTTACATGTATCTGGAATGCTGGCTAAAGGTGCTGCATCTAACGCCTAAATCTACGCAGCTAGTGTACTAGCTCCCTATCTCGTCCTTTGGGGACAACTCCTACTCAGGTAACCGGGCTGCACATAATTAAAGTACTTTCCCTTCATCTTCTCCCTTTTGCAATCCTTGGCGTTATGTCCCATAATTCCACAGCTATTGCACCTCAATCCTTTCTTAATCTGCTTTTAAGGGCCATCGCCTTTCTTCTTCCCTCTTTTATTCCTCCACCATTTTTTCGTTGGACCCTCCCAACTTAACAACTTCCTTAGACTCTCCTTTCTTGACTGCATTAGACGTAAATGCCATCCCTACTAAAGACTCATAAGTAGCTCCCATCGGTACGTGAGTCAACAACAATCCCTGAAGGGGCTGATTCAATCCATTCACAAACTTCATAGCTTTCTTGTGTAGCGCATTCACCAACTCCATTCCAAACTGAGACATTCATTATATTGATTGACATACTCTTTCATCGATAGACTCCTTTGCTTCAAATTAATTAATTTCTCTAGTTGAACACTTTTCTGCTTGAGATAAAAACTTTCTATTAATCGCTCTCAGAACCCATTCCAAGTCACCTCTCTTCCTTCTAACTCAATGACCTCCCACCAATACGAAGCCTCCTCTTTTGGCTGCGAAGATGCTATGTAACGCCTCACCCCGAGACCCACCTTAGTAAAGGGAATTAACATGTAATTCCATCTACTAAAATGGAGAATAGGTATGCTTAAGGGCGACCATCTATAATTTTGTCTTAAACATCTACCGAATACGTCGATAAATGCAATATAATTTTTATTTTCAACTAAAGGGGATCGACATACACAGTAAAAGCTTAATCCAAAACTATAGGTGGCTAACGGATCTATCAGAACAAAATACAATAACTGAATGTAAATCACATCATAGATTAGTAATCAACATCATATATATACACATATATAATGATACATGTTCAGTATAATACAATATGAATACAATAAAGGTGGTACACGACCATACTATATACATCAAATCAAATGTAAAAACATCAGAGTATGCGGAAGAAATAAACTACTCAAGCGAAAGAAGAGCTGATATCCAACATCAACTTCAAGCTAAGTCCAATATATGATACCTGAAACAACTCGGTCTGACCCAAGTGAAAACACACGGGTCAGGCTAGCTAGAACTTATCATTAGTAAAGGTGATGATAAGAGATAAGGGGAAAACCATTCCATCGTTACCAATGGAATGATGTAGATCATCAAGTTATCTCTAAAGTGATACATCAATGGTTCATCATGATTGGATAGAGGAATACAATATGTATATTAGATAGACATGGTTCATCTAATTATATATATAACTGAATGAAATGGGTGAGGATATGGACCATAAAGTAAATCTTCATAGCATACTTAAAACTTCAAGAATCCATTATAAATAAAACTCGTCTAATAGAAACTTCTTAATTATTATACCTCATCTCATCGGTATAAATATAAATACATCTCAAATCCATCATTAAACACATTATAAAGGAATCTCCATATCATTTATACCTCATCTCATTGGTATAAATATAAATATATTTTAAATCTATTACCATCACTCATCATAAAAGCATTGCCATAATTTATACATCATATCATTGGTATAAATATATAGTGTCTCAAATCCATCATGATAGAGCCCGGAAAGGATACAAAACATCATATTCGTAATCACAAATAAAATCACGTATGTCAATAAGCCTTTTTTCTTACATAAGGCTATACTAAAGCATCATCATCAAAATAGTGAAATCGAAACACTTAAAACCTCATGGAAAATAGCACGTGCATTTACATCTTGACTAGTAATACCATTATTTGGTACCATTCATCGTGACGACTTGGGGTCACATAACATCATAACATCGTGATCATCTTGATTGACTATAGTCGGAAACATTTTGATGACGCCCAGCCACAAAAACTCAAGTAATAACATTGTGACGGTTGGAGTCGAGTAATAACTTCATGATCATCGTGATGACTCCAATCGAGTACTCGGTCTATAGCACTAGTGACATCATGAATGTGTCTCAACTTCTTGAATAGGAACCCAATAGGCGTCAATGTACGTCTCATACCATATGTTCGTACCTATTACTTACTAACCCTTATTCGATGCCACTTATTCGATGCCACATTAGAAAACCATCATAAAACATCATCAAATAAACACTGTCTCATCTCATCAGCGAGTGTAAGATACCTAACTCGTCTTATCTCTTACTTGGACGAGTTTTAAGTGGTCTCGAGACTTGTCTCATTTCATCGACAAGTAAAAATTATTCATAAATATCGAAATCATCGTCAATCCATCATAAAAACTTGCCTCATCTCCTAGGCAAGTAAAAGAACATCGTGATGGTTATTTCTAACCATAGTTGCAAATTTAAACTTAACATCAATATTGCCTCATTTCATCGACCATCACAAAATGCATCTAGATTGGTTCGTCGTCGAATGTACTCAAAGATTAATTCTCAAACCAATCATCTTCACCAAAATTTGGTACCTTCTAAATCAACTCAAAATAACACTTCAAATTGGTTTCGATGAAAACCGTGCTTGAAAACAATGAAAACCAAGAGGGATATCTCAAAACTGATAACTTGAATTCAATACGAATTCAATTCAAATTTAACCAAAAACCAATTCAAATTCCATTTAAAATTTGAATTTCAAATTCTTCAAATATAGATAGCCTACTGATAGGCATCATAGCTCTGAAAATATCTCGAAAACATCATTGAAACCGAAGAGAATGAGAGCAAAACGAGCTAATACAATTCTAAGGTCAACAATTGTTGTTGCTGTCATTTTGCCCTCATGACAGCAACATACAACCATAATTTCGACCAAAAAAATTCAAAATTCCTGAAAATACAATGAACGAAACTTGTAACATATGACCAAAGCTTTTTGTAACATCTATAGTTATCAAAATCGGTTAAGAAACGAAGAAGTTATGGCCAATTTCGTTTCAGCCTCAAGCACGGAGCAAATATTGATTTTGCTCTTAGGATAACAGTATAAAAATTCGATTTTGACATAGCCAACCTCAAAAGTATAGAAAACTCAATACATGAAAATTATAGTACGTGATCTATGCTTTTCGGAACAACCAAAATTATCAAAATCGGTTAAGAAGCGAAGAAGTTATGGCTAATTTTGTTTCAGCCTCAAGCACAGAGCAAATATTGGTTTTTCTCTCAGGATAACAGTATAAAAATTTGATTTTGACAAAGCTAACCACAAAATTACAGAAAACTCAATACACAAAAGTTGTAGCACATGATTTATGCTTTCGGGAACATCCAAAATTATCAAAATTGGTTAAGAAACGAATGAGTTATGGCGAAAATAATTTCTCAGACTTGTGATTTTTTTTGCTGTCATTTGCTCTCGGGACAGCAACAAACAAACATGATTTAGATCAAGTAAACTCAAAAGTTTAGAAAACACAAAACTTATTGCTCTTTGTCTGTTCTTTCCAGAACATCCAAAAATATGAAATTTGGATAAGAAATGAAGGAGTTATGGTCAAAATAAATTTTCAGACTTTGTGATTGTTGTTGCTGTCATTTGCTCTTGGGACAGCAGCAAACAAGCACGATTATGATCAAGCAAACTTCAAAATTTAAAAAAAATCAAAACATGAAACTTTTAGATCTTTGTTTGAGTTTTCCAGAACATCCAAAATTATAAAATTTGGATAAAAATAAAAAAGTTATGGCCTAAACAATGTGGCAATAGAAAACAGAAAATAACAAAGATGAATCGTAACCATATTAATACGAAAATTCAACCCAAAAGGTTGTTTATGGCTAGCATTTGTAAGCTTTTACACTTACCTATTTATTTTCAGTGAATAAGTAAGGATTTGCAAGCAAGGTTGAGCCTTTAACACAAAATTGGAGCCCTAAACATTTGAAAATAGAAAAAAAACAATACATGCAAAGAAGAAATTGATCAAACCAAAATTTACAGTAAACAATTCTAGGGTTTTAGATGGATTCAAAGATAGAATAGGTTGGAGGTTACCTTCTTTTATGATTCTAACTTGAATTAGGCTTTTTAATTTGCAAAGATTGAGCCTGGAAGATTAAATTTTGAAGAGGGTAGTCATTGTTTTGTACTTTGAAGCTTTTTCTTTTCTGATTTAGGTTTTACATTAATGAATTTTGGGAGAAAAGGAACGTACTTCATTAGAAAATCCTAGAATTTGGGTTATGGATGTTTACTATACCCAATTAGCCCATTCTCAAACTTAGAAAATTATTTAGGCTAATATACATAAGTTTTAAACCATTTTTAACATAACTTTCACATGTTAACTTCTTTTTACATGAGACCAAATGCACTCTTCATATTTTAACAAGGTGAACATCATTAACACGATATTTTTTTACATTTAAAATATTATTTTCACAATAAACTATTATTTAAACAATAATTGACAATATTGTTATTTTTAGACAAAAACCACTATTTTATAATCTGAGTCAAATAAAAATTATTTCTTAACTCAAATAAGCGTATTAAATGTTTTAACACTTACTAAAAATATTAAAACACTATTTTCAATCATTAATACACTTAGAAAAATTCACTTTCCTCTCATTTGCCCTTTTTATTCACTATAAAACACTATTATTGGAATAAAATCCCAATACATCCCATTTTGACTCAATAAATAACTAACATTATTTATTTTCAACCCACTTTCAAAAATAAAATATTCTATGCTTATTTTCACTCATTTATATTTATTCCAACCATCAATATGTTGAAATAACATCTTATGAGATAAATTAACATTAATACAACATTTCAAGCCTAATTACACTTTTAAATTTTATTTTCTTCATATAATTCCTTTTATTTTAAAATAAAAGGCTAACAATGGAATAAATTTCCAATATTACTAATAAACCAAAATTAAACCATCACAATTATTTATTTTCACTCCAAATCCAAAAATAAAGTTTTTCAAACTTTATTTCATTTGTTTACACCTTTTTGAACCGTCGATTGTTGAAATAGGCTTCAAATAAAATAATATGACTTATTTAAATTTCAAATCCCAAATTATAATCATCAAGATATTGTTTATATAAAATAAAAACATAATCCCTCATTTTATTATCCAGTTCATTTTTAAACACAGTATTAAATTATAACTTGCATTACAATTTAATATTAACAGAAATCTCCAAAATCCCAGGTTATTACAGACTCCTCCCCTTAACTAAATTGCGTCCTCGCAATTTCTAGTGGAAAAGGCTGTAAAAAACACAAAAATTCAATCGACAAAGGATAAAAGACAAGCTCAAACTCAAACCATTCATACTCTCAACATAGAATGGTAGATAGAAATAAGGAAAAATTCACTGGTTAATCTAATGGCCCATCAAATGCTAATATAATGATTAGCAAACCATCAAATTTTACAAGTAACTCATAATAATTTTGAAGATATCTCGTCTTCGAATCAAAAATCAATAAGATGCTCAACAAATAATCAATCGAAAATGATTGATTTCACAAAACTCTACGAATAGAGTCGGGATCAAACTCACTTAAACCCAAAATCTAAGCAATAAGAAAAGATCATCGATAAGATTTTCGGCATGAATATACAGAAAGAACATCCTCACAACAGGGTAGACACAATAGACAAGATTAATAAATCATAAGATGGCTTCGCACAAGGCCACCACTCGAACGATCGCAAAAAATCCATGTCGTTAATAATAGCACAAAGATAGAATATACTCAAGAACAAGGATATAAGCTCGAATTAACTTTTAATTCAAGATATTTAGAATTTTTAAATCTCAACATCTTTTAGATTTTAAATCTCAATTTTCAACATTTGAAAATTTTCAAACCTTTTACTATATTACTTAGTAAGTTATTTAAAACTCAAATTAGAAGTCCAAATTTCTTCTCTTACTTCAAAATTAATTTCCAAAAAAATTTGTAAATCCATAATAATATTCCTTAAAATAAATTAAGGGTTTAAATTAACAACTTAAATAGTTTGAAACAATCTTCAAACCCTCTTATAACTCTTCTCTGAAAACATCCAATGTATATAATATAGATTCGAAAATCTCAAAATATACTTCGAATAAAGTATAGCTCAAGAATATTCTCATATATTCTCATCCTTAAAATTTGAAAATAAATAAATGGCATTGCCTTGCCATTGAATCTTTAATAAATAGATATATTCATTGGCTGCAGAGTCGATCGAATGATCAAAACTGCCTCGCCACTCTGTTACTCGTCTCCAAAGTCAATGGCTGCAATTACCATTCAAAAATATATTCAATATATAATCTCAAAATATTATTTTCAAAATCTTTATTTTTAAAACACAAACCAACGTGTCTGATTGCCTCATCATAGCATTTAGGAGATTCCTATCGATAACGTTGATCAGGCATATCGACCAAAACTCTTAACTACTCGATGGACAACCTAACACTCTCAAATTATATCTATAAAAGAAATACTACTCATGTAAATCTATTCTCAAGATATTCTTTGATTTTTTAAAATATCTCAAAACTCCAATTTCTCTTTTTAAAACTCATACACACACACACACACATATGTCGTCATAAACTCAAACCAAAGAACATTAAGAGAATGCATCGAGATATTCCTAGAATACTCGATTCACAAAATCAACAGAAGGAGATGGAGTGTTCGTCAACTCCTACAAGATGATGAGCCACTCTCGAGAACATCAAGACACAAGATAAGAAAGATATTCTACTCGAAGGAGAAGAAGCATACAAACCACAAATCATTACTTCAAACAAAGTAATGCTATAAAGGATAACACCAATTGAGTATTCGGAAAGGATAACTTAAAGAAACTAAATGATAAACTCAATCAAACTCGAATAATCTAGAAAATCACCTCATTCCTTAGTGGATGTCCTCATTGAAGGATAGTCGAAGGCTAAGAGCCTGGAATAAGGTTACCTCAACACTCGATTTCCCAAATGGGATGTCAAATCAAAACGGACTCAAAGAACTCAACAAAGTCACCATGACTGGAATTTGAGATATATCATCAACATCTCGATACTCAAGAGAAAATTCAGAAACTTTGGAATCATCATTAACATTCCAAAGTGATAGAAATAATAAACCAATCAAATTAGGATGCCTAAATAAATATAATCCTAAAACAACAAAAGGATCAGACTTTACATCAAATAAGTCAATCCATCTCAGATAAGATACATCTCAAGATAGTGAGTAATAAACAAACACTCACTAAAACAGCACCAAATAAAGAACTCAGAATGCTCACAACAAGCCAATTGTTGTGGATTCCTTCAATAGGATACGCAAGTCTCAAAGGAATGCAACAAGAATGCCCAAAGAAATCAATCAGCTCCATCGATACGAACTCACTGGTATCAGCAAAAACAAGAATCTAATAATCCCCAAATAAGATTTTATATAAGATAAGATGACATCAAACTCTATTATGGAATACTATGGAATACAATATATTTATATTCCTAGAAATAGTCCATCTTAACAATCCCAAAACTCAAAAAAGAATCAAGGCTCGATTCAAAAACAAGATTGAATAAAGGACAATGATTCACCCGTATCGTACGTCGATGTATCATGATATACGTACTATTCTGTGTTTATTCAACTTTGTTCTGACCATGGCTCTGATACCAAGCTGTAACACCCCACCCCGAGACCCACCTTAGCAAAGAGAATTAACAAGTAATTCCGTCTACTAAAGTGGAGAATAGGGATGGTTAAGGGCGACCATCTATAATTTTGTCTTAAACATCTACCGAATACGTCAATAAATGCAATATAATTTTTATTTTCAACTAAAGGGGATCGACATACACAGTAAAGGCTTAATCCAAAACTATAGATGGCTAACATATCTATCAGAACAAAATACAATAACTGAATGTAAATCACATCACAGAATAGTAATCAACATTATATATATACATATACACCGATACACGTTTAGTACAATACAATATGAATACAATAAAGGTGGTACACGATCACACCATATACATCAAATCAAATGTAAAAACATTAAAGTATGCGGAAGTAATAAACTACTCAAGCGAAAGAAGAGCTGATATCCAACATCAACTTCAAGCTAAGTCCAATAGATGATACCTGAAACAACTCGGTCTGACCCAAGTGAAAACACACGGGTCAGGCTAGCTAGAACTTATCATTAGTAAAGGTGATGGTAAGAGATAAGGGGAAAACCATTCCAATCTTACCAATGGAATGATGTAGGTCATCAAGTTATCTCTAGAGTGATACATCAATGGTTCATCATGATTGGATAGAGGAATACAATATGTATATTAGATAGACATGGTTCATCTAATTATATATATAACCGGATGAAATGGGTGAGGATATGGACCATAAAGTGAATCTTCATAAGATAATTAAAACTTCAAGAATCCATTATAAATAAAACTCATTTAATAGAAACTTCTTAATTGTTATACCTCATCTCATCGGTATAAATATAAATACATCTTAAATCCATCATTAAACACATTATAAAGGAATCTCCATAATCATTTATACCTCATCTTATTGGTATAGGTATAAATATTTCTTAAATCTATTATCAACACTCATCATAAAAGCATTACCATAATTTATACCTCATCTCATTGGTATAAATATATATAATGTCTCAAATCCATCTTGATAGAGCCCGGAAAGAATCCAAAACATCATATTCGAAATCACAAATAAAACCATGTATGTTAATAAGCCTTTTTTCTTACATAATGCTATAATAAAGCATCATCATCAAAATAGTGAAATCGAAACACCTAAATCCTCATGGACAACAGCACGTGCATTTACATCTTGACTAGTACTACCATTATTTGGTATCATTCATCGTGATGATTTGGGGTCACATAACATCATAACATCGTGATCATCTTGATTGACTATGGTCGGAAACATCTTGATGACACCCAGTCACAAAAACCCAAGTAATAACATCGTGATAATTGGAGTCGAGTAATAACTTTATGAACATCATGATGACTCCAATCGAGTACTTGGTCTGTAGCACTAGTAACATCGTGAATGTGTCTCAACTTCTCGAATAGGAACCCAATAGGCGTCAACGTACGTCCAATACCATATGTTCGTGCCTATTGCTTACTAATCATAGTCGATGCCACATTAGAAAACCATCATAAAACATCATCAAATACACACTGCCCATCTCATCAGCGAGTGTAAGATACCTAACTCTCTTATCTCTTACTTGGACGAGTTTTAAGTGACCTCAAGACTTGTCTCATTTCATCGACAAGTAAAAATTATTCATAAATATCGAAATCATCATCAATCCATCATAAAAACTTGCCTCATCTCCTAGGCAAGTAAAAGAACATCATGATGGTTATTTCTAACCAAGGTTGCAAATTAAAACTTAACATCAATATTGCCTCATTTCATCGACCATCACAAAATGCATCTAGATTGGTTCTTCGTCGAATGTACTCAAAGAGTAATTCTCAAACCAATAATCTTCACCAAAATTTGGTAACTTCTAAATCAACTCAAAATAACACTTCAAATTGGTTTCGATGAAAACCGTGCTCGAAAACAATGAAAACCAAGATGGATATCTCAAAACTGATAACTTGAATTCAATACAAATTCAATTCAAATTTAACCCAAAACCAGTTCAAATTCCATTTAAAATTTGAATTTCAAATTCTTCGAATATAGATAGCCTACTGATAGGCATCACAGCTCTGAAAATATCTCAAAAACATCATTAAAACCAAAGAGAATGAGAGCAAAACGAGCTAATACAATTCTAAGGTTAACGATTGTTGTTGTTGTCATTTTGCTCTCAGGACAGCAACATACAACCATAATTTCGACAAAAATAAACTTCAAAATTCTAGAAAACACAATGAAAGAACCTTGTAGCATATGACCAAAGCTTTCTGGAACATCTATAATTATCAAAATCGGTTAAGAAACGAAGAAGTTATGGCCAATTTCGTTTCAGCCTCAAGCATAGAGAAAATATTGATTTTGCTCTCGGGATAACAGTATAAAAATTCAATTTTGACAAAGCTAACCTTATAATTACAGAAAACTCAATAAATGAAAGTTATAGTACATAATTTATGCTTTTTGGAACATCCAAAATTATCAAAATCGGCTAAGAAGCGAAGAAGTTATGGCTAATTTTGTTTCAGCCTTAAGCACAGA
Organism: Allium cepa; assembly: GCA_030765085.1. NCBI lineage: Eukaryota > Viridiplantae > Streptophyta > Magnoliopsida > Asparagales > Amaryllidaceae > Allium > Allium cepa. The sequence goes on along the minus strand of CM060940.1, from coordinate 249,587,056 downwards.
GCAAATATTGGTTTTGCTCTCGGGATAACAGTATAAAAATTTGATTTTGACATAGCCAACCGCAAAGTTACAGAAAAATCAATACATGAAAGTTGTAGCACATGATTTATGCTTTCTAGAACATCCAAAATTATCAAAATCGGTTAAGAAACGAATGTGTTATGGCGAAAATAATTTCTTAGACTTGTGATTTTTGTTGCTGTCATTTGCTCTCGGGATAGTAGCAAACAAGCACGATTCTGATCAAGCAAACTTCAAAATTTAAAATAAAAAATAAAAACATGAAACTTGTAGATCATTGTCTGAGCTTTCCAAAACATCCAAAATTATAAAATTTGGATAAAAATAAAAAAGTTATGGCCAAAACAATGTGGCAACAGAAAACAGAAAATAACAAAGGCGAATCGTAACCATATTAATACGAAAATTCAACCTAAAACCTTGTTTATGGTTAGCATTTGTAAGCTTTTACACTTACCTATTGATTTTCAGTGAATAAGTAAGGATTTGCAAGCAAGTATGAGCCTTTAACACAAAATTGGAGCCCTAAACATCTGAAAATAGATAGAAAAAACAATACATGCAAAGAAGAAATTGGTCAAAACAAAATTTACAGTTAGGGTTTTAGATGGATTCAAAGACAGAATAGGTTGGAGACACCTTCTTTTATGATTCTAACTTGGATTAGGCTTTTAAATTTGCAAAGATTGAGCTTGGAAGATTTTATTTTGAATAGGGCAGCCATTGTTTTGTACTTTGAAGCTTTTCAGGTCTTACTGTAATGACTTTTGGGAGAAAAGAAACGTACTTCATTAGAAAACCCTAGAATTTGGGTTATGGATGTTTACTATACCCAATTAGCCCATTCTCATACTTAGAAAATTATTTAGGCTAATATATATGTTTTAAACCATTTTTAACATAACTTTCACATATTAACATCTTTTTACATGAGACCAAATGCGCTCTTCATATTTTAACAAGGTGAATATCATTAACACGATATTTTTTTACATTTAAAATATTATTTTCACAGTAAACTATTAATTTACACAATAATTGACAATATTGTTATTTTTAGATAAAAACCACTATTTTTACAATCTGAGTCAAATAAAAATTATAACTTAAATAAGCGTATTAAATGTTTAGCACTTTTTAAAAATATTACAACACTATTTTCAATCATTAATACACTTCGAAAAATTCATTTTCTTCTCATTCTCCCTTTTATTCACTATAAAAGGCTATTATTGGAATAAAATCCCAGTACTTCCCATTTTGACTCAATAAATAACTAACATCATTTATTTTCAACCCACTTTCACAAATAAAATATTCTATACTTATTTTCACTCATTTATATTTGTTCCAGCCATCAATATGTTGAAATAACATCTTATGAGATAAATTAACATTAATACATCATTTCAAGCCTAATTACACTTCTAAATTTTATTTTCTTCATATTATTCCTTTTATTTTACAATAAAAGGCTAATATTGGAATAAATTTCCAATATTACTAGTATTAACCAAAATTAAACCATCACAATTATTTATTTTCAATCCAAATCTAAAAATAAAGTTTCAAACTCTATTTCATTCATTTACACTTTTTTCAACCGTCGAATATTGAAATAGGCTTCAAATAAAATAATATGACTTATTTTAAATTTCAAATCCCAAATAATAATCATCAAGATATTGTTTATGTAAAATAAAAAATATAATCCCTCATTTTATTATCCAATTCATTTTTAAACACAATATTAAATTATAACTTGCATTACAATTTAATATTGACAGTAATCTCCAAAATCCCGGGTTGTTACATGCTAGTTGAACATGCTGCCGATCATCTAATCCCAATAGTCCGAATATCCTCTCTGTATCTCTAGGCCATGCTCTCTCCTCCATAAAAGTCTCCTTACCAGAAAAAGTCTTTCCACCCAAACTCGTAAAATCCTTACAAAGCTTAGAGAAAGCGATGGCGGTGGATGCATTGATGGGATTCCCACCCGCTGGTGCTGGGTTGGGCGCTTTGCCATGACCCTCTGGAGTTGTGCTGGTAGATACTGGGTTGGGCGCTTGCCTATGCCCCTCTGGAGTTGTCCTTGTAGATACCTACGAAACTAGGCCGGGAATGGAATGCCCTCGGGAAGGTTTGAGGCATCCGCCATTCTACGGAAAGAAAAGGATAGTTTAGGAAAGAGTCAAAGAGAGATTGAACTGGACTTTTGAAGGGATTTTTATCAAAACTCTTTCATATTTAAAGACTACTTTTAAGAGTTCTTTTCTGAAAAATAATTTAAAGCAAGTTATATTTGAAAAATCTTTAATTTTTAAATAAATTTTTAGGTATTCTGTAACCTTAGGCTCTGATACCAAGTGAAACACCCTACACCCCTTAATATACCCAAAAGGACATGCTAAAAGATGTGGTGCGTTGTAGGTATAACTAAAACTAGTAGAGAGTAAGATTCATAAGACAAAATAGAAAGATAATAATATAGCGGAAGTAATTAAAAACGATAAGTGATTTTAAAATTTAATACTTCATAAATACTTCAGACAAACCACATATATTCCAAATACCAAATACAATTGTCTTATGAAATTAAATCTCAGTCTCAACAGAAAAACTAGAGTACGAACACAAACGTTCCCTTCTTAAGTTCCAGTACAATAAAAGAACAAGAGGCTGGAATTAAAAAGGAGGAATACATAAAAGGGTCTCCAAGTCTCCAAGAAGTGGTGGTATATCTTCCTTGCACCTGATTACCTATGGGTGGATAAGGAAAAATAAAGGAATCGGTCAGACTAAACTCTGGTGGATGATAGTAATTACTAGAATCTTTAAGCAAAGTGAAAATAGTAGACCTTACAAGAGTTCTAGCATATAAAAGGAAACAAAGGAAATAGAGAGAAGGAATACGAATTAACTTAATTGATATAATTGATTAACTTTGACTGTCGGTACTTGTCTTTGATAGCTGCTTTGATTAGGTCGAATTCCTAATCCTATAATTTGGCTGAAATCCTAATTCTACCCTTTGATCGGCTTGCTACTCTAAAGACCTTACTAAAGACTAGATGCTATATAACTCCCTAAATAGAAATGGTGTCTATGAATGACACACAAAGTATATACTATGGACTAAACGTTATATGGCTCCCTACACATAAGGCAATGGTGAATAAGAAAGGCACACACACACTAAGCGCTTGGAACTCGTAACGATTACTGAGCACTCGAATGGAAGTAGCACGCGTAACCACCACCATGCTCACATTACATGTTGTTCCACCTATTGGGTCTTCTTATTACCTCAAGCTCTAGAATAAGCGTGCCCTTCATCCCACTTTAGGCTAATGTGAGATCACCATGACATAGAAAATAGGAGAAATGCTGTTGGTATTGGCCTTCTTCCAAACGATATCTAGTTGCCCCTTGCCCAAATCCTCATGATTCTGACTTCTGCTTGTTGACTAATTACTACCATTATTAGCATAAGCGTGCCCACCATCTCGCTTTAGAATTATGTGAAACACCATGCCTATAGAAATAATAGGGGAATGCTATTTAGTATGGGTCCTACTTTGATTCTAGCTTATTAACTTAGATAAATTATTTAAATAAGCCTTTACTTTTTTTGTTGCTGTCTATACTTATTAATTTATCCTAAGTCTTAAGATAAGCTTCATTCTGTTCATTGTCTTATTATAACCTATGTTATAATCATGCTTATGACTTAATCCACGGCCTAAGTGTAGAAATAAGTTTCTTTCATCTTATACTCTTTTAGTTATAATTTTAAGTTACAACTAGGCTAATTATCTTTTAATTACTCAAATTCTAATATTAATATCATAATTAGGCTCAATTTCAGTCTTAATTCCATTTTTATTATAGTCTTTACAATTTACATCTTATCTTCTGTTATTTCAGTATTCTTATAATTTTAGTCCATATTCATGTTTAAATTATTCTAATCCATACATAAAGAAGAGGGAGAAATAAAAGAGAACTAAATATAGAAGAAAATCCAAAGCATAGGAAAAATATATAAATAATGCATAAGTAATAGTAATTAAATTAAAATACTATAAATAAACTATAAATAAATGAAAACGCTATAATTAACAGAAATAAACTAAAATAAACTGAAAAGAATAGCTAAAAGAAATAGACTGAAAATAATTCTAAAAACTGTAAATAAACTACTAAAAAGGTTAGTCCAAAAATCATAGTAAAACTACAACTATTGGAAACCCTATTATTAAAAATTATTAAAAATCTAAATAATTACAATCACTCACCTGTGGTCCTAAGCTTTTCCAAACCTTATTAATTTAAGTATAAAAGGAGTTAATGGTTATAAATTGGTATCTTTTATCTAAAATAATTGATTGTGCAAACTATTTGTTTATAAATTTAATATTTTAAGTAAGATATATTCATTTCTTAATTCTTCTTTTTCCTTCTTTTTCCTTTTCGGGGACGAAAAGTTTTGAGTGGGGGAGAGCGTAACGACCCATAAATCTTCGATAATTAAAATTGTTAATTTAATAAGATTTTTGAAATTTATTAATTAAGAAAATAAAAATTAGTGAATTATTAATAAAAATAATAACTAGAATGGAATTCAAGTTTATTGAAATAGTGGAAATATTATAATTCGTTATAAATGAAATATAAGAAAAACAAATGAAATTATTGAATTAATTTATGAAATAATATAATAGATGGAAATTATTTGTGAAGAATAAACATACAAGTACTATAAAGGGATAATGGTGACAAATGGTTGTTGTTACCAGTTAATTTACCAGTTACAAATAAGTGTAATTAAATGTTACTTTAATGATAATTAATGTAATAGTGGAAAGTGTGAATGTAAATTTAATAGAAACGTAAATTTATTTATAAGGTAGTAATTGATGTAATAAAAGTATGAAACCAAGTAAATAAATTAATTGAGAATATAAATCGTCATTAATGTACACATTTGGCAAATATAATAAAACGGAAATAGTAGTTAATACAAAGGAAAGATGGATATTTGAATATAGTAGTGTAATGAAAGACAAACAAATCATTGCATTGAAATCTAATTTATAATTAGCGTAATTATTGTAGTAATTGAAAGTAAATATTATGAAATTGAAATAAAGATGAAAATGGAAATATCGAAAATGTAAGGGTATCATAAATTGTAACGACCCGCCGCCCTCACCGCCTCTAGTCGGTAATTAAACCAACTAGAAACGTTCAAAATGACGGATTGTTATTTAGTTTATGACATTTAAACAGAATCAGCTACAGAATCACAGAACAATAATATATTTTATAAACAAACTTTTCTTTTATATACAAATATCAGAGTTATACAATAAATTACATTTGAATTACATTTAAATCTATGCAGCGGAAACAATTTATAAATATAAGTACAAGAGAAAAAAATTTAGCTAAACTTTAGTGGTGCTGAAATCCCCCTCTCTCTAACTTCGCTGCGAGCAAATCTTTAAGCTGCAAAAATACTCGGTCTGACCCGAGCGTTTATGCAAAACACAAAAACACTCGAGTCAGGATTTATCTTTATTCAAGTAATTAAATTTGAAATGAACTGAAATAAGTGGTTACAGTTATGGTGAACAAATAAATCAGTTAAATCCTATTATAGATTTTCACATTAACGATTCCAAATTTTTATACACATGTGTGGCTGCAGTACACACGTGTACTCATACCCATGTGCACTGCCTCGCCAACCCACGTGCACGAGTCAGACAAATCACTGCAAGTATACAAGCATAACTCCAAAACAGACAAGGCAAGGCACTATGCAGTGCACAACAAATCCAAACAGCCCCAAATACAAAATCACTGCACATAACCAAAACAAGGACCACAAGAGCAGGCTGCAACATGGACTGCAGACAACTCAAATGCCAATTGCACATGTCAACAGCAATGAGACTGGGTCAGACCAAATGCTCAGGTAAATGACCAGCTACAACAACAAGTGCAAGACTAGATGTAACATAAAGTGAAAATGCATACATCAGGTACAGACTGGAAGTAGCGATACAAGGTAAACCAGCAACAAAACATGAAGTGAATCATGTCAAAGGGCAATACACTAGAGCATGCAAGTGCAGACAACAGGGCTCAAACCAGTGTCAACAAAACAGCAACTTAGCACATGTATGCAGACTAGTGAAGTAAATGTAGAGAACAAGCTACATGATGAACAAGTGCAGCTATGTTTAACAAGTGCAAGACCACAAAGAAATGCATGTCACCAAGTTCAGACCAAACAACAATGATGGTAATGCAACACACTATATGTACCCATGATACAAAAGAAGTGGAATAGTTGCAACACAGTGAAGATGACAAGTTAACAAAGACCAAGTTAAAATGGAAGCAGTGACACAATGGCCAGAAACAAAGCCTATAAATCAAACATGCACAAACAACACATTCATATTCATAACAGAAATTCTCTCAGCACACTTGCAAGATAACTATAAATCTTACAACAAAATGAATGTTAAAGAACATCCATTACCTAATATAAAGAAAGATTTAATTGATTATTTCAATTTCTATATTTAAATTAAACACTTCATATTAAATTCAAATACTAAAGGAAACAAATTCTTTCAAGTTTTAAAATTCATTTGAAATCAGATTTCATTTAAAACATTGGATTATGTTCATCAGTTTTTTTTTTTATTTTATTTTATTTACAAACTGGTTTTCAAAGTAAACTTAAAAACAGTTCTTAATCTGAATTCAAAAAAAAAATTTAAGTTTTGCTTAAACTTCTAAATCTGTTCATGCTTCCAAAAACTTACAAAAAAAACTACTTAAATCTAATTCTGGTTTTAATACAAACCTGAAACTGTTCTACACTTGATTTAAAACCAGATTTAAAATCTTGTTTAAATTTAAGATCTTCATATTTTTTTTCTAAAACCTTTGAACTCAAACTGCATTTGAATCCAGATTTAACTCCCACTTAAATCAAAACTGCACTAAAGTTTGAATTTCAATCAACATGTAACAACTGCAACTCTCTGTTTTATAAACCTGAAACAGAAATTTAAAACTTGTTTAAATTTTAAAAGTTTCATATTTAAAAACTTTGAACTTCAAACCTTATTTGAATTCAATTTCAATTCATACTTGAATCCAGTTTTCAACTTAAATATGAATTTCATTCAACATAAAAAAAAAACTGCAAAACAACACAGTTTATCCCTGCACCCATCTTACCCGAGCAACCCTTTAAACCACTTCGAGTTTTAAAACCCTCTGCTCCGAGTCAGAAGAATAAAATCCCGAGGACTGACTCGAGTCAAAACCCTGCACACTACTAATATTACCTGAGTTCAACTCTACCACCCAAATCAACCTGAAAATACCCACTAAGATAAACATCTTAACACCTGACATCCAAATAGATTAACAAATACCCCAATTTCATATTTCTGTTTAAAAAGAAATGTTTCTTCTTAACAGTTTATTTAAGCTGTAATGTTAGTTTTACAATTCATTTTCTAAAACATTCATTACTGTGGTAGACTTGTTTAATAGTTTAAGATCCTTGTTTTGAAATCTCTATGTTAACTGTCTCTATAGTTTACAGTAAAACAGATTTCAAATTTAATCCTTAATTATGATTTATAAATTTAATTTATACTAAATAAACATCCCTCAATTCATAACAATTACCACAGAGAATCAGTCCAAGAATCTAAAAACAAAATCAGGTAATAAAATACCTGTAAGCACATATGTGTTTGTATATATAACTTCACAGAGTATCCATCACAAAAGAAACCATTTTAGCAACTTAGTTCAAATCTATACACATGCAACAGGAAATTCTAAATAACATTTCAATAGTAAGCTTACTCACTAAACATAATAATAATGTTACTGCAGTTTTACTTTGAAGTTCAAACTCAAGCAAACATTAAATGCTTCATGCAACAGATAATTTAAAACCCTTTTTAAATTGAGGAGTCATTCACTAAACAAAAAGGGGACAGAGCAGTTTATATATCTATATATTAATGATAGTTTTACTTTGAACTTGAATTCTAATACTTGCATGTGCATTTATTTCAAAAGGAACTATTTTTTAAAATTAAAGTTTACTCACAATAACATGTAAATGCATAAACACATATTCACATGTATACTTTCAATTCCATACCTAAACAACATCCAAGCACCACACAATGGATTCAAGGGTTATAGTAGCACATCAGATCCATCAAAGAATAGTTTCAAGCTTGTAAATTTTGTTATTTTCCAAATGTAGAATATTTTACAGGGGTTCAAAACTGGGTTACTCAGACCTTTAAAACTGAAATTATTCACATTTGGCATGCAACATAACACACAGCAACAACAAAGAATACCACAAGCAGAAATAGGGGTTTTACAGACACATTCATTCAACACACATGAACAGAAGCTCAAACAAGCACATGCAACAAATTTTTCCTCATCTAGATTAAAAATCCATCACATGCAGCAAAACAAAATACGCAAAGTTTTTGATAGCATCTGTCCTCATCAGTTTAAAGGCAAATTTTAATAGCATCTGTTCATATCAATTTAAATAAAAACTATAGTATCTGTTTTTATCAATTTAAAAATACAAGCAAATTGAGCAAATAACAGCAACTAGAAACAAAAATCCAACATGCAGTCACAAATCTGAGCATATCAGTTTAAAATTTAATTAGCCGAGCCAAAGATAACCAAATCACCCCACAACATAGCATGCAACCAAGAAATTCACTTCAAACAAATTCAAAAACTTGCATGAAGATTATCGTGAGTTATAAAACTCACCATAACAAAGTCGAAGCAGCCGAAGGGAAATAAGCCAAGTTGAACGAAGGTCGAAGCCCAGATTAGATCGCAAACCCTTGTTTTGAATCGCAAGAAGCAAAACCCTAGATTTGATTGCTAGCCCTAATTTGAAGACGAGCAAAAAATTGGAGAGGCCGCCATTTTGTTTCGTTATTTCGTTTAGGGTTTAGAAATGAAAATGGTAAAGTGAGATAAAGGGGAATCGGGTAAAACGAATAAGGTCAAGGGGATTTTTTCTTTAAGTTATGTTTATTTATTTATTTATATTTTTTTTTTTAAATTCAATTGGTTTGGTATAAATTATTCTCTTTACTTTGTTTTGTAAAAATTACATTATATTTTACAAAGTTTATAAATATGTCGTTTGAATTTTACTATATGTATTTATTTATTTATTTTGTATTGATTAAAATTTTATTCTATTTTATTTAATTTTATTTAAGTAAATGAAAAATGTTATTGAGACTAACCACAAATTTATTAATTTTCATAAATAATAATTCTTATACCCAAAATATTTTCCTAAGTCTTTAGTTCAAATTCTAAATACACATTCAATATTCAATTTCAACTTCAAAGTCAAATTCAAATTCAGTTCAACTTATAATAGATTAAATTTTAAATTTAATCGCCAAATTCATTGCTATATTGGGAATTCAATTCAAATTATCATTCAGATATTTAAAATTAATTAAATATTTTCAATTTTAAATTATTCAAAATTCAGGGCCGTTACAATCTCCCCTCCTTAAAAGAATTTCGTCCCGAAATTACAAGTAAGGAGAAATGATTGTTGAAATTTCACTAATATTTATATCCTACACAATTTTTATCAAGTTTGGGACTTATTAAAATTAAATTCCATTTGATTTATCTCATTAGCTTCGTTAATTATCTCCATTGTTTATTGATTTCTACAACCAAGACACAAAAGTCTTTTACTAAAATTTTCAACTTACAAAATCCAAATTTTAAATTTGAAATTCTTCATTTAAGAAATTTACATAGTATAACTTTTCCAAAGCTGTGGACTTTCAAAACATTTCAAAAATCCTCTTCCTTAATTTATTAGGTTGGAATTTATATCACTTTAATTTCAGATAATTGATTTTCTATTTAAAGTTTGAAAATACTTGCTAACTCGAAATTTAACAAGTCTACTGTCGTTCTTAAAGACATTAGGCATACGCTGGCCAGGCGCAAGTCTAACAATCTCCAAGTACTAAATATACTTGCTTCAATTCCCAGTGAAAATACTTTAAAAATTCTTTTAAAAATGGATATGGAAAGCACATTCCCCCATGGATCACAGTTTACTCGGCGGTTCCGCTACTATCCCAGTAGAGTCGCTTGTAACTGTGGATATCTCATCCCTTGAATTTCGCCATGGTTGTTGCCAAAGATCGCGGTTCACACGGCGGTTACGCTACTATCCCAGTAGAATCGCTCGTGACCGTAGGCATCTCGCCCCTCGAATTACGCTTTGGTTTGTAGATTGCAGTTTACACAGCGGTTACGCCACTATCCCAGTGGAATCGCTTGTAACTGTAGGCATCACGCCCCTCAAATTACGCTACCACCCGAGTGTAACTAGATCGCGGTATACACGGCGGTTACGCCACTATCCCAGTGGAATCGCTTGTAACCGTAGGCATCTCGCCCCTCGAATTACGCTAGCACACTATACCAGTCCAAAAGGACATTCCAACTAATGGAAATACTACGTAGCTACGATTTTCAAATGGACACTCATCTCGAGTTCCAATAACCTTCACAAATTTTAAAATGGAAGGTACTTTTCCATATCCTCAATTTGGAAAACATAATATCATATATACATATATAATATTTCATTTCACACTTAGTACATATCATACTCATGTACTTACATAAGTTTTCCATAACAATTACTTTTCCAAACTAATTGGTTTTCGAATTAATCGTATTCACACATATACGTTATGAAAACCACAATATTTCATACCCATAACAAATAGAGGTTTCACAAATTTCCATTTCATTATCCATTTAAAATTTTCCTCTAAGTCGATTTGGAATTTTAAGGTTATATCAAACCTAATTCACATTCATAATCCAATTTATTATCGACTTCACACTCGATTTGAATTTCACGTTACATCGTCAATCCTCAACACATAATTGATGTCTATCGATATATAACCTCTGAGCTCGTACGTCTCAGAGAAGGGTGTTAAGCTAAGAGAATAAATTCTCCGCCACCGCAGATATATATTTAATAGAGATCAATTGATATGTCGTCAATTCACAATGTTAGACATACAATCCAAATCATCCATTTAAAATTCAAAGTTCAACTTACATTGTTTTTGTGTGTCAAAGTTAAACTCAATTTAACTCAAAATTCAATCACTTTGAAAATTTTCCAAGTTGAACTAATTGTTCATATTTCTCAAAATAATATCTTTACAAGATATATAATTTTCACACTTAGCCATTTGAAACAAATTTCAAATATTCACTTTTCAATTTATCTTCAAAAGATAAAATTTCAAACCTTTACATTTCATATTGGAAAATATTTCCATACTTATTCAATAATAAGTAATTTACAAATTTATTTATTTTCAACACTTTGAAAATATTCGATATACTTAAACCAAAATCAAGTATATATTTAATTCTTAAAGGAAATCATTCTTTAAACACATTAACTTGAGTCAAAACGAATGTTGCGTAAAACATCGTTACGACGACCCAAAATCACTAGTATAGGGATTCGAATTTTAAGATAGATATATAAATCCCAATACTAAATAAAACATTTCCTTTTGGAAATCATTTACTATAACAAAAATGTTATAGTCCACCATTTCCTTTCATTTCTCTCGAAAACGTCTATTTCAACAATGAATGTTGAAATCTATGCTTTCGATACTTAACACATTTCAAAACAACTTCAAATGGATTTACTTCGTTTCATAATATTATTTCCCCAAAAACATTCCCATTTAAGTTTTTCAACTTCGACTTAACTCATAATTTGAATTTCGCATACATTTCAAAATATTGGTTTTAAACCAATTTCAAATTTCCAGTATTAAGTTCCCACTTAACTTAATTCTCTGCCCATTCAAATTCAAATTCATCATTGAATCAATAAAAATCTATTATGGATTTTTCATGTTGACAACTTCAATTTTGAAATCTAAATCTCATTTAAACTTTACATTTGCTTTCTATTTCAAAAATAGTCAACTAATTCTTTAGTAAATTAACCATTTATCGACTTGGTTTCATTAGATCTTATATTTCCACATTAACTATTTTAGGCATTAGTCTAAACTTGAAATATAAGCTTTACATCAAAACTGGTTTGATTCATACAGTTAAGTCGACAAATAAATTTCCTATCATTTTTTTTTTTTTTTGCAATCCTTATTAGCAAAAGTCGGATTATTCAATCATTTTCTCAAGACATATCCGATTCATTTAATAATATATTCACTGTCCAAAATCGTGAATATACTACGGTAACCAATTTTTATTATCACAATATTTAACTTAAAGGATAATTCGCTGTCCAAAATCGCGAATATATCTCCTTTAATAACTTCTATGTTTCATTTATCAAATTCAATTGGTTTCGAATTTATAAACAATATTTATAAATTCCATTTCTATTTATAAAATTTCGATTTATAAATCTCCTTTATTCATTTAATTTGATTCAATTTATATAACTCAGTTATATACCAAAGTCCACATTATAAGTTAAATACTTATAATCCATTTATTTACTAAATCGTTCTTCACTACATTTGAAATCAATTTTCAAAAGAATTCAAAATTAAATTTCCACGTTATAGTTCAATAATCCATTTGATTATAATCAAATTGACATATCATTTTATTTTCCAATTACTACTTTGAAGATATTCAAAATATTTGATTTAAGCCAATTTAAACCAATTCATTAATTCTCTTAACTCATGTTTCATTTTCCATAACTCTCAACAATTCAATAACGAGTTTTCGAATAATCGAAACTCAAATCTAACGAGACCTCACCGAAGAGAAATATCGCAAACCTAAATTTAGAGAGGGGAATTTCCAAAAATAATTCCAATTTTCAAAATATCTTTTATTTTGAAGAAAACAATTTTAAACTTCTTTAGATTTGAAAACACTTCCTTTAAAGTGATTCTAGTAACTATTCATATTAAATGCCATAAACTAAGCTTTGTGTAAACCAAAGCTCTGATACCACTTTGTAACGACCCGCCGCCCTCACCGCCTCTAGTCGGTAATTAAACCAACTAGAAACGTTCAAAATGACGGATTGTTATTTAGTTTATGACATTTAAACAGAATCAGCTACAGAATCACAGAACAATAATATATTTTATAAACAAACTTTTCTTTTATATACAAATATCAGAGTTATACAATAAATTACATTTGAATTACATTTAAATCTATACAGCGGAAACAATTTATAAATATAAGTACAAGAGAAAAAATTTTAGCTAAACTTTAGTGGTGCTGAAATCCCCCTCTCTCTAACTTCGCTGCGAGCAAATCTTTAAGCTGCAAAAATACTCGGTCTGACCCGAGCGTTTATGCAAAACACAAAAACACTCGAGTCAGGATTTATCTTTATTCAAGTAATTAAATTTGAAATGAACTGAAATAAGTGGTTACAGTTATGGTGAACAAATAAATCAGTTAAATCCTATTATAGATTTTCACATTAACGATTCCAAATTTTTATACACATGTGTGGCTGCAGTACACACGTGTACTCATACCCATGTGCACTGCCTCGCCAACCCACGTGCACGAGTCAGACAAATCACTGCAAGTATACAAGCATAACTCCAAAACAGACAAGGCAAGGCACTATGCAGTGCACAACAAATCCAAACAGCCCCAAATACAAAATCACTGCACATAACCAAAACAAGGACCACAAGAGCAGGCTGCAACATGGACTGCAGACAACTCAAATGCCAATTGCACATGTCAACAGCAATGAGACTGGGTCAGACCAAATGCTCAGGTAAATGACCAGCTACAATAACAAGTGCAAGACTAGATGTAACATAAAGTGAAAATGCATACATCAGGTACAGACTGGAAGTAGCGATACAAGGTAAACCAGCAACAAAACATGAAGTGAATCATGTCAAAGGGCAATACACTAGAGCATGCAAGTGCAGACAACAGGGCTCAAACCAGTGTCAACAAAACAGCAACTTAGCACATGTATGCAGACTAGTGAAGTAAATGTAGAGAACAAGCTACATGATGAACAAGTGCAGCTATGTTTAACAAGTGCAAGACCACAAAGAAATGCATGTCACCAAGTTCAGACCAAACAACAATGATGGTAATGCAACACACTATATGTACCCATGATACAAAAGAAGTGGAATAGTTGCAACACAGTGAAGATGACAAGTTAACAAAGACCAAGTTAAAATGGAAGCAGTGACACAATGGCCAGAAACAAAGCCTATAAATCAAACATGCACAAACAACACATTCATATTCATAACAGAAATTCTCTCAGCACACTTGCAAGATAACTATAAATCTTACAACAAAATGAATGTTAAAGAACATCCATTACCTAATATAAAGAAAGATTTAATTGATTATTTCAATTTCTATATTTAAATTAAACACTTCATATTAAATTCAAATACTAAAGGAAACAAATTCTTTCAAGTTTTAAAATTCATTTGAAATCAGATTTCATTTAAAACATTGGATTATGTTCATCAGTTTTTTTTTTATTTTATTTTATTTACAAACTGGTTTTCAAAGTAAACTTAAAAACAGTTCTTAATCTGAATTCAAAAAACAAATTTAAGTTTTGCTTAAACTTCTAAATCTGTTCATGCTTCCAAAAACTTACAAAAAAAACTACTTAAATCTAATTCTGGTTTTAATACAAACCTGAAACTGTTCTACACTTGATTTAAAACCAGATTTAAAATCTTGTTTAAATTTAAGATCTTCATATTTTTTTTCTAAAACCTTTGAACTCAAACTGCATTTGAATCCAGATTTAACTCCCACTTAAATCAAAACTGCACTAAAGTTTGAATTTCAATCAACATGTAACAACTGCAACTCTCTGTTTTATAAACCTGAAACAGAAATTTAAAACTTGTTTAAATTTTAAAAGTTTCATATTTAAAAACTTTGAACTTCAAACCTTATTTGAATTCAATTTCAATTCATACTTGAATCCAGTTTTCAACTTAAATATGAATTTCATTCAACATAAAAAAAAACTGCAAAACAACACAGTTTATCCCTGCACCCATCTTACCCGAGCAACCCTTTAAACCACTTCGAGTTTTAAAACCCTCTGCTCCGAGTCAGAAGAATAAAATCCCGAGGATTGACTCGAGTCAAAACCCTGCACACTACTAATATTACCTGAGTTCAACTCTACCACCCAAATCAACCTGAAAATACCCACTAAGATAAACATCTTAACACCTGACATCCAAATAGATTAACAAATACCCCAATTTCATATTTCTGTTTAAAAAGAAATGTTTCTTCTTAACAGTTTATTTAAGCTGTAATGTTAGTTTTACAATTCATGTTCTAAAACATTCATTCCTGTGGTAGACTTGTTTAATAGTTTAAGATCCTTGTTTTGAAATCTCTATGTTAACTGTCTCTATAGTTTACAGTAAAACAGATTTCAAATTTAATCCTTAATTATGATTTATAAATTTAATTTATACTAAATAAACATCCCTCAATTCATAACAATTACCACAGAGAATCAGTCCAAGATTCTAAAAACAAAATCAGGTAATAAAATACCTGTAAGCACATATGTGTTTGTATATATAACTTCACAGAGTATCCATCACAAAAGAAACCATTTTAGCAACTTAGTTCAAATCTATACACATGCAACAGGAAATTCTAAATAACATTTCAATAGTAAGCTTACTCACTAAACATAATAATAATGTTACTGCAGTTTTACTTTGAAGTTCAAACTCAAGCAAACATTAAATGCTTCATGCAACAGATAATTTAAAACCCTTTTTAAATTGAGGAGTCATTCACTAAACAAAAAGGGGACAGAGCAGTTTATATATCTATATATTAATGATAGTTTTACTTTGAACTTGAATTCTAATACTTGCATGTGCATTTATTTCAAAAGGAACCGTTTTTTAAAATTAAAGTTTACTCACAATAACATGTAAATGCATAAACACATATTCACATGTATACTTTCAATTCCATACCTAAACAACATCCAAGCACCACACAATGGATTCAAGGGTTATAGTAGCACATCAGATCCATCAAAGAATAGTTTCAAGCTTGTAAATTTTGTTATTTTCCAAATGTAGAATATTTTACAGGGGTTCAAAACTGGGTTACTCAGACCTTTAAAATTGAAATTATTCACATTTGGCATGCAACATAACACACAGCAACAACAAAGAATACCACAAGCAGAAATAGGGGTTTTACAGACACATTCATTCAACACACATGAACAGAAGCTCAAACAAGCACATGCAACAAATTTTTCCTCATCTAGATTAAAAATCCATCACATGCAGCAAAACAAAATAGGCAAAGTTTTTGATAGCATCTGTCCTCATCAGTTTAAAGGCAAATTTTAATAGCATCTGTTCATATCAATTTAAATAAAAACTATAGTATCTGTTTTTATCAATTTAAAAATACAAGCAAATTGAGCAAATAACAGCAACTAGAAACAAAAATCCAACATGCAGTCACAAATCTGAGCATATCAGTTTAAAATTTAATTAGCCGAGCCAAAGATAACCAAATCACCCCACAACATAGCATGCAACCAAGAAATTCACTTCAAACAAATTCAAAAACTTGCATGAAGATTATCGTGAGTTAGAAAACTCACCATAACAAAGTCGAAGCAGCCGAAGGGAAATAAGCCAAGTTGAACGAAGGTCGAAGCCCAGATTAGATCGCAAACCCTTGTTTTGAATCGCAAGAAGCAAAACCCTAGATTTGATTGCTAGCCCTAATTTGAAGACGAGCAAAAAATTGGAGAGGCCGCCATTTTGTTTCGTTATTTCGTTTAGGGTTTAGAAATGAAAATGGTAAAGTGAGATAAAGGGGAATCGGGTAAAACGAATAAGGTCAAGGGGATTTTTTCTTTAAGTTATGTTTATTTATTTATTTATTTATTTTATTTTTTTTTAAATTCAATTGGTTTGGTATAAATTATTCTCTTTACTTTGTTTTGTAAAAATTACATTATATTTTACAAAGTTTATAAATATGTCGTTTGAATTTTACTATATGTATTTATTTATTTATTTTGTATTGATTAAAATTTTATTCTATTTTATTTAATTTTATTTAAGTAAATGAAAAATGTTATTGAGACTAACCACAAATTTATTAATTTTCATAAATAATAATTCTTATACCCAAAATATTTTCCTAAGTCTTTAGTTCAAATTCTAAATACACATTCAATATTCAATTTCAACTTCAAAGTCAAATTCAAATTCAGTTCAACTTATAATAGATTAAATTTTAAATTTAATCGCCAAATTCATTGCTATATTGGGAATTCAATTCAAATTATCATTCAGATATTTAAAATTAATTAAATATTTTCAATTTTAAATTATTCAAAATTCAGGGCCGTTACATAAATAGTAATGGAATAAAATTAGTGTTATATATGGGATAATAACCTGGGTTGATAGGTAACAAACTTATAAATGCAATTAAGAGCAAATAGGTGATAGTTGATATAGGTTGTTTATTTATTTAATGTGTTAAATAAACTTTGGTAATCAATTACAATAAATCTTAATTTAACGTTTTGTTAGTGTAAATTAAAGTAATAATCGGAAGTAATGCTAATTTTATTCATAATATGATAATTAGTTGAATTAAAAGAATGGGAAGAAAGATTTATCAATTTATTGGGATTCAAACTATAATAATTGGATTAATTGCAATTAAATGAAATTAAATATCTAAATATTACGTTATGTGAAATTAAGATAGAATGTGAGAATATTAATGTAATAGTTATGAATTCAATGTAAAATCCATCTATTTGACAATAATGAATGGAATAATCATTAATTTATTTAATTAAAGGGCATTATTGGGAATTAAATCTATAATTTTGAATTTAATGGAATTGAGATTAATACTGAAATTGATAAATTAATCAACATTAAATTGGCACTTTAATTTATTTAAATCATTGTAAATGATTGAGAAATCAAAAATGATGAAATTTGTCAATTAAAGAATTGAAATTGAGAATTTGATTTAATTAGTTAATTTATTTATTTAATGTAAAAATAGCCATTTTGGCCGCTGACTCAGATCTCGACGAAACCTATTTCATCGTATCCGTAACGGTGAATTATTGTAGGATTTCAAGTTTCGTAGCAATCGGACTTGTCGTTTGATCGTACAGACTCGAAACGCCTTGAAATCACTGAAATTGAAATTAATTGAAATCAATTTGAAATAAATTGATTTTAGCATAACTTCTTCTTACGATGGAATATGGACTTGAAACCTGTTCCAACGCGTTTGAAATATTTAAAAACATCTATTTTGATATATGGGTTGACCCAATTTTGTTCCGGAGTCAGAACGTGCTTTGCGGGCCATTTTATCGTGCTACGCGTAAACCAATCGTGTCCATCTATTCTTTTTCAATTCTGCCTATATATACCCTGTTATAAACCCTAATTCATTTCTTATTCCTCATTTCTGTACGTTCTATTAGCTCCTCTTTCCAATTGCTACAAACTCTAATTTCCAAATACAATTCCAAATCAAATCCGAAGCCAAAAATTCAATCTGTCCAAAACAATATCAAATTTTATATGGATTCGAAGCTCTCGAAGGGCGCATGTCAATTCTGCTGTCCATTTTTCAATTCAGGTCTCTATTTAGCCAGAAATTGTTGGTTTATTCCTAGCCATCCGTTTGATGGGAGTTTGATCGTACGGTGGATTCGCGATGATGTGACGATGGGGGGGGGGGGAGGGGGTTGCAGTATGTAGAGGAGAACCGGGGCTTTGCATCAGTGGCGTTCGATTGCTTCAGAGTGGCCGTGATTTCGTCAGAGAATCCATGGAAGTAGGTGGCGGCGCCGCGCGTAGGCATAGCCGTGGAGGCCACGGGTGGGCCATGTGGGGTCGGCCTGAGGTGCGGTGTCGTGTGGCGTGCGTGGATCATCTTCAGTTGCTCCGAGCAGAGGCGACGGCGAGTTTGGTTGTGGTGCCTGTTACCTAGGCGCAATCGTGTCTTAGCACGCTAGAGTTTCTAACATGGTGATGAGGTGTCGGGTTGTGATTAGTTTATAGTTATTAATTTATTTAATTTCAATTTCAATTTCAATTTCAATTCTTCTAACGATAATGACTTTCTCATACGAGGTCGAATTCATGCGCGGTTTTCTCCACTGCGATTCTATCGAAATTCCATACATTTTGGCGCTGGTTTGGACGAATTTGAAGACTGTTTAATTTTTGGGTTCAAATTGGATTTAAATTCAATTTAAATTCAAAAGGTGAGTGTTTTAACGCACTCATAATTTCTAAAATTTCTTATGTGTGTTAAATTAATTTTTGATGTGATTAGAAATTTATTTGTTGCTATTTGGTACATTTTTATCATCATTCCAATTAAAATTTAATTTATTAATTTGAATTGGTATTCAATTTATTATTGCATATATAAACTGCCAGTTAAATTAATTTATTATTAAATATAAACTGTCGGTAATTAATTGTTATTTATTTCTATTCCATATTGATGTTATTGTTTAAATTGGATGATGATTGTGATAAATGGTTGATGATTGATATTGGATGAATGGATGATGTATTATATGTTGTTATAGACTGCAAGTTGTTATGCATTTTATTTCATTCGGGATTGCGGTTTGAAATGATATATAACCCTATTTTTATTTTAAATTACGGATTGAAATGATAAATATCTGTATCACTTGACCATAGGGTAGAAAATTAAATATAGACACCGTGGTCTATGTATAAAAATATTTTGAAATGATTTCTATGGTTTTGGAAAGAAATATACGGTTTAATGAATATTTATTTTGGATATTATATAAACATTATTATATATATATAGTTAAATTCTTGAATTTAAGCTATGTATAAATTTGTTTAATAAAATTAAGCTTAATAATGGAGTTTGATTGTTTTAATTTATATGGTTAAGTACCTATTTAAGATATTGTATATATAGAGTTTTAATGACTTAAATAAAAATTAAGTTGGAAGATAAATATGAAATTGGTTTGAATCGAATTATTTATGAATTATACTCAAATAAATTTGATTTGAAATTTAAATAAATTTGAGATTTTAAACGGTATGATTCTTATAACTTGATTTGGTTTAGAGTGATTTAAATGAATATAAAGTTGATTTAAATGAATATATCAAGTTAAATAAATTGAAAGAATAACCAGTTATGTGAAGTTTAAAGTTTCTTAAATTACATTGGATTTATTACGCAAACTTTTCAAAATATTAATAATAATACTTGAATTTGATGTATATGAGATTTTCAAAGAATTAGTATTGAAATGGTGGAATATTTAAAGCTTTGTAATATATGGAAATTAGAATGGTTTATTTGGGGATTCAAATCTGTATTTGGAATTGATTTGTGAAATTAAAGAAGCTAATTTATTATATAAAGAAATTTAATATTAAACCATTTAAGTATTGGAAGTTATGTTTCAAAGTTATGGGTTTCAAGGTATTATGTTTTGAAAATGTTATGATTTTGGGAAAAGAATATATTTGAAATAAAATGATATTATATTGATTTGGGTTTTAAAAAAATAATATCATATTGACTTGGGTTATTAAAACGGAGATGATATCGCATTTATATGGTTTTGAAATGGATATTATATTCTGGTTTTGAAGTATGATTATTTTAAAATGACCGTGATGTTATAATAACGTCGGTTGTTGAAGAGACCGGGATCGAAAGTTGTCATACTCTCTGCCAACTCCGAAAACCACTTTAACAATCGTGTATGCGGAAGAGAATCCAGAATGAAGTAGGATGGTGACGACGTTCTTTTGAGGTATATATGTGGACCCAAATCTCGTGAGTTGGCATAAGGTGGCTAAAACAGGAGCGATCTTAGGCCAATGAGGTCATTCCTCTGATCGGACACATCCCTTTGATATTATACTCTGACTTGTGGATTGATTCGGTGGCCACTTTTGATTTTTTGATTTAGGGTTGTGGCTCGAGGTGGGTGGTAGTAGCTGCTACGCGTTACCGCCAGCCCGTGTGCGTAATTGGCATATCTACCCTGGCATTGCTTTGTGTGTCGTGTCACCTACCCTAGCGCGCCTTGTACGAGTTTGATTTTTGTCGGGCCTATGGAGTATCCTCTGGTAGATTCCCGATCAGGAGGTATTATGGTACTGTATAGACTATTAGCACTATTACGTGTCAAGGGCTATATGGGTAACCCCTTAACGCTATTAAAAAGTAAGTTTATTTTACTATTAGACATCATTATAATAGCGAAATATTACTGCATAGTAAAAAGTTTAACGGATCCTTAGTGGATGTGA
This sequence comes from Allium cepa, assembly GCA_030765085.1. Lineage (NCBI taxonomy): Eukaryota > Viridiplantae > Streptophyta > Magnoliopsida > Asparagales > Amaryllidaceae > Allium > Allium cepa. The sequence continues at coordinate 249,565,517 of CM060940.1, read as the reverse complement.
ATCTCGAGCATCTCTTAGTTACCGCACTCACGTTAGACACTGGATAGGAGATGTCGAATCCCGTAAACACCTTCGACGCCATTCCACTCATATTATTTTACGTTGATTTAACTTACAAAAGATCTTTTAGTTATGACTCGAGTGTTTTGTCTTTTCAATTCGCTCGGGTCAGCCTGAGCATTTCAGGATTTGAAAGACCGTATTCTGGAGGACGAAGATGAAGATTTATTATTATCTATTATATTACTCCACTACACCAATTTATTCCGCTGCATTATTAATATTCTATGGTATGTGTAACTCTGATATGTATTGTATAAGATAAATCAAATATTTTGTAAAACAGCTTCATGAACTGTTTATTTGATTATTATACTTTATCGTTCCACTGTAAGATTCTATTTTGTTTCATTTCTTTCTTCCTTTTTCTTATTTGCCCCATGACAATCCTCCGTTCTGTATGATTTAACTCTGACGTGTGTGGTTTATCATCGATTTAAAGCATACAAAAAGGCAGGACATTACATTTCAACAGTGATGTTGATTGTGAAATGAATATGATATTTTGATATAAAGTATAAACTGTTTGAAATGATTATAAAAGTGATTTTATAAAAAAATATAGTGTGAAATAAGCATTTGGTTGTTAAAGAGACCGGGATCAGATAATGTCATACTCTCTACCAATAGCAAAAACCACTTTATTAACTGTGTACGTGGTGAAGATTTCAAAACAACATAGGATGGTTGGCGACGATTTTGTATGAGGCATTAACGCAGCCTTGACTCCCGCAAGTCAGCTTGATGTGGCCAAAACAAGAGCTATACCGGGCCAAGGAGGTCGCACCTCCGATCGGGCACATTTATTTGATACAAGTCTATTACTTTGTGATTTGATTAGGTGCACCTTTAATTTGAGAGCGTGTCTCGAGGTGGGAGATAGTAGTTGCTAGGCGTTACCACTAGTCCGGGAGTGCAAAATGTAGAATCCTACCTTGGCATTGCTTCGCATTCCATGTCACATGCCTTATCATGCCTTCTACAACTTTAGTTTGTACCATACCTATGGAGTGCCCTTTGATATCCCTCCAGTTTACTGAGGAATTACAGTACTGTATAGACTATGGGAATATATAAATATGTCAATGGGGATATGGGTAACGCCTTAATGCTATTTTAATACTTTACATTACTTATAGCCATATTATAATAGCGTATATTACTACATAGTAGATAGTTCCATGGATCCTTAGAGGATGGAAATCCCAAACGTCCTCTAAGTTATATCATATTTCACTTGGACATTTCACTTGAATTGATTAAGTGGTATTAGAGTGTTAATCCTAACTCGAGTTTTTTGTATTTTGCTTTATGCTCGAGTCAGACTAAGTGTAATAGAATTTGAGACTTACATTTGGAGATTGGAGCTTTGTTTGAAGACCTATATATCCAGCTTTCAGTTAATTCCAGTCATTTATGTTCGGACTTGTCAGTTGTTCATGTATTAGAGATTCATTTTTTTGAGATTTTGTTGTATTTTGTTTCTGACTCTGTTGTTTATATAGTAGATTCGCGAACTACTATTTATTTATTCCACTGCTTATTGTTATATTACTCTGTGTTTGTGATTCTACGATGGATTTATTTACTGTATATGCTAAGTTTTGCAAAATATAAATTAACAATGTTGTTATGAGCAATTCATGTCTAACATGAGTGGACAATTGTCGATTTGAACGGTTCGAAATACCAAGTCGTCACAAGAGGTATTAGAGCGCTGGTTTAGGCAAAACTTAACATATGGAGTAGAAAATTCATCAGAGATAGGGTAGTGATACCGTAAAATGAGTAGAATTAATTATCGAATCATCTTCGTTCGAGCTTCAAATTCTTCATCCTAGATTAGGGTTTCTTTTGAATTTGGAACGCTCTCTTCATTTTGAAATCCATTCTTGTCTTTTCCTGTTCGTATTCTTCTTGATACTAGAGCATCCTATAGCTCTATTCTGTTAATCTCGATAATAAATTTGAGCTCATCTTGCCACCTCAATTGGAAACTTCATCCTTGTGTGTGACTAATCCCTTCGACGGTCCCGCCAAACTTAGTTTGATTTGTAAAGGGGTGAAACTCCTTTACAACAGGCGTCGATGCACTGGAGATTTCTACATCCTCGATTTTTATGATGTTATTTCTTATAATGCCCGAACTGTTCTCTAGTAGACGACTCAGGTAATTCTCCTGGAATCGAACGTTGATTGCTTCAGGATTATGCAAGCAGTTCCATCTTTTGTTTGATGCTCAGCATAGTGATCCATACTCCATCCTGTTGTTCATCTATTCCGGGTGTCTTGGTGAATTCACTTCTCTGCCTCCCTAGCGGGAAATTAAATTCTTCTTTGGTCTTATTCCTGGTGCTCGACCTGTTGTCGTTCCTTCTGGATGAATGGTTTCCATGAAAGGTTAGTTACCCCTTTGGATTAACCAATGCTCATACCTTCATTGATCTACGCATTTTCCACGATATTTCTCAATAGGGTAGTCCCTATTTTCATTGATGATATTCTCGTCTTTTCTAAGTCTTGTCTGACTCGGTTAAGGTCGTTTGAGATTGATACAATCCATCCATCTTTCCTCTTTTGTAATTTAAATATCTATCTTTCTTTCTAGCATATCTTCTTAGTTGAAATTCTTTTGATTAGGGTCTTTCTAAATTTAAATCTCCATCCATGTTCTTGAATACATCCTTAGATCATCCTATGAGGGATTATATTTTTAACTGATATAAAATATTTTATATTGTGTTGTTTGAGTTGTTAAGTTTGAATCTTGGGTCCTCGATCGATTCTTCTAGCCAACGTTGTTGATAGGAATTCCAAAACACTTGAATAGAGCAAACTGACACAATATTGTTTTTTAAATTGAAAATGAAATAATTTTATGTATGATTACATATTAGAGCAAAATTTTCTAAAATTGGATAGTTAGATGATTGGTTTTTAGAAATGATAATACTCGGTTATCATTTATTGCTTTGCCAACATTTCCAAATCATTAGTTATTGTCCTATGAAATTTTATAAATATAGTTTATAAATCTAATTTGCAAATGCAATAAATTTAAATTAAGGACTTGAGAATTAAATTTCTGGTGCTTTGTAAAATTTGGTTTTTAATGTTTTGATATATATATATATATATATATATATATATATATTATCTGAAAGAATCTTTGAATGGAAATTGTTTCCAAAGAATTTTAAAAGAAGTAAGTTGTACTCTTCTCATTTTTCGTTGGAAAATAATTTTGGCAATGACTACAGCAAAATCGACATTCATTTTCAAGTCTTAAGATGGAAAGACCACTTAGTAACTTAGCTACACTATTGTTTTGGAAAATGGATTTGAAATGGATTTCTTGAGTTTGATTTGTTTGATAAAATATATATATATATATATATATATATATATATATATATATATGTGTATATATTTATTTCAAAATGGTTTGAAGTGAATCCAAAAATTTAATTCTAATGTTCTATGTTAAGAAATAGTTTTAAATTATTGAAATGAAGTAAAAGTTGTGAATGATTGGAGTGGCCAAAATGAGAATGAAATTGAAACAGTTGAAATAGAAGCGATGGTTGCTGACGTGAAAATGGTGGGTATACTGTGTGGCTGTGGTTGTGGAAGAAAACGGAGCCAAGGACGTTCAGCGCAAGGCTATTTCTGGTGGGCTGGAGGGCTTGCTTGTTGGTGGAGTAGTAGGCCGAGGCTTAAAGGAGGGTAGTTTTATGGTGGTGGTGGTTTTGCTTCAGCTAAGGGGCAGTGGATTTTGGGTAAAGGAGAAAGTTAGTGCTTATGCTTGTAAGGGTTGTCGTGCGGTGTATGTGGAGTTGGCAGTGGGTGTATGGATGGAGCAGGCATGAGAGGGTCGACTATGGAAGCGGCGGTGAAAAAAGGGGTTTTCGGCTATAGCTTTTGTGGAGGTGAAACATAGAAATAAAAGAGAAGCGGATGACAAAAAATTTCAACCAAAAGACGAAGACGAAAAATAGGCAACATGAAGAGGAAGAGTGAATGGATTTCTCAAGCTAATGTTATGTTTTCTTTATTTGTATTTTTTTTATTGTTATTGTTAGAACAGAATGAGTAGGTAAACAAAGAAATGGAAGGGAAGTAATCTAACTGGATATAAATCAAAACCTGGAATAGAAAAAGCCAGGCATGAAAATTATGGAAAGATATTTAATAACCAACGACTATTGGTTTTACACTGGGTAAATGAAAGGCCATATGGAAATGAAAATGCTCAAAATGGGTACCGATACGGCTAATCGTTTCGCTGATTTTGCCATACGTCGGACGCCTAAATACAAGAATGCATATACTATGGAGATCAGCATTACGAGACGAACAGAATGGTACACAGATATCACCAATATCATCATCCTATCAAAACTCGTTATTCGCTGCAAGAAATGGTGCTAAATGCTGAAAATAAGATAAACGGAGCTATAGCAGTCCAAATTTGACGGAATGAATTGTGACGTCTCATTACAAAAATGACTTACATTTTTTTTATATAAAAATTTAAAAATTTAAAAATTATTTTATTTTCATCAAAGTAACTGATTTTAAATTGAAATTGAAAATTTCACCATAGAACTAACTTTCATATTTTCTAACGAAAATTTGATATTTGCTACGTTTAAATAGACGCATACCAAATATCAAATTTTCATTATCAAATTTTATTATTAAATTTTCAAAAAAAATTTAGTTAATCATGTTATTTAAAACGGTAAAATTTACAGATTGTTACACTCTCCCCCACTCAAAGTTATTCGTCCCGGAAAAGGAATGAGACAAGTGAATAGAAACATCAGAAATGGAAGATAGATTTAAAATACGTAGTACTAGATACATTGATATTTTAAAACCATATCAATTTCATTTATTTTTAAATTGGTTTATTTTTATCTAATTTGGTTTTAATCCATTTTATTTAATCAATAAATATTCATTGTATCCACATTTTGGTTAATTTCAATTCAATGGATTTCTATTCAATTGATTTGATTTTGATTTATTTATATTTCTTATAACATAATTAAATGTATAAACATTTATTATGAAAACTCAATTTTTATTTACAAATTCTGTTATAAAATTCATTTCTAGACATCTATTTACTTACAATTATTATATATTATTCAATTACATATTCCTATTACATTCAAACCCCCTTTTCTTCCAAGTAAGTTTTATTAATTTTTTGAACGTAGTTGAGTAATACGAAAATTTACCTTTTATTGACAAGATTTCTATTAATCAAATTTATTTTAAACATTTTATTACAAAAATTTCTGTTGTATAACCTTTATTCGCATATTTACATAACGTTTCAACTTTTTGAATGTTCAAATAAACAATATATGTTTTTAAAATACAATTGAGTATTATACAAATAAATTTTATCCTAGTTCAACTGCTTCAAGCTGTTTAAATTTCAAGTCTCATTTTAAACACTCAAATTCTTCAAAATTTTGCTTCATTTCAATAATTGGAAACCATTACTTAACACAGAATTTGGGAGTTAAATTTCTGGTTTCACTTCAGACCATTTTGAAATAAATATACATATATATACTATGTATATCAAATCATATTCAAGAAATGCAAATCAAATACATTTTCCAAAATAAAAGTGTAGCAAAGCTGCTATGTGGTCTCTCCAATTCGAGCCTCGAAAATGAATGTCGGTGATGATGCAATCATCAACAAAATTATTTTCCTATGACAAGGAGGAGAGTATTGACCTATTTCTTTTAAAATTCTTTGGAAACAATTTCAATTCAAAAATACTTCCAAATAATATATTTTCAAAACTTTGAAAACAACATATAGAAATGCAATGGAAATTTAAATTCTCAAATCTTCAATTTAAATTCATTTCATTTGTGGATAAATAAATGATAATCTAGTATTATCATTTCTAACAACCAATTCATTAACTATCACATTTCATAAAAATTATACTTATGTATATTACATATAGTTATACGTCAATTATTTCATTGACCAATTTTGAAAATAATATTATGTTAGTTTGCCATGTTCAAGTGTTTTTGGAATTCCTATTGATAGCATTAGCCAGATGAACCAGTCGAAACCCAAAATTCAAACTTAACAATTCAAACAACACAATATTAAACGTTTTATATTAATTTCAAATATACTCCCTCACTGGATGATTTAAGAATTTATTTTAGAATAAGGATAGAGATTCAAGTTAAAGGAACCAAATTAGAGAAAATTCTAACTTAGATGATAGACTCGAAGTAAGATAAGGTAATCGAATTACAAATGATGAAGGATGGACAGACTGATATTAATCGTAGCAATCTTAATCGAGTCAACTAAGGCTTAGAAAAGACGAGAATATCATCAACAATAATGGGGATAAATTTCATGAGAACATCGTGGAAACACGATTCTTGAGATTGACGAAGAGGGCATGCACATTGGTTAATCCAAAGGACATGACTAACCAGTCATAGAAACCATTCGCTTGGGAGGAAGGACAACACATCGAACTACCGAAATAAGATCGAAACAGAATTGAAATTCCCACTTGAGAGGGAGAGAAATGACTTCACTAAAAACATCTGGACAATTGTGACTATAGGAGTGGAGTCAAGATCATTAGGCTGAGAATCAACCAAAGAGATCAAACTGCCTGCACATTCCTAAGGAAGTCGACATGGGATCATAAGAAAATTACCCTGGTCGTCTACTAAGGAATGGTTCGGGCTTTGCAAGATATAACAGCATCAAAAACGAGGATGAAGAAATCTCTGGTGAATCGATGCTTGTTGTAAAGGAGTTTTACCCATATACAAGTCATACCCAGGTTGGTGGGACCGTCGATGGGATTAGCCACACAAAAGGGCAAAGTTGCAAATTGAAATTGCAAGATAGGCTCAAATTTATTATAAAAATCAACAGAAAATAAAGCTACGCGACACTCTGGTATTAAGAGGAACACAAACAGAAAAAGACACGAATGGATTTCGGAACGAGGAAGAGTTCCAAAATTCAAAGGAAATTCCAATCCAGGAGGACCCTAGTGAAGGATTTCAAGCTCGAACGAATATGATTACGTAATTAATTATACTCATTTTAGGGTATTGCTACCCTTTCTCAAATGAGTTTTTATTCCATATGTTACGTTTTGCCTAAACTAAAGCTCTTATACCACCTGCAAAGACATGCTATTTCGAACCGATTCAATCGACAATCATCCACTCATGTTAGACTTGAATAGCACAAAACAACAGCTTGTTAATTTATATTTGGAAAAACTTATCATATGCATTAAATAAATCAATCATAGAACCTTATACACAGTAAAATAACGATAAGAAGCGGAATAGATAAATAGTAATTCATGAAGCTACTATATAAACATCAGAGTTTAAACAATATACAACATATATTCAATATATAGAAGTGTCAATACAAAAGAAAATGACAAGTATGCACAAAACAACTAGAAGCTGAATAAATATAAGACAGATCTTCAAGCAAAACTCCAAGATCCAAAGGTGAGTCTCAAATGCTGTGACACTCGGTCTGACTCAAGCATAAAGTAAAATACAAAAAATTTGAGTTAGGATTAACATTCTTATACTAGTAAATCAACTCAAGTGAAATGTTCAAGTGAAATACAATGTAACTTAAAGGATTTTTTGGATTTCCATCCTCTATGCATCCGTGGAACTATCTACAATGTAGTAATATATGCTATTATAATATGTCTATCAGCAAAGTAAAGTATTAAAATAGCGTTAAGGCGCTATCCATATCCCTCTTAACACATTTTTATATTCCTGTAGTCTATACAGCACCGTAAGCTCCACCGAACCGTTGGTTTACCCAAAAAGCACTACATTGGTATGGCATAAAACAAACTCGTAGAAGGCACGATAAGACATGTGACAAGGCATGTGAAGCAATGCCAGGGTAGGATTTTACCGTTTGCATTCTTGGACTGATTCTAACGCATAGCAGCTACTACCGCCTACCTCGAGACACACTCCCAAATCAAAGGTGCACCCAATCAAATCACAAAGTAATAGAATGGTATCGAAGAAGCATGATCGATTGGAGGTGTGACCTCACTTGGCCCGATATAGCTCCTATTTTAGCCACATCATGCTGACTTATAGGAGTCAGGGCTACGTTAATATCTCACATAGAATCATCACCAAACCATCCTATTTCGTTCTGGAATCTACACTCTGTGCATAGTTATTAAAGTAGTTTTGGTATTGGCAGAGAGTATGACAATATCCGATCCTGGTCTCTTTAACAACCAAACGCTTATTTCACACCTTGGTCATTTCATATTTCAAACTATTTGTACTTCATATCAAAATATCATATTAATTTCAAAAATCATATCACTTTCAAAATCATATTCACTTTCAAAATCATAACCAGAAAATAGTTTAAACCATCATATCAAATACTCACATTTAAATCCATAAAATCTAAGTCATAACAGTTCCGAATTAAACAGTTTAAATATTGAAAATAGTTTATATATTGAAATAGTTATAAATTATAGATAATTTATATTTTAAAATATTTTAGAGATTAAATAGTCTATATATCAAAAATAGTTTATAAATTAAAATAGTTTCAAAGTAGAATTGTTTCTTCCAACCTCACACATCAGTTCAAATGGACTTTAACTCCACAATTCAATTTAAATTAATTTCAGTTTAACAATTTCAATCGAAAAGGTTAAAGGTTTAATTCAAATTCTCATCAAACCATTTTAATTTATGGCGATTTCAAATCCAAGTTTGAATTACAATTTATATGCTCCTCCAATTTCAATAGATTTTAAACTTTAAATATTCAAACAATTTACAATCACTCAATTTGATAAATCTCATTTATTTTTCAAAATTCAACTTTAATTTTTTTTAAATTTAAAATACTCACTTAATCATTTTAATAACCTTTAAATGAAATCTCAAACTGCAAATTTAAATAAAATCAATAATTAAATATCTAACTTCAATTATATTAAATTCTGAAAATATTCATTTAATCATTTTTATAATTTTCTAAATAAAATCTCAAATTCAAATCAAAATTAAATATTCAATTTCGATCTTATTTAAATCTAAAAATATTCATTTATTCACCTTTATTCTAATCAAGTTATCAAGTTATAAAGTCGTATTTTTAAAAAAATCTCAAATTAATATGTTTTCAAATAAATTTCTATTTAAATACAATCTTTAAACAAATTAAATTACAAATTAATTTCAATCTACATTACCAACCTTAATTTATTAAAGTTATTACAAAAATGTGTTCTCAAAATGTTAATATATATTTAAATAAATATTTCAAAACATATTATATATATTAGGTAAATTTATATTTTATTAAATTAACTCTTATTATTAAATTAAATCAATTTAAATATTATATATATAATTAAAAATAATAATGTTACAAGTAAAAATTTAAAATTTACATTTCAAAACTTAACTTATAATTTCAAAATTTCCAAAACGTATAATTTTAAATCTAAATTTACACACATATATAAAAATTGACAATATCTTTATATTATAATAAAAATCAGTATTTTAAAACCGATATATTACCATTCAAAACTTTAGAAACCAACTTTTTCAAAATAGACCAACGGTGTTCGTATATAGTTTTCAATCATATGGTCAAGTGATACGGATGTTTATCATTTTAATCTGCAGTTTAAATTTGATATTTGATAGGTACATATCATTTCAACCCGTAGTCTCAAATTTTAAAATAAATGAAAATTGCTTGGGTTTATCATTTCAACCCACAACGATTTTCCACTAATTTATAAGATCGTTCAGGTATGTATCATTTCAACCCATAGGGAATTTTTAAACTAATAGGCAACTTGCAGAATGAGAACAAATATGATAATAATATAACATATCAATGATTGGCATATCTCATGAGTAACAAATTAAATATAGTATACATAATAGGTTATGGTGTCATATGTCATATAAACAATTGCAGACAACAATGGCATATCATATTTAATAATTAAATAACCGACAATTCAAATTTAACTATATATTTCAGCCGTCATTTCATGTGAAGTAAATTTACTAAATATATGAATTTTAACCATGAGTGATCACTCACCTTTCAAGGTAGAGAAATTTGATAACACGACAAGCTACGAATCTAAGCACAAATTCCAAAGCAAAGCACGATGGACATTAATAAGCTGGAGTTTTGTAAAAAAATCCCAGTAGCAATGGAAACAAGCAAAGCAAGGTGGACAAACTTGGATTTGATGAAAATACAATATAAATATATATATATATATATATATATACATGTATATAATATCCTTTTTCAGATATCAATTGCTTAATTAACAACACATATAATAAAATCAAATTCTTCATACTTTGTTGAAAATCAATGTTTGTTAAAAACATATAATTTCCTCTCAAATTCTCAAATTAATGTTCAACCAATACACACACACACACTCTTCAAAATACTATATAGATATATTTAAACAAGAGGATATGGCAACAGGAGCATGGCGTGGGTGGATGAGCTGACGTGGACCTGCAGGTGGTTGCGGCCAAGGGTGAGAAGGGAAGGTGATGGTCACGGCTGGACTTGAGGGTTTGGAAAAGGGTCTGCGACCTTGCTATAGTGTGTGGTCAAGTGACAGGTCATAAGAGGAGGCGATAAGTGGGTAGTGGAGCTACTGCAGGGGAGTAGGGCTGGGCTGGTCGATGAGAGTGAGGCAGATAAGGAGCAGTGGGTGCTGATGGGGCAAACACGGGTCTGCTGCATGGCTGTGGTTGTGGAGGGAAAGCGGTGCCAGGGAGGGTTGGTGCAAGGCTATTTCTGGTGGGGTCAGAGGGCTTGCTTGTTGGTGGATTGGTAGGCCAAGGCTTTAAGGAGGGTGGTTTCATGGTGGCGGTGGTTTTGCTTCGGCTAAGGAGCAATGGGTTTTGGGTGAAGGGGAAAGTTAGTGCTTATATATGTATGGGTTGTCGTGCGATGTGTGTGGAATTGGCAGTGGGTGTATAGGGGGAGAAGGCATGGGAGGGCCAGCTTTGGAAGCAGTGGTGAGAAAAGGGGTTTTCGGCTGCAGCTTTTGTGGAGGTGAAACACAGAAATAAAGGAGAAGCAAATGAGCAAAAATTTCAACCAAAAGATGAAGATGAACAGCAAGCAGCATAAAGAGGAAGAGAGAACGGATTTCTCAAGCAAAAGTTACGTTTTCTTTTATTTATATTTTTATGTTGTCATTCTTAGAACAGAACGAATAGGTAGATAAAGAAATGGAAGGGAAGTAATCTAATCGGATATAAATCAAAACCTGGAATAGAAAAAGTCGGGCATGAAAATTATAGAAGGACATTTAATAGCCAATGGCTATTGGTTTTACATGGTGGGTAAATGAAAGGCCATATGGAAACAAGAATGCTCAAAACGGGTACCATATGGCTAATCGTTTCGCAGATTTCACCATGCACCGGATGCCAAAATACAGGAAAGAATATACTGTGGAGATCGGCACGACGAAATGCACAGAATGGTACATAGAAATTAGCAATACGATCATCCTATCAAAACTCGATATTCGCTACTAGAAATGCTGCTAAAACACCGAAAATAAGATAAACAGAGCTATAGCAGTGCAAATTTGATGGAATGAATTATGAAACCTCACTCGAAAAATGATTTACATTTTATTAGAAAAATATTCAGATTTCAAAATTATTTTAGTTTCATCAAATTAACTTATTTTAGTTTAAAATTGAAAATTTCATAATAGAACTAACTTTCATATTTTCTAACGAAAATCTGATACTTGCTACATTTAAATAGACACGTACCATATATCAAATTTTTATTATTAAATTTTTTTTATAAAATTTTCAAGACCTATCAATCCCTACTGACACAAGACCGACATATCCCTTACTTGATGGTACTGAATGTGATCACCAATAATGGGCCCCGAAACACATACAAATGAAAGTGATGATAGATGTCCACTCTAGATGAGTGATGATCATACCCTGATGGGAGTGGCCCACATAGCCTTGCAGCATCTCCCCTATTTTAATCATTTCCGATTGATGAGGCTTGAGGCTACATATTACTTTAAAAATAGCATTCATTCTTGGAATGCTAACATTGCCTTCCATGCAACGATGCAATGAGAGTATTCACCCATACAAGTTGTTCTGGCTCTGAACAAACTGAATCTCCAAGCACCTTATTTTCATTTATCTTCACGATACCACAATTCGTAACGCACAAATCAAATCGAAGTGGTTTCCCAATAATTAAATTTGATCCTGATCTCTTCAAAACGATCAACGAATTTTGGCCAAATTTGATAGTCAGTTATTTCACTATCAATTTACACGCAAAAGCAGTCACTAGGCCAAAATTTTATAAATCTTTCAAAATATTCATTTCAAAATATCTTTATATATATATTCAACTCTCTTCAAGCATTCTAATGTTTGAAAACAATTTCATATACTTATCCATAACATGATATTTTTAAACCACATCAACATTTAGAAATATTTCTGAATTCAATTTATAAAACTTAGAAAAATATTTCTATACCATTCGTTTCACACTTAAAATATTTCCAAGCCCTCTTTATAATATTAACTTATTCTCCAAAATCATTTTGATATCAAACTTAGGAAATATTTCATAACTTATCACATAAATCTCCAGAAATATTAATAAATTCCCTTTCAGAATTTCCAAAACCCGATTATAATTATTTATAATCCCAATTAACAGTTTATAACTTCTTTTATGAATTTAGATTCATTCTCGAAGTTCCATTTCTAAAGCATTTGGAAATTCTTAAGTTTCCATAATTCCACTTGAAATTTCTCTTACAAAACCCCTCCATTTAATAACTTGGTTTACAAATCTCGTGAGTATTTATAAATACGTCCTAATCACTTGCCTTTAAATCCTATATATATAGAATAATATGTATTTACAAAGAATAATAGTTCTATTTTCAAAACACATTTAAATAATAATTTAAAACATCCAAAACACTTTTAAACAAACAACGGTCCCAATTTCTGATTCCTTTTGTAAATAATACTAATCCATTTACCAAGCTTATTATAAAAATTATAATTCATTTCAACTAATATTAAATATTTGAATAACGAACTTGCCCAAATATTTTGAATTCTAAAATAGTTTTTAAACTTCATAATTTAATAAATAAAAATTCCTTTCTGAAATAAATTTTAATTTCTCGATGAAATCTATTTTTATATTCCAATATAACCAATTTAGCATTTATGAATCTCTCTCGATTTATCACAAATCGACTTGCGTCTTAAATTTCATAACTATTTCCAAATTCAAAAATAGAATCCACTATTTTTTAAACCTATTTCTATATCTCATTATAAATTCTCACTGCAAATTTATAATGCCAATTTATCAGATGAAAATCATTTCACTTTATTTATAAACACTATTTATAAATCTATAAATTCATTAGAGTTTCACTTTTTTATAAAACATTCTCATTTATAAACTTCATTTTTAAATCTATCACTTTATAAATCCCGTTTACTTTTCTAATCTATTGTAAATATTGATTTCAACTCCTTATCCATATTTTCAGAATTGTCATTTAAAAATCCAATGTTAAAAGTCCCGTATATAATTTATTTTAAATCTCAATTTAAAACATTTAACGAATATTTAAGTACAAACCCAATTTTAAATCATTGTTTTATCTAAATCAATTTTCTTTAAAATTGTAACTACCCAGAATTTTGGTTATTTGAAATTGGAATATTTAATTGATTTTAAATATTTAAAGGTTAATTTTTAACTTGAATTTAAGATATAACGGTTTATTTGATAATTTAGTTATTGAATTTATTAAATTAAAATTGGTTAAGTCAATGGATCTTGAGTTTTAAGCTTGATAAAAATAATTTCAAAGCTTATTCAATTTTTGTTTATAAGAATGATGATCATAAAGATTTTAAATTGAATTTAAAAGTGATTCGTTCAATTACAAAAATAACCTTTCAGGGCATAGTCTTGGATTTCGACGAAACAAGTTCCATTGGATCCGTAATAGTGTATTATTATCGGATTTCAAATTTCATTATATTTGAAGTTATTGTTTGGTTGTACGGTATGCAAACGCGTTGAAATTAATATCGAATGTTTAATATTATAATAGGGTCCTAAAAGCTATCTTCTCCATAAATCGAATTAGGACTCGTAAACCTTTCCCATTGCGTTCGGAATAGTGGTATAAGATTATCAATGCCTGGCAGCATGCCTTGTAAGGGATTCAAAATTTACGTAATCGAGATATTTTCAAATTTTAAATAATATATATTTATTGACTTGACCATATTCCCATCAACTTCTTGCTTTCATTTCAAAAACACTATAGACAGCACCCTAAACGCCACCTACTTATTGTTCATCTCATCCCACTTCTTTTAAAAAAACCAGAGCACACAACAGTTATAGAACAAAGAAAAAAATGGCAACTTCAAAAATTCTTTTCTCTCAAAATATTTGATTAAATAATCCAAAACAAGTTTGTATATTCGTGTTTTTGCATTCTCTTCGATCCGGTGTATATGTTGAGAGATGCGGCTACACTTGGGGTTGGTCGTCAATAATGGTCGAACGATAGTTGAGCTAGGGTTTCGGTTATCTGGGGTTTTGGTCGCCGATTTGTGGATTTGGTATAGACTCGAGTTCGTCATGGCGATGCGCACCCATGGGAGAAATTTGGCGGTGCGCGGTAGTTTGTAGGGAGGTGCGACATATTGTAAAGCCTTGAAGGGTGCTCTATAGTTTCATGTTTTGGTCGAGGAGGTTAGGGCCATGGTGGTGGTGTCGGATTGATGAGGACGGTGGGGCATTCATATGGGCGATGTTGAGATGGTCGGCGGTGGGTTGTGGTGGTTGTGCACATGCACAATTGGCTGTGTGTACGTGTTACCGGGGACGCAAAAAGAAAAGGAGGAACAAGAAGATGCAACAGTACGGATGCGGGTCTAGGTTGTTCGGCCTTGGGCGGGTTGCTTTTGAATGTGAGAACATTTATATTTCTTTTATTTATTTGTTTAAATAAGTATGCTGAGTTTAAAATTAGATATTTCATTCATATTAAACCTGATCGTCATGCTGATTTCTGCGTTAAGATCGTATCAAGGAGAGCATCGAAATGAAACTATTTTGGGCGAATTTGGAGCTTCTAATTTTTTTAGCTAAATTCGAATGCCGTTCGAATTTTGTCAAAATCAGAAATGAAGGCGATAACTGGATTAAAGGTGAGTAAATCTCACTCACTTGGATTACTGCAATTAATTTTAAAATGATTAAAATTAATTATTAGATGATTGGTTGAATTGATATATTATTATCAGTTGGATGTTATATTATATATATGTATTAGTAATATATTAGTAGTTGGATTGCTTATTTCCGCCTTTTGGAGCGGATGAGACCCTATGCTCTCCACATAATAGCGAATGACCATATGTTACCACGATATCCCCCTTGAAGCAGAATTTGTAATTTTTACGTTGTATTAACATCTTCGGTTACAGGAAAAACGGGTTGGAGGGATCTAACTGATTCCTCAAAAATGTTAAATTTAATTTCATATATAGTTATATGATATGTTAGAATAATCTATGATAGATTATTGTGTGATTTTAATTTATTGGATGCTATGGTAGCACTGGCTAGATTTTGGTATTTTAAAATACCATAAATAAATATATTTTTAATTTTAAAAGAAATTTTTTAAAAGGGATTTAGAAGTGAAGTATTTATAGAGAATTTTGGGTTAGTTAAAAGAAATTTATTTGGATAAAATAAATGGTTTGACTTTGAATTGTACTTAACTATTTTGCGATATTGGAAATAGTGATTTTGAAATAATGTATGTATAGGATTTTAAATAATAATTCTTAAGTGATCTTTGCTTAAGTATAAAAGGTTTTAAAATTCAAGATTTTAAATAGATTGAGAGAATAGAAGAGAATTTGGAAATAAGTATAGATTGAGTATACTGGATCTTAAACAAGTTTTCCAAATTATGAAATGGAAGTAAAACCGAGATTTGGTTGGTTTTTGGAATATAGTTTGGGTTATTTAAGAAATTTGTTTATAAAAGGAATTTAATTCAGAAATCGATTGATAATGGATTTAAGTGATGTGAAACCATTGTAAACTGGAAATGAAACTATGGGATTTATAAACAACGTTTATAGATAAAGTGAAATAACTATCATTTGATAAATTGAAGATACAAATTCACGGTAAGAATTTATAACAAGATGGGTAAATTAATTTAAAAATAAATGATAGATTTTACTTTTGAAAATGTGAAAAAGGGATCTATGAAATTGGTGATGTAAATCTATTGGCGATAAATCGAGAGAGATTTATAAATATTAGATTGGTTATATTGGAATTTAAAAATTATATTCAAGTTAGGTTTGTTTTTAAAAAAAGAATTTTTAATTATTAAACTAGATAATTCAAAAATGTTTTAGCACAAAAATATTTCAGTAAGTTAGTTATTTAAAAATTTTAAATTGTCAAAGTGAATTATAAGATTTATAAACAAGTCTTGTAAATTGATTAGAATTTTATTAATAAATCAGAATTATTGTTTCAAAGTTATGTAATTATTTTAATATTTTAAAACTATATTTAGTTTTTAAATAAATTTTTCGAAAAGTAAAGGTATACTTTCATGGCGGAAATCGGAGGCAGAGATTGACTGCGGTTAAGTTTGGATTTCTCTGAGATAGTGACGTAATCTTTGAGCTGCAAATCCATGGTTGATGCCACATGGTGCTCTCTATATTTATTTTGAAAAGTTTTCAAATATTTTTGAAGGGAATGGTTTGTGGATATACTCATTTTGGTGAGATAGTATACACTTTTGAATAAAGAGGTTTAATTAAGGTATCCCGAAACTCATAGAATTCATTATAAACTAGTTAAGGAATTTACAATATAAATTGTGAAGGGTTTTGAGAAAAGTGAATAAATCGGACTTTCCTAAGTGTTGGGAAGTTAGGGTTTAGAAAAATATATTTTTAAATATTTTTCTAAGGGTTAAAAAAAGAGATGGTTCGAAATATCCTGATATATATATATATAAGTATTTGAGTTGTCTCAAATATTGAAAATTTGGAAGGGTTTTGAATTTACATCTTATAAAGAGATTTTGAAAATAAATTTTGAATAGTCATAATACGGGCCTAGTGACTACATATGGATGTTACGTTGATAGTTACGTAACCAACTATCAAGTATTGGCCAATTTCATTGATCGTTTCGAAGAGACCGGGATCGGATTCAATTATCTGAAAACCACTTCAATCTGGTTTGAGCATTACAAACAGATATCGTGAAGATGGTAAATACGGTGATTTGGTTTGTCCAGACCCATGAAAACTTCTATGGACGAAAGCTACCAGAACATTGTCATTGGAGGATGATGAGCATTCTAAGTGAAATTGTTCTTAAAAGGTAACCGTAGCCTCAAGCCTCATCAACCAGAATGACTGAAAATCAAGGGAGATGTAGCAAGGCTAAGTGGGTTTCCAATTAGGGTATGTTATCACCTTTCTAGATACCCTCGGATATATTATAAATTATGGATATGGTGGTGCATGGAAAAAGAGCTCTCAATAAGAGTGGGAACACCAGGGTTAAAGCATATTCGGTATTATCCAGTTTAGGGGTAGAACTGGTCCTGTGTTGTAGAGGATCACGGCGAGGTCCTCAGTATATTTTTCTAGATATGTACTGTGATAGGTGATACCCTAGTGCCTAGTCATTGTATGAAAATCCATTCTCCAATACGTGCCTTTACGGCTTTGGTTGTTGAGCCTATTATGCTTGAATTTAATGAATGTAACAATTTCAGCCATTTGAATAAGTATTTGTACTTAGACACTATTATAATAGCAGATGATTTTGATATAAAATGTTTTGGTTATCATAAGGTAAAAACTTGTCGTGTTTATGTATGACATGGTCTTATGAAATACCTTTGTTTTCTAAAGGAGTTTGATAACAGCAATGATTCAAATTGAGTGTGTTTCTCACGGTGGTTTTCCAGAATGACTCGGGTGTTATTTTATTATAATGCTCGGGTCAGATCGAGTATTACAGTTTCAAGTTTGGATGCTATGGAGCTCAGGAGACGAGCTAGATGACGGAGCTGTATTCCACATACATGATTATATTTCACTGTGTGTGTTAGGCCGTGTAGTCAGCGCTGGTGAGGACAAGTTATTATAACTGTCCAGTATTGAGTTATTGATTTTTTGTACTCTGATGATGTAATTTATAAATAACAGTTGCAGTTCTTTTTGTATAAAGTCATGTTATTATCTATTATATATTGTTCCACCGCATTTGTGAGATTATGTGTCATGTCTATTTTCTTCTACCTCTTCATTTTCTTTTCCCCTAACTAACTGGTTTTTCGACATTTGATTACTCGGCATGTAATACAATGGACATATTAGTGTTGATTTTCGAGCGATGAAAATCTTGTTTGTTACAAAAATAATCCAAATTTCGATATAAATATTTCTTATCCAAAATATCCTTTTAATTCCTTCAAATTCAAAAATAATACTTATGATCTTTAAAATACCAAAATTTAGGCTAGTGTACTGTAGTGTCCAATAAATCAAATCACACAACAATCCATTATAGATTATTCAATCACATCATATATCGCTATATATAAAAAAATCAATATATTAGAGGAATCCAATTGGATCCCTCTAACCTATTTCCATACAACCACAGATGTTATATAATGTAAAATAATAATCCCGCTTCGAGGTGGGATATCGCAATAATATATGGTCATTTGCTATTATGCGAGGCGCATATTGTCTCATCCACTCCAATGGGAGGTAATAACTACTAATATATATGCTACTATATATAATATAACATCCAGCTGATAATATTTATAAATTCATCCTATCAATCAATAAATATTTTTTTACATTTTATATTAAACTAGTAATCCAAATGAGTGAGATTTACTCACCTTGATTTTTAGTTGTCATCCAAACGTTCCATTTTGAATTTAAAATTAAACAAGCGTTTAATTTTAATCCAAATTCCTATTAGCTCTAATCTTCTCTATACGAATTCCCATGCGTAGAATTTATTGCCGCGAACCCAACGCAACTTGTTTCGTTTGTTTTTGACCTTGTATGAATTAGTAATATCATTTATAAGATTAATGAATTTATTTATATATTAATTTCAGTAATCCTTTATTAGTTAAGTAATTACCTCTAATAATAGAATAACTCTTCTTCCCCAAATTTAAACTCTCCCCGGTACATGAACGCAACCACTAACAAGTGCACGCATGGTCGTACCCGCTCCTCCTCTGACGAAACACAAAGCCGACTCCACCATTGCACTCTACAACCAAATCTCCATCTTCTCGCTACCTTAAATCACAGCTCAATCAACTATGGCCAACAGTAACTGATGGGTCATGCACGCTACCTCTATATGTCGAACCACCAAATCATGATCGGAGGCCACCAAACCCCTACCCTAGTGTGATTTTCAATGTCGAATCCAAATATCAACCTCAATTTCCATACCTCTGTCCCAAATCAACAATATATCAAACCTTAGTTTCTAAGCAAGTTCGGCTCTCCCAAAAACGAAGTCATGCTCTACCATTCCCACTCTAAATCGAAGTCCATGCTTCTACGAGCTCGACTGAGTTGTTTTCTTTTTCCTTCTTTTCTAGGGTTTTCAATTGTTAAACGAGAAAGAAGAAACATTTAAAAAGAAAAGGTGGTTACTATGATGCCCCACCTCTATACGCACACTAGCCAAGGACACTATTGAGTAATGCCATCAACTAGCACGAAGAATAAGGCTGTTGAGGAGCGATCATCCGTGTAATTGCTCTGTGCGAGTCCCGATATGCCAGATAGAAGTTCACATATTTCATTTAAAGAGGAAATCCGACATATCAAGTGCAAACTCAAAGCAACTACAAAGTGGCTAAGTGTTCTTCGAAAACAAATATAAAATAAGCTTAACACGATATCAGTCACATATATTCATATAACTAAGGCGGAAACGAATATGAATACGACACATAAAAGTGCACATTAAAGTAGTGGTCATATGAGATCTACTACATCATAAAAGAGTAGATATAACTGCAAGACAAAAGAATATATATACATCAAGAAATCTCTATCACGAATGTATAAAACAAAAACTACTAATCTAAGTAGTTAGCCAAAAGTCAAAAGCTAGTCCCAACTAAGAATTCAAGTGGAAGTATCTGTAACACCTCGGTCTGACCCGAGTATTATTTAAGAAGAAAATAATGAACGGATCAGTCTAGCTATAAATATCTTTTAAAATGAGATAGGATAAGAGATATGAAAAAAAGTATGATAACAATAATGTCATACTAACAAGTATACATTAAATAACAACAAAAATCATTAAATATCTCATGAATCTCAAACACCAAAAAGAATGTCATATTCTTTAACATATTTACCAAACCATAAATATTGATAAAACTCATCAATGTAAATCACAAAAATTGGTGAAACACGAATTCTAGAAATCATCAATTAGAAATCCAGAAATCACAAAGGGGGAGGCCTATCACAAACGGGAGCATGAAAACTCACCAACACGTGCATCATAAACGGAACGCTATTCCAAGGTCGCTAACCATCAATTTTGAGCCGACGCTCCACAAACGGACCGAAGACCATGGGTCTCTACCCCACCAATTTTGAGCTGAAACTCCACAAACGCGGTTTAGTCCCCCACACAAACAAAGCGACATCGCGCATTGCCAGTATATATTACAAAAGGATCATCATTGATCGATAAGTGTAAATTACACTAATCTAGTAAATAAACGAGTTTAGCTTCATGTCCCACAACCACTAGCCTAACTTAAATATTTACAAACAGATTGTAGATTTCCACTCGAAAGTTGTCGCAAGGTTTCAATCGAACAAGTCTAAGAATTAACCGATGAAGTAAATGCAAGCATTTCATACCACTTGTTTTGCTAAGTCGTATAATTGGATTTCTCGAACGAATGAGGTAAAGATTTGTATATACTAATAGATTGAAAAACGGTTTTTAAAAGCGAGCTCTATATTGAAAGTAAATGTTGAAATCATTTTGATGAAAGAGTTGTTGTATTTATTACTAGTATAGAAACCTTTGTATTTTAAAGTGACAAATCATAGAATTGATTGTAAAAACAATCTATCACCAAAAATTCACATACAAAATGTGAGTTAAATCCATAAAAATCGATATCAAATCCATCAAATTGATATTTCCAAAAGATTCTAGAAAAGAAGTCATCAAATTCGGTAATAATTGGCAACAACTAACCGAATCAACAAAATCGATCAAAATTGGAAATTCACTCAAAAATAGTCAAGATAGGCAAAATTAACAGTTCCAGACATTTGGTACGGGTTTCCAGACGTCTAGCCCTAGGTTTTGGAAGTATATATGTTTTTATCCTCTCTTTGTTTACTTCCAGGTCCATTTCAAACACCTGAAATTTTCATCCAGGCATATGAATTTGGTTTCAGATGTCTGAATTTTGTTTCAGACGTCCGGATTTTGTCTCTGCTTTTTTCTTTTTCCAGGTACCAATTCCATACGTCTGGATTTCTCAACCAAACGTCTGAAATTGAATCCAGATGTCTGAATTGAAAACTCAAATGTCTGAAATTTCCTACTAAGCAAAAAATAGCCTTGCCAAAAATGCCAAATCCAAATCGAAATGCGATCGAGCGAGCAATGGATGCTAGGGATTATGCCAATCGACAACCCAGCACTATAGTCTCTTCAATACGCCATAAATAACATGTTCAAACATCCAAGATAGGATCTTTAAAGATTTTGACTTCAAAACACCAAAATTTGGAAAATTCACCTAATCGATTAAAATCAAAACCAAATGAACATGAATAGATGTTAGGAATTCACACCAAACAAAAATGAAAATTATAGACATAGATTTGAGTTAAAAAACTCACCTTTAAACCCAAATAACAAGAGAGAAGCTTTAAAACAAAGGAAAGATCAACCACACCTTAACTTCAACTATATAAACTCCAATCTAAGCTCATAGGCAAGTATTTCCTAAGTTAGGTTACAGGAAATTACTAAAAATTGGAGAGGAATTGAGATGGAGAAATGAAGAGGATGCTTACCTAAGCTTCTCTTTGATTTTAGAGCAAGAATTTTAATTTCCTAAGAGAACTAGGGCTTAGGAATTTCTAATTTCCTCTTTCCCCCATTTTTCTCTTTAGCTTTAGTGTTAGGAAATGAGGAGTAGAGTGAATGAAGAGTTGAGGAGTTAGGGTATTTGATAGAGGAGTTGGGTTCTTTGTTAGGTTATTGGGCTGAAACCCAAAGCCTTATAGAAAAATAGCAAAGTTCTACTCAACTCCAAACATATCGATGTTTGTATTCAAAAAGGTCACAAACGCCATTTTGAACTCAATGGAAGTAGTCTCGAGTCCTTATTCGAAAGATTTCAAAAAGTAGCATTTCGGAATTTAATCCGACTAATGATGCTATATTTAAATAAATTATTTAAATATACAATCGTAAAATATGCGGGTTGTTACAGGTACGTTAGTGAATAAATAGGCTGGCATGTATAAGATAGGTTGGCTGATATGAAGGGTTAAATAGTGTAAAGTTAAATCAAAGGAAATATATTATTTAAAATTCAAAAATATCAGGATATTAATTTCAAACCTTGATCGAGGCATGCCGCTTGGTATTTCTAATGTTATACCCATATTCCGAATGCGATTGAACAAGTTTCGAGGCCTAATTTGATCGTATGGAGAATATAGCTTTTTTTGAACCCAAAAATAATAATAAATTTTTGATATGAATTTCAGTGCGTTTGTATCTCGTACGACCAAACGATGCATCTGATCGCTACGAAATTTGAAATTTGATAATAATACACTATTACGAATCCAATGGAACTGGTTGCATCGAATTTCGAGACTATGCCTCGGATCGGTATTTTAACGTGTCGATTGAAATTTTAATTTTAAGAACTTACAAACCAATTTTAATTCAAATAGAATTTATATCAACATTAGAAATCATTTCGATTCATATTCAACTTAAATTTTAATTAGTCACCATTTCCGTATTACGATAAACTGCTATATTTGAAATTTTAATTCCTTCTATTATTCCAACTAAAACATCATATGAAAATATCAATTTATAATCAAAATACAAAATTTAAAACCATTTAAATATTCAAAATAAAGCGATGGAAAATCTACCTGAAAAGAATTTCGTCCTCGAAATTTGCCAAGGTAGGAAAATGCTCCAAACCATTAACTTTTCGAAACCCACTTAGTTAAAACTCGACATTTCACGTTTCTATATCTTTTAGTTTTAACCAAACAATTATGTTTCATTTCAAATTCAAAATCATTTATTTCCATTACCATTCAAAATTAACTTTTTAGTTAACAAAATTTTTTCAAAAAATTTCCAAAATTTTTCTAACATCTTAGATTTTCGTATTTTTTTGGTAGAGTCTCCCTTACACGGAGAGCGTTTAGCAATATAATAAATATGATAAAAAGACATACATGAGCTCTCATGGTCGGAAAGTGCAATATACAGCAATATTTTTATTTTTCGCGTGCTAAATTCCTAAAGGTACCTTATTTTAGCATTATCAAGCGAGCTCGATTAATTTATGTGAAATTGCGCAACCAAAATCAAGCCATATAGTCTTCTTGCATATATACGCACTCAAATAAAACCCATAAGTACCAAATATATGAAATTTAACAACATTCCATTTATTTAACCAGTTAAACATGCCATTTTCATAAATCAAGCGTGTTCTCTATGTATTTATAAGCAATTACAAGGTTATAGCATGAAATTATCCACTTTCAATCGATTTATTTACCATTTCATTCAATTCAAATTATTTACAACCAAATTATTGGCATTCCATTCATATTCACATCCATTACATTCATGTCCATTACAAATTGGTTCTAAACCAACTTATTCACTTACCATTGAATCACAAAATTTTATTTTCCCCCGTTTACTTCAAGCGACAAATTTTTCCATGCAAAGTCGGTTATATTAATTTAATAAAATACCCACTTCATTTTATAAGCCAATTTAAATTGCTTCTGTATCAATTTATCCATTTTTATGGATTCACATTCAATCTACTCACAAAATCTTGTTCACTTCATTTTATATTAACTGTGTTTCATTCCGTGTCAATTTATTTATGAATCCTTTCATAATTTAGTTACTTAAGTTGAATTACAGTCTCATTAACAACATTCCTACCCATATTCAACTTAAATTGAATTCATTTATAATCCAGGTTATCACCATTTCAGTCCAGTTCTATTTTACGTGACCAAGTTAAGTTCCATTTCTATATTCAATTAACTAACTAATTAGTCTAATTAGTTCACTTTCATTTTATAATTCAAAATCTGAGTTTTATTTCAAAAATCACCTTATTTGGTATGACTTGAGCTCAACTTTATTTTCTACTTCAAGTTGGATTTCCATTTCTTCACAAAAATATCAAAATATTCCATTTTGGTTTTACCATTCCACTTTTCCAATCTATAAGTTACACAACTTATTTTCCATTTTTCAGCAATTCTAAACTTGAGTTGACTCCATTCAAAAATTTATACCTTTTAGTTATATAATTATTTTACAACCCAAATCTATATGCCATACATTTCGATATTTTTTCAATTCCAATTTAATTTTTATATAACTTAGCTTAAGTTAAATTTCAATCCATAAACCCATTTTTTTTACTAATATAAATTATTTAACTTGCATAAGTAACCTTTTAATTTCATTTTGAAATTCCCAATTTTTTTCTATTCAGGTCATTTCCAACTTGTAAGTTCAAAAAATTATTTTCTTTCCGGTTTCACAAAACCTTCAAATGAATATCCCAGAATTCAACCACTCGGATTTATTTCAAATCATTTTGAAATCATAATATATTTGTAGCTCTTTTGGTTTAAAAAATTATTTTATGGAATTTTCAAAAGCAACTTAGTTTTATCCAAACAAATTCCCTTTGGAATTTCCAAAACAACACTTGTTTCTAACAAAAATCTCCATACCAATTTATTATGGTAGCAATCCGTCACTTAGAACTCAAAAATAAAGACTGATGACGTGGCCGTCATCACAAGAATTATTTTCCAGAGATTATAGTGAGTTTAGTGCTTTATCACTATCAAAATCCATTTTAAAAAAATTTCTATTCAAATACTTTTCCACCATAATATTACCATTATTTATTTCAAAACACATGAAATTTTTTTTTAAAATTTCTAGGATTTAAATTTCCAAATTTCGGTTTGAATCAAATTTTAGTTTTAACTCATTTGTATAATTCATACTTGTATCTTTTAATTTGGTTATATATAACTATTCCAATTTATAATCTTGTTTTGATTATAATAATAACAACCAAACACATCAATATACATTAATAATTTCAAAAAAGTATTTCTTTTATATTATAATGTAATTTAGGTAAAATTATTTCATTTACCCATTTCAAAACCATTCAGTGTCAGATTGTCGTGTTTAAGTGTTTAGAAACTTCTTGTGTTGTTAACCCGCCTTTTATCAAGACCATGAACAGTCGAGTTCAACCTAAACAACTCCATGACTATCGAGGCTAAAATATGATGAATTCGGTTTAAAGGGACGAAGTTCACCTGGATGTGCCGCTCGGCAATGAGGTGAGGTTATGCCGGTCGGCATTGTGGTAAGGAAGTGCCGCTCGACATGGAGGTGAGGTCATGTCGCTCGGCACTGTGATGAGGATGTGCCACTCGACATTGAGGTAAGGTTATGCCGCTCGACATTGTGGTGAGGCTATGCTGCTTTGCATTACGGCAAGGTCGGGGTCGCTTAGCATTGGTGAGACGGCTCAACATTGGTGTGATGGCTCGACATTGGTGAGGTCAGGGTCGCTCGGCATTGGTGGGGTCATGGTTGCTCGGCATTGGTGATACGGCTCGACATTGGTGAGGTCAGGGTCGCTCGGCATTGGTGCGGTCAGGGTCGCTTGACATTGGTGAGATGGCTCGGCATTGGAGGTCGACTCGGCATTGGTGAGGTCAGGGTCGCTCGGCAGTGGTGAGGTCAGGGTCGTTCGGCACTGGTGAAGTCGGGGTCGCTCGGCATTGGTGAGACGGCTCGGCATTGTGGTAAGGCTGGTGTGGCTTGGCATTATAGTGAGGCCGGTGTGGCTCGGCATTGTGGTGAGGCCGGTGTGGCTGGGCATAGTGGAGGTATGTGGCTTGGTGGAAGGCCTTGATGGGCCAATACCATTTAGAAAGCTCAACAACTCAGATTTGTCTATAAATACAATGTGTGGGGGTTCAGAAAAGGAATCTTCTGCTTCTTTCGGCTTCCTTGCTTTCTATTTTCGTAGGCTAAGGCTACTCTGCCAGTTTGTAAGTGTAATCAATTCTAACATCAATAAAAGGAAAATTTCTATAGTGGACATAGGCCAGAGTAAGCGAATAATGTGTCTTTACTACTTTCATTTTAATTTTGATTGTTCTTCACATTATTACTCTCTATACATATACTCTACCTGTGAGCCGTGACTGGTATTAGGTGCTTTCATCTAGATTTGGGTTTAGTGACCAATTTTGGTGCTATGCTTTCACTAAGAAGGATAGCACGTAAAGATTCTGGAGCTTGGATATTGGATTGAAAAGCTTGGGAACTCAGATTTTAGAAAGCAATGGCTAGGCCACCAACAAGGAAGCAAGCAGCGGAAAGGAGAAATCAGGAAGGAAGACAAGTTGCCTCTTCTGGAGCTAGAGAGGATCATGCATCCGTCTACATAACTCATGACGAGATGCAGGTTATGATGTATTCTATGCAAGAGAAAATGGGAAACGGTAAGAGGAGATGATGCAGGCTCTTCTTAGGCAATTTGGACAACCAGGAACTATAGGCGCTCATGTTCTTGGAACTGGACTAGAGGAACTCAACCAACAGGTGGATGGAGTGATTCAGTAGGGGCAGCTCCCAATCGAAAAACAAGTAACAATCTAGATGGACGTAGACTCGAGGGCACACCACTAAGTAATGTTGGACCAACCCATGGGGGGATATCTAGTGTTGCTGTGCAACCCGACATCAACACGAACACAGGAGTACGTGACAAGGAATATGTGTCGGAATTTCCACGCGGCGTTGGAGAGCAGCTGGGAAATATGGATAGGGGCAACCCTTGGTTGTAAATGTCGGATTAGCTGACATTATCAGGCATACTATTCGCGAAGGTCTAACAAATAGGGATTCAGAGGGATTCAATAGAAGTCCGTTTAACCGAAACATCAGGACAGCTAGTAATCCGCCCGATTTCAAACTGTCCACTCTGGTAGCATACAACAAGAAGACGGATCCCACTAACCGCTTGATGAGGTACACAAGGCATATGGATGTGATGGGGGCAACAAAGGAGGTTATGGCCCGATGTTTCCCCTATCCTTGACCGATGTAGCTGCTATGTAGTTCAGACAATGGAAGATGGATCCATTGGAACATGGACAGAACTAGTGGACAAGTTCTTAGGCCAGTTTCGAGTCCACATAAAAAGGCCAAAGAACGTGATGACGCTGAGGTCATTTAAATAGGGGCCGGATGAATCGTTCAGGACATAGTTAACTTAGTTTAATGAAGCAATTGCTTCAGTGGATCCGCCGGATCCATTAATGGTTCTAATGGCTGTGGTATCAAGAGTCGGAGATAAATCGGATTTTAAAGTATCGTTGATTCAGGACCCGCCATTGGATCTCAGGGAATTCTTTAATGATGTTGAGAGATTTCTTCGACACGAGGATGCATGTTTGGACATGAGGTCAAAGGAACTAAACATGGTTAAAGATGGAGGACTGCCCGGCGAGAGCTCGGGTAAGGACAAGGATAAAGGAAAAAGGAAGCGCTGGGGAGAACCAAAGTTCTCCACTTACACGGGATTGAACGCAACATTGGAGCGGATATTCTTGGATACTCGACATCGCCTTCCATATCGAAGGCCGGCGAGGAGGGCGCACTCGAAATGCGAAAGGCCGTCAGGATGGCATTGTCTTTTTCATGACCTAGACGTGCATGATACTAACAGCTACAGGCATTTGAAGGACATAATCCCGGAGCATGTAAGGAATGGTCAGTTGCAAAATATGTCGAAACTCGAAATTCGATAGTTGAAAAGAAGCAGTCACCGCCTATCTTGAACGACGAAGGCATGAGGCCTAGGAATTGTGGCCGGCTGGTCATTAACTAATCATGATGGTTTGGAATAAATAGCAAACTCTGGGCGGATGGTTAAGTCGCTTGCTTATGCATGGGACGGAGATAGCCCCTAGGCATGCTCTTAGATGATGGTAAACCGTAATGCTCTAGTTTGTGAAACCCGTTTTTCCTTTTTTGCTTGGACATTTACTTTTCTCTGGTTTGGTTTTAGAGTTTGGATTGAACTCCCGATTCTTTGGGCTTGGATTTTGGTTTTTGACTTGGATTTTGATTAGAATTTTTGATATGGATTTCTGGTTTTCTGGTTGCATTTGGATTTCATATTGGATTTTGATTGGATTTTCTCTGGATTTTGGCTAAAAGGTCGTTGAGCATGGACTATGCTCGGTGAGGGTCCAAAGAGACCAGAAATCAGCCTAGCACTTAGGCCTCATATTGTCTACTGTACATGCTGTCGAGTATGGACTATACTCAGCAAGGGTCGGGAGTGATCGGGATTCGATTTAGGACTTAAGCCATGAAATTACTTAGCGTTTAGGGACATTGAACCAGAAACACCATGGAATTATTTAAAATAGGTCGTCAAGTGTGGATTGCGCTTGACAAGAACCTAGAGGGGTTACGGATTTAGATATTGGCTTTAAACAGCTAAGGATTTAGGATGGACCCGGAACAGTACCGAATTCGGACATAGACCTGGAGAGGTCATGAACGTGGTTATTGGTTGTTGGACATGGATGGACTAGAATTCAATTGTTGAGTTTAGATGGATATATATTTGGCTAATGACTAGGTTACTGGTTTCGGAATTGGGTATCGACTCAGAGTAGTGGTAGACTTGGATAAGGATACGGGGATGGCACTTTGATAAAATGGATAATGTATGAACTTTGGATATCGAAATTGAGGCTATTCAAAACACACCTTCCAATATCAAGGCATGTTTTGGAGGGCAAATGTTATCCCGCCTTTCATCAAGGCCATAAACATGAGGATTCAACCTAAACAACTCCACGACTATCGAGGCTGAAATATGATGAATTCGGTTTAAAAGGATGAAGTTCACCTGGATGTGCCGCTCGACATTGAGGTGACGTTATGCCACTCGGCATTGTGGTAAGGTGTAACAACCCAGTATTTTGTGGTTATTTTCATTGTTATTTTAATTATTTAAATTGAAACTCCTGATTTAAAAACTTTATTTTATTTATTAAAATGAATAAACTTTGTTATTTTAAAAGTATATTGTGATTTTATGTGAATTATAATTTCAAACCTGAATAAATAGGATATTTCCAGAAAAGTGGATTTTTGGTCAATCTGGTCAAACTTTGACTTTTAAATTTAAAATTTAAAATTTTGAATTTTTGAATTTTATCGTTTATTATCGAAATATATTAAATTTCAAGAATACTACTTTTTGTTTCGTCGAAATCCGATTTATATTGTGAAAGTTATGTTTTTTACAATATTGTATGTAAATTGATTTATTTAACAAAATTGTCCATTTTAATTTATATAAATAATACTTTTATTTGTCATATTATGTTCTAATATGTGTTATATGACATGTTAGGTATACATTTTTATTTCAAAATATTTTAAAGTAATGTTATAATTATTCCAAAGTTTATTGCACTTATTTTCAAATTTTTAAGCCTAGCTTGCATTTTTGCTATTTTCTTAATTTAATTATGTTTAATTAATATTCATTTATTTATTTATTTTTGGTTATTTTCCATATTGTCGTGTTTTTATATTTATTTATACATATTTTTCATGTATTTAAAATTTCAAAAAGAAATATGGAAATTTGAAGAGTTTTAAACCCTTTATATGCCTTAGACTTTTCAACTTCTTGCCTTTTCAACTCCAATCAACATTTGCATTAACTATTGGCTGACCAAACCTCATCCTTCAGCTGCATCTTACATCATTTTTCACAAAAATTTTTGTTTCTCAACTCAAAAAAATTAGGCCTCCATCTCCTGAGCAAAAACTTTGGTAAATAATTCTTTGTTTTTCACTTTTCTTCTTTGTTTTCTTATTCTACTTGCACTTGCTTCAACCATATGTTGTTCGGCCTTGCTCCACCATCACCACCACCTTCATCACCACTTTGTCCAGCTGCAAACCACCTCCATATCCTATGACCTACCAGGCCATGGCCATCCTTGATGCAAGATCCACACAAAAATGCAAGCAACACTTCCTATATATGCATAGCCGAGCTCCTATGGCCTTCACCACTTCACCACACCCCTTGGCCACTTCTTGCATCACTTCCACCAGCACCTACCTGACCCAAAGCCACTTCCACACCATCCCCTATCCTCCAGTGGGTCTGGCCGTGCCATATAAGGCCATAGCTGTGACTTGTTGTTACATAAAAATGCACCTTTGCCTTGTGTTTGTACATTTATGCCATTAATCACTCAAACAACTTCCATACCATCACTACCCTTGCCAGGCCGACCATACTTGACCCATACCTGACCAAATACACCGCATGGCAGTGCCTTATCATCCTATAGGCCGAGCATGAGATTTGTGGAAGCAAGTGCAAGTGTTTGATTAATTGTTATTCCTTAATTCTAGCTTGTTTAATGTCATATATTGGGTTGAAATTCATGTTATATGTATTGTTTTATTTCATATGGACAAGCCAACTACTTTGACTCTCCCAAGCTTGAATTGTAGTCGTACTTTTGTGCCTTTATGGATCTTAGTTTGTGTGTTTGGTTGTTATCTCCAGCTTTTATAGTGAGTATTTCTCACCGGGCCTTCCGTACTTATATAAGTAGTAAATTGACGCCCTATGAATCTGTAGATATTATTATTATGTTATAACTGCTTATGCTGTGATCATATGATGTTCACCCTATTTATACACCTGTCATATAATCTGTTACTGTTATATAATGTATATCACACTGCATGTTCCCTTAAGATTAGAATCACTATGGGTTGAAATGATACATACCCGAACGGACTTTAGAATAAGGAAAAATCGTTATGTGCTGAAATGATAGGCCTGAACTATTTTTATTTATTTCATTTTTACTTGGGATTTATGGTTTGAAATGATCAAACCTGGGTTTTGTTTTTTAATTACGGATTGAAATGATATAAAATCCGTATCACTTTACCTAGGCTAGAAAATGATATACAGACCCGTGGTTAAAATATATTTTTCTAAAATTTTTAAAATATCTTAGAAATGTAAATATTTTAATATTTTGATTTAAACTTAATTAAAAATGATTTTTGTATTGTATTATTGATTTTCTAAAAAATTTATAAGTGAAATAAATTAATGGTAAAGTTAGAAATTTGAAATATAAGTTATTTTGGAAATTATGATTTGGTTATAAATGGAATTTGAATTAACTAGGAAAATGCGATAAATAGATTTAAATTTTGAATTAAATGAATTTAAAATGATTTCATAAAGTGTTAATGATTTTTGAATAAGTTAGAAGGTTAAATAAAAGAATATTTAAGTTGAATTTTGAAATATAACTTAGATTTGAAATTTGTTTAAAAAAATGAATTTTAAGTCAAGTAAATAAAATGAAAAATAAGTTATATTTGGAAATTTAAACTTAAATGTGAAGATAAAAATTTAATTATAAAGAATTGAAATTGAAGTTGAGTTATATAAGTATATTATTATTAAATTGATTTTTGAATGAAAATTTAACTTTATAAAATCATGGGTACAAGGGTATTTTAAATGATTGTTTTAAAGGTGAAAATATATGATTTTATAAGTTTAAAGTGATTTAAATAAAACTTAATTGTTTTGAAATTATATTGAATATTTGGAATTTAATTAACAGCATTTTGAAATGTTATTATTTCTAATGTAAAGGATATTACAACATTTGTAAATGCTGTAGAGGATAGAAAAGAACTAAATGACTAGATTGAATTAAGGGCTATTATAGCACTTTGTAAGTGCTGTAGTTGTTGAAATTAACTATGGTTTTATTTGACCTAAAGTAACCCTATTACAACATTTTTTAAATGTTGTCTTTTGTTAAATTGAATTGTTTTAAAAGTAACTTTCCGTAGCATTTTCTAAATGCTGCGAAAGTTGAATTTTCATTATTTTAATAAATTTAAGTGAATAAATGAACTTTGAAAGATTTAAATTTTGTAAATTTAAAAGTTTAATTATTAAATATAATACCTTCATTTTAATGATTTAAAAAGAATTAATTTGTTTTGAAATATAAACTATTTTGAAATGTGTGTTGAAATGGTATTTTAAATAAAAATGAATGTGGTTTTGAAAGATACGATATTTTGATATTTTGAAATGGATTTTTGAATGATATTTAATTTTGAAATGATATTTGATTTTAAAATATAAATTACTATTTTGAAATTTTAACCACGGAATGTATTTAAATTTGTGCTTTAACTGATCCTTAGAGGTATGGGCGATCCCAAGCAACCTTTAAGTATAAGTGCATCAGTACTACAGTTCACTTGAGTTGGTTTACATTATACAAGTATGTATGTCCTGACTCGAGTGTTTTGTGTTTTACTTTATACTCGGGTCAGCCTGAGTATTTACAACTTAGCTTTGGAATTCTTTTCTAGAGCAAGGAATCGCTGGAGATTCTGCTTGTTTAGTTATCTATTCCCTTTCAGTTTCAGTTGTTCGATTTCAGCTCTGGTATTTATAAAATTCTATGTATTTGAGATTTCTATTTTATATGGTTTTACCAGACTGATATATGTATTATGTTTTGAGAGTTTGTTATAGTAGCTTCATAAACTACTATTGTATTTTAGTTTCCGCTGCGAGTTATTCTGATATTTCTATGTCTGTGATTATGTTATTGTATTTCATTTTCTCCAAATTTATTTACAATGCGGTATTTTGAGCAATTCAAGTCCGACATGTGTGGATGCGAATGGCTGAAAATATCGGGTTGTTACATAAGGATGTGCCGCTCGGCATTAAGGTGAGGTTATGCTGCTTGGCATTGTGGTGAGGAAGTGCCGCTCGGCATTGAGGGGAGGTTATGCTACTCGGCATTTTGGTTAGGATGTGTCGCTCGGCATTGAGGTAGGTTATGCTCGGCATTGTGGTGAGGCTATGCCGCTCGACATTGCAGCAAGGTCATAGTTTCTTGACATTGATGAGACGGCTCGGCGTTAGTGAGACGACTAGGCATTGGTGAGGTCAGGGTCGCTCGACGTTGGTGGGGTCAGGGTCGCTCGACATTGGTGAGGCGACCCGGTATTGGTGGGGTCAGGGTCGCTCGGCATTGGTGAGGCGACCCGGCATTGGTGAGGTCAGGGTCGCTCGACATTGGTGAGGTCAGGGTCACTCCGCATTGATGAGATGGCTCGGCATTGGTGAGGTCAGGGTGGCTCAGCATTGGTGAGGTCAGGGTCGCTCGACATTGGTGAGGTGGCTCGACATTGTGGTGAGGTTGGTGTGACTCGGCATTGTGGTAAGGCCGGTGTGGCTCGGCATTATGGAGATATGTGGCTTAGTGGAAGGCCTTGATGGGCATATACCATTCGGAAAACCCAACAACTTAGGATTTATCGATAAATACAACGTGTGGGGGTTCAAAAAAGGGATGTTCTTCTTCCGGCTTCCATGCTTTCTATTTTCGAAGTGTAAGGCTACTATACCGGTTTGTAATTGTAATCGATTCTAACATCAATAAAAAGGAAATTTCTGGAGTGGACGTAGGCCGGAGTCAGCCAAATCACTATAAATTCTGTGTCTTTATTGCTTTAATTTTAATTTTTACTCTTCTTCACATTATTACTCCCTACGTATATACTACATCTGTGAGTTGTGGCTGGTATTAGGTGCTTTCATCTGAATTTGGGTGTTAGTGACCAATTTTGGCGCTAACATTTGGCGTCCCATTACTCGACCAGAATTCATAAGCCACTCAACCGATAAGCCTACACAATATAAAACAATTTATATTCACTAACAAATATGCGCTCATATTTGTAATACACTCAGTCTCATTCTAGGGTACTACCGACCCTATCTCTAATAAGTAATCCCTATCAAAGCCAAGGTTCTCACTTAACCTTGTGCTTTGATACTACATTTAGCGAACCTAAATTTTCGACCCTTGAAAATCGACATCGATACGTTCACTATATGGCATGCCCAATATTCAAATGCAAGAAATATCGATTGCTAGAGGTAAAGAAGAAAAGGGATAGAAGAAAACATAAACAATAACACAGAATCTCACAATCACAGTGGAACAAATTGTAATATATAATTACAGATCTTTATACAAAGAAATTGTAATTGTAATATAGATACAATCATCAGAGTACAACAATCAACAAACCAATTTGGACAACTACAATAACTCGTCCTCACAAGTGCTAAGTATACAGCATAAACACATAATGGAATATAATCAAGTATGTGGAATATGCCTAAGACTTCTCTGGTTGGTCTCCGAGCTCCAAAGCATCCTATGTAATACTCAGTCTCACCCGAGCATTATAATAAAATAACACCCGAGTCAGTCTAGAAAACCAGTATAGGAAAACAAAATCAATTTGAACTATTACTATTACCCAAAATCATTTGAAAAAACAAAGGTATCTTGTCAAATCGCGCCATACGTAATTACGATCGGTTTTTACCTTACGATAGCCAAAGCATTTTTATGTCAAAATAATCTAATATTAATAGTGCCTATAGAGAACAGACAATAAAATAACAGAAATGTTTGCATCTCACGTTTCATCATAGTTGGGCACATCTAAAACTGTACAACCTTGTAGTAGATATTGGATTCCATACAATGACAAGGGGTACCACTCGCCATGATACACGTCTAGAAATATGTACCAAGATCGAACCTTTCAGCCCCTGCTAACACAAGACCGACCTACCCCTTACTGGAAAATACCAAATATGATCACCACCAATGGGCGTCAGAAAACATACAAATGAAAGTGATGATAGATGTCCACTTTCGATGAGTGATGATCATACCCTAATGGGAGCAGCCTACATGGCCTTGCGGCATCTCCGTTGTTTTAGTCATTCCCAGTTGATGAGGCTTGGGGATACGTATTACCTTAAGAATAGCATTCATTCTTGGAATACTAACACTGCCTTCCAAGCAACTATGCAATGATAGCATTCATCCATACAAATTGTTCTAGGTCTGAACAAACCGAATCTCCAAGCAATCGGTTTTCATTTATCTTCACGATACCACAATTCGTAAGCACAAATCGAATCGAAGTCTTTTTCGGATAATTAAATCTGATCCCGATCTCTTCGAAAGGATCAACGAATTTGGCTAAAGTTGATAGTCGGTTATTAAACTATCAATTTTACACATAAAAGCAGTCACTAGTCCCAAATTTTATAAATCTTTCAAAACATTCATTTCAAAATATCTTTATATATATATATATACATATACATATACATATATATATATATATATTCAACTCTCTTCAAGCATTCTAACATTTGAAAACAATTTCAAATACTTATCCATAACGTGATATTTTCAAACCACGTCAACATTTAGAAATATTTCCAAATTCAATTTTGAACACTTAGAAAAATATTTTTATACCATTCATTTCACACTTAAAATATTTCCAAACCCTCTTTCCAATACTTAGGAAAAATACTTATAAACATAATCTCCAAAATCATTTTAATGTTAAACTTTGAAATATTTCATAACGTACCTCATAATCAGCAGAAATATTAATAAATTCCTTTGCATCATTTCCAAAAATTAATTATACTTATTTATAATCCCAACTAACAAGTTATAACTTTCTTTATGAATTTAGATTCATTCTCGAAGTTCCCTTTCTATAACATTTGGAAATTCTTAAGTTTCCAAAATTCCACTATAAATTTCTCTTACAAAACTCCTCCATTTAATAACTTGATTTACAAATCTCAAGAGTATTTATAAATGCATCCTAATCACTTGCTTTTAAATCCCATATATAAAATAATAAGTATTTATAAAGAATAATAGTTCTATTTTCAAAAGCACATTTAAGTAATCATTTAAAACATTCAAAGCACTTTTAAACAAACAACGATACTAATTTCCAACTCCTTTATAAATAATACTAATCGATTTACCAAGCTTATTATAAAAATTATAATTCATTTCAACTAATATTAAATATTTGAATAACAAACTTGCATAAATATTTTTAATACTTTTAAAATTCATAGTTTAGTAAATAAAAATCCCCTTCTGAAAAAAAACTTAATTTCTCGATAAAATCTACTTTTATAATCCAATATAACCATTTTAGCATATATAAATCTCTCTCGATTTATCACATATCGACTTGCATCTCCAATTTCATAACTATTTCCAAATTCAAAAATAGAATCCACTATTTTTTTAAACCAATTTCTATATCTCAATATAAATTCTCACCACGAATTTTTATTCCCAATTTATCAAATGAAAATCATTTCACTTTATTTATAAACATCGTTTATAAATTTATAACCTCATTCGAGTTTCACTTATTTATAAAACATTCTCATTTATAACTTCATTTTTAAATCTATCACTTTATAAATCCCATTTATTTTTCAAATATATTGTAAATATTGATTTCAACTCCTTATCCATATTTTCAAAAATGTCATTTGAAAATTCATTGTCAAAAATCCCTTATATACATTATTTTAAATCTCTATTTAAAAATATTTTGCAAATAGTTAAGTACAAATCCAAAATCGAATCATTGTTTTATCCGGATCAATTTCCTTTAAAATAATCCAAATTTCGATATAAATATTTTTAAACTCAAAATGTCCTTTTAATTCCTTCAAATTCAAAAATAATATTTATGGCATTTAAAATACCAAAATTAAAGCCAGTGCTACTATGGCGTCCAATAAATCAAATCACACAACAATCCATAACAGATTATTCAATCATATCATATATCGCTATATATGAAAACAATCAATATATTTGAGGATTCCAATTGGATCTCTATAACCTGTTTCCTTGCAAACACAGATGTTGTATAACGTAAAATTACAATCCCGCTTTGAGGAGGGATATCGCAATAATATAGGGTCATCCACTATTATGCAGGGTGCATAGTGTCTCATCAGCTCCATTGGCGGGAATATACCCAAATACTAATATATATACTACTATATAAATATAACATCAGCTGATAATAGTTTATAAATTCATCCAATCGACCAATAAATATTTTTTTACATTTTATATTAAACCAGTAATCAAATGAGTGAGATTTACTCGCCTTGATTTTTAGTTATCGTCCAAACGTTCCATTTTGAATTTAAAATTAAATAAATGTCTAATCTTAATCCAAATTCTTGCTAACTCCAATCGACTCCAAACAAATTCCTATGCGTAGAATTTGCTACCATGAATCCAATGCAACTTGTTTCATTCGTTTTCAACCTCATATGAATTAGCAATAGCATTTATAAGATTCACGAATTAATTTCACCAATCCTTCATTAGTTAATTAATTACCATTAAAAACAAAATAACTCTTCTTCCCCAAATTTAAACTCTCAACTATACATGAATGCAACCACCAAACTTTGCTCGCATGGCCATGCCTGCTCCTTCTTCGACGAAACTCAAAGCCGTCTCCACCATCGTACTCTACAACCAAATCTCCATCTTCCCACTACCTTAAATCAGAGCACAATCAACTGTGCTAACAATGACCTAATGGGCCACACAAGTTGCCTCCATATGTCAAACCACCCAAATCATGATCGGGGTCCACCAAACCTCTACCTAAGGTGCAATTTTCAATGCCGAATCCCAATATCAACTCAATTTCCATATCGCTGTCCCAATTCGACAATATATCAAACCCTTTTTTCTAAGCAAGTTCGGCCCGCCCAAAAACGAAGTCTTGCTCTACCATTCCCACTCCAAATCGAAGTCCAGGCTTCTACGAGCTCGATTGAGTTGTTTTCTTCTTCTTCTTCTTTTTTTTTCTCTAGTTTTCGATTATTAAATGAGCGGGAAGCAGCGTTTAAAAGGAAAAGGTGGGTATGGTAGTGAATAGATAGGGTGGCTTGTATAAGATAGGTTGGTCGAGATGAAAAGTTAAGTAGTGTAAAGTTAAATCTAAGGAAATATATTATTTAAAATTCAAAATATCTAGATATTAATTTCGAACCCTGATCGAGAAGCACCTCCTGAAGACCCTAATGTTATACTCATATTCCAAACGCAATGAAATAAGTTTCGAAATCTAATTCGATCATACGGAGAAGATAGCTTTTTTGAACCCAAATATAATATTAATTTTGCAATATCAATTTCAACGCGTTTCTATCCCGTACGACCAATTGGGGCATCTGATAGCTATGAAAGTTTAAACCCGATAATAATACACTATTATGAATCTAATGGAACTGGTTTCATAGAATTCCAAGATTGTGCCCTGGATCAATATTTTAACGCGTCGTTTAAATCGATGTTTTCAAAATTTTGCAAAATCACTTGAAATTTCAGTTTTAAAACTAACTCAATTCTAATTTAAATAGAATTTATATCAACATCAGAAATCATTTCGATACATAATCAACTCAAATTTCAATTATTCACCATTTCATATTACGATAAATCATAATATTTGAAATTTAAATTCATTCTATAATTTCAACCAAAATCTTCATATTCAAAAATCAACTTATATTCCAAATCCAATATTTAAAACCATTTAAATATTCAAAATCAAACAACGAAAAATTCGGGTTATTACATCCCTTCTCGTTCGCTTTCGAGGACGAAAAGTTTTGAGTGTAGGAAAGTGTAACGACCCTAAATTTTGATAATTGAAACTATGAAATAAAATAAGATTTTTAAAATTTAATATTATGTAAAATTAAAATTTATGATTTATTAATGAGAAAATAATTATAATATAATTTAATTTTTATTGCTTGAATGTGATTGACAATTGTTTTATTATAATTTCAATCAGTTGAAATAATTGTAAAGCTAAATAGGTTATAATTGTAAATATTGGGAATCAATGTGAATTTAATGTAATTAGATATTATTGTTAAGATGATAATTGTAGAATATGAATGTAATAAAATGTAAACTAATGTTAATTTTATTCATAAGGTAATAGTTGATTCAATAATAAGAGTGAAAATCAAAATAAAAGTATTTTTTTAAAATTTTAAATTACGATGAATGGATTTATTACAATTGTAATTGAATGTTGAAATCAGTGAAATATATAAATATTGAATTTTACATGGAAAATGTTACCCGGTTGCCTGGCCCGGCTACAGTGGGCAGACTATTAAGCATCGTTCGGCCTACAAGTGCCTCTCAGCATAATCATCGCTCGACATTGATAGTCAGAACTGCATCGCTTGTCATAGGAGGGTTCGGCATCCATCGTTCGGCGTAGTCACATGCCTCGCCTTGGATACCAGTTCGGTAGGGATCCCTGGCTCGGCCTATCTACCATACGGCATAGGCACGTCACTCGGCCTAGATGCCATTCGGCATGGACCCCTGGCTCGGCCTATCTACCTTTCGGCATAGGCGTGTCACTCGGCCTTAGTGCCATTCAGCATGGACCCCAGGCTCGGCTTGTATACCGTTTTACATAGGTAGGTCGTTCAACGTAGGCATTTTGTTTCAACTTAGATGTCGTTCGACATCAAGGGTAGAATTAACACTCCACTTTGAGTGAGTGCGTCGTCATTCCGCATACATCGTTCGGCTTACCTCACTCAGCAATCCCACAATGAAGTAAGGGCGTTCGACATAACTTTACTTCTAGTCACTTGATGGTCAACCAGGCAATTTTCCACCGGCATTCCTCGCTTGGCATGGCTCATTATGTAACGACCCGATATTTTCAACCATTCACATCCATTATAAGTGTATAGGTAGACACTCATGCCGGAATTGAATTGCTCAAAATACCGTGTTGTAATTAAAAATTTGGCAAATATCAGAATATACAGTAAATAAAAATCACAGATCACAGACACAGAGTAATAATAATGCAGCGGAAGTAAAAGGAGATAGTAGTTCATGAAGCTACTATATAAAAATATCAGAGTTACATAAAATACAACAGAGGAAATAAAGTACAAAAGAAGTCTCACTTCATAGATGTCAACTAATACAAGAGATGAAAGGAACAACAGATTTCAAAAGATAAACTTGACAAGTAGATAATCTCCAGCGAATCCAATCTCCAGAAAGTGGAAATCCAAATCTGTGAATAACTCAGGCTGACCCGAGCGTAAATAAAAATACAAACACTCGAGTCAGGACATACATACTTATACAATGTAAACCAACTCAATTGAACTGTAGTAAAGGTACAAGTAACTTAGAAGATGCTTGGGACCGCCCATCCTCTAAGGATCCGTTAAACTATTTACTATGTAGTAATATACGCTATATACAGTAGTGTCTAATCAGTAAAGTATAATCATATAGAAAATAGCGTTAAGGGGATGGTGAATCTTAACGTGGTCGGATCTTTAAAACCAAAGTCGTAGTGGGCTCGATATAAGGATATGACACGGCACGCGAGGCAATGCCAGGGTGGATACACCATTTGCACACCCGGACCGGTGGTGACGGCAAGCCAGCAGCTTCCGCCCACCTCGAACAATACCCCCGAATAAAAGTGGCGCCACCGAATCGAATCACAACAGTAATAGAATGGTTTCCGATGGAGCATGCTCGATGAAAGGGTGCGACCCTTTGTGTAGCCTGGTATAGCTCCTGTTTTAGTCATATATGCCAACTCACGGGAGTTGGGTCCGCGTAATATACCTCGAGAACGTCGCCACCATCCTACTTCATTCTGGAATCTCCACCGCGTACACAGTTGTTAAAGTGGTTTCGGTATTGGCCGGCTATAAGACAATATCCGATCTCGGTCTCTTTAACAACCAATAGTTATTATAACCCGTAGTTATAACTTTAAAACAATGTTTATACTTCAAAATAAAATACCATTTCAACCCAAATCTTTATCAATATAAAGATTAAATCATTTCCAAAATATCATATCTTTCAGATCTTCTTTTCAAATCATTTTAATATCAAAATATCATATCCTTTCAAAACTCCACTTTCAAACCATTTTAACATATCAAAATATCATATGTTTTCAAAACCACATTTCAATCACTTAATATATCAAAATATCATATCTTTTTGAAACCACATTCATTTCAAATCATTATTCACTTTATTCAATTTAAAATATCATTTCAATCCATATTTCAAAACAGTATATATTCCAAAAATCATTTTTAATCATTAAAATGAAGTTATTATGTTTAATAATTAAATTATCAAATTTCAAAAATTTTCGACTTCCAAAGTTCATTTATTCACTTAAGTTTATCAAAGCAGTGAAAATTCACTTTTCGTGGCATTTAGAAAACGCTACGGAAAAATACATTCAAAACAGTTCAATTTAACAAAAGACAACATTTTAAAATGTTGTAATAGGGTTTACTTAAATTTCAAATAAACTTAGTTAAATTCAACAATTTATAGCACTTACAAAAATTTCTATAATAGCTTTTAATTCAATTTAGCCTTTTAGTTCATTATCATCAACTACCGCATTTTCAAATGCTGTAATATCATTTACATTGTAATTAATAGCATTTCAAAAATACAGTCAATTAACTTCAAATATTCAATATAATTTCTCAACCAATTATAT
Organism: Allium cepa; assembly: GCA_030765085.1. Taxonomy (NCBI): domain Eukaryota; kingdom Viridiplantae; phylum Streptophyta; class Magnoliopsida; order Asparagales; family Amaryllidaceae; genus Allium; species Allium cepa. The sequence goes on along the minus strand of CM060940.1, from coordinate 249,523,253 downwards.
TTTTATTTAAAACATTTTTAACTTATAAAATCATACATTTTCACATTTATAACATCATTTAATTTTTCCTCAAGTTCATGATCTTATAAAGTTAAATTTCCATTCAAAAATCAAGATTTGATAATAATTCACTTATTAAATTGCAATGTTCAATTTTAAATCCATTACATTAAATTTCAACTTAAGACTTAAGTTCAAATTCTCAAATATAACTTAATTTTATTTTTATTTACTTAACTAAAAGTTCACTTTTAAGTCAATTTCATAAATTTCCAATTTTAGATATATTTCAAAATTTCAACTTAAAATATTCTTTCATTTCACATTTCAAATTTGTTAAAAATCATTAATATGATATAAAATCACTTTTAATTCATTTAAATTCAAATTATCATAAATTTATCATAATTTCATATTCAATTTAATTTCCAATTATAATTAAATCAAATTTTCCAAAATAACTTAAGTTCAAAATTTTCTAACTTTTCATTAATTCATTTAACTTACAATTGTTCAGAAAATCAATAATACTTTACAAAATTTATTTTTAATAAATTTTAAATCAAAATATTATAATAATTACATTTCTAAAATATTTTAAATATTTTAGAAAAACATATTTTAACTACGGGCTTGTATATAATTTTCTACGCTAGGTAAAGTGATACGGGTAATATATCATTTCAACCCGTAATTTACGAAGAAAAATCCGGGTTTTATCATTTCAAACCCGCAGTCCCAAGTAAAAGAAATAAATTTGAAAATCATTCAGGCCTATCATTTCAGCCCATAACGATTTTTCCCTATTCTAAAGTCCGTTCGGGTATGTATCATTTCAACCCATAGTGATTCTAGTCTATAGGGAACTTGCAATGGTGATAAACAGATATGAATGAACAGTAACAACATATATATAATAACAAATGATATGACATTAAATTTAACAGGTTAAACATCATATACAAATAATCACAGTCAGTTATAACATCACATAAAATTCTACACATTCAATTGTTGTTGTTTCACAACTGCATAAGTATAAACGTCGTGTGAGTTTTAGTCACCTTTTATGGCTGGAGATTTCAATACCAATGACACAACTGATTCTAGAAGGCACGATGACACAACAATAGGCTCAAGTGGAAAGAGATCCAAGCTTAGAACTTGTGTTACAACCCAAAACAAAATATCCAAACAAACACAAATTCAGTAAAACTAGATATGAAATAACTTTGAAATAAAAAGGAATAAAAAGAGATATGAATGCAATGACTTTTGCCTTGCTTTCTCTATTCTTTTGCACGACCTAGGGGTTTATTTAGGTCAGTTTTGCATGACTTTGGATCAAGTTTGATCATAGGAATGCATGGCATAAAGGCTAGAACATGTGGAGTAATTTACAATATAAGAATATCAAGAGACTAGGCAACATAGTGTAGTTTTGGTGCACCACAAGGCTCGTCTACATGCATTGTTTGGCTCGGCTCTTGAAGGTTTAGATCTGGGAAGAGGTTGGAGGGGTGTGTGATGATCAGGTCAGAGGTGGTAGTTGCTGCTATGGTGGTGGTTAGGGTGGTAGTTGAAGTGGATGAGCAAGAAAAGGCCAAACAAGCATAGATCTAGGATTTTGGTTGCATTTGGAAGAGTTTGACCATCAAGGGGTGTTCGGCCATGGTCATGGCTGTAGGCTTAGATGGTGGTGATGGTCGGGAAGAGATGGAGGGGGTGGTGGCCGTGGAGAAAGGGGGAAAGCCGCTCCAATCAGGGGAGAAAGCAAGGCAAATATGCATAGAAATAGGAGAAAAAGTAGAAAGAAAAGAGGAATTTACCTAAATTTTTTTCTTCAAGATGGAGGCCATGATTTTTAGGGTTTTGGAGCTTTGAAAATTCGTGAATAACAGGAGGAAGTCGGCTGGAGAAAAAAAAATGAGGAATAGTTAGGGTTAATTGGTGAAAGGTTAGGTTAAAAGTAAAAGGGTGGACTATAAAGGCCCATAAGAAGATAGAAAGTTTAAGGCCTTTCAAATTTCTCTTTTCTATTTTGTAAATACATAAAAAAAACTGATAAAATAGATAAATAATCTCAGAAATAATGTAAATAAGAAAAATAAATAAATACATTTTAAATTATATAATTTATATAAAGAAAATATCAATATATGTGAAACTAGGCTAAATAAATTGAAACAATCCAAATAATCTTTGGAAAAATCTATTTTTAATCAAAATACATATAAAATTAATCTTAATAAAGTATAAACAAAGCAAATAAAAGTGAATGTATAAAATAAATAAATAAAGTAAGGAGTGGCTAAAATAACTGATGAATTGATGACAAAAGAAACTGTAAAAGAAACGTGAAACGACATTACGTTTCTTAGCCTTTAAACCTTTCAAACTTCTTAAATTTGTTTACATAACTTGATATTCTGGAATTAATAATAATAAAAGATAAGATTTCGAAAATTTATCAAAATATAAATATATATATAATATTTATTAATATATAAAGTTAAATTAAAGAAAATAGCTAAAATAGTAAACTAGTCTAGAAAATTTGAAATTACATGAAATATATTTTAGAAAATTCATGTGACTTGTAATATATTTTAAACATAAATAATAATATAAAATAAAAGTACATTCACAAAACAGATAAAAAAAATTTAAATATAATTTTAATGAAGAAAATAGCAGAAAATAAGAAAACAGCCTTAAAAAATAGGTAATAAATACAGTAAATTTTTGAAAAATTCTATTATCGTTTTAAAAATATCCAAAAGTCAAAGTATACATAATATAACATAAATATAAAAGTTGTAATAAGATATATCAAATAAAATGTCATTTATAAAATTTAAAATAAAGACTATTGCTGAATAACCCAATATACACACAATATTGAAAACAGTATAACTTTTGCAATTTAAATCCGTTTTCAACGAAACGAAAAGCAGTGTTCTTAGAATTTTATGTACTTTCATAATGAAAGATAAAATTTAAATTTTCAAACTTTTAAAAATTTAAATTAAAAGTCAAAGTTTGATTAATTTGACCAAAATTCACTTTTTGGAAAATATTATTTTTAGTCATGCTTTGGAATGATAATTCATATCAAAACTAAAGTTTATATTTAAAGTAACAAAATTAAACATTCAAAATAAAAAAAATAAGTTTTTAAATAAAAATTTAATTAAAATAATTAAAATATACAAAAAAAAAATCACAAAATACAGGGTTGTTACACTCTCCCCCACTCAAAACTTTTCGTCCCCGAAAAGGAATGAGGTACGGGAAAACACAGAAAAAAATAGAGTGAAATAAGATTAGGACAAGATGACAAGGAGATTTAAATTATACCTGATAATTATTGTTACAGGTATGTTTAACAAGGTGGAGATGATCTTTCCAAGATTCTCCAAAATCAAGAACTCAAGCACGCAAAATAGATTCAAATGAGTTCCAAAGATTATCAAAGATTATAGAAAGATGCCTATACCAGTCTATAATAAGATAAGGATGATAAAGACAACCAAAAGATAGTTTGAAAAACAAAATAAGGAAATAAATTTGAAAGCATGGAAATTTCAACTTAAATAGAGAATAAATCTTTACACAAGTTAAATAAATCTTAACTATCCCAAATTTCATTATCTTATTATCCAATCATCTTGAATTAACAATTTTTAAAACCATGGGTTTGAAAAATAATCATTTATTACACCCACAATGTACTTAATAAATTTAATTCTTCTTTACTCCTAATTAAAATTAAATTTATTCCTCTCACTATATTTGTCACTTATGTTAAACATACTCACACTTATTATAACTGCTTTCTTTCATTCCTAGTTCTTTTAACATCATTTTATTGTAAGTTATTCAATTACCCTTTATTATATTTACCTCTGTTAATCATTTTATAATTAAAATTTAAGTGTATAACATTTATTATAACCACTCAAATTTCATTTATAAAATCTTCTTATATTGTATATTATCCAATTACATTGTTAACTTCTAAAATTATGGTAAGTTGTATTTGAATGCAATTATATTATACAAATAAAACTTTCCTATTCAATTCTCTCAAGTTTTAATCATTTATCCAAATTTTTGATTCTCTTTTTATAATTGAAATTATTATTTAAAATAAAATTTAAGAATTGTATTTCTGATTTCTCCAAACCATTTAGAGATAAGAAATAATATATATATATATATAATATGTCAAATCAAATTTCAATCATATATCTATATATATTATAAATCAAGTCATATTTTAGAAATTCAAATCAATTAAATTCTCTCGAAACAAAACTGTAGCAAGACTACATAACAGTCTCTTCACTTCGAAACTCGAAAATGAACGTCGATGATGTCGCGATCATCACCGAAGTTATTTCCCAGCGACAATGAGAAGAGCACTAATTTTAAACTTTAAAATTCTTTGGAAACAAATTTCTATTTGAAAATACTTTAAATAATATATCCCTTTTAAAACTTTTTAAACAAAAGGTTTGAAACCATTGGAAATCAAATTCTCAAATTTCTTGTTCTAAATTCATTTCAGTTCCTAAATCAATTTATAAACAACTATTTATAAATTCATTTATAGAACAATAAATGATAAATTAAGTATTATCACTTCAAATAATCAATTTAAATCAGTTTATTAAGTTCCATAAATTTACTTATATATCAAAATTTTATTTCATTGACCAAATTTTAAAATAATATTGTGTCAGTTTGTTCTATCAAAGTGTTTTAGAAATCCCATCGATAGCGTTGATAAGACGAATCGATCGGAAAACCAAATCAACATCAACAACCCAAACAACACAATATATAAAACAAAACATAGATATACAAGTACAATTCAAAATGTTTAGAAGAATTGATTGGAAACAAAAGACAAGATGATTAAATAACAAAATTGGGAGGTGGATTAACTTAAATAAATCACGGGCAACCTTAACCGGGTCAACTTTGACTTAAAGAATAAGATCAATGTGGATTTTCTAGGGTAAATCTACATTCGATCTCGAGAGTTAGAGTTTGGAATAACAAAAGATATTAGCATCTAAACCAAGGATAAATATAAATCTCTAGTGAATCGATGCTAATTTGTAAAGGAGTTTTCCCCCTTCTTTTTTTCAATTCAATTTGAAATTGGCGTGACTGCCGACTTACTAGAAAGATCATTCGAAGCGGAGTTATGAAATACTCCAGAGTCAAAAGAAGATGAATTGTGAAGGATACGAATGGATTTTGGAATCGTAGGGAACGTTTCAAAATTCAAAGGAATTGAGTCAAAAAGGAAGAGATTCAAACTCGAATGTAAGTGGTTATGTAAATACATTCACTCCATATGCTGAGTTTTGCCTAGAGCTACCAAAGCTCTGATACCAACTGTGGCGACCCGATATTTTCAACCATTCGCATCCATTATAAGTGTATAGGTAGACACTCATGCCGGAATTGAATTGCACAAAATACCGCGTTGTAATTAAAAATTTGGCAAATCTCAGAATATACAGTAAATAAAAATCACAGATCACAGACACAGAGTAATAATAATGCAGCGGAAGTAAAAAGAGATAGTAGTTCATGAAGCTACTATATAAAAATATCAGAGTTACATAAAATACAACAGAGGAAATAAAGTACAAAAGAAGTCTCACTTCATAGATGTCAACTAATACAAGAGCTGAAAGGAACAACAGATTTCAGAAGATAAATTTGATAAGTAGATAATCTCCAGCGATTCCAATCTCCAGAAAGTGGAAATCCAAATCTGTGAATAACTCAGGCTGACCCGAGCATAAATAAAAATACAAACACTCAAGTCGGGACATGCATACTTATACAATGTAAACCAACTCAAGTGAACTGTAGTAAAGGTACAAGTAACTTAGAAGATGCTTGGGACCGCCCATCCTCTAAGGATCCGTTAAACTATTTACTATGTAGTAATATACGCTATATACAGTAGTGTCTAATCAGTAAAGTATAATAATATAGAAAATAGCGTTAAGGGGATGGTGAACCTTAACGCAGTCGGATCTTTAAAACCAAAGTCGTAGTGGGCTCGATATAAGAATATGACACGGCACGCGAGGCAATGCCAGGGTGGATACACCGTTTGCACTCCCGGACCGGTGGTGACGGCAAGCCAGCAGCTTCCGCCCACCTCGAACAATACCCCCGAATCAAAGTGGCGCCACCGAATCGAATCACAACAGTAATAGAATGGTTTCCAATGGAGCATGCTCGATGAAAGGGTGCGATCCTTTGTGTAGCCCGGTATAGCTCCTGTTTTAGTCATATATGCCAACTCACGGGAGTTGGGTCCACGTAATATACCTCGAGAAAGTCGCCACCATCCTACTTCATTCTGGAATCTCTACCGCGTACACAGTTGTTAAAGTGGTTTCGGTATTGGCCGGCTATAATACAATATCCAATCCCGGTCTCTTTAACAACCAATCGTTATTATAATCCGTAGTTATAACTTTAAAACAATGTTTATACTTCAAAATAAAATACCATTTCAACCCAAATCTTTATCAATATAAAGATTAAATCATTTCCAAAATATCATATCTTTTAGATCTTCTTTTCAAATCATTTTAATATCAAAATATCATGTCCTTTCAAAACTCCATTTTCAAACCATTTTAATATATCAAAATATCATATGTTTTCAAAACCACATTTCAATCATTTAATATATCAAAATATCATATCTTTTTGAAACCACATTCATTTCAAATCATTATTCATTTTATTTAATTTAAAAATATCGTTTCAATCCATATTTCAAAACAGTATATATTCCAAAAATCATTTTTAATCATTAAAATGAAGTTATTATGTTTAATAACTAAATTATTAAATTTCCAAAATTTTTGACTTCCAAAGTTCATTTATTCACTTAAGTTTATCAAAGTAGTGAAAATTCACTTTTCGTGGCATTTAGAAAACGCTACGGAAAAATACATTCAAAACAATTCAATTTAACAAAAGACACCATTTTAAAATGTTGTAATAGGGTTTACTTAAATTTCGAATAAACTTAGTTAAATTCAACAATTTATAGCACTTACAAAAATTGCTATAATAGATTTTAATTCAATTTAGCTTTTTAGTTCATTGTCATCAACTACAGCATTTTCAAATGCTGTAATATCATTTACATTGTAATTAATAGCATTTCAAAAATACAGTCAGTTAACTTCAAATATTCAATATAATTTCTCAACCAATTATATTTTTATTTAAAACATTTTTAACTTATAAAATCATACATTTTCACATTTATAACATCATTTAATTTTTCCTCAAGTTCATGATCTTATAAAGTTAAATTTCCATTCAAAAATCAAGATTTGATAATAATTCACTTATTAAATTGCAATGTTCAATTTTAAATCCATTACATTAAATTTCAACTTAACACTTAAGTTCAATTTCTCAAATATAACTTAATTTTATTTTTATTTACTTAACTAAAAGTTCACTTTTAAGTCAATTTCATAAATTTCCAATTTTAGTTATATTTCAAAATTTCAACTTAAAATATTCTTTCATTTCACATTTCAAATTTGTTAAAAATCATTAATATGATATAAAATCACTTTTAATTCATTTAAATTCAAATTATCATAAATTTATCATAATTTCATATTCAATTTAATTTCCAATTATAATTAAATCAAATTTTCCAAAATAACTTACGTTCAAAGTTTTCTAACTTTTCATTAATTCATTTCACTTACAATTGTTCAGAAAATCAATAATACTTTACAAAATTTATTTTTAATAAATTTTAAATCAAAATATTATAATAATTACATTTCTAAAATATTTTAAACATTTTGGAAAAACATATTTTAACTACGGGCCTGTATAAAATTTTCTACGCTAGGCAAAGTGATACGGGTAATATATCATTTCAACCCGTAATTTACAAAGAAAAATCCGGGTTTTATCATTTCAAACCCGCAGTCCCAAGTAAAAGAAATAAATCTGAAAATCATTCAGGCCTATCATTTCAGCCCATAACGATTTTTCCCTATTCTAAAGTCCGTTCGGGTATGTATCATTTCAACCCATAGTGATTCTAGTCTACAGGGAACTTGCAATGGTGATCAACAGATATGAATGAATAGTAACAACATATATATAATAACAGATGATATGACATGAAATTTAACAGGTTTAACATCATATATAAATAATCACAATCAGTTATAACATCACATAAAATTCTACACATTCAATTGTTGTTGTTTCACAACTGCATAAGTATAAACGTCGTGTGAGTTTTACTCACCTTTTATGGCTGGAGATTTCAATACCAATGACAGAGCTGATTCCAGAAGGCACGATGACACAACAATAGGCTCAAGTGGGAAGAGATCCAAGCTTAGAACTTGTGTTACAACCCAAAGCAAAATATCAAAACAAACACAAATTCAATAAAACTAGATATGAAATAACTTTGAAATAAAAAGGAATAAAAAGAGATATGAATGCAATGACTTTTTCCTTGCTTTCTCTATTCTTTTGCACGACCTAGGGGTTTATTTAGGTCAGGTTTGACATGACTTTGACTCAGGTTTGATCATAGGAATGCATGTCATAAAGGCTAGAACATGTGGAGGAAGTTACAAACATAAGAATATCAAGAGACTAGGCAACATAGTGTAGTTTTGGTGCACCATAAGGCTCATCTACATGCATTGTTTGGCTCGGCTCTTGATGTTTTAGATCTGGACAGAGGTTGGAGGGATGTGTGATGATCAGGTCAGAGGTGGTAGTTGCTGCTATGGTGGTGGTTGAAGTGGATGAGCAAGAAAAGGCCAAACAAGCATAGATCTAGGCTTTTGGTTGCATTTGGAAGAGTTTGACCATCAAGGGGTGTTCGGCCATGGTCATGGCTGTAGGCTTAGATGGTGCTGATGGTCGGAAAGAGATGGAGGGGGTGGTGGCCATGGAGCAAGGGGGAAAGCCGCTCCAACCAAGGGAGAAAGCAAGGCAAATTTGCATAGAAATAGGAGAAATGGTTGAAAGAAAAGAGGAATTTACCTAAAATTTTTTCTTCAAGATGGAGGCCATGATTTTTAGGATTTTGGAGCTTTGAAAATTCGTGAATAACAGGAGGAAGTCGGTTGGAGAAAAAAAAATGAGGAATAGTTAGGGTTAATTGGTGAAAGGTTAGGTTAAAAGTAAAAGGGTGGACTATAAAGGCCCATAGAAAGATAGAAAGTTTAAGGCCTTTCAAATTTCTCTTTTTTATTTTTTAAATACATAAAAAAATTGATAAAATAGATAAATAATCTCAGAAATAATGTAAATAATAAAAATAAATAAATACATTTTAAATTATATAATTTATATAAAGAAAATATCAATATATGTGAAACTAGGCTAAATAAATTGAAACAACCCAAATAATCTTTGGAAAAATCTATTTTTAATCAAAATACATATAAAATTAATATTAATAAAGTGTAAACACAGCAAATAAAAGTGAATGTATAAAATAAATAAATAAAGTAAGGAGTGGCTAAAATAACTGATGAATTGATGACAAAAGAAACTGTGAAAGAAACGTGAAACGACATTACGTTTCTTAGCCTTTAAACCTTTCAAACTTCTTAAATTTGTTTACATAACTTGATATTCTAGAATTAATAATAATAACAGATAAGATTTCGAAAATTTATAAAAATATAAATATATATATAATATTTATTAAATATATAAAGTTAAATTAAAGAAAATAGCTAAAATAGTAAACTAGTCTAGAAAATTTGAAATTACATGAAATAAATTTTAGAAAATTCATATGACTTGTAATATATTTTAAACATAAATAATAATATAAAATAAAAGTACATTCACAAAAAAAATAAAAATAAATAAATTTAAATATAATTTTAATGAAGAAAATAGCAGAAAATAAGAAAACAACCTTAAAAAATAGGAAATAAATACAATAAATTTTTGAAAAATTCTATTATCATTTTGAAAATATCCAAAAGTCAAAGTGTACATAATATAACATAAGTATACAAGTTGGAATAAGATATATCAAATAAAATGTCATTTATAAAATTTAAAATAAAGACTATTGCTGAATAACCCAATATACACACAATATTGAAAACAGTATAACTTTTGCAATCTAAATCCGTTTTCAACGAAACGAAAAGCAATGTTCTTAAAATTTTATGTACTTTCATAATAAAAGATAAAATTTAAATTTTCAAACTTTTAAAATTTTAAATTAAAAGTCAAAGTTTGATTAATTTGACCAAAATTCACTTTTTGGAAAATATTCTTTTTAGCCATGCTTGGGAATGATAATTCATATCAAAACTAAAGTTTATATTTAAAGTAACAAAATTAATCATTCAAAATAAAAAAATAAGTTTTTAAATCAAAATTTAATTAAAATAATTAAAATATACAAAAAAAATCACAAAATACAGGGTTGTTACACATTAGACATGCTTGGCTCGGTGTGCAGAAGTCATCCTCTGTCGGCCGAGATAACCTTGTTCCTGGGCACGTGAGGGAAGTCCAGCCTATCTTAGCCTATAAATAAAAGGTTAGGGGCATAGTGAAAGGGATATTTTTTTGAGAATACTAGGAAGACTCTACCGCTTTCAAGACTCATTCTTTTTCAGATAGCATTTGCATTCGAGTAGTTAGTGTACGAATTGTATCTATATCCAATTGTCTAGAAAAGCAATAAAGATTAAAATCAAGTGGACGTTGGCAGTTACGCCGAACCACTATAAATCTGATATTCTAGTTTTTGCAATTAATTCTGCATATATTCCTCTGTTTTAATTTTCTATCTTCATTAATCCATCTACACAAATCTTTCTCTAGGTGTTAGTGATCATTTCTGTTGCTAACATTTTGACGATTTCACTGAGAGGGCATTCTCAAGATATTAGGATCTACTTTGTTGCTACTGGATTGAAGAAATCCGCCGAAGGAGATCCAAGTGATTCACAGGACGTCTGTTGATTCTACTTAGAGTTCTTATTAATAACTCCACAATGGGAAGACCACGTACCCGATCAACCTCGCACAACGAAGATGTCAATGAGATTGCTAGCATCTAACAAGTAGGACCCATCAATCAACAAGTTAATCTAGGTGCAGGGACTGTCCCCGCCCAAAACCAGATGGAAGTTGTCACTAGAACGAAGTTAAATGACCTGTTGAGAGAACTCATGAAAAGTAGAAGACAACGTAGCAAACAGATTCAAGCTAACTCCAACCTTATGACTCAGCTTACTCAACAACAGCATCGGAATGCTAGAGGTAGCCTTGCTCCTTACTCTTCATCTAATAGCTCGACTTAGTCCGATGAACCTCCTAGGCGTAGACGTCGCAGAACTGAAACAACACAAGCAGGTGTTGCTGATCGAGCAACTAGGGATCACTTACACCTCGGAAACTACACCCAAGCTGGAGCCGGAGAATTAGGATCTGGAGAGCGAGTGGAAGCTGGACGGTCGGCCCACCAAGGTCCTAATGAAGCTGATCCCCAGGACACACGTTTAGAAGACCGCCAGCAGAGGAGACACAAACCCGAATGGTCTCGTAGAACAGATTCCAACCTACCGTCTTCCATACAAACCCCGAACCTATCAGCTATGGTTAGACAGTTGATGAGAGAAAATATAGGCTTGACTAATGATGATTGGGGGATATCCAGGAGTCATATCCAAGTTCACAGATGATATTCTACATGCCGAGTACCCCAGGAAGTTTAACATGCTAACTATCCCGGCTTACGAAGGAAAGTCTGGTCCCCGACGGCATGTGATGAGATATGAACGGATGATGGATTCAGCTAGAGCAAACGACACAACTAAGTGTGGGTGCTTCCTCATAACTTTATCTATGATTGCTACCATGTGGTTCACCTAACTTCCTCCACGTTCTATCTCCAACTTTGATGAATTAGCAACGAAATTTGAGAAGCAACTCAAGATTCATGCCACTCGTCCCAAGGACGTGATGTCCTTGTCCAATGTGATTTAGGCTCTAGGGGAATCATTGAAGGAGTACTTAAAGATACTTCATGTTGTGGATACTGAAGTTAGCAACCCAAATGACCATGCCATTTTGATGGCTATCATGCGAGGGGTAGATCCTGATTCGGAGTTTGGCGATTGGCTGGTAGGAAAATCTCTGACTACACTATAGCATTTTGATTCAAAGGCTCATCAACACATAAGAAGGGAGGTAGCCAGGTGAACGAGGCGAGATAATCCACTAGGGCCTGGCAAAGAGGCCGTGAAGCGAAACATCGCTGTCAAAAAATCCAGTGATAACTCGAGGAAAGTTTAGGTCAGTGTCCAGAACATGCCTGGGAAAAGTAAAGGGTCCGGAGGAGGAAATCCTGGAAAGTAAAGAGATGTAGGAAAATGGAAACCAAGCATTCCGACTTACAACGAATTCATTCCTTTGGATGCATTTTTGGAAAATATCCATCTATCAACTTGCAATACTTTTCAATACTGAAAGCCGCGCCCAAAAGAATCCACCGAGGAAACAAAAGCGGACTGGGAAGTAATTCCGCTTTCATGAGACTAACGGGCATAATACCAAGGAGTTTAGACACCTACCCAATGCCATAGAATAGTTCATTCGACAAAAATAGTTGCAGGAATTTTTCAAGAACCCTAAGGAAGGTAGACAAGGTACATCAGACACCAGTCGTGGACAAGCTCCACAGCATCCAGAGTAACCTGCTCGAACTGACGGTAGACTGGTCGAAAACACAATAGTCGGTGGACTTCATCTGGCAAACGAGAATTGGCAAGAGATGGAGCATTATGCCAATTCCTCAAAGCACGCTGATTTTGAATGTTGTTCAAACACACAAGATGGATCTTTGGCTAATCAGCAGCAAATGACGGTGGACAATATAGTATTGAGGAGCAAAGATGCTGATCGGGTGGAGGCTTCTGTCGTTGGCCTGATGGTCATCTCCACGGCAATCGGACCAGCATTTGTGAAAAGAATTTTGATTGATTATGGAAGTTCTATTAACATCATCTTCAAAAAAGTATATGACCAAATGAAGATAGAGACAAAGGATTTAAAACCATCTAAAACCCGTATCCATGGCTTTAATGGTTCATCTACCAATGTAGTGGGTTTTATTGAACTGCCAGTTGAACTGGGACAAGATGAACGTAGGAGGGTGTGAATCCTACCTTATATTGTTTTGGATATAGATTCTCCATACAATGTGCTTCTAGGTCGACTGGCCCTGGTAGAGTTTAGGGCAGCTTTGGCCCCTTCGTGTTTAACTTTGAAATTTCAGATAGACAAAGCAGTTGGTATGGTGCATGGTGATCAGACGATCAGTCATGCATGCTATGTGGCCAAGCTGAGAGTGGCCTAATCATGAGAGAAAGAAAAGGTTGTGGACAGCTCCATCCGCACCCGAGTCACTGAAAATTGACAAGTAGAGCCCGAGCCCTAGCTCAGGCAACATGATCGGATCTACAGAGACGTAGATCCGAGAGACGGAGATGAGGAACCCAAGGAAGCAAAAGTAGCACCGACTGAACTGACGATTGACATTCCAGTTAGCTGAGATGACGCAACGCGAGTACTAAAGATTGGATAACAACTCGACCCCTCGATGACCAAGGATCCCACTGACTTCCTCCGAGCGAATCTGGATGTTTTTGCTTGGACACGTTCTGATATGTGCGGGATTTCTCCTGCTATTGTGAGTCGTATGTTGAACATAAACCCAAGGTACGAGCCAGTAAAGTAGAAAAGGAGAGGCATGGACACGGAGAGGTCCGCTACTCTCAAAGAGGAGGTGGACAAACTCAGAGCCAGTGGGTTCGTTCGTGATGCCCCTACCCTGAATGGGTGTCCAACCTCATGCTAGTGAGAAAAGGAAACGGGAAATGGAGAATCTGCATAGATTACTCTGATCTGAAAAAAGCATGCCCTAAGGATAGTTTTTCTTTGCATAGGATTGACTAGCTGGTCGACTCAACGGCAGGAAACGAGTTGTTGTCATATATGGATGCATAGTCGGGATATAATCAAATCCCGACGAACATTCTAGACCAAGAACACACCAGTTTTGTCACAGAAGTTGGGCTATATTGCTATGTAGTGATGCCTTACGGAATGAAAAATGTGGGAGCGACTTATTAGCGTCTGGTGAATCGAATGTTTAACGACCAGATAGGTAGAATAATTAAAGTCTATGTGGATGACATGCTCATGAAGTCACGACAGTCAAACGACCACATTTGAGACTTAGCGGAAATGTTTGATATACTAAGATATTATGAAATGAAAATCAATCCTTTGAAGTGTTCCTTTGGAATTGCATCAGGGAAGTTTTTGGGTTTCATAGTTAATGCGTGGCGAATTGAAGCTAACCTGGAAAATATTCAAGCAACTCAAGACATAAAGCGCCCAAAACTATAAAGCAAGTGCAAAGCTTAAAAGGAAAAGTGGCCATGCTGAGTCGATTCATATCCAGAGCCACAAATATGTGTATTCCATTCTTTGATGTAATAAAGAAAGGAAAGTGAAATTTCAAATGGATGCCCAACTTTAGGACGCATTTTGAGCTTTGGTAAGGCATTTGGAAAGACGCCCGGTGTTGTCGAAGACTATAGACCATGAAGTATTGTATGTGTACTTGGTTGTATCCCAACATGCTATCAGTACGACTTTGGTGCGTAAGGAAGACCGAGTTCAAAATCCGGTGTACTATGTCAGTAAAGGTTTAACGGGGGGTAGAAAGAAATTATCCTAAGATTGAGAAACTAGCCTACTGCTTGGTGATTGCATAACGCAAGCATCGTTCGTACTTTTAGGCATACTCGATCAGTGTTTATACCAATCAAACCTTACGACAGGTGCTCCAACAACCAAAAACCTTTGGAAGGATGTTGAAGTGAAATATCGAGTTCATTTAGTTCGATATTACCTACCTGCCATGAAGGGTCATACAAGGGCAAGCGCTAGCAGTCTTCATTGTTGAATTCACCGTGTTAGACGAACCAAACAGTCACGATGTCCTTCCCTCCATTCGATGGAAATCGTACACTGATTGGGCATCTATTGACTATTTCTCTAGGGTTGGTATAGTTCTTGTGACTCCCGAAAACTGATCAATTTGTTACGCTTTGAAGCTCAGTTTCCAGCTACAAATAACAAAGTCGAGTATGAAGCATTGATTGCTGGCTTGAAACTCATCAGGGAATTGGGAGTAAAATCGATTGAAATCTTTTGAGACTCACAATTGGTGGTGTACCAGGAGCGAGGGAACTATCAAGCAAAGGGACAGAGACTTGCCCCATACCTTGCTCGGGTTTAAGAGCTGTTAGAAGATCTAGAATATTATGATATTTCGCATGTCCCGCGTGAATAAAACAGAGAAGCTGATTCAGTGGCCAAATTTTCAAGTACTGGCGATGCACAGCAAATGGGATTGGTTCCCATAGAAACCTTACATGCTCCAATTATAAATATGATAGAGGTAGATTTTTTGGTAGAAATCAAAATCGAGAAGGAATTATGGATGACCCCATTCAAGCAATACTTGCTGCATGGGTCTTGCTTGAAAAAAGGTGCGAAAGACGACAAGTCATTCATAAAGCTTCACGTTATGTAACGCAGGATGGAATAATGTATCAAAATGGATTCTCGGGCCCCTTACTCCGGTGCGTTGCCCATAATGAGATAAAACGACTCCTGAATGAAGTCCATGAAGGAGATTGTGGTGACCATACTGGAGAGCAGACATTAGCAAAGAAAATCCACCGCTATAGATGCTATTGGCCAACTGTAAATCGGGATGCTGCAGACTACGTAAGGATATGTGACAAATGCAAGAAGTATGCAAAAATCTCGAGAGCTCCGACGATGGAACTCACACAAATAGTTAGTCCCTGGCTGTTTGCAATGTGGGGGGGATCAATAAAATCGGTTCTTTGCCGATGTCCAAAGGTGGTGCAAAATATGCAATAGTTGCGGTCGATTAATTTACCAAATGGGCAGAAGTAGAGCCCTTAGCCACAATCACTACCAAGAAAGTCATTATTTTCGTTGTATGAAATATTATATGCCATTTTAGCCTCCCGCGAACAATCATTACAGATAACGGAACTCAGTTCGAAAGTAGAGAGTTCAAAGAATTTTGTCAAAAGCCTGGCATTGAAAAAAGGTTTGCAGCAGTTGCTCGTCCAAAAGCCAATGGACAAGTAGAAGCTGTGAACAAAATAACTAAGTCCATATTGAAAAAACTTTTTGAAAACGATAGAGGCAAGTGGGTGGATGAACTTCCAACAACACTTTGGGCTTACAGAACCACCCATAAGTCCATGACTAGCCACACTCCATTCGCATGGGCATATGGCAGGAAGCTATTATACCCGTCGAACTTGAAGTTCCTTCACATTGGATAACTCATTATGACCCAAAGACGAATTGAACGTGAAGAAGCTTATTTAAGGGTGGCTACATATAGGCATCGGGTCGCTCGATACTATAATGAAAAGGTCCAACCGAAAATCTTTGATGTGGGCGATCTCGTTTTGGAAGGAGTTTTGGGGTCCCATGGCATATGAATCCCACATGGGAATGTCCATACATCATTGAATGGAGGCTTGGAGAGGGAACTTTCAATCTAGTGACAGTTGGTGGCGCAACACTCCCTCGAGCATGGAATAGCAAGAATCCATGGCACTATTACACTTATTCTATTTCTTCCGTATTTTTGTTGCAATTATTTCCAGCATATTTTTATTTCATTGGTTCTTAGTTTTCGGCATGCAATAAGACAATTTAGTTTGTTTTCATTAATAAAGGCTTGAAACCTCTTTTCCGTGAATTATTGATGTTTCCGTGTGTGGCAATTCTATGGAAAAAAACTAAAGTCACATTATTCTATCTGGCATACAATCGCCCATAAAAGATTAAAAAATCTCCAAGTCTCTGGAGTGTTGACTAGAGTACTCTAAGTCCCTAGAGTACATACTAGAGTATAAACGACTCAAAATCTCCAAGTTCTTGGAGTGCGGACTGGAGTACTCTGTGTCTCTAGGGGGCGAACTAGAGCTTAAACTACTTAAAATCACCAAGTCCCCGGAGTGCAGATTGGAGTACTCTTAGTCCTTAGAGTTCAGAATAGAGTATAAACGCTTAAAATCTCCAAGTCCTCGGAGTGCGGACTGGAGTACTTTGAGTCCACGGAGTGCGGATTATAGTATAAATGACTTAATCTCCAAGTACCCATAGTGCGGACTGGAGTACCCTAAGTCCCCAAAGTGCTGAATAGAGTATAAACGACTTAAAATCTCCAAGTACCCGGAGTGGGGACTGGAGTACTCTAAGTCCCTAAAGTGCGGAATAGAGTATAAAAGACTTAAAATCTCCAAGTCCCTAGAGTGCGGACTGGAGCACTCTAAGTCCCCAGAGTGCGGACTAGAGTATAAACGACTTAAAATCTCCAAGTCCTCGGAGTGTGGACTGGAGTACTCTAGGTCCCCAAAGTGCGCACTAGAGTAGAAACGGCTTAAAATCTCTATGTCCCTAGAATATGGACTGGATTACTCTGAGTCCTCAGAGTGTGGACTAAAAATATTCTGAGTATCCAAAGCATGAAACAAAGGATTTATGATTCTAAAAAATTTCGAGTCACATGGAGGTGAACTGGAGTTAGAGTAACTCATCGAATGTCAAGTTATGGCAACGAGTCAAACAATAAGCTGAAAAACAGAAGTCATTCAAAAGACAAAAGAACTAAGTTTCATTTATCAACCCAAAATGAAGTTCCTCTACAATTCTTCCTAAAACTCGAAACCAATGGTCTATTTACATTACCTATTAATATAAATAGAAATAATTACATAATCTAGGCTAACCCTCATTGAACAGGTATGACAAATACTTCTTTGGCTTCTTCCCCTTCCTCATTTTCTTAGATAAGTCCTCCCATCTATGTTTTTCTCTTGGATGCTTTGTTTGAATGAGAAGTGGTATTCAAGGAAGGAAGAGGAACTTCTAGTGGCCTGATCCCACCAAGGAGGATGACCTTCAAAGGCCTGTTCAAGGGATCGTCCAGTTCCACTACTTGGGCTCGATCTTAATTTCGACTTTCTTCGTTTTCTCCTCTATAAGTTGCTTCTTCATGCTCGCTTTAGATGTATGTCCGAAGGTGCCTGTAATCTCAACCGCGTAATCTTCATCGACGGGTGATGGATTTTCAAACTTGTCCTCGTTAAGCGCCTCAATTACTTGAACGTCATGACCGGGAATCTCTTCCATTTGAATTTCCTCAACTGTCTTCTCCTCCTTCTCCGTGGCGTCATCACTCCTTGGAGTTAGCTTGGGATCAGAACGGCCTACACGAAATCATAAGAGACAAAAGTTAGAATACATTAGCTATTCGCCAAAAACGACGACCCTTTGAACTTTGAAAGGAGAAGTTATGTACTGGTTTCTAGCAGACTCTCAACCGTCCGGGGAGTTTCTCCCTCAGGAATGGGAGATGGAACATGAATATCAAGGCCAGGATCTTTTGGGTCGTAGCTAACGTGCTGCTCGAAGGGAATAAGTGTTGGACGACCAGTTAGATAAGTAGGGAAGGAGCTGGAGACTTGGTTCCAAACGGGCCAGCAATGTCGTTCTTTCCTTTCGACGAGGAGGAATCTTTGCTATAGAGAGCCTTCGCTGCAGATATGTCCGAAGGCTCATTCCCTCGGAGGAATTCCTTCACTAAAGCTTCTTCGTCAGTGCTAGATTCAACCTTTTTGATCCTTATCAAGTCACCCAAGCTTCGGCCATAGATTCGAGGTAACCCTCATCGAGAAATGTAAGGTCACGATGCACGAGAACTCGAGCATTATACGCGGCTATAAGCAGATCAAACATGCATTTGACTTCCTCCCAACCAGGCTTAGTGGAAGCCTCAAGGAAAGAATCAATTTTCGTGAGCGACGACCTTTTGCCCTCTTCACGAGCCTCGTCCTTTAGCATTTCGGCCTCCGAGAGTTCTTCATCGAGCTTTGTCTTCAAGAGTCATGTAGCAACAATGTCGTCACAATATCGTTTCTACTCCTCCTAAGTAGCAGTCTTTTCCTCTTTCTCATTAAGAAGTAGCACTTCCAACTATTTGACTCGCTGAGCGAATGCATCCCTCTCCTTCTGAACAGAGTCTTTCTCTAAAGCCAAGGAGCCGCAACTTTGAACCGCTTCGTCAATCTCTTTCTTATGTGTGGCCTCCAGACGATTTACTGTCTGAGCTGTGTCTTTAGCATTTTTCTGAGAAATTTCAAGCTGAGACTTGTATAAGAGAAGCTCTTCATCTTGGGCTTTAATGATGTTTTTATCATGAACAGCTTCGAATTTCAGAAGTTCAATTTCATGTTGGCGTTCAATAGAAACTTCTAACACTTTCTCTGCCAAATGAACAAATGCATCATGTTGAACGTAGACATCATAGTTGCAAGCGATGGAACTTTGTTTGACGTGCCTTGAAATGTGATGAATCGCTAGAAGAAACTTCAGACCGTCAAAGCATATTTTTAAGAACGTGGCCTTAAGCTCGGTTAACCTTTCCACTATCGACGTATCATGTGCGGGGGTAGGAGTTTGTCTAGGTACTACGGGTTTTTTGTGAAGTTCCCGAGATTGCCTGGTGCTGGATGAACCCGAGTATTGGTCGTGGGAAGTATCGGACTGGTTCCATTATGACCAGATTTCTCCTTGCCTTGCTCTGGGAGAGAGGGAGGATCATGATGGAATGAAGGCTGATGATAAGTTTTCCTTCGAGATGATGAGTCCTGAGAACAATAGTCCCTATTGCTGTCGTAATCTCTATCCCGACGTCTGCCGAAGGCCGAATCCTAGCCAGAATGATGAAAAATAGATAACCCGTGAAGGCGGTCGATTCTGTGGGAGCGTTCCATATTGCCTGCACAGAAATTAAGTAAACACGAGTTAGCTAGAATCACATGATTACTGAAGTTCGAGTGCAAGGTGAAGTGTAAGTGTCATTGTGTGTATCCTAGTGTTTCCCTTCAACGACCTATTTCTTTGGCTTTACTTATTGGAGTATTTCTTGACTATGGGCTTGAACGAATTCATCGCCTCTTACGGGCGAATGGAGATTTAGGGCTTCTAGATTGTTGAAGCCATAGTTGAGCAAGTCTTCAGAATTGTGAGGTGGGATAAGCCTTTAAACGAACCCTCTAAGTGTTGAGGAGACGACTCTCTCTCAACTGGAGTGATTGTGACCTTTGAAGTTCCACCAACTGTCTTTTTCCTCAGCTTGTACGCCAGTTCCTTTTTTCCCTTCAAAGGGGAAGGAGCTACATCAGTGCCGTGTGCCTCAACCACTGGTTCCTGAGCTGGACTTACATTCTCACCCGGTGTTTCTTACACTTTAGCTTCTCTAATCTCACCCTCCTGAGGTGTGTTGGGGGTATCACGTGTTGAAGGCCCAGCTTGCCTTTTGCCTTTGTCCAAGGCAGGTCCAGTTGTAGTGATGCCGTAAGGAAGGCTTATTCGTCGACCATCCGCCCGCAACCCAAATTTCAAGAACGATTCATTAGTAATGATGGATTTGATGTCCTGGTCTTCTACTAGAATAGCTCGAATAGCTTCAACAGCCTTTGAGTACCCGAAGCCTTTGGGATGTGGGCTAATACCTATAAAAGTAGAGAAAGGGTTTAGAAAGGATGCACTTTCTGCTGCATACAAGTATTGATCTAGACGAGAAACTCACTTCCTTATAGCCATCTTCTCGCAAAGCCTATGGGACAGCGGCACATAAAACTATTCTTGCTTATATTGGTCAAATTTTCTCCACGCCCCATCAAGACTTGGCACTTTTTATGCACCTCTAGGAATATGAAAGATGGACTGTCGGAATGCCTCTTGAAATGATAAATGTAACGGATGTTGCCGGGAGTAGGGAGCCTAGATAGAATGCTCATGAAGAGAATGCACTTGCCATATTTAAACGCGTGATTGTTGGGATGTAACTGTGCTGGGGCGATCTCGATATTTCGCAACACATCATGGAGGAAGGAGTTGAATGGTGGCATGTTACCAACCCAACACATGAATTTGTTGCAAGCGGAAATCCGACTAGGGGCAGGTGAGGACGATCTTGTCTCGATGGAACCAGTACACTATCAAAAGGAATTCCATGAATTGAGCATAGTCGATGGAGAGCGTTTTCATTAATTCTTGAAGCTTGATAATCGAACGGATTGTCTAGGATGATAGCTGTGTCTAGGGCATCAGGAGCCAAGTCAACAGATACAATCGCTGGACTCGGGATATTCTGTACAGGAATTGTCGATATATTTGAAGTCCCCCCTACTTCTTGTTGAAAACTTGACTCACGTTTATCTGAGACTGTAGCAGAACTCGACTTTCAAGATATCTTCAATCAGTGTCGAATTTGGATAAACACCTGTTTGAACTATACTTAAAAGATAATCAATATTAGACATAACGAAAAAAATGCTTCCCCCCATGTAGTGTGTGGACTAATGCAATCACTCGAGCATAAGTGTAAAGAATTAGAAGTCATGAAGCTGATAAAGTAAAGTTAAGCTTTGAACTAACGTCTTCAAAAACCGTCATTGCCGAACGTCTTCGAGAGCCCGTCTTATGATGGTTTTATTTTTTAACTCGGGCATTAGTACTATATGTTGAAGGCAATTATTTGTTCTGAGCAAGTTAAACTGCTATTATTTGTTCTGTGCAAGTTAAACTCAGGTTTTTAATTGTTGAAACTGGGGAATTATCAGTCCGGATTAGTTCGACATGCTTGTTGTCTTGAGTCCTTGTCTTGTTTATTCTCGTATGCACATGAGGTAAGTGAGTTCGATATGAGTTCTGTTCAAGTTGGAGTGATTTTGCGTATTGTTGTCTACTTCGAGGCTCAAGGCCGAGCGACACTTGAAACACACTTCCTAAATGCCGTCGGCCTAAGTCCATCGTTTGACACTTGAATGAGTGTTTCGACCAATGTCGCTCGCCATTCTCCGGTTCGACAGCCTAGGCCAGATACGCTGACCCACTCATTCAACACAGAACGGGGCCAAGTCGCTAACTCTAACTTCCGAAACCATTCATGGTGACCGACCCACTCACTTCCTATCCCGCTCGGCAATCGGATGACACTCTAGACCGGAGATGTCGATCCACTCACTCACCCCTATCTCACTTCTTCAAATTTTCCTCAACACTTTATCTCCCTAGACTTAACGACTTCCTATTCCTTCACCTCCTTAGCATTACTAACACAAAGGGATGACCGAGCAACTAACAACCGCCCAAAATGCTAATATCGACCCGCTTACCTCCATTCTCTCTCACCCATGTGTAACGAGCAGCTAAAGTTGTTCATTTAGCCCAATCTCTCAAACCTAACGACCACTCTCAAACACATGAAAGTTTATCAAGAACCTATGTCTAACCCAACCTCCCTAGTGTACACAAATTCCTACTGACAAGTACTCACGAACTCGAGCTTCACGTGAGAACTATTAGGTTAAAAAGGTCAGTTGGATGGAAAATTCATACCTAAAAGAATGCTTGACGAAGCTTAGGGGAGATGTTGAGTTCAGGAATGAAGTTCGGTTGGTTATCAAAGAAGTTTTGAAGCGAATTTACTGGGCTTAAGATGAGAAAGGAAGATCGGGGAGGTAGCTAAACTTCTGAGGAAGTTAGGCCGTGAGTTGTTATGGAGTCGAAGTAAAAATAAAGAGAAGATGTGGAGAAGTGTTGGTTTTTATATAGGAAGAAGGGGAGACAAACAGGCAGCAACCAGTGGGCCGGTCATGATATCTTAAAGGTTCGGTAAGCAATCGTGCCGGGCGATAGTGAACGTGCCTTATCGTATGGTCGGGTATCTATGTGTCGAACGGCCCCATGGTGCCAGGGAGGACATTCATCTTTTGACCTTCGTTGACCATACTCAACTTTTGATAGTAGGAATTGGATATTGGCTCAAAGCGTGTCGTGTGGCCTCACATAACACACTTTAGGGGCAATGTTACCCGGTTGCTTGGCCCAGCTACGATGGACAGATTATTAAGTGTTGTTCGGCCTGCAAGTGCCGCTTGACCTAACCATCGCTCGACATTGATAGTCAGAACTGCATCACTCGGCTCAGAAGGGTTCAGCATCTATCATTCAACATTGTCACCTAGCTCGACTTGGATACGGTTCGGTATGGACCCCTGGCTCGGCCTATCTACCATTCGGCATAGGGGCGTCACTCGGCCTAGATGTCGTTCGGCTTGGACCCCTGGCTCGGCCTATCTACCATTTGGCATAGACGCATCACTTGGCCTTAGTGCCATTCCATAGGGACCCTTGGCTTGGCTTGTATACCATTCGGCATAGGAAGGTCGTTCGGCATAGGCGTTTTGTTTCACCTTAGATGCTGTTTGGCATCAAGGGAAGAATTAACACTCAACCTTGGGTGAGTGAACCGTCATTTGGCATACATTGTTCGGCATACCATACTCGGCAATCCTTAAAGAAAGTAATGGCGTTCGGCATAACTTCACTTCGAGTCACTTGATGGCCGAACAGGCAATTCTCAATCGGCATTTCTCGCGCGGCATGGCTCATTCGGCTGCCTGGCTCAGTGTGCATAAGTCATCTTCTGTGGGCCAAGATACCTTGTTCCTAGGCCCATGAGGGAAGTCCAGCCTATCTTCGCCTATAAATTGAAGGGCAGGGGCACAGTGAAAGGGACCTTTTTTGAGAACACTGGAGAGACTCTGCCGCTTTCTAGACTCATTCTTTTTCAGTTCGCATTTGCATTCGAGTAGTTGGTGTACGAATTGTATATGTATTCAATTGTTTAGAAAAGCAATAAAGATTAAACTCAAAGTGGACGTAGGCAGTTACGCTGAACCACTATAAATCTGGTGTTCTAGTTTTTGTAATTAATTCTGCATATATTCCTCTATTTTAATTTTCTATCTTCATTAATCTCTCTACACAAATCTTTCTTTGGGTGTTAGTGACCAATTCTAGTGCTAACGGAAAATTTATCTAAAAAATTGTAAATTTCTATGTAATCAAGAATGATAAAAATTGATAATTTTAATTTAGAATTTAAAGGTGATTAAATTTATATAAAATGATAATTTTTTTAATTAATGTGAAGATTAGCATTTTGGACACTGTTTGAAATTCGACGAAACTAGTTTCATGGAATCTACAACAATGAATTATTGTAGGATTTCAAGTTTCGTAGCGATAGGACAAATCGTTTGATCATGTAGGCTTGAAACATGTTAACCCGCCTTTTTACAAAGCCACAGATAGGCGGATTTAACTTAAACAACTTCACAACTATCGAGACTAAAGTATGATGGGTTCGGTTTAAAATGATGAAGTTCGCTTGGATATGTCGTTGGGAAAAGGAGTGGAGAAATTACATGGCTCGGCCTAGGCAGTTTGGCAGATGTCGCTCGACATTTGGATTGTTCGACATTTGGATGGTCACGCATTAGAGGGATCGTCCGGCATTGGACGAACGTTCGGCATAGAAGGATCGTTTGACATTGGACGAGCGTTCGGCATTGGACCTCGTTCGGCATCGGCGTATGGTTCGGCATCCATGAACGTTCGGCATCTATGAACGTTCGGTATCTATGAACGTCGGCATTTAGGAGCGCTCGGAATTAGAGATCGTTCGGCATCGGATGGATCGTTCGACATCAGGTATCGTTCGGCACGAATACATCCCACAACATTCAGAGTGTTCGGCCTCACTGTACTCGGCATTGAAGTACGTCCGGCATCCTTTCACTTGGCATCTTCCACTCGGCATTTGTACTCGACATTGAAGTACGTCCGGCATCCTTTCACTCGGCATCTTCCACTCGGCATTTGTACTCGACATTGAAGTGCGCTCGGCACACCGCACCCCAGCATCGATCGGCATGCATCACTCAAGTGCCTCGACCGACATTATTCTATCAGACTTCGTTCGGCATTCTTCCTCCAGACGCTTCGTTCGGCATGGAACGGTTCGGCATTGATGGCTCGGCATTACATGGCTCGGCATATGTGGACCGGCCATAAACTCGGTGGGCCTGAATCACGCAAAGGCCCAACAACTCAGGATTTGCCTATAAATACAGCATGCGGGGGTTCAGAAAAGGGACCCTGATTCTCTCTCCTGCTCTCTAACTTTCTATCCCCTAAGGCTAAGGTTAGCCTATCACTTTGTAACTATAATCGATTGCTACAGCAATAAAAAAGAAATTATTGGAGTGGACGTAGGCCAGAGTTAGCCGAACCACTATAAATCCCGTGTCTTTACCGCTTTCATTTTAATTTATGTTATTCTTCATATTATTACTCTTTACATACACTCTATCTGTTATCAGTGACTGTTAATTGGTGCTTTCATTCACATTTGGGTGTTAGTGACCAATTTTGGCGCTAACATTTTGGTGCTTTCACTGAGAATTGAACTCAGGAATTTTGGAGTTAGAAACTTGGATTTAAAAGAGCAATGGCTAGACCATCAGTAAGGAAGCAAGTAATGGAAGGGAGCAATCAGGAGGGAAGTCAAGAGGCTTCCTCTGGAGATGGAGCAGGTGGAGCATCCATTTACATCACTAGAGAGGAAATGGAGGCGATGATGAAAAGACAAGAGGAGATGATGCAGACTCTTCTCAGACAATTTGCACAAACAGAAAATGCAGGAGCTCAGATCCGTGGAGCTGGATCAGAAGCACTCAACCAGCAAGTAGAGGGAATAGCTAGGCAGGGGGCAACCCCCAATCAGCAAACAGCTATCAATCCAGATGGATCTAGACTTAGGGCCATACCAGACGATGTTGTGCAACCCGACACCAACAGGAGTTCAGGAGTGCGAGATGAGGAGTATGTGCCAGAACTCCCTCATAAACTCGGGGGGCAGACCAGAGGCGATGGACAAGGATTACATCTTGGGGGCCTGAGGCTCCCAAATGTATGCTTCATTGTGAGAAGGGAGATCATGCATCTCCACCACCTACCTCTAACAGTGGCGGCATTGGGTCTGGTCAACGCCGGTTTACTATCAACTAAACAGGTTCATGGTTTTGAATAAGTAATAGAACTCAAAGTAATGCGGCTAGGTCACTCACACACGTACGGGATTGAGGACGGTCCCTAGGCGTGCTCTGAGATAACTGAAAACCATACTACTTGAGTCTATGAAATTCTGCTTTCATTCTGGTTTTCTGCAAACTTTGGTTCTCTCTTTCGTATTTCGGACATTTACTTTTCTTTGGTATGGTTTTGGAGTTTGGATTGAACTCCCGATTTGGTTGGTGTTTTCTTGGTTTCCCATTCTGGTTTGGATGTTTGATTTTTTTATTCGGATTTGTTCTCTCTTTCGTATTTCGGACATTTACTTTTCTTTGGTATGGTTTTGGAGTTTGGATTGAACTCCCGATTTGATTGATTTTTTCTTGGTTTCCCATTCTAGTTTGGATGTTTGATTTTTGATACGGATTTCTGGTTTTATATTTGGTTTTGGATCAATGTAATAAACAGTTCAGGTTTTATAAGTACTGCCCCGACCGGAGAGACGGGGCAATGATCAAAAGTTACGAGTCCCTTCGCCGGAGAGCGAAGAAATGGACTCGCGGAGAATATAAAGTCCTTGACCGGAGAGTCGAGGCCGGAGAATATAAAAAGTCCTTGATCGGAGAGTCGAGGCCGGAGAACATAAAAAGTCCTTAACCAGAGAGTCGAGGCCGGAGAACATAAAAAGTCCTTAACCGGAGAGTCGAGGCCGGAGAAGATAAAAAGTCCTTGACCGGAGAGTCGAGGCTGGAGAATATAAAAAGTCCTTGACCGGAGAGTCGAGGCCCGAGAATATAATTGACCGGAGAGTCGAGGCCGGAGAATATAAAAAGTCCTTGACCGGAGAGTCGAGGCTGGAGAATATAAAAAATCCTTGAACGGAGAGTCGAGGCCGGAGAGTATCAAAATCCTTAGCCGGATTGCTGAGGCCGGTGAATATCAAAGTCTTTGACCGGAGAGTCGAGGCTGGAGAACATACAAGCCCGTGATGGAAAAGTCAAGGCTGGAACAGGATAACACGACTCGACGAGGTCTACAAAATCAAGATTAAGCCCGAAGAGGTTAGTTCAACATCCAGGGACACTGGACCAAGGCCGTCATGTGTGGATTACGCTCGACAAGAACCCGATGAGGCTAGCTTAACATCCAGGGACGCTGGATCATGGCCGTCAGGCGTAGATTGCGCTTGGCAAGAGCCCGGAGAGGTTATGGATTTGGATATCGACCTAGAGAGGTCCTGCATTCGGTTTTTGGCTAATGGATAAGGATGGTTTGGGACTCAGTTATCGAGTTCGAATGGACATGGAATTGGCTCAAGCTTTGGCTATTGGATTTGGAATTGGATATCGACTCAAAGAAGTCAAGGATGATATACACTGGCAATATGGCTATGGACTTTGGATATTGGATTCGGAACTATTCAAAACACGCCTTGTTATCACAAGGCATGTTTTGAGGGGCAAGTGTTAACCCGCCTTTTTACAAGGCCACGGATAGGCGGATTTAACTTAAACAACTTCACAACTATCGAGACTAAAGTATGATGGGTTCGGTTTAAAATGATGAAGTTCGCTTGGATATGTCGTTGGGAAAAGGAGTGGAGAAATTACATGGCTCGGCCTAGGCAGTTTGGCAGATGTCGCTCGACATTTGGATTGTTCGGCATTTGGATGGTCCGACATTAGAGGGATCGTTCGGCATTGGATGAACGTTCAGCATAGAAGGATCGTTCGACACTGGACGAGCGTTCGGCATTGGACCTCGTTCGGCATCGGCGTAAGGTTCGACATCCATGAACGTTCGACATCTATGAACGTTCGGCATCTATGAACGTTCGATATCTATGAACGTTCGGCATTTAGGAGCGCTCGGCATTAGAGATCGTTCGGCATCGGATGGATCGTTCGACATTAGTTATCGTTCGGCACGAATACATCCCACAACATTCAGAGTGTTCGGCCTCACTGTACTCGGCATTGAAGTACGTCCGGCATCCTTTCACTCGGCATCTTCCACTCGGCATTTGTACTTGGCATTGAAGTACGTCCGGCATCCTTTCACTCGGCATCTTCCACTCGGCATTTGTACTCGGCATTGAAGTGCGCTCGGCACACCGCACCCCAGCATCGATCGGCATGCATCACTCAAGTGCCTCGACCGACATTATTCTATCAGACTTCGTTCGGCATTCTTGCTCCAGACGCTTCGTTCGGCATTGAACGGTTCGGCATTGATGGCTCGGCATTACATGGCTCGGCATATGTGGACCGGCCATAAACTCGGTGGGCCTGAATCATGCAAAGGCCCAACAACTCAGGATTTGCCTATAAATACAGCATGCAGGGGTTCAGAAAAGGGATCCTGATTCTCTCTCCTGCTCTCTAACTTTCTATCCCCTAAGGCTAAGGTTAGCCTATCACTTTGTAACTATAATCGATTGCTACAGCAATAAAAAAGAAATTATTGCAGTGGACGTAGGCTAGAGTTAGCCGAACCACTATAAATCCCGTGTCTTTACCGCTTTCATTTTAATTTCTGTTATTCTTCATATCATTTCTCTCTACATACGCTCTATCTGTTATCAGTGACTGTTAATTGGTGCTTTCATTCACATTTGGGTGTTAGTGACCAATTTTGGCGCTAACAAAACACGTAGAAATCAATTGAATGAATTTAATTAATATAATTTGATTTTGAAATCTAACTTCTGCATACAATGGAATTTGGGTTTGAAACTATTTCCATTGAGTTTAAAAATATTGACAACATATATTTTGATATATGGGATGATATACTTTCATTTCGAAAACGAAACGGCCTTTCGAATCGTTGTTATCATTTCGACCCAAATTGATATGTCTATTCGTTCTTCTCCATCTGTCCATACAAATAGTTTCTCTGGAACCCTAGGTGTCTGTTCCATATTTCTATACTTGTCTGTTCATTTATCTCCTTCTTCCATCCCAATGGCAGAAAACCTAAATTCAAATTCAATCAAACCCTAATTTCCAAATTCAAAAGTCAAATTGAAAATTTTAACTCTTCGAACCATATCAAATTATATATGGTTGGAAAGATCTCGATGAGCGTAATCATTCTCTGTAATTAATTTTTCGATTTGATACATCATTTAGTCGGAAATCATTAAAGAAGCATCGGCCATCCATATTAGGGTTTTCTTTTCGACGGTGGGTCGTCGTCTGATCGACGATCGGGAGGTGCTGCATTATAGAGGGCGTCAAGCGCTTTCGATCCATGGCCTTCGTTCGTCTCAGAGATGGCCAGAATCACTTGGAATGGCGTAGATATGGCACGACGGCGCCGCAGCATTCATGGAGGCATCGTGGTCGCGAGCTTTCCCTAGGGGCGGCTCGGGATGGGGAAGACACTGGAGAACTCCGATCAGGCAGTTGAGGCTCATACGCATTGCGACAGTGCAGTAGATCATAGCGGCTAGGGTTCAGCTACATGCGCTGATCTGGAATGAGGGTTTAGAGAGGTGAATAATTACTAAACTGCCCATATATTTTTTTGAAAATTTTGAATTCTAAAGTTCTAACTATCGTAACTTTTATATACGAACTCGAATTTGGACGCGATTTCTTCCATTTGGGTCATATCGAAATTTCAGATGACATGGAACTTGTTTGGCTGAATTCTAAGACTATTAGATTTTTGGGCTATATTTGGATTTTAAATCAATGAAAAATCAAAGGTTAGTGAATTAACCCAGTAATAAAATATTAGACCATCTTATGTTAGTTAAATTAATTTATGATGTGATAAGAATATTATTGGTTGCTGTTTGGTAGTTGAATTTGACATTTTAATTTACTTTGAACTTATATTGAATTAAATTGCCATTTTAAATTGATATTGAATTTAAATTGCTAGCTAAAATACCCAATAACAATAACCGGTTAATTGTTGTGATTTATTGGTTGATTTGAATGATAATTGTCATCGATGCTTAATTGTTGACATTTTGGATGATTTGATGCTATGTTTATTTTATATATTGTTATTGCACTCAACTTCCCTAAGTTATTGTTAGGAAAATCACTATGAGTTGAAATGATGCATACCCCACTACGCTATAGATTGCGTGCTGCAACACCCAAGAAGTGATGCAGGAAAATGTTGTTATAGGCTAAAAAAGGGCAAAGGCAACACTTTCTTGGTGATGTATTTTGCCGCGTTGCCCTAGAGTCAAAGGCAACATCTTTGCGGCCCTATGGCAACATCGGTTCTGTTGTTGCCACAGGTACCAAATTTACTAAAAAGTGGGCCCCCCAATCTGGGCCCCAAGATGTCGGCCCAGATTGTGGGGCTCGCTAATTCTGTGGCCCACCTTTACGGAACCCTGTTATGGGGCCCATATTCATAAATCTATGGCAACACTTTTACCATCCAATGGCAACACTTTGCCAGTTTATTACCACATTTAACATCACGTACTGCAACATTATGTCATATATATGGCAACACCTTTTGCAATTTAAATTGGAAATGTACTACAACAATATACTACTGCAACATTATATCGTATCTATGGCAACATTATACTACAACATTATATCATATCTAATGGCAACATTACACTACAACAAAGAACTTTTCATTTCATAATAATCATCAACACAAGTTTTACTTAGTCAGGTACAAAATAACAAACATACTTAAAAACATAGCCAGTGTATTCATAGTTACAACCAGTACATACTAAATTCTACTTATTAACAGTACATTCATATTTGCGATCCTCCGGTGCCATCAGTGCCACCAGTGCCTCCAGTGCCATCACTACAGACGGTCGAACAAAGATCCCCAACATCAATTTTCATGTCAGGGTTTGCTTCGCCTAATTTCTTAAGCACCATGTCAAGTTCTCCCGAACTTTCTGGTTCACCTTTGCATCAAATTCATGTTATGCCTCCTTGTCCACCTTTGCTTCGACTTCGTCAGCTATATTTTCCCTTATCTTCGCCGCCAGCTCCTATATGTATGTGCTTGTTGTTGGGGCATATTTTGAAACTTCTATAGACTTTGTGTGTCATCCTATAAGCCAAGATGGACTGTGCGACTTTCCATCAGAAATCATTTCTTGAACAACTCCATCACTTCCTCCTTCACCTATTGCTTTTTCAATCTTATCCTGCAAAATAAAGCAGTTTCGAAATGTGACATTAAATAAAATTAACAATTCTGAAACAAGTTTCTTAAACAAGAATTGTTTGCAATATCTATTAACAGTTTTAAAATGGATTCAGAAAATATCCTGCTATAGGTTTCAACAAAACAGGATCTAATTCTAAAAATGTCGACGCGCAAAATGAAGCATATTTTTGTCATCTGAATTGAAGAGAAAATAAAATTCTTACAATTCTGTACTTTATTACTAAAGTATCAGTCTTGTACACCTTTTCTTCTTTCCGCTTGCGAGTTTTAACAAAAAGTTCTCCATCTGATTCGTTGGACTGATACAAATTAAACGAAAAAAGTTAGATAGCAAAAGGATATCAAACCAATTTTTCCAGAACATATATCACTAATCAATTTAGAAATTATACTCAAAGTCAAAGAAAAACTATGGTAAATATGATCGCCTTTACATAAAAACAAATCTCAGTTCAAATGAAGAACAGAAACCACAAGTGTACATAAGCTAAAAGTCTTGAGCAACTCACAGATGCAAAAATGGAGCAACATTAAGTTCTCAAGCAGCTTACAAGTGCAAAAATAAAGAAATAACAAGTATAAAATCAAAAAATATGTAGCGACAATATCAGAGATTTTTCAAGCATAGTATCAAGTGATGTATCTGTTTTGCGAAATTCAAGGCTGAGCTAGGTAAAATTTGCATAGTAAATATCCCATATGTCTATGCTTTCAGATTATTAACTGTAAGCACAGAGATAACAAATATCCCATGTTTCATCTTAGATTGCAAAACTAAGATTACCTCGTGATTAACCCATGAGCCATGAACATATATATAATACTAAAACGATTTATGTTTAGCAAGGCAGTAAAGCCATCAACATACAGCAGACAAAAGACAGGCATCAACTTGACATCCATATGCTTAAGAGTTAAGAGTGCATCCAATAGTTTACAAATTACTTAATTTCCACAGAGATGGATTGGACTCATATTTAATGTTTAATATGCATCTAACTTGCAGACGTATATTGACCAAATGCGCATAAATGCATGAGCATGATGGACACTGGTTTGGAAAACAAGAATTGAGTTTTCTATGCTAAAGGGGGCAAAGAAAGGTTCATTTATATTTTTATAGATTTTATGTACTTTTTTAGCAAATGTTATTAATAACTATCGAGTCGTAAATTAATGTGAAAATGCAAAAATAATAAATAGATGCAATAAAAATTAGTGCATTGAAATTTAAATAAAAACATTTGCTGGATGATTAATGTGAAAGATCAGATTATATAGCCTGCTTGTTATTCTTTTAGTTACAAACTTCTATATCATAAACAGAGCATATATCACTAATATTTATTTTGCTTATTTGTTTGAGTGAGGTGATATTTTAATTTGGAACACATATGTAGTTATTTTAATTTTTATTTTGGAACATATATCGCTTTGCTAAATATGGAGAGGAATTTTAGATAAAATAAAATGCATACCTCTAGCTAGCCATAAAAATAAGAAAAATACATACCATCTTATGCCAAATTTGGGAAAAAAATTTAGACCAGCAGTGTGTGTGTCTATATACGATTTTTGACTTGCACAATTTGTAAGGGCCTTGGACTACAAAAACATGAAATAAAGATGTTTATCTACCTGATTTGAATGAATAAAAACGGAAAAAAAATTCTATGATAAAACTTAAAATTATACTTGAATTTTTTTCGTCTCCCCAATACATCAAGAGTACTCTGAAATCCGCAAGTGGAATTTCATCCGGCCTATTTTCAAGCCTGTCTTCATCAGTTTCATAAGCCATATAATGTGCCTTTTTAATACCACTCTTGTAACCCCTCCAAGAGTCACGAATTGACTTCAAAACCCAATATTCACATTCATTCGGAATAATATACTGTTGCTTAAATACAAATCAAACAATAAAAAGAACAGTCATGCAACTTTTGTGACAAGTTTCATATATTTAAGTAAAATTCAGCTGTTTGCAAATTACCTTGACATAGTTCCACAGCGTGCCTTTCAAACTTGAAGGAACATCAAACAAAGACTTGTAAGTAAGTGGAAAACTCCTCTTCAGTGTTCCTAAAAAAGAACTCTTATTAGACATTACATGGTCATCGTCTGAAACAGGTTGGCCCTGATGATTCATTTGGATTAAAACTCTTTTGTCATATGAGCTTGAATGAACTTTATCCATCTTTTTGTTCCCCTGAACCTTTTGGGAGCTCCCACTATACATACAATAGTAATGAGAAGGCTAGACATAACATAAATGAGAACTTAAACTATTAAAATTAGAACTCAATTAGATAATACCTTCAGCTTCTTCTACCTCATCTTCTTCGTTTTTAATATTTGTCGAGACATTTCCGACAACAGCCTTCTTCCTTGCACTTCCACTTCCACTACTGTTATTCTTCTGGCGTTCTCGCATAGCCAAATAACCAGCCATTGTTCCTATTCCTTCATTGTGTGGTAACTCAACGCTACATGGTGGATCGATAGTTTGTAGAGGAACTGGATTTTCCCCCGCCTTCGGAGTTGCATTCTTATCAGTTGCAGATTCAACAATGGCCCGTGAACGAGTTGTTGGTCCAGACCGAGGCCTTTTTGCATTCTTATCAGTTGCATTCTTATCATTTGTAATCATAACCTTTTTGGTTCTCTAGAATACGCACACAAAAACAATAAAATTAAAAAACAAGGAAGCTTGTCTATAATTATCAACATAAAATTAAATCTTCAGCTATAACGCACCTTTACTGGATTTTTTGAAGTATCATCTTCACTAGGTTCCTCTTGTTCTGGAGCATAATCTTCGCTTTCAACTGGCATCTTTGATTTTCCTTTATTTTTTTCAAATTCATTTATAAGCCCGTAACTAATGTAGGCATCCTAAGAGCTTCAAAAACACTATTCTTCTGTGATACATGTTTAGCTCTCTCCCTTTCGTATTCTGTAAGCGGTGGAGGTGGCGAAGATGGTAGATCATCATCCTGAAAGTAATTTAACAAGAAATTATTGTAAATATAAGCAAAATATGTAAGACATCATATTAGAAGATCAGATTGTAGTCTTCGTACTAGAATCTCATTTTCATCCATATTTACCTCTTTATCTGGAGGATTATAGAAATCCTAATTACTCCTAACACTTGCTGAGTTGATATTCAAAGTTGCATCGCTGACTTCAGTTGGATTTTTCTTCTCTGGTGTCTTCGTAGAACTACTGGCTTCACTTGGATTTTTCTCTGGTAACTTTGTAGACCTACCGACTCTAGTTGACTTCTTGCTGATCACCTTTTTCCTATCCATGTGTGGACTTACAGCAGCTTCGCTCACTTGTGGATTGTTTCGCCGTGCCAACTTTCTAGGACTAAAGACTTGATCAGTCTGCGTCTCGTAGGTAAGTGGATTGTTTAGCCGCGCCGACTTTCTAGGACTAAAGACTTGATCAGTCTGCGTCTCGTCGGTAAGTGGATTGTTTAGCTGTGTCGACTTTCGAATCGGAGTAAAGACTTCAGTCTGCTTCTTGTTTTTTGCTGCCTATTGCACATAGTGAGTGGTGACAAATTGTTGTTTCTGTGATTTCGCAGCTGCAAACATACAACGACATGAAAGTCAAGTTTATCATGTCATAAACATAATTATTTAAACTTAATCAATTTAATTAATACTTGATCATGTACACTAATATTCCAGTTCCTTTATTATTCTGCTAAGTGCATTTAAAATCAAAAAAATCCTAATATTCAAACAAAAATGCATAAAAAAAATTTGTATACTAAAAGCATCAAAATGAAAAACAAATTCAACCATGCAAGAACCAAATTCATCAAAATAGTACAAATGAGAAGATATTTTTATCTTCTTCAAGTCAAAAAACTAACTATTTACAGTTTTTATCACTTACCTTGGACGAGCTTCTGTATGACTTATATATGAATTTTCCAATCGGATGCTCAAAATCGGATCTTTGTTTAAATTCATTTGAAAGTAATCATAAATAGGTTGTTTCATCGTTAGTTTTCTTATGACCAAATTCATCAAAATAGTACAAATGAGAAAATATTTTTATACTGAAGACAGTAGATACTTCCTTGGGCGTACAATGATGTAACATCCCGCCTTTTCGCACGGTTTAAATCGACACACTGCCAATTCAAACCATACGGAAGGGCGGATTGTTATGGGGTGAATAAGAAAAACAGAGAAGAAATAAAATAAAACAGAATCTCAGAGCGGAAGGATAAAATATAATAATCAATATATAGTTCATAAAACTGTTTACAAACTTTGCTTCTATTTTATACAATAAATATCAGAGTTCACATACCAATAAATATCAATGCAGCGGAATTAAATGGTGTAGTGGTATAATAGTAGATAATAGTAATACAAATCTTCGTCTTCGTCCTCCAGAGCTAAAATTTTAAATCCTGAAACGCTCGGACTGACCCGAGCAAATTTGAAAGGACAAAAACACTCGAGTCAGAACTAAAAGTTCTTATGTGAGTTAAATTAACAGAAATAAATATGAGTGCAGTAACTCAAGAGATGCTCAGGATTTACATCTCCTAAGGATCCGTTAAACTATTTACTATGTAGTATATTGCGCTATTATAATAGTGTCTATTTATACAATAAACTTACTTTTTTCTTAGCATTAAGGGGTTACCCATATAGCCCTTAACACGTAATAGTCCCAGTAGTCCATCCAATATCATAGTCCCTCCTGATCGGGAAGCCACCAGAGGATACCACACGGGATACGGGAGAAATCCAAACTCGTACAAGGCGCGATAGGGTAGGTACCACGACACAACTAGGCAATGCCAGGTTAGATATACCAATTACGCTTTCGGGTCGGTGGTAACGCGTAGCGCGCAGCTACCGCCCACCTCGAGCCACACCCCCAAATAAAATCAAAAGTGGCCACCGAATCAATCCAAAGGTCAAAGTATAATATCGAAGGGA
Organism: Allium cepa; assembly: GCA_030765085.1. Lineage (NCBI taxonomy): Eukaryota > Viridiplantae > Streptophyta > Magnoliopsida > Asparagales > Amaryllidaceae > Allium > Allium cepa. Next base: position 249,486,951 of record CM060940.1, on the reverse strand, counting down.
TGTGTCCGACCAAAGGTACTACCTTATTAACCCGTCAATCGCTCCTGTTTTAGCCACCTTATGCCAACTCACGGGAGTTGGGTCCACGTATTTAACTTACAGGAAACGCCGCCACCAACCTGCTTCATTCTGGAAATCTCCACCGCGTACACGGTTGTTAAAGTGGTTTTCGGAGTTGGCAGAGAGTATGAGAACTTCCGATCCCGGTCTCTTTAACAACCAAACGTTATTATAACACCGCGGTTATTAAAAAATAATTGTACTTTTAAAACCAGAATATAACTATCCATTTCAAAACCCATAAATACGATATCATTTCCTTTTAAAACCCCAAATAAATATGATATAATTTTATTTCAAATATATTTCTTTTCCAAAATCATGCCACTTTTAAGATTTATAATACCTCGAAACCAAATATTTGAAATTTAACATTCAACATAATACTTCAAAATCCATAGTTTTAAAACCATAACTTTCAAAACTTAAATGGTTTGGACATTCAAAAGTATATAAAATAAAATAGTTGAATTTAAAATTTCTTTAAAGGTAAATAATTTCCACGCCTTCACAATTTTTATTCATTTTAAATTCAGTCTAACCCATAACTTTTAGGTTCACTTTCAGTTTGAATAAAACACTTCGATTTCAATATTTACAAACTTTGAATATTTAATGAATTTCAAAACTAAGGTTGGGAATTTCTACTCAACAATTCATTTTCCTATCATGTAGTTTTGAAAGGTTTACATGATAAATCCCTAATCATTTAAAATAAAACTCCATTTATTAACACTAAATATTTCCTTCCATTTATTTATACTAGAATTATTCAATAAATCCAGTTATAAATATCATTCCTTTAAACTTCCAATTTTAAATAAGTTAACATCGACTTATGGAGTTAAATTTTTAAATAAGCTCAATTCCAATTAATTTCCAATTTATCTTTCAATCTTAATTGATTGAATCATTTAAAACTCTATATATACAAGATCTTAACCTGTACTTAAGCATATAATATAGATCATCAAATTTCATTTTCAACTTATTCATTTTTATTTAACAGATTTATACATAGCTTAAATTCAAAATTTAACTATATATGTATATCAAATAATATTTATAAAATATCAAAATTTTATATTTATCAAACCGTATCATATTCAAACCATAAAATCATTTGAAAACTTTATATATATATATATAAACCGCGGTGCCTATATATAATTCTCTATCCTATGGTCAAGTGATACGGACATTTATCATTTCAACCCGCAATTTAAAAATAAAAATGCGCTCGTATATCATTTCAAAGCGCAATCCCGAATAAAATGAAATGCATGATAACTTGCAGATTTTAAAATTATAGTACACATCATCCATTCACCAAACATCAATCATCAACCATTAATTACAGTCATCATCCAATTTAAAGAAACATCAATATAGAGCATATAAATATAACAGGGAATAAATAACCGGTATTAACTAACAGTTTTTTTTATTTTTTTATTCAGTAATAAATTTATTAACTGTTTAACTAGCAGTTTATACGCAAATAAATAAATTCTAACTGTTAATTTATATGCAATAAATAAAATTAATTTATAGTTAAATTTAATAAATGCGATTTAACTGAGATGATGAACAAAACATGCCAAACAATCATAAATAAATTTCTACTCGTATCTTAAGTCAAATTAACAAACATAAGAAATTTTAGAAGTTGTGGGTGGGTTAAAACACTCACCTTTTGAATTTAAATTGAATTTAAATCCAATTTAAACTCAAAAATTCGACGGTCTCAGAATCCATCCAAACCAGCATCATCAAGTCCGGAATTGTATTACAATCCTAACAAAAAAAAATTCGCATGAATCGGATGTCGTACGTAAAAGTTATTAGAATAAACGTTTTGAAAATCAGAATTAAATTAAATAAAACTAACCCTATTTTTTGGCCACGTCACCTAGGAAGCTTCTCGCGCACGCGACAGTAGCTGGAAGAAACCCTCATCCATCACGCATTTTCGGCTACAGGAACCGAACCCTAAAATCGCAAGGATAACTCAAAGCCGCAGCTGTCCCCAGGCATCATCGACCAAAATCAAGCTTGTCTTCCTGACCCCCATGCCGCGCTGCCTACACGCCCCCCATCCATAGTGGTCGCGACGCCTCAAACGCCTCCTAGCCGAGGTGAAGTTTCGGCCATTTCCCATCGGTTTTTGGCGAAATCGATCACCTTCTGACCGAAGTAACCGTATGGATTGGCTCTATACGTTGAGCTCTACGCTCCAACGCCCCCTGATCGTCCCAGAAATGAAGATCCATAGTTGAACGATGAACCCTAGCATTAACGGTCGAAAATTCTTTGATTTTTACTGATCAAACGATGAACCAAATTGAAAATCGACTTGCACCATTGAAACACGCTCGTCGAGAGCATCAACATACATTTTTTTATAGATAATTCTGAGGACTTTGAATTTTGACTTTTGATTTTGAATTGAAACCAGATCTAGGGTAGGGTTTGTAACCATTAGGAAGAGAAAGAGTTTGATATGAACGCAGAAACAAATGAGAATGGATGGGCTAGGGTTTATACTGGGTTTATATAGGTAGGTTAGAAATAGAGTAGATGGATCGCGTTGATAGATATACGTGCTAATTCTAACGTGGCCCAAAAAGCCCATTCTGACCTCGGAATTAAATTGGGTAAACCCATATATTGAAATAGGTGTTTTAAAATTTTCTAAACGCGATGGAAAAAGTTTCACTTCCAAATTCGATCGTATGAAGAAGTTATGCTGAAATCACTAATTTCAAATTGATTTCAATTAAATCGATTTCAAGGCGTTTCGCGTTCGTACGATCAAACGACAAGTCTGATCGCTGCGAAACTTGAAACCCAACAATAATTCACTGTTACGGATCCGATGAAACTTGTTTCGTCGAAATCCGAGTTAGTAGCCAAAATGGCTGTTTTTATATTAATTAAATAAATTCAAAATAAATAGATAAAATCCAATTTTATATTTAGATTCAAAAATTTACCCATTTTATCACTTTTAAAAAAAAATCTTAATCATTTACAAAATTCCAACAAGTTTAGATGTCAAATTAAAGAAGGTAAATTATAAATTTCAATATAAATCCTTAATTTCATTAAATTCCCAAATTATAAATATCCTAGAATTTCGTTTAGTTAAATAAATTAATTAGTATTCCATTCATTCCTGTCAAACAGATGGATTAAGTATTGGATTCCAAATTATCACACAAATTTCTTAATTATCTTTACTTCAAATAACGAATTATTTAACTTTATTCAATCTCATTTAATTACAATTAAATTTAATTATTAGACTTTAAGTTTCCATATAAATAAATAAATCCTGTTTCCCATTCTTACTTCACTATTTATCATATTACCATCCTGGGTACCATTTATTTTAATATATATATATATAGACACACACACATACACACACAGATACTTTTACATTTTCCAATTGTTTATCTCAATTTGCATAACATTAAATTTTATATTTATTGCAATGGTTTCTGATTTAATTGAACGAACTAAGTATATAACTCATAATAATTGTTGTAAAACTCTCAATCCCACATTTATAAGTTTGTTATTTCCACTCAAATATTATATATATTTACAGGTATAGGTTTTTATTCGATCATTATTTATTATATATATAAATTAAATAAATTCACTATTTAAGTCCATTTAAATTTATTACCAAATACCCATTTACCTTTTCCAACAAATTTGAATTCCATTTAATTAGTATGACCAATCAAATTTCCATCCACACTTTATTATCAACCCACAATTTTTGCAATCCATTATTTTATATTGATTTTATACAATTACCATTGAGTTTACATTCAATTACTATTCACTCTATATTTAGTCATCCATCAATTCGATATTTACGTTTATTTACTATCCAAATAGGTATCTTACCAATTGTAACTATTTAACTTTAATTACCTTCAAGCTTATTTCAAATATTCTCATTAATTCCTTACCAATATTCGTTTTCATTTACACTTCTGTTACTATATTAATAATTAGTAACGTTTATAACAATAGCACATTAATTACTTACCATTTAAATGAGTTTGATTTCCAAATAAATTTATTGACCACTTAATTAGGCAAATCTAATTTGTTATCATACCCATAAATCTACACTTATAACTAAATCGTGCATTTGAATAAATTTATCAAATTAAAATGTTCATTCAGGTTTATAAATTATTACTTGCATTAACATAATTTCTTAATTTATTCCAATTACCGTTTACAATCTTTTATTGCATTAAATCAACTTAATACTTTCATAAATTTCTCATATTCAATTTATATCCAGGTAAGAATCTTTTACTACTTAATTCAGTTTGAAATTTAAGTCACCATTCTTTAGCGTTCAATTCAATGTTTGTTTATAAAGTTTTTTTTCTACTAAATTTAATTTCAAAACTCATAAATTTAACCAAATTAAATCCACGAAATCTACGGGTCGTTACACTCTCCCCCACTCGAATCTTTTCGTCCCCGAAAAGGAAAAGAAGGGAATGCAGAACTAAGTAATCAATATACCTTATTCGAACATTAACTTTATAAGCAATTAAATTTATAAATTAATTAATTTAGATAAGATATCTCAATTTATAACCATTAAATCTTTTATACTCAAGTTAATAAAGTTTGGAACACTTTTCAAAAAAAATTCTATGTCCAAAATTTACGGAAAATTTTGGCAAAGTCTCCTTTGTACGGAGAGGCTCGGGAGAAAATATAATATCAAAATATAACAATTATATACATATATTATCCAAAATATTATATCCCAACCGGGGAAAATATATAAAATAGGGCTATAAACCGTAATCCAAAACGTACCTATTTGTCGGGCAATTTATGCTCAACTTATGGAACCGAAAGCATTAGCAATTGCTTTCATAAACTGCATTTTACTTATAAAATCCAAAGGGTTAACAATTTATATAAAGTGAAATATTTAAGTGGTTTCAATCACTAACAACAAATAAATACAACACTCATCAATTTCAACGAACAGCATACACAACAAATACAAAACAACTATTCAATCAATCAAAAAAATAGTTGTTCGGGTTCAAAGCCTTTAAATTGTACGGAATGAAGAACAAACCATCAAGTGTATCATTTACCCAACAGTCTTAGATTAAACACAATGGATTATTCATCCATCCCAACAAATTAAAGTTTCCTTACCCAACAACCAACAACCCCGACAAACAACAATTTCAGCAATAGATTTAATCTATTCTTATTTATTCCATTCATATATTTGTTGTTTGATTCTTTTCATTCATATAATGGTTTATCTTTTTATATTTGTTTATTTCATTCAATTTTATTTTCATTTTATTTCTTTCAATTTTATTTTCATTTTATTTCTTTCAATTTTATTTTCATTTTATTTCTTTCAATTTTATTTAGAAATAACTTCAATCCTTTTTCTTTAGTTTATTATTTCTCTTTATTATACTACATTCATTTATTATTGTGTGACCTCATTTATTTACACTTTAATTACTTAAGTTTAAAATCATTTATTTTTCATTCTTACCTTTAATTATATTTACTTGGTAAAATTTCAATTATAACTTAAGTTTATAACATTAAATTCTCATGTAACAGCAATTTCATTGAATACTTCATTATCTAATTTTACTTGTACAATTTCCATTACATTTCTTATTAAACATTTCAATTTTTTTATATTTGGTAAGTTATATATGTTAAAGAAAATGCAAATGAACTTATACAAGTTTTAACTCATCCTTTAATTTCCATTTATAACTTAGCATTTAAATCTCTTATTTTATTTAGGGTTTCATTTATTAGTTAAATTCTGTTTCACCACAATAATTGAAACAATTAATTAATGGGAATTTAAGAATTCAATACCGGGTTAAATTTTCAAATTATTTTAAAATAATAGATAAATATATTCTTACAACTGATATATCTCTAATTATATTTAAACAATTCAACATTTATATATATATATATTTTTTTAAATGAATCTGCAATAGAACTACTACAGCGGCCTTCCCCCTTCGAAACTCGAAATTGAAAGTCGATGATGCGGCCGCCATCACCGAAATTATTTTCCAGCGACAGAGAGGAAAGTACAAAGTTATTTCTCCAAATCTTCTTTAAAACAATTTTTTTCGAATTATATTGAAATATTTATATCATAAAATACATATAAACAATATTAATATATTCCAAAATTTATTCGAAAGAAATTTCAAAACCCCGGAACTTAAGTTCTAAATTTCCAAATTTCATTTAATTTATTTTCAATCTTATTTCTATTATTATTTATACACTTTATTACCTAACAACCAATCTATTGCAGTCAAATATAGATATCATTTGAATTTTTTTTATTTTATATAGAAAATATAATAAGCAATATTATTTCATTCACCTACATTAAAACAAATATTATGTTTGTCTGTCCTATTAAGTGTTTAGAAATCCCTATTGATGTCATAGTGTCCCATGCGCCAACCAGAATTTATAAATACAAAACGGAACAGATTAACACAAAAATAAAACCTTTTTTAAACATTAACAAATACGTTCTCTCATATATATACTCTCAGCGACTCCCATAGGGTATTGCTACCCTATTAGTAAAGAGTCAAACCCCACAAAGCTAAGGTTTGTCGCTAAACCAAAGCTCTGATAGTAGATGTAACATCCTGCCTTTTCGCACGGTTTAAATCGACACACGTGCCAATTCAAACCATACGGAAGGGCGGATTGTTGTGGGGTAAATAAGAAAAACAGAGAAGAAATAAAATAAAACAGAATCTCACAGCAGAAGGATAAAATATAATAATCAATATATAGTTCATAAAACTGTTTACAAACATTTGCTTCTACTTTATACAATAAATATCAGAGTTCACATACCAATAAATATCAATGCAGCGGAATTAAATGGTGTAGTGGAATAATAGTAGATAATAGTAATACAAATCTTTGTCTTCGTCCTCCAGAGCTAAAACTTCAAATCCTGAAATTCTCGGACTGACCCGAGCGAATTTGAAAGGACAAAAACACTCGAGTTAGAACTAAAAGATTTTATGTGTGTTAAAGTAACAGAAATAAATATGAGTGCAGTAACTCAAGAGATGCTCGGGATTTACATCTCCTAAGGATCCGTTAAACTATTTACTATGTAGTATATTGCGCTATTATAGTAGTGTCTATTTATAAAATAAACTTACTTTTTTCTTCGCATTAAGGGGTTGCCCATATAGCCCTTAACACGCAATAGTCCCAGTAGTCCATCCAATATCATAGTCCCTCCTGATCGGGAAGCCACTAGAGGATACCACACGGGCTACGGGAGAAATCCAAACTCGTACAAGGCGCGATAGGGTAGGTGACACGACACAACTAGGCAATGCCAGAGTAGATATACCAATTACGCTTCCGGGTCGGTGGTAACGAGTAGCGCGTAGCTACTGCCCACTCGAGCCACACCCCCAAATAAAATCAAAAGTGGCCACCGAATCAATCCAAAGGTCAAAGTATAATATCGAAGGGATGTGTCTGATCAAAGGTGCTACCTTATTAACCCGTCAATCGCTCTTGTTTTAGCCACCTTATGCCAACTCACGGGAGTTGGGTCCACGTATTTACCTTACAGGAAACGCCGCCACCAACCTGCTTCGTTCTAGAATTCTCCACCGCGTACACGGTTGTTAAAGTGGTTTTTGGAGTTGGCATAGAGTATGACAACTTCCGATCCCAGTCTCTTTAAGAACCAAACGTTATTATAACACCGCGGTCATTAAAAAATAATTATACTTTCAAAACTAGAATATAACTATCCATTTCAAAACCCATAAATACGATATCATTTCCTTTTAAAACCCCAAATAAATATGATATCATTTTATTTCAAATATATTTCTTTTCCAAAATCATACCACTTTTAAGATTTATAATAACTCGAAAGAAAATATTTGAAATTTAACTTTCAACATAATACTTCGAAAAATATAGTTTTAAAAACATAACTTTCAAAACTTAAATGGTTTGGATATTCAACAGTATATAAAATAAAATAGGTGAATTTAAAATTTCTTTAAAAGTAAATAATTTCCACTCCTTCACAATTTTTATTCATTTTAAATTCAGTCTAACCCATAACTTTTAGGTTCACTTCCAGTTTGAATAAAACACTTCGATTTCAATATTTTCAAACTTTGGGTATTTAATGAATTTCAAAACTAAGGTTGGGAATTTCTACTCAACAAATCATTTTCCTATTATGTAGTTTTGAAAGGTTTACGTGATAAATCCCTAACCATTTAAAATAAAACTCCATTTATTAACCCTAAATATTTCCTTCCATTTATTTATACTAGAATCATTCATTAAATCTAGTTATAAATATCATTCCTTTAAACTTCCAATTTTAAATAAGTTAACATCAACTTATGGAGTTAAATTTTTAAATAAGCTCAATTCCAATTAATTTCCAATTTATCTTTCAATCTTAATTGATTTGAATCATTTAAAACTCTATATATACAAGATCTTAACCTGTACTTAAACATATAATATAGATCATCAAATTTCATTTTCAACTTATTCATTTTTATTTAACAGATTTATACATAGCTTAAATTCAAAATTTAACTATATATGTATATCAAATAATATTTATAAAATATCAAAATTTTATATTCATTAAACCGTATCATATTCAAACCATAAAATCATTTCAAAAATTTATATATATATATATATATATATATATATATATATATATATATATATACCGCGGTGCCTGTATATAATTCTTTATCCTATGGTCAAGTGATACGGACACTTATCATTTCAACCCGCAATTTAAAAATATAAATGCGGTTGTATATCATTTCAAACCGCAATCCCGAATAAAATGAAATGCATGATAACTTGCAGATTTTAAAATTATAGTGCACATCATCCATTCACCAAACATCAATCATCATCCAATTTAAACAAACATCAATATAAAGCATAAAAATATAACAGGGAAAAAATAACAGGTATTAACTAACAGTTTTTTTTATTTTTTATTCAGTAATAAATTTATTAACTGTTTAACTAGCAGTTTATACGCAAATAAATAAATTCTAACTGTCAATTTATATGCAATAAATAAAATTAATTTACAATTAAATTTAATAAACGCGATTTAACTGAGATGATGAACAAAACATGCCAAACAATCATAAATAAATTTCTACTCATATCTTAAGTCAAATTAACAAACATAAGAAATTTTAGAAGTTGTGGGTGGGTTAAAACACTCACCTTTTGAATTTAAATTGAATTTAAATCCAATTTAAACTCAAAAATTTGACGGTCTCAGAATCCGTCCAAACCAGCGTCATCAAGTCCGGAATTGTATTACGATCCTAACAAAAAAAATTCGCATGAATCGGATGTCGTACGTAAAAGTTATTCAAATAAACGTTTTGAAAATCAGAATTAAATTAAATAAAACTAACCCTATTTTGTGGCCACGTCACTTAGGAAGCATCTCACGCATGCGACAGTAGCTGGAAGAAACCCTCATCCATCATGCGTTTTCAGCTACAGGAACCGAACCCTAAAATCACAAGGATACCTCGAAGCCGTCGCCGTCCCCAGGCACAATCAACCAAAATCAAGCGTGTCTTCCTGACCCCCATGCCGCGCCGCCTACACGCCCCCCCATCCATAGTGGTCGCGACGCCTCGAACGCACCCTAGCCGAGGTGAAGTTTCGGCCATTTCCCATCGATTTTTGGCGAAATCGATCACCTTCTGACCAAAGTAACCGTATGGATCGACTCTATACGTCGAGCTCTACGCTCCAACGCCCCCTGATCGTCCCAAAAATGAAGATCCACCGTTGAACAACGAACCCTAGCATTAATGACCGAAAATTCTTTGATTTTTGCCGATCAAACGATGAACCAAATTGAAAATCGACTTGCACCATTGAAACACGCTTGTCGAGAGCATCAACATACATTTTTTTGAGATTTTTCTAAGGACTTTGAATTTTGACTTTTGATTTTGAATTGAATCCAGATCTAGGGTAGGGTTTGTAACCATTGGGAAGAGAAAGAGTTGGAAATGAACGCAGAAACAAATGAGAATAGATGGGCTAGGGTTTATACTGGGTTTATATAGGTAGGTTAGAAATAGAGTAGATGGATCGTGTTGATAGATATACGTGCTACCTCTAACGTGGCCCAAAAAGCCCGTTCTAACCTCGAAACGAAATTGGGTAAACACATATATCGAAATAGGTGTTTTAAAATATTCCGAACGTGATGGAAAAAGTTTCACTTCCAAATTCGATCGTATGAAGAAGTTATGCTGAAATCACTAATTTCAAATTGATTTCAATTAAATCGATTTCAAGGCATTTCGCGTTCGTACGATCAAACGACAAGTCCGATCGCTACGAAACTTGAAACCCTACAATAATACACTATTACGGATCCGATGAAACTTGTTTCATCGAAATCCGAGTTAGTAGCCAAAATGGCTATTTTTATATTAATTAAATAAATTCAAAATAAATAAATAAAATCCAATTTTATATTTAGATTAAAAAATTTACCCAGTTTATCACTTTTAAAAAAAATTCTTAATCATTTACAAAATTCCAACAAGTTTAGATGTCAAATTAAAGAAGGTAAATTTATAAATTTCAATATAAATCCATAATTTCATTAAATTCCCAAATTATAAATATCCTAGAATTTCGTTTAGTTAAATAAATTAATTAGTATTCCATTCATTCCTGTCAAACAGATGAATTAAATATTGGATTCCAAATTATCACACAAATTTCTCACATTATCTTTATTTCAAATAATGAATTATTTAACTATATTCAATCTCATTTAATTGCAATTAAATTCAATTATTAGACTTTAAGTTTCCATTAAATAAATAAATCCTGATTCCCATTCTTAAATTCACTATTTATCATATTACCATCCTGGGTACCATTTATTTTAATATATATATCCAGATACTTTAACATTTTTCAATTGTTTATCTTAATTTGCGTAGCATTAAATTTTATATTTATTGCAATGGTTTCTGATTTAATTGAACAAACTAAGTATGTAACTCATAATAATTGTTGTAAAACTCTCAATCCCACATTTATAAGTTTGTTATTTCCACTCAAATATTATATATATTTACAAGTATAGGTATTTATTCGATCATTATGTATTATATATATATATATATATATATATTAAATAAATTCACTATTTAAGTTCTTTTAAATTTATTACCAAATAACCATTTACCTTTTCCAACAAATTTGAATTCCATTCAATTAATATGACCAATCAAATTTCCATCCACACTTTATTATCAACCCACAATTTTTGCAATCCATTATTTTATATTGATTTTATACAATTACCATTGAGTTTACATTCAATTACTATTCACTGTACATCTAGTCATCCATCAATTCGATATTTACATTTATTTACTATCCAAATAGGTATATTACCAATTGTAACTATTTAACTTTAATTACCTTTAAGCTTATTTCAAATATTCTCATTAATTCCTTACCAATATTCGTTTTCATTTACACTTCTGTTACTATATTAATAGTCAGTAACGTTTATAACAATAACACATTAATTACTTACCATTTAAATGAGTTTGATTTCCAAATAAATTTATTGACCACTTAATTAGGCAAATCTAATTTGTTATCATACCCATAAATCTACACTTATAACTAAATCCTGCATTTGAATAAATTTATCAAATTAAAATGTTCATTAAGGTTTATAAATTATTACTTGCATTAACATAATTTCTTAATTTATTCTAATTACCGTTTACAATTTTTTATTGCATTAAATCAATTTAATACTTCCATAAATTTCTCATTCAATTTATATCCAGGTAAGAATCTTTTACTACTTAATTCAGTTTGAAATTTAAGTCACCATTCTTTAGCGTTCAATTCAATATTTGTTTATAAAGTTTTTTTTTCTACTAAATTTAATTTCAAAACTCATAAATTTAACCAAATTAAATCCACGAAATCTACGGGTCGTTACATATGACATGTGGCTGAATTCGTTTCATTGGCTCAATTTTGTCATCGACCACGGTGTCGAGAACGAAATCAATGTAATCACCATTATTTTTTATTTGCATCCATTCCCACAGATCTGCATCAATAGTCACCAATTTCCACCCACTCATTGGACCTTTCCGTGAATATACTCCTCCAATTTCAGTGTACTTTAGCTCATTCCTGACATACTCGATCAGTACTGTATAAGAAAACATATCCAGATCAACGCCCATGACAGATGTCTATTCTCCACCAACACATCCATTCTTCTCAAATTTTCCCTTGTGATGGAATTTAAGATTTGCCTCCATCCTACACAAAATGAAGGAACTAACATTATAATGACATAATTACAAATTAAAATAAACCAACTGCATTATAAAATAAAACAGTCACTTCACTAAAATGTAATAAAGGTGGAAACACTAAAAAAGAGACAAAAAAGCCACAAATATGATACATCAGTTACAACATCTAATCAAGGAAGAAACAACATTTTCTTACTTAAATTTGGTACATTAGTTACTTAATTAAATATGATAGTGATGCACAGAAATTAAGAAGCATTTTCTTTCACTCTGCTAGGTGGAAGGCAGATTCATCTTATTGGGACATCATCTCTGCACCAACGAACATCAAAATCTTGATTTCCCATTCCATAAGTAGGCTGGATTTCATTCAAATCTTCATTTGCATCTTCGCTTTCGATTTCACACCAGTCTCTCGGTAATTTCTTGATAACTTTGTGTCACATCTTATCAATTGGATCTTCTATATAAAATACCTGTTGTGCTTGTGAAGCCATAACAAAAGGATCAGATTTCTGGCATAATCGATTAAAACTGACACGAGTCGGTCCATATAAATCTTTCTCTTCTTGGTACCAAAATCACTTAAATAAAACCACACTAAATTCTCCCCAGTAATCTAGTTCTAATATTTCCTCAATTAATCCATCGTAATTAACTTCACCAACCAATGGATTTTGATCTTTCGAACTTGCAAAGCTAGTAGTCAAGGCTGTCAAAAATACACCACTATTTTGTGTTGTACATTTGGCATCTATGAACCTTGTATAAAATCTGTATCCATTGATAACATATCCAGTAAACCTCTTAGCTGTTGGAAGAGGGCCCGTTACAAGCAGCTGTACTGCTTTTGAATTGTCCTCCTTTTCCCCAACATCTTCCTTTAACCACATCCAAAATTCTTCACTGTTTTCTCTCTCTTTTTTATATTTTTTTGATAATGCCTGACCATCAATTAAAGCTCAATGTTCCCTAGAATAAATACGTGGTTAATAAAAGATAGAAACAAATTTTCTAATTCTTCAATAATTAATAAAAATAAAACATAAAAACTTACTCAAGTAAACTCTCTATTTCCTTGTTACCACAATTGAATAGAATGTAACGGTGACATGCCGTCCATTGAGAATCTTTAAGATGAATACCTTTTACATCTTTGTTTCTTTTTGTACCAATAGGATATTCCAGATTCTGTGGACATGTTTCAAATTTCATTTTTGCTGCTCCATCGCCACATAAGAACCTTGAACCGAATATCAAACATTCTTTTGCAAGATAACCTTCAGCAATGGAGCCTCAGATTTACTTTTGTTGCGAGCATATGATTTTAGTTTACAAAGATAGCGCTCAATAGGAAACATACAACGAAGATGTGCTGGTCCACCATATTAAATTTCCTTGCATAAATGAACTAGCAAGTGCATCATTATATCAAAGAAAGCATTTGGGAATGTCATCTCAAATTGACAAATAATTTCCATAATTTCCTTTTGTAGCCACTTGAGATCAGCCAAATTGATAATTTTACTCCAAAGACTTCTTAGAAATGCACCTAGTCTTATCTAGGTAATGCAACTTCAAGTTTTACAGATTTCTTCACAGTAAATTGTAGCAAGTTGTGGAGAAGAAAATGAGCATCCTGGCTCTTATACCATGCAATTTTACTCTCTTTCTTGTTTACATACCGGCTGATATTAGCTGCACAACTATAAAGCATTTTAGCATCCTCCAACACTGAGCAAAATATTTCTTTCTCCTTGTTCGTCATTGCAAATATGGTAGTCCTGATGGTAATTCCGATCAGCTAATAGAACCGAATGAAAGACCTCCCTGATGCCTATCTCTTGTAAATCATACCGAGCACTTAAATGGTCTTTCGACTTCCCATCAATATTTAGTAAAGACCAAGTATGTTATCACAAATGTTTTTCTCTATGTGCATAACATCAAGGTTATGTCGACATACATTGTGACTCCAATATGGTAAATTAAGAAATATTGACTTCTTTTTAAAAGGGGTATCATTTTTATGATTGTTGACCTCTTTCTGCCCAAAAAAATTTTCGTAACCAGCCAAAAATTCTTCAATGTCTGTCCCAGATAAAATTCCCGGAGATGTTCCCATTTCAATTTCACCATTGAACCTTTTCTTATCAAACCTCCACTTGTGTTCCGGATCTAAAATTTTCCTATGATTCATGTTGCACATTTTTTTACAATGTTTCAAGTAAGTTGAAGAAGTCTTGAAATGGCATACGGGACAAGCTAAATAACCCTTTATGCTCCAGCCGGATAACATTGCATAGTCCAAAAAGTCGCTGATCGTCCATAACACGCTTGCATATAACGTGAAATTAGCACCAGTTAAGGCTTCATATGTTTGTATGCCAAGACCCTATAATTCTTTCAATTCTGCGATAAGAGGCTGCATGTAGACATCAATGCTATTCCTAGGAGACTGTGGACCTGGGATAAGGGTTGAAAGTATCAAATTTCTTGGCTTCATGCATAACCAAGGTGGAAGGTTATAATTTATCAATATGATTGGCCATGTGCGGTAAGCTGTAGTCATTGTACGAAAAGGACCAAATCCATCAGCTGCTACTCCTAACCTGATTTTTCTGTTTTCAGATGAAAAATGAGGATATTTGGCATCCATCGTCTTCGAAACCACGCCATCAGCTGGATGTCGAAGTCTGCCATCATTTTTTCGTCCCATTGCATGCCATGTCATAAGTTCTGCATACTCCTTGGACATGAACATCCTTTGCAGCCTTGGTTTTAGTGGAAAATAACGTATCACTTTTGCTGGTACTTTGTGAATCCGCTGCTCCAGATCATTGTCAACACTCGCTTTCTTTTTCGGTATAGCCTACCTTGAAAAACCACAAGTTTGCAGTTATTTTCCTTTCCATTTCTGCCCAATATAGCATGCAGTCATTTGGACATGCATGTATTCTTTGGTAAAAGAGGCCTAAATCTTTAATGATATTTTTGGTAGCATTGAAAGATAAAGGGATGTGGGCTTATGGAAAAGCTTCTTTTAGAAACTCTAATAAATCGGTAAATGCAGACTCGGTGATTCCATGTAGGCATTTTAAAGAATAAAGCCTGACGATGAAACTTAATCTCGAAAATTTAGTACATCCGGGATATAATGGCTGCTTTCCCTCTTAAACACGATGATGAAATTTTCTAGCACCGACATCTACTCCATTTGCTCCATTAGAAGATCCACCTTCATTGTTCTGCATATTTCCACAAGTACGATGCATCATCTCATTGAGATTATCTCCAAAATTTATTCCCCCTTCACGATCCATATCGTTATCGCTTCTTTCAGGATGTAGACAGGAAACCTCACAAATCCATTTCACGTACAACTAAGATGGACCATTCCAAATCACATGGTCGTAGACTACCTCTTAACGATGTCATTTGCAATTATGACACTTTTTGCAAGGGCATGTAATTTCATCACCTACCGCGAATCTAGAAAAGTATTTTGAATAAAACATTTCACTCCACTATTATATCCTTCACTGAACTTAGGAGGTTCTGCCCATATTTTTTCCTCATCGTTCATCACTAATTTACGCACAAATAACATACAAAGACAAACACAATAATAAAATCAGGAATATGATTACACCTGAACTCATAAGTAAATCAGTAAATTAGGTAACACAACAATCAAATCAGGAAAAACTTGAAATATACATAGAGTGATACCTTAAGCAGCATATTAAATCAAAGCCCTAACTGAAATGCAAAACCCAAACGAACCCCAATTGAAGACCTAATTGAAACACCGAAGCCCTAATTGAACTTGAACTCGAACTTACCGTAATCGAACCCCAACTAAGCTAGTAAACATAGAATTTTTAGCCCTAATTGAAATCGTAGAGTGTTTGAGTGTTTGAGAGGTTGAGCGGTGGAGTACGTATTTTGTTAAGTGTTTGAGTGAAACCCTTCAATATTTTGTTAACTTTTGCCTCTTTGTTTTTGCTTCCCACATTAAAAACTATTTCGGCCTGCTTGTTTTTCAACCCACATTCATTTTTTATAATATTTTTATAAGTCTACAGCTACTGCAACATAGTGTTGATATCTATGCTAACATCCTGAAGCTAATGTTGTAATAGACAAAAATCGGCATAGCTATCGTTACATTAGCTAGCAACGTCTTGTATTTTCGTTGCAATAGGCCAACTATGGCGTAGTTCCTGAACGATCTTATAGATTAGAAAAAATTATTATGGGTTGAAATGATAAACCCGGTGATTTTACGGATTTAAAAGATTGTGATTCTGGATATGAGTTAAAATGATATAAGTACAGAAATTTAATATATCGTGGGTTGAAATGATATATATGTGTATCACTTAAACATAGGGTAGAAAATTTTATACGAACACCGCTGGTTGGTTTTAAATTATTTTTAAAATTATAAAGTATGTTTGATCTAAGAAATTTTAATTTTAATTTTAATTAATGATCTTATTTAAAACTTATATTTGGAAAATAACTATTTTATATGTTTAAAGTTAAAAATTATAAGCTAATATATGATTTCAAATGTAATTTTAAGATTTAACTTATAATTTTATTTATTTTCAAGTAT
Organism: Allium cepa; assembly: GCA_030765085.1. Lineage (NCBI taxonomy): Eukaryota > Viridiplantae > Streptophyta > Magnoliopsida > Asparagales > Amaryllidaceae > Allium > Allium cepa. The sequence continues at coordinate 249,469,812 of CM060940.1, read as the reverse complement.
ATAATTTAAACAATTTAAAATTTTAACTTAATAAAATATTTAGAAAATTGTAAAGTAATCAATGTAATTTAATTTAATATATTAAATTTAATTTTTTACATAATATAATAGATTTTGTTTATTAATACAATAAATTTAGTTTTAATTTAGTATAACAAATATGGTTTTAACTTAATATAACAAATATAGTGTTTGTACAATAACTTAAATAAATAAAAATTCAATTTAATAAAGTATATAAAATAGTTTTATAGATTTATTTAGAAATTTAATCTAATATAACGAATAAAGATTTTGTAATAACTTTAATAAATAAAAGATTTAGAAAGATAAATTATGATCAAATGGTAATTAAATCCGTTTTAAGGACTGAATTCAAATGAGTTTTATTTAAAACTCATTTATTTATGAGATTGCCAAAAGATATGATTTTAAAATGGAATAACTCAATTTGACAAGATTGTTAGTTTAAGTGTTTCAAAACTAAAATATAATCGAAGTTAAATATTTTTGTTTTGATTAAATTTGTATATTTAGATTTTACTGAAATGTTTTATAAAATGGCCAAAGATGAAATAAACATTTGGTAGTTAAAGTGACCAGGATTTTGTATATTGTCATACTCTTTGCCAATACCGAAAACCACTTTAACAACTGTGTATGTGGTGGAGAAATCCAGAACGAAGTAGGATGGTTTGGCGAATGCTACTGGAATGAAGTAAGAGAACGACGATGGATAGCCTTCACTTTCGGGTCGTAATTAAAATGACTAAAACCGGAGCTATACCAGGCCAAGTGGAGTCACTCCCCCTATCAAGCATGCTTCTTCGAAATCATATCTATTACTTTGTGATCTAATTGGTGGCCACCCCCGATTTGGTTGTGGGAGCGTGTTTCGAGGTGGGTGGTAGTAGCCGCTACGTCTTACCACCACTCCGAGAGTGCAAAACGGTAGAATCCTACCTTGGGCGTTGCTTCGCATGCCTTGTCATATTTAGCCTAATCGAGCCCCTTACAACTTTAGATTGTATTCTACCTATGGTGTGCCCCTTGAGTATCCCACCGGTTTGGTGGAGCTTGCAGTATATGTATAGGCTACGTTATTTATATAAAAATGTTTTAAGGTTGAAATGGGTATCACCTTAACGCTATTCTAAAACTTTACTTTTCTATAGACACGTTATAATAGCGTATTGTATTATATATGTAGATAGTTTAACGGATCCTTAGGAAATGGAATCTCAAATATCTCTTGAGTTATTGCATGCAAGTTGGATACTGGATAGAAGATGTAAAATCCCATAAACATCTCTGAAGCTTTACACATATATTTACGTATTGTTGATTTTACATAAGATATTTTAGTTCCGACTCGGGTGTTTTTTCTTTCATTACGCTCGGGTCAATCTGAGCTTTTCAATGTATAGAAGACCGTCTTATTTTTGGAGGATTAAGACGAAGATTACTCTACTACTTATGTAACAACCCGAGTTCCAGTGGGTTCGGATTTTTCTCAAAGACGCTAAAATCGAAGCCCACTGAAGCCCGAATTGGGTATCTGGTATCATGCAAATAGGAGAAGATAAATATATAAAAGCTCAAATAAATATCTTCTAGCAGAACTGACTAAAATGTAATATTAAGTAAATACACATCAAGGTAACAACACTTTCTAAACAAGTGTCACAAAACTGAAAAATCTCTGCCATCTATATAACCTGTGGGATGAAATGAGGAGGGGGTCAGAACTAAAGTTTTGGTGAAAGGACAAATTATACACTTCTAAGCATAACTCTACATATACCATTCTATTTCCATTTTCTATTATATTAGGTTTATAGGGTTTATAATACTCTTGCCTCTATGCATGAATTGTACCCATCTTCTCCTTAGTAGATTAAGACCTAATAACCAATATATATGTTGCTACAAGCCCAAAGACCACATCGGTCCTAGGTACTACCTATAGTACCTTCCATATCCTCCTCTAAAAAAACTCCATCGTCTCGCTTCTAAAGAGTATTGTAAGTAAATGTTTAAAGGATAGCATCTGGGGACTACAAAACAGATGTTTCGCCGTTTACTATGAAAACGTGAAACTACATCCGCACTAGCTTATACCAGTGCTCTGACATTCACAATGTACCACCCAGTGCTTACCTTGAGGACCACACGTAATCGTTCTGTCTACTTCCCGAATTTCGCCGACATGGTCTACCCGGTAGGGAACTCGGTTGGGGATTTTCTATATTTGTAAATGTCTGTTTCATTAGGCCTACAATAAAAATATTCAACTTGGTCTATCTCTTTTTTCATCATGGTTGTGGCCCCCTGCAGCCCTCCTCAACTAATCGAAAGACTTTTCAAGGGCTAAGTGGTTATGCCCTACTGCAAACAATGTAAATATCTAATTAGTTGTGCCCCTCATCCAATGTCTTGATAGTGAAAGAATTATTGTCCTATTGGTTTAACTTTAATCTTTCCCGAACTCGCTCTGACTGATCATGGCTAATATCCACATGTGACTATCCTTCTGGGTCCCGCCCAATATAACCTACTCGTAAACTAGTGTATGGTGTCATACGAATATCTTACTCCATCATCAACCTTTTGACTGGCTACAAAGGTCTGCTTCATTAGGCCTACAATGCAAAATCAATCAAGGCATACTCTCTTGATGGAACATCTCCAGACTTCCTTGTGGGGGTACAACTTCGTTAGGCCTACCCAAGAGGGCCATCCTAGAGTATCCTCACGTCCCGTTAAAGTCTCGTTTTACATTCTAGCCCAAAATAACTAAATTGGACAGGCTCTTTTTGTACAAAAAATCTGCGATAAACTGCTTCGTTAAGCTGCATACCGAGATTCCTTTCGGTTTGCTCCAAACACACCTTACCATTTTATTAAACCCTACGTTCTACTCTTTTATTATGCGTTTAATTTACTTTTCTTATTCTGTTAGCTACTTATTTACCCTAATCGGCATGCCCAGCCCCACCCATGTGTGAGATCATCAGTCCTAGACCTAAAAGGGAATGCTGCCTCTACGGGACACTTCTATTATTTTTGCTTATTAACTTAATGAAAAATCTAAGTTTGATAAAATAAGCCTCTTCTATTTCTTTCTTTTTAATTATGACCCATGTGTTACAATTATACTTGCAATTGTCACTTTTATATTCTTTTCTTTCATTTATAACCTATATGTTATAAATGTAATTGCAAGTGCCTATTTTCTATTCTAGTATGTCTTCTTTTATTATGATACTAAATTCTCTTTAGTGCTCTTATATTATATGATAGCCTTGGCTTGGGACTACATCCATCTGTCACAAATTACTTATCATAATAACTGCTATACTTTTTATTCTACTATTTGCGCAGTAAATGCAGATCTAGTCACATTTTCTGTTTATAATTTCTAATCTTGTCAAATATTTAACTTGATTATTTCCTCTTCTTTAATTTCTTAAACGCTTCATGTTATTCTCTTTTATTCTAGGACGTAGTTCTATTCTGTTTTGTTAGTTACAAAAACTGTATTAAAATCCATTTTTATATTTTAATACTAGGTAATGCCATAGAAAATAACTCGTAATTGCAAGATATTTCTTTTATTGTTCCTTTAATTGTTGGATAATGCAAAATACAATAATGTCTCTATTTTGTACTAATTCTATTTTTCGTGCTTTTATTCTTGCAATTATGTTTACCATTTTTCTTACAATATCAAACTATGGAAATGTATTCCCTTTTCTAAACCTTCCAACTAATCTATCACTAACTTCCAAATCAAAAGATTTCGCCTTTTGTTTTATTTCTCGAGTTTTAACATAATTTACTGTAAATTTCTCAATTTTAGGCTTATGCCTTTCTCTATGATTTTTAAGCCTAATATTACTTATATTTAATTAGATTCCTTTTTTCCATATAAATAACATTTAATATAAGAAAACTTCTCTTATAAAATTTACAGTTTCAATATAACAACTAGTAGAACTAATTACCGAAATTTATTCAGATACTGGATTAAAATATTTAATGGGAATTTAACGATAATATATATCATCAACATAAAAGATACATAATTGAAATCCACTCACCTGAAAAGAAAACACTCCAAATTCTAGATCTGATTTTTAGTCCATTTTTATTGTCCATAGCATTCCCCTTTGCAATCCTATTTTGATCCAAAAACCGAAATTTGTATGGATTTCCGAATCCGAATCTAAGTAAAGAAAACTAAACCTCATACAGACAGCTTAATTTTGACATCTCTTCTCTAGAACTACAGTTTCTACACCCAAATTCCAAATTAGAAAATCTAAATCTAATATATTTGATTTTTGAAGAATTGGAGGAGAAAGAAAAGCGAAAGTGCTTCCGCACCCATTTAGAAAAATATGGGTTTGAAGGCTAGCCCTGCGCGTTTATTTATGGAGAGCCCAGGTAACATCGTCCGTTCGTTTAAAGTGATTGAAATCTAGAGGTTAAAAGCAAGTAAATCGCATCAGTTTTGACTTGTCTAGCCTTTTTTATGCGTATTAATTAATTTCTTCTATTTTTAAATGTTAACTTTTAACCATTGCCTATTCATTTTAGTTAATTTCCATCTATTGCAAATTTAATTCCCTTTATATCACATGTTTATTTTGAAATTCAAATGTTTCTAATTAATGTAAATAAATTTCCCTTAATTGCTGATGCAAACATGACGCACACATCCAAAATATACTTGCAATTTTATATGAATGCGGTCTTTTGAAAACTCAAAGCACTTTTCATCCAATTTTTCCCACACTACTACTGAATAGGGGCGTAGTTCAGCAAATTTTCATCCAAACCCCACAATGCAATTTTTAATATTTGAATTTCAAAAAAATTTAGTTTTTCGAACTATATTTCTTATGTCAGAAAGATGGTAGAAAGTGAAAAACCTCACATTTCCCCGTTTTACTTTTGCAAGCCTCTTTCTCCATACTTTGAACTTGTGCCACTAGTTTATAAAACTCTCTATTTTCTTTCCCAAGCACAGTTCACATAAGAAAATTTTCTTTTCAAATTTTTCTTTTGACGTTTCTATCGCTTTATTTAAATTTGTTATCTTCCTTTTAGTTACTCTTTTTAGCTTTTACTTTTCTTTTATTACTTACATCCAATGTTTTAATTCTCTTCTTATGAACATCACAAAAAGAGAGCATCATACTAATCAGTAATGACATGCAATAATAAAGAAAAAATACTTACATAGTACTTACATGGGTGTACGATCTCATAACTAGAAGAAGAAAAAAGTCCTGCTCCAAAGCGGTAATAGATAAATAAATATAGCAGCTAAACACAACTATCATGTAGGGCTAGGAGGCCTAGGACCATGTCCACCCTGATGTAGAAAGGTCCTACTCTAGGAATCCAAGTAATTCATATGCTCCTTCTGCCGCCTATTACTCGTTACTAACTTACGCTGTATTACTCATGATGGATAAGATCTATTCATCTCTTCCATTCCATACTCAAAATGGAGTAACCAAGTATCATTTGCTGCAACGAATAAAGATTTCAATCTATGCAGTCTCTACCTAAAAAGGTAATTAGGGTTGGGGAAATTTTCTCTTTACCTTTACTTTTCATTTTCCCTAAACGAAGGTCTATCTATCCAACAACTTGTGTCTTACTATCTTACTAATACCACTTCACTATTCTTCTATAGCCTACACACATGAAGCAACAGTCCTAGGTTCTCACTAGTGTCCTATACACTTTATGGGAACTTTTATTATTACAACTAAAAGTAATCACTGCTATCTCCTATATAGCCTTACTCTTTTCCCATCACACCTAGTGAATGATTCCTATCTACTCCATATTTAAAAGTTTGGTTTAGTATTTATCATTTCATTTCAAAATTAAAGCTTCTAAATTTTTGAAATATCAAATCCCAAAATCCTTGCCTTTGAAAGTGTTGCTTTGATGTTTCTAATTAATTCAAAAGTACGTGGTTACTTAACATTTTATCTTTCAAGACTCGCATCTTTACAGCTCTTTGAATTTAAATTATTCCCCAAACCTAGAAAGGAAAACTTACAAAGTCTAAGTTAAAAACTCATTCATCTTTTCCTTTTAAAGACCTTTATAACGTTCCATAAAAAAATTGGATTTTTAAATTTAACTATCTACTAAGTTTTTCTCTTCCAAAAATTTATATACTTTTTCACCAAACCATTTTTCTTTAAAACATGCTTTGCTCGTTCTTAAAACATTTTTTTTCTTGACTTCCAAAATTATCCTCACATGTTTTCAAAACATATTATTTTCATAGATTTTCAAATTTATGAAAACTTGAGTACATAAGAAAAATTATTTTGTCAAAATTCCCTTAACTTTCTTACTCTTTTAATCACCTAACCTTGGAGGAATTTGTAACTTATCACAAATGGGGACTTCCTACAAAGGCAAGCAACGAATGCACATAATCAATGGAAAAATATGAAATTTCCATTGCTTAGCTTTCCTACTAAGGCTCTCTATAATATATCTTCTAACTAACACCGTCTCTAATTATTACACTTCTTATTACACCAAATGGTTTTATACCTTGATGTATTGGAACTACTTTCTCTTATGAGAAACCATTAACGCTAAAACCTTCTATGAATCATTTAAAAAAGGATTTCATGTTTATGTGAAAGTACATGGGACTTATTTTATAATTTATCGAAATAGTCTATACAAAATATGGTGCTTTCCATACCTTATACATCTCTTTAACATATTCCTTATAACTTGCACAAAACATCTTTACTTGTGATTTGGTTTCATTGAAAATTATATCATTGTTCATTTCATTATAATAGATTAAAGTATGTTTAATCTACATTCACTTACAATAACATTTTATACGTAATTTGTAAATTTGTTAATATTTAATTAACATTATTCTCAAAAGAACTTATTTTCAAAATCGTTTTAATATACTAGAAAATATTTCATATACATATTTAAATGATAAATGTACTTACAACCACTTTATTTTATACTTAGAAATTGCCTTCAAAACACATTTTTATTTGGGTCAAAACAGATGTTGTGTAAAACACCACTACTTCAACCCAAAAATGCTAGTATATGGATTCAATTAAAATAAATATTAATAAAGCACATATGCTATGTAAAAACACTTCCTTCGGGAGTAACCTACTATAACAATAGTGTCATAGTCTACGCTTCCTTTATTTTTCATGAAAACTAATGTTGTAATCTACGCTTTCGGTACTTAACACACTCTGGATTTTCATATTTAAAATATTTGTTTACCGACAAAGAATTAGCGAGCTATACATGATCTATAATTCTTCAAAAAGAATTCATTTTAACAAAATTTATGTCATATAAAAAACCAGTTTAAATTTCATACCACTTTTTTTTCAAAAATCCAATATTTGCTTCCTTAAACGTATTAAAAATTATATTTTTCAGCATTTCCATTCCAAAAGTTTCGTTTTGTTGGGCTAGACATAAAGTCGATTTTCTTCTTACTACCATAGGAATACCCTTCCTAAACCATGGAAATTTCATTTCCTGACTAAAATCTCTTATTCTTTCCAAATAAAAATACTCTCCCTACTATCCCTTGGGAACTTTCCCACTTCCTATAACATATGGAGACCAATCTTCCCTCCAAACATAGCTTACTGTACGTTATAAATCAGTTATAGCATAGGGCACAACATCCTTGGGTCATCCCAAACCCAATTAGCAAACTATGCACGGATGTACGTCTAAAACCTTTCCACATATTAAAATCTATAATTGGGGACTATTTGAAATTCAGTACATAATATAATATATTTATATTTTATTCAAAACTACAAATACGTTCACTCGTATTTTCTAATTTACTTAGGATCTACTAACCTAAGCTTTTATACCAAATGTAACTACCCGAGTTCCAGTGGGTTCGTATTTTTCGCAAAAAATGCTAAAATCCAAGCCCATTGAACTCGAGTTGGGTATTTGGTATCCTGCAAATAGGCAAGATAAATATATCAGAGCTCAAATAAATATCTAACAGCGGAACTGACTAAAATATAACAGTAAGTTATTATTCACAAAGGTAATAACACTTCCTAAAACAAGTGTCACATAGCTGGAAAATCTCTGCCATGTATCTAACCTGAGGGATGATATGAGGAGGGGGTCAGAACTAAAGTTCTGGTGGGTGGACAAATTATACACTTCTAAGAATAATTCTACAGATACCATTCAATTTCCATTTTCTGTCATATTAGGTTTATAGGGTTTATAATACTCTCGCCTCTATGCGTGAATCGTCCCCATCTACTCCCTTGTAGAGTAAAACCTAATAACCAATATATATATATATATATATATATATATATATATATATATAGTTATATGCCCAAAGACCACATCTTTCCTAGGTACTACCCATAGTGCCTTCTGTGTCCTCCTTGAAAAGGAATCCATCGTCTCGCTACTAGAGCGTACTATGACTAATTTGTAAAGGACAGCTTCGTGAGGCCTATGATACAGAGGTTCAGTCGTCTACTATGAAAACGTGAAAGTGCATCTACACTAGCTAATGCTAGTTCTTGAACATCCATAATGTACCACCTAGTGCATACCTTGAGGACTATACGTTATCGTTCCATCTACTCCCTGAATTGCTCCAACAAGGTATACCTTGTACGGAACTCAATCACGAATTTTCTATATCTGTAATGGTCTGCTTCGTTAGGCCTACAATATAGATATTCTACTTGGTCTATCTCTTTTGTCATCATGGCTATGGCCCCGCATAGCTCCCCCTCAACTAATCGAAATATCTTTCAAGAGCGAAGTGGCTATGTCCGACTACAAACAATCTGAACATCCAATTGGTTGTGTTCCTCAACCAATGTCTCGATAGTGGAAGAATCATTAGCTTATTGGTTTAACGTTAGTCTTTCCCGAACTCGCTCTGACTAATGATGGCTGATATCCGCATGGGACTATACTTGTGGTCTTGCCCACTATAACCGACTCGCAAACTAGAGTATGGTGTCATACGAATATCCTACTCCATCATCAAAATTTTGACAGCCTACAAAGGTCCGCATGGTTAGGCCTGCAATGCAAAAGTAGTCAAGGCATAGTCTCTTGATGGAACACCTACAGACCTGCCTCGTAGGGTGCAAATTCGTTAGGCCAACCCCAGAGGGACATCCTAGAGTATCCTCACGTCTTTTTGAAGTCTCGTACTTCGTTCTGTCCCAAAATAACTAAGTTGGATGTGCTCTTTTTGTACAAAAATCTACGATGAACTGCTTCGTTGGGCTGTTTATCGAGATTCCCTTCGGGTTGCTCCAAATGCACATTACCATTTTATTAGACCCTACGTCTAATCTTTTTTTATGCGTTTAGTTTACTTTACTTATTTTGTTGGCTACTTATTTACCTTAATCAGCATGCCTAGCTCCACCCATGTGTGAGACCATCAGTCTTAGACTTGAAAGGGAAAGCTACCGGTATAGGCAACTTCTATTATTTTTTTCTTATTAACTTAATCTAAGATCTAAGTTTGATAAAATAAGCCTCTTCTATTTCTTTCTATTTAATTATAAACTACGTGTTACAATTACACTTGCAATTGTCACTTTTATATTATTTTCTTTCTTTTATAACCTACATGTTATAAATATGATTGCAAGTGTCTCTTTTCTATTCTAGTCCGTATTCTTTTATTATGATAAGAAATTCTCATTAGTTCTCTTATATTATATATATGGTAGTCTTAGCTTGGGATTACGTCCAACAGTCACAAATTACTTATCATGATAACTGATTTACTTTTTATTATACTATATTGCAGTTAATGCAGATTTAGTCACATTTTCTGTTTATAATTTCTAGTCTTGTCAAATAAACATGATTATTCATCTTCTTTAATTTCTTTAACGCTTCACGTTATTCTCTTTTATTCTAGGAATTAGTTCTATTCTATTTGGTTGGTTACAAAAACTGTACTAAAATCCAATTTCATTTTTTAATACTAAATAATGTCATAAACAGTAACTCGTAACTGCAAGATATTTCTTTTATTATTCCTTTAATTGTTGGATAATGCAAAATACAGTAATGTCTCTATTTTGCACTAATTCCATTTTTCTTTCTTTTAGTCTTGCAGTTACATTTACCATTTTTCTTACAATATTAAACTATGGAAATGTTTTCCCATTTCTAAACTAGCCAACTAATCTATCACTTACTTCCAAATCAAGTTATTAGATTTCCCCTTTTTATTTCCTTACCCGAGTTTAAGATAATTTATTGTAAATTTCTCACTTTTAGGCTTGTGCCTTTCTTTATAATTTTTAAGCCTAATATTACTTATATTTAATTGGATTCCTTTCTTTTTCCATATAAATAACATTTAAATGTAAGTACACTTCTCTTATAAAATTTACAATTTCAACATAACTAACTAGTAGAACTAACTACTGAAATTAGTGCAATTGCTGAAATAAAATATTTAACGAGAAGCTAATGATAATATATATCACCAACGTAAAAGATATATAATTCAAATCCACTCACCTGAAAAGAAAGCACTCCAAATTCCAGATCTGATTTTTAGTCCAGTTCTATTATCAATAACCTTCCCCTTTGCAACCCTATTTGGATCCACAAACTAGATTTTGTATGGATTTGTAAATCTGGATCTAATTAAAGAAAAGTAAAAAAATAAAATGGAAAACCAGATCTTACAATTCACCTCATACGGACGGGTTAATTTGGATATCTCTGTTCTAGAACTATAGTCTCTACACCCAAAATTTCAAAATTAGAAAACCTAAATCTAATATATTTGATTTTCGAAGAATTGGAGGAGAAAGAAACGTGACAGGACTTCCGCACCCATTAAGAAAAATATGGGTTTGAAGGTTAGCATTGCACATTTAGTTATAGAGAGCCAAAGCAACATCGTCCTTTCATTTAAAGATATTGAAATCTAGCCGTTAAAAACAAGCAAAACTCGTCAATTTTAACGTGTCTGGCCATTTTGTTTTATGCATTTTAATTTATTTCTTCTACTTTTGAACGTTAACTTCTAACCGTTGCCTGTTCACTCTAATTAATTTCTATAAACTTCAAATTTAATTCCCATTATAACACATGTTTATTTTGAAATTCAAACTTTTCTAATTAATGTAAATTAATTTTCCTTAATTGCTGATTTGATTAACATTTCCTACCAATATTAATTAATTACCTCTAATTGCTGATGTTAATTAATTTACTTTATGATCTGCGTCTATTTTGAAATTCAAACGTGCGTTATTTTTGGAATTTGTGTGCGCATATATTTATAAACAAATATATTTATACACATTTACATGTATAATTATTTTTCGATACAGAACCTTGAACGTCGATAACTTTTTCATACGAAGTCCGTTTGAAGCATATTTTATATGTAAATTAATCAAAAAATTACCACGAACACAATGGTATAAGTTTCGAGGCCATATTCTGACAATTTCAAAAACGCTCATTTTCACCATTTATAACTATTTGATTATTTAATTATCTAAAAATGTGGGGTCTTACCATTTATTATATTTATTCCACTACCCCATGTTGTTCCGCTGCCTTGTCTCGTTACCTGTTGTATGTATAACTTTGATTATATTGTAAAAGTGTAATAAAATTTATTTGTAAAACAACTTCATGAATTGTTTAATTAATTATTATATTTTGTCATTCTGTTGTAAAAGTCCGTGTTCTGTATTTCTTTCCTTTCTCTTATTTTCTTATTTACCCCATTAACAGTCTTTCATTTTGAATTGTTTAGGGTGACATGTGTGGCTTATTATCGATTTAGACTATCTAAAAGGTATGTTTTACATCAACTCTATATGCTAGTTTTTCGATCCTTTCTAAAATAGGAAATGGTCCTACGAACCTTGGTGCTAACTTTCTTGTCATCTCGAACCTGATTACACCTTTCATTGGCGATACTTTGACGAAAACATGATCTTTAGTATAGAGATCTAAATCTTTCCGTCTTCTATCTACATAGCTCTTCTGCCTAGATTAAGCTTCCTTTATTCTTGCCCTTATCAACATAATCTTTTCTATGGCATCTCTAACCAAATTTGGACCAAGTACTAATCTATCTCTAGTCTCTAACCAACAAACTAGAGATTTACATGGCCTTTCATATAAGGCCTCAAACGATGTCATCCCAATGCTAGCCTGCTAACTGTTGTTATATGCAAACTCGACTAAATGAAGATTGTCTTCCCATGCTGAATCCAATACACAAGCTCTTAATAAGTCCTCCAAGATCATGTTAACTCTTTCCATTTGCTCATCAGTCTAGGATGGTAAGTGGTAATCATCTTAAGCTTGGTTCCTAAACCTTCCTGTAGATTCTTCCAGAACTCATTGGTGAATAAGGAATCTCTATCTCATACCATGCTACTAGGAATTCCGTAAAGTATAAATACCTTCTTCATAAACAATTTTGCCAAAAAGGTGCCATCTTGGTTGACTTAAGTGGAATTAAATAGGCACTCTTGGTAAGTTTGTCCACTATGACTCATTTTCTTTCATCCCCTTTATTAGATCTTGGCAACCTGTCTATGAAATCAATAGAAATAGAATCCCACTTCCATACTAGAATATCCAATTGCTGAAGTAATCCACTCGGCTTTTGAAGTTTGGCTTTCACTACTGACAGTTCAAACAATGTTTCACCCATAAGCCAACATCTCTCTTCATTCCTTTCCAGAAGAAACTTCTCTTTATATCTTGATATATCTTCATTCCTCCAGGATGAATAGCGAACTTCGAATGATGGCATTTCTCCAAATCTTCGTTCCTTATGTCTCCCATATTTGGACCACATAACCTACCATTCTTGCTTAATCAACCATTTTGGTCAAGACTAAAGTTCTTCAAGTCAACGCTCTCCGTTCCATCCCTTAACTCCTTGATCCTTTTAGCTAACACTGGATCCTCTTCCTGTTTAGAAGAAATCTTCTCAACCAATGCCGGTCGGGCTTCTAAACAAGATAACGTAGCATATTCTCCACTAGACCCAGCCTTTGATCTCGACTACACTTTACAATAAGCTAATGCTTCCAAATCTTTCCACTCAGTAATCATCGCTAACACTGCATTCTAATGTTTTCTACTAAGTGCATCTACAACCTTGTTACCTTTCCTTGGTGTGTACTCTATTCTGAAATCATAAGCAGCTATAAACTCTATCCACCTTTGTTTTCTCATGTTCAACGACTTATGATCCTGATAAAGCTCAAACCATTCTCCTAAAAGATAATGCCTCCACACCTTAAAATAAAAAAAAACATAAACTAACTCCAAATCATGCATAGGATACCAACCTCCTGCGGTCTAAGCTATCTAGAAGCGTAAGCAATCACTTTACCTTTCTGCATTAGCACAACTCCCAATCCTGTTCCACACACATTGGCATAAATAACTAAATCCTTATTCCCTTATGGAACCACCAACACTAGTGCATGAGTCAATAAGTGTTTCAAGCTCTGATTTTCAAGCTCTGGAATGCTTCCTTATACTTATCGGTCCACACAAACTTCACATCCTTTTGCGGTAACTTGATTTTTGGTGTTGCTCTCCGCAAAAAATCCTTTATGAACCTCATATAATATCCAACCGATCCAAGAAAATTTCATGTCTCAATCACTGTTTCTGGCCTCTTCTAAGTATTCGCTGCTTTGGTCTTAGTTGGATCTACTGCCTATCCTTTTTACTTAAACTGCATGACCAAGAAACTTCACTACAACAAATTAGGCCTTTTATAGCATTTAAAAAACTCTATGTTAACTTTCTATAGCGTTATAGAGATCGTTGCATAACGACATGCTATGGTAGGAATCAGATCTATAATAACAATTTTATAGCATTGTTAACAACACTGTGAAAATAAATGGTATGGTAGTGTCCCAATACAAAATAGCATTTGTCCCTACGACTAAGCTTCCCTTACCAATACCTATTATAGCGTTAGTTGCTTGCTATATTATATTTTCCATAGCGTTTATATTCTCTCAGTTGATCAATAATTGCATTATTTCGTGTTATTAAATATGCCCCATAACCTATTACAGCGTTTATAATTGTATATTTGATCCTATTGGCTATATATCATAGCGTTTTGTTAATTTTCATTATACTTTAGATAACATTTACAGTTTCTATTGCACACTTTTCATGCAATTTCATATTATATAGTACAGTAATTTGGAATTTAGCTTTCATTAAGATTTATTAATGCTACCTTCAATTCCGCATTTCTAAGTTGCATATAAATACAACTTTTCACACAAACATAATTGGATTTAAACAAGATACATAGATTACACAACATTCATAGTATTTCATACACACTGTCCTAAGTAATATCTTCATTATCAATGTTTTAAACTTATAAAAAACACATCTCAATAGCAAAAAATGTCGAACTGTGTGAACTTTTGCCAAAATATTCTATTTAGGCTTAATTTAGTTATAAAAGATGTGAACTTGTAGTGGCTTTGCCAAAATCTTCTATTCCAATTTTTGCCAAATCTTCTCTGCATATTACAAATAAGGCTGTAAATAACATTCACAGTAAAAAATTGAATACCTTATCTTTGAAACGTCAAGTGGTAAACTTCAATGAAGCCTTATCAATAATCATTTGTATTCTATTTTTTTCCTCCAATTACAACATTTGTGATAAAAATATTTGGAGCAGAATAATTATTCGCGTTCTATTAGCTTTTGGAATATGGGTTTCAGATGGTGCCACATCATTAGAATTGCAGTTGCTACCATTACAGACTTATTATTTGAAACTTTAACAATTTCAATAGATGCCTATTCTGAATTGCACATCTGTTGAATATGTCCATTAAGGGAATTATTTTTAGTGTTATTTGATTCCCTTGATCTTGTACTAATCCGAGTAGGAATATTATTTCTTGTTGAATATGATTGAAAATAAAACAAATGTACTTCCATTATAAGATGATCAGCTTGACATTTTGCTTAAGCCATGTTTCCGAGAAGGTTTTAAGAGCTAAATCCATAAAATTAGATAAATGTGTCAAAAGTAGGGTTGTTTTCTACTGTGCTAACTTTTCAAAACATCTTTTGGATTGCAAAAATAGGAAATATATCTCAAATTACGGAGATTTTTCTAAATACATGCATCCTAGATTTTCTAATTTTTCTTTTTTTTACACAGGTCTAGCTTAGAAATTTTTGATTTTAGGCTTAAAAACATCGAAATTTGGCTATACTCTTAAAATAAAAGTTGTCGTTTTTATTCTAAGCTTTTTGAAAAGTATAAAATCATAGAAGTCAGATCGAAAAATCAAAAGTTTTGAAGGATTTTCTACGCTACTCAAATTCTAAATTGATTTAAAAATATGCAAGTCCAACAGTTTAAATGTAAGTTTTCACCTAGCGAACTTCAAAATTTCGCCAAACACTCTAAATTAAAATTGTTGCATATATTTCAAGCTTTCTGATATGCGATAGATCGTCGAAAACGAATAGACCATTTGAAAGTTATGGTTAAAACAATTTAACACTATAAAAACTTAATGACTTGCTTTAATTCAGCAAGTGTGTGTATTCATACTTCACTGTACTTAATAATTTGCTTTAATTTTGCAATACCAAGTATTTATCTTAAAAAACTTGTGTCGTTTGTATTGTAACAGAAAATGCACTTGACCACTACATGTATATGGGTCTACTAAGGATGTGTATAAATGTATTGTTTGGGTTATGTCTCATAACATGCTTCAGCCAATATAACTACCTAATTCGAACTCTTGTAGCCAAGCAAAAACAACCCATTGTGTTCTAAAACATCTTTTCAAAGTTCAAATCATAATCAAAATTAAACATTATACTTACATTTGGAGGTAAAATCCATGTTTTGCTGCTTTTCTTGATGCAAATGTTATCCCTATAAGAAAAAACAACCTTTAAATTCATAGTCACAAGGTTTCATTATTTATATGGTAAGGTTCGTTTGATGGATGGACAGTAATTTTAATTTTACTAGGAATCATATCTCTTGACTAAATTAACTACTTCTATTCTATATTTTTCTATCTCTTTTGTAATCTAACAATCATTTTAAATTAGGAGAAGTGGTTGTCACTTGCAGGGTAGAGGTGTGTATATTAGCAATGTTTTTTATATGCATGAGTTAGGAGCTGTTGTAAATGTGCATGTGTTTGCTTTTGTGTATGTGTTTATTCTATGCTTTGACCATTTAAACTGTACCATTTTGCTAAGTGAGTTGCTTTTATTTTATATTCTTTTTATCTTTTTTGTTTTATTAGTAATGAATATCCACCAGTCTAAACCATTTATATATAAGTTTTGTTAAATAAACTCCTCGGTTTTCATTTCTTTAAGTGAGTAATCCATATATATACACTTATATCCACCATTAAAAATGAATTAAATCAAACTATTTCATTTTAGCAAAAAACATATCCATATATTGTATAAGACAAGATTTAAATACCGACGAAAGAAAAAGAAAACATCTCTAAAGCTAAACCATGTGATAGACTATCGTTTTTAAAGAATTTATTGGTTAACGTCTCCACACCAAGTTTCACCTTTTATTCCATTTGTATGTGTTATCCAGGTTTTTCACTCAACAGATACCAACACAGAACAAGAAAACCTTGAGCTAGACAGATGGTTCAGAGACTAACCACATAAGATATGACTAGAGTGTGATGAGAGTCAATCAATACGGCTAAGGCCATGATTGGAGTCATCGAAGCCAAAAGATCAGCATCCTTGCAATCCAATAAGTTTTTGAATGAAAGAAGCCAGCGACTTGCCATCAGCATGTGAATACAACGACAAATACATAAAAAGACATCTCCAGTGCTGTAGTCCAAAATTGACCTCTATAGCCTTAACGGAAGCAGCCCATCTGCTTCTTGAAGACCACGAATAAATGAACTATGACTAAAGGAAGAGGAGTTCAGCGGCGAAAATCGACTAAGTCTACGAGTTGCTAGGGACCCATGGAGTTCATCAATTTTTGACCACTGGGTCATCTCGAGTCGCTTGCACCTTCCTTGAGAACTGAAAATGATGGGCCTAGCCCAGGAGCCCTCCAACCTCTATAAATAGCTTGCCTCCTACAACATGAAAGGGGTTTTGAAAACTGACTGCTAAAGATTGCTGGAACTCTTCTTCGCCTCCAAACTTCCACACAATGATCTTAGAAGGAATACACCGTGACTCTCCGGTGGATTTTAACCCTAGAGATCCAATTCAACTTAGGATTAGCTAAAGCCTTGCAATCAAACAACCTCTGTAATAGCAGTCAGCTTCTAATAAGAATATACAGTGAACGTAAGTATAGTTAACAGCCAAACCACTAGAAAAATCTTCTGTCTCTTTTCCTTTATTGATTTTTTCTACTTCTATAATCTATTATATTGCTTTGTGAGTACATAGCTGGTGCTTTCAAATGTAAACTATGTTGTTGGCCTAGTTTTTGGGTCAACATTTTGGTCCTTTCACTAAGAAAATACAACCCAATGTCAAAATCTAGCTATTTATTTTGGATTGCACAAGTCTAGAAGTTAGATCACCACTTTTAACCCAAAATCCAGATCTAGCTATCTACTTTGGATTGCATAGATCCAGAAGTTAGGTCTCCAATCTCTGCTTAAAGATCCAGCTGTCTTACAAGGTTAAATGGCTCCCGGAAGGAAAAAAATACCTTAGGAAGATCTATAGGGGCAGCAATAGCCGCAGAAGGAGTTGGTACCCAACAGTTTGAAGTAAATGTTGCTTGCTTAGCGAATCAAGCTCCAGCATCCTCCGTTTAGCATGGGGTTGTTACTAGAGATCAATTGAATAAGATGGCTGAGAAAATCAACCAAAGAATGGAAGAGAGTCAAAAGGCTCTAATGGAAAAACTCAATGCCCTGACAACTCTTCAATCAAATCCTATTCAGAGAATCATCCCTGAACCGGCTACTGCCATGGAGCAAGAAAACTCCTCTGCTTTCAGTTTACACAGAAGAAACGGAAAAAAACCATTGGGAAAGATGACTACAGGGCAGAACTTGGAAGAGAATGAAAAAACTTCACTTTAACCGTGAAAACCTAATCTGAATTTGGATCAGGGGGATAAAACCCCACTAGAGGATGTAGCTTTAAACCTCTCTAATTCAGAAGGCGGAGAGCAGGGTGATCATGTAGGGGATGATGCTATGCATTCGAAAACATTAAAAACATCCAGACTACTCTAGCTAGGCGAAATGCGAGCCAATAAGTCCCGTGGAAATGGCCCTCTCGAAGACAGGAGAGCCTAAGTATTAGCCCATGCACAAAGATCGTTTGATGAACCAAACATTTGGTGTAGTGACTGATAGCTTCTCTAGGGACCACCGGGCATCAGAGGCATATACAGCAAAAATGGTCAACTTAGTAATGGATAAGAGTAAAAATCAAAAGGACGATGAGCGGGGATCTGCACCAAGTCGGACCCCTTTTACTGATGAGATCCTAAATGAAAGATATTCAGACAAGTTTACCATGCCAACCGTACCCTCCTACAATGGGACTAAAGATTCGAAACCCTATTTGTACAAATATAGTTGGTACGTAGACGGAGCCAATGCTCCGGAAGCTGCCCGCTGCCGATTTTTTCCCACCTTTCTAGAAGGAGTTGCATCCATGTGGTTTACTTGACTTCCACCAAAATCCATTGCTACTTCTGACCAACTTGCCACAATGTTCCTTGAACAGTTCAGACTTCATGCCACCCAACCAAAGGACATCATGTCTCTACCAGGACTGGTTCAACGACACAATGAGTCGTCGAGATCATTCATAAGTAGATTTAACAAGACGGTAACAGAAGTGAGTAATCCTAATGAGGAAATGGTTTTTATGGCCCTAGTCCGCGCTATTCATCCAGAAACAGAGTTTGCGAAATGGATGAAGATGAAGCGGCCCACCAATAATAAAGAGTTCAACTGCAAGGCAAGCCAATACTTGAAGTTGGAAGTGGCGCAGGAGCTGGAAAGAAAGGCTGCTGGAAACGCAATAGACAGATACTGAATAGGATGTCACAACACCTAATCAAAATACACGCAACTTAGTCAAAGGCCAAGGGGCTGCAAGGAGGAATGGAAACCAGAAGAGAGGAAAAACCAAAAATCCAATAAGAAAAATGGTGATGGCCACAACCAAAGTTTTAAAGAGTTTGGACTAGGAGGTTATATCCCCCTGAATGACACCCCAGAGAATATGTATCTTGCAATGTAAGAAACTCAAGAGTATAGAAAATCCCCTAAGAAGGAAGCAATGGAACAACAGAAGTGGTCAGTGAAATTCTGTTGCTTCCATGAGACACATGAGCACAACATAAATGAATGTCGACACCTCAAGGACCGCCTTGAAGGACTAATCTAAGCCAACAAGCTCCAACAATACATTAAAGGGCTACAAAAACCAAGCCAAGTTATAGTCCCTCAACCACTTAGGGAGCAAGGAGATCAGGTTGGAACTAGTGACCAAGGATCAAAATGAACTGACCAAAGGCTCATTATCAAAACTATATCCGATGGACCGTATCCTGCACAAAGAAGCTGAGGGGAGATGGAGGGATGCCCAAGTTCGTTAAAGCATGTACCAAATGGGGTATGTTTGATAATAGACGGTGAAACCCTAGTCAAGCAGCAGAAGGTGCTAAGCAATGATATATATTTGGTGACCATGATACCAAAGGAATTGAGGCGTCAACTCTTGATCCAATGGTGATGAGAGTAGGAATTGGACCCCTAGTTTTCTGCCGAGTATGGTTGACAACGGTAGCTCGGTTAACATAATTTTCAAGTGCACTTTCGATCAGATGAAGATAGGCATGAAGAGCGTATCTACATGCCAAACGAAGACCCAGGCATTCACCGAAGAATCTAAGAAACCAGTGGGAACCATTGACCTACTTGTAAATCGAAGAGAGGGAACGATGAGCCACCTTCATTCAGACCTTTGTAATCGTAGACGAGATTTCAGTATATAATGCATTTCTGGCAAGGCTCGTGTTAGCCAACTTGAGAATAGCACTGACTCAATGGTGCCTCACTATGAAATTCCTAACCGATCATGGAGTCAGAATTATGAAATAAGACCAAAGCGTGGCTCGAGAATGTTACATTGCTAAATTGCATGAATCTAGAAGAGTGGAGAAGGGAAAGGATGTGGGGAAAGCTCTCCCCATCCAGGAACCCTCCGAATAGCAATTACAGAGCCTCCCTTGCTTAGAGACCATTGCGATTCGATAAGGCATTGGATCCTAGGAAGAAGATCTCAGGGGAGGATAGGGCGGCACCAGTTGAGCTATCGGTGTCAGTCCCAGTAAGTATGGATGACCCTATGTGGGTCCTCGGAATCGGATCATAGCATGGAAACAAGATGCGATCAAAGCTAACCAAATTTCTTCGAGCCAACAAAGATGTATCTGCTTGGGCGCATGCTGATATGTGCGAAGTATCACTCGATATTGCTTGTCATGCCTTTAACAATGACCTCACATTCACTTCAGTAAAACAAAAAAGGCATAGTTTGGGCCCTGAACGTTCCAACACATTAAGAGAAGAGGTGGATAAGCTAATGGCCAATAATTTCATCCGAGATGCAACCTACCCTGTATGGTATTGAATTCGGTATTGTTCAAGAAATCTAACGGAAAATGGCGAACCTACATTGACTTTTCAGATCTCAACAAAGCTTGTCCGAAGGATAGCTTTCCACTCCCCAGAACTAATCAACTGGTGGATGGAACAACGGCACACCAATTGCTGCCGTTTATGGATGCGTAATCGGGCTATAACCAGATCCTAATGCACGAACTAGATCAAGAAAATCCAAGTATCATCACTGACCAAGGCTTATACTACTATAATGTAATGTCATTTGGTCTAAAGAATGCATGAGCCACATATCAAAGACTAGTGAATACAATGTTCAAGAACCAAATCGAGAAACCTATGGAAGTTTATGCGGATGACATGTTAGTCAAATCTTGAGTAGCCGCTAACCACCTAGATAATCTAGCGGAGATGTTCGAGATACTCTATAAATATAGAATGAAGCTTAACCCACTCAAATGTCATTTCTTGGTGGCTTTCGGGAAATTCTTAGGATTTATAGTGATTGCCCGGGGCATCGAAGCATATCTAGAGAAAATAACGGCATTACGAGAAGTCCAAGCTCCTAACAATAAGAGGGAACTTCAAAATTTGAATGAAAAAGTCACAGCACTAAGTCTTTTTATCTCAAAAGCTGTAAAAAAATGTGTACCATTCTTCAACGCATTAAAGAAGGGAAAGAAAAACTTTGAGTGGAGCAAGGCTTGTCAAACAGCCTTCGAGGGACTACTGCGACACATTGAAACGCCTCTGGTCTTATCAAAACCAGTCGATGGAGAAGAGTTATTCATTTACTTGGAAATTTCCCCACATGCATTGAGCTCAGCTCTCGTATGGGAAGAAGCATGGATCCAACGACACATGTACTATATCAGAAAATGATTCACCAGAGCTGGAAAAAACTACGAGGAGATTAGAAAAATTGGCCTATTACCTTTTGATCGCATCCCGAATATTGCGGCCGTATTTTCAAGCTCATCCAATAAATGTGCTAACAACCAACCATTTAAACAAGCTTTATACTAGCCAGAGACATCCAAGTGATTACTTAAGTGGAACATAGAATTGGGTAAATATGATATTACTTACCACCCAAGGAAGGCTATCAAGGGGCAAGCGTTGGCCGGTTTCATCGCCGAGTTCACAATAAGGGACGATGAAGAGGAAGTTTGGTCGAAAGTAGACATGCAATGGAAGCTTTTCATTGATGAAGCATCGAATAACTCTTGCTCGGGCGCAAGGGTAGCCCTTGATATCCTCGAAGGGCGGGCCATTAGTTACGCTCTACGACTGGCATTCCCTGCTACAAACAATGAAACGGAGTATGAGGCACTAATCACAGGGCCGAAAGTTGTGAAGGAAGTCAAAATAATGTCCATTCATATATAAAATGACTCTTAACTGGTTGTGTGTCAAGCGAAAGGAGAGTAGCAGGCGTACAGCGAAAATCTAGCTCCATATCTCTACAAAGTGCAGGAGCTACTAAGCGACATCGAGAAGTACACCATAACACACATAAGATGGGAGAAAAACACATAGGTTGACTTTTTTTCCAAGTCAGCAACTCCAAGAAGCCCTAGATTCAAGTTTCTCACATTGCTCGGAGATAGGCGATGTCGAGGAACACTTGAGGCAAGCTTCTCGCATTGCCTGGAGATAGGCAATTCCGAGAAGCCCAAGATTCAAGTTTCTCACATCGCTCGGAGATAGGTGACGTCGAGGAACTCATGACGCAAACTTCTTGCATTGCTCGGAGATAGGCAACTCCGAGAGGCCCCAGATTCAAGTTTCTCGCATCGCCCAGAGATAGGTAAAGTTGAGGAACCTCAATGCAAGCTCCTCACGTTGCCTGGAGATAGGCAACGCCGAAGAGCCCTAGATTCAAGATTCTCACATTGACCGGAGATGGGCGACACCGAAGAACCCTTGACGAATGCTTCTTCGCACCACTCAGAGACAAGCAGCGGCAAATAACTCCAACTTTCTATCTTCCCACATTGATCAGAGACTTTGAATGCTTGGAGTTTGTTTGGAGTGAACTGCATAGAGATAATATCACCTAAATACAAAGAGTCCACAAGTC
Organism: Allium cepa; assembly: GCA_030765085.1. Taxonomy (NCBI): domain Eukaryota; kingdom Viridiplantae; phylum Streptophyta; class Magnoliopsida; order Asparagales; family Amaryllidaceae; genus Allium; species Allium cepa. The sequence goes on along the minus strand of CM060940.1, from coordinate 249,446,982 downwards.
CCGTCACTTCAACCAATAAAAAACTCATAAACTTTATCTCAAAAGTTAACAAGAATACTAAGTGAGAGTTAACTCCTCAATAATTTTTTTCTATTTTTGAAAAGATAAACAGAGTTACAAGATAAGTTACTATTAAGTTGTTTGTAATTTATGAACACAGAATAAAAATATAAGGGCCATATCCACACAACAGTGGCCAGCAAAGAAAAATTACAGACTCCACGATCAAGACCTAAAGTACGGACACTTGGGCATAAGGACTCAAGAAGGCACGCAATAACTCAGGTCGCCCACAAGCTATTCGACAAAACACGGTCCCTCCTCGATCAGCCAATCGATGCTTTTCGCTCCCGCTTCCTTTCCCACCTCTAGTCAGCAACTTTTAAGCCTTTTCTGGAGAAGTGTCGCTGCCAGTAATGTCAAATTGTATTTCTTGAGCAATCTCCTCCTCCCCCGAGCGCTTTCCAAAAGAGCTGCCTGTCCCCTTGCGTTTTCTTTGTTTCCATGAATTGTTCGAAGCCTTGGCCTCCTCCACATTCTCTTTCTTGACGGCAACCAAGTCATGCGAACTCTTCAGTGGATACTCTGTCAGTTTTCCTTGCTCTTTGGCCTCAACGGTAGCCATATCACCTTCATGGGACACTGAAGGATCGTCCATACCATGAAGAGCCTCAATCTTTTCAGCCTCTGGTTCTAGTTGCGAGCTAGGCATTGATGTAGGAAGATGAAGAGGAACGATTATAATTTCGGAAGATGTAAAGATAGCCGCATGTACAAATGTTGAGGTGACTGGCGCACCAACAGGAAGATTAGAGGGACCTATAAGGTCAAAAGAAGCATTAAACTCTTCTTATTCCTATGGAATCAGATGAAGTCCCTCGAATTGGAGGAAAGAATGATCATTACCTACACCGGAGGCAGGGTCGCGAACAACTTCAAACTCATTTCACGCATCATCTTTGGAAATTCCTACCATGTGAGGAGTAACATCTAGCCTTGAGCTTGTCGCTGGTCGAGAAGTTGCCCTGAAGAGTCGCCCACATCTGAGATTAGCAACTTGGTAGATGGGGTAATCATCGGAGCCGCTTCAGCGATTTCTATCTTTTGTTCAGCCTAGAGAATTTCTTGGCCTTCGAGCAACACCTTCTTGGATTTCTCGTTAAGATCAGCATCTCGAAAATCCTGATCCATATATACATCACGGCTCTGGGAAAAATGTAACAGGATTTCCTCCCAAATAAGGGCAAGTTTGCGTGGGAACTTCGAGCCAAGATATGAAAGACCCCCTGATGCAATATGGAATTGACGTAGAAATTCAAGCTCAGCGAGTCTAGTTTCTCCATCTTCTAGTCAAAAGTATGTTGGAGTTTAAAATAATTTTCTTTCACTGCAATCTACTCCTTCTCAATCGTGGTTTTGTCAGTGTTAAGTTGTGCGACCTGAGCTTGTAGTCCAGCGATCATCCCTCGCAACTCCTCAATCTTCTTGGCCTGATTGGAGATCGTTTTAGTCTGCCTTTCTACAACCAGATTGTGATCGGTAGATGTCTCTTTTGGCTTTCGATAATAGTATCACAGGCAGCCACATCTTCCTTCAGCTTCGCTTCTTCCATATGTGTCCATTTGATTTCATCTCTCCAGACGACATCAGTTCTCTCATGTGCATGTTTCATCTCCTACATCATGTTTGTAGTCATCGTACTATCTCGAACCACTGTCTCTTTTTCCTCCTCCAGTTGTTTAATACTGTATCCCGCTCAGTTAGCGCCTTTTCAAAATCATCTACTTCGGCTTCAAAGGAGAGGAGCTCCAGATAGTTGATCCTGTTAGTATTAGCTAGTTGTATGCTAAGCCTCTCCCACTTCTCGCCTTGCTCCAAATTAGCTTGGATGCCTTGAAGACACGGCATATTGGTGTCCCTCCGAATGGGATGAATATCGATGTCAAACTTAAGGCCCATTATAAACCAACCTAAGAGTGCTTCCTCTGGCTTAGATGGGCCTGCAAGAAGGGTGTTGGTCGGCCTCCGGTAGGGATGAGAAGAGATAGGGGTAGTGGAAACAATTGAAGAAGATGAAACATGCATTGAAGGCGGAATGGGGACAGAAGAAGTGGCAGTCTCTTGTCCTGTCGAATTATGTTTCGGAACAAGTTCAGAAGAATGAGAGCGATGATCGAGCTTAGACTTCTTCGAGGACTCTCCTCGATCATTGTGAGACCGTTTTCTATTGTAACCACTTCTATATTAGTGATATTTATCTTTCTCCTCCGAATGGTGGGCCTCTACCTCAAGTTCTTTTCTCCACCTATATTCTTCCTCCGACTCCTGGAATTGGTGGCGACTATAAGAATACTTTGGATATCATTGTGAATCGGTGTAATCTTTGAAGTCGTCGTAAAGATCGTGCCCTCTCTTCATACCTAAAATGAAACCATTAGAACTTTAGAAACAAGCAAAAAACTAGGTGAACGTACGAAGAATGAAAAATAAATATAAGAGTGATCCTAATGTGTCATACTTGAGATAAGTTTCTTTGTAGATGCAAAATGATCTTTTGATTACATCGAATTGAGATTAACGCGCCTGATTTCAAGTATGAATAGGGGCAAGTGTAGTGTGCTACCTATGTGATGTAAGCTTGGCGTCCAAAGCACCGCAAACAGCCTATCCAGTGTAGACAGTTCACTTGTTGTGAAAGTAGAGAAAAATTTCCTGTAAAATTTATCTTTTAACTTTTGGTTATAGTTCTTGCACGCTTACCCATTATCGATCTATGATCGATAACGTATCGGTTGTTCGAAGAGACATGGGAAACTCTTGTCATCATAGGGACATCAAGCATGAAATAAGGAAAGTGAGGTAAGAAAAAGTTCCTAGGAGAATCAAGGTCAACTGATGAAGCGTTATGCAAGTGACATCTACAGAATGGTAACTGGCTGATCCTAGCTCGATAGATGAAGATGGAAAAACATGTGCAGCCTTGAGCCTAAGCCTGAATGTCATTCTAAGAAATGATTCTAGATTTGATTTCCTATCCTCCTCCAAAGAAACACAATCAAAATGAAATTTTGCATTTACCGTCACAAGCTAAATGTTGAGCCTTAAATCATCATACCCATATTGCAATCAACAATTCAACCAAGCAAACCCACTTCAAATCATCTTAATGGAACAAGAGAAGTCCCAAATTGAACTCGGTGAGCTACGAACTAGGTCATGGGCGAGCTATTGGAGGATTGGCTAGTGTGCAAAAAGCAGGTCGACTGTGATTCAATGATGGAAATAAGTCGGCTAAGGCTTGGATTTGTGGGTCAACAATAGCACGAGAAGAGGGTCGGATGAGATGGTGGCAAGAGGATCAGGCGGTAGGTCAAATCGACATGAAGCAGCTCAAATCGCCAAGAGGATGATCGCCTAGGAGTAAGGAAAGGCTCGGGTTGAATGAACCACAATGGGTTGGTTAAAGGAAATAGATAGCCAAAGGAAAAGGGACAAAATTTTACAAAGTGTTCGGGTCACGTGCGACCTGACCCTCCATGGGTCGCATGCAACCCAACCCTGAAACCTTATTGAGTTAGGTCGCTAGCGACCTATTCCCCATTGTTCACTAGCGAACCACCACAAAAAAAAATTGATTAATAAATAATATATATATATACATAAAATAATAATGGATAAAATTTGCATTCCTTTTATATTTTTGTACTCAAAACAGAAAGCTTCGTCTGGCCACTTCAAATTCGATCAATCATGACTGTTTATCACTCTAGGCCATGTCGGGAGACCGTAAGCAAAAAAGTGACAGGGTGAGGCAAGCAACAATATCTAGAACTAAAGGAAAATAACCGATGAAATTGGGCTACTCTACACGTAAAACTCCGATTCAAGCACTTAACAGTTAGCAGATGGATATGGAAAGTGATAACTTCTAGAGCATGCCGATTGGAGCAACGATAGATGGTTAAAGACTAACCAGAGAATTCTAGGGAGCAAAAATTATCCCGATTTTTAACCCAGCAGATACCAACATAGAACAATACAACCTTAAGCTAGATAGATGGTTCAGAGACTAACCAGAGAAACTATGGCTAGTGTGACGAGAGTCAAAAAATATGGGTAAGGCGACGATTGGAGCAACGAAGCCAAAAGACCAGCATCCATGAAATCCAATAAGTTTTTTAATGAAAGCAGCTAGCCACTTGCCATCAGCATATGACTACAATGAAAAATATATAAGAAGACATCTCCAATTTCGGAGTCTAGGATCGACCTCTGTGGCCTTAACGACAGTTGCCAATGCACTGCTTGAAGACCACGAACAAATGAACTATGAAATATGACTAAAGGAAGAGGAGTTTAGCAGGCGAAAATCGACTAAGTCAATGGGTCGCTAGCAACCCATGGCCCATGGGTCGCCAACGACCCATACCCCATGGGTCGCCATCGACCCATACCCCATGGGTCGCCAGCGACCCATGGAATTCATCAATTTTTCACCACTGAGTCATCTCGGGTCGCCTGCACCTTACCCGAGACCTAAATATGATAGGCCTAGCCCAAGAGCCCTCCAACCTTTATAAATAGCTAGCCTCCTGCAATATGGAAGGGGTTTTGAAAATTGATTGCCGAACTTGTGATGGAACTCTTCTTCACCTTCAACCTTCCATGCAACGATCTTAGAAGGAATACACCATGATTCTTCGGTGGATTCTAACTCTGGAGATCCAATTTAACTTAGAAATGGCTAAATCCTTGTAATCAAACCACTGTAATAGCAGTCACCTTATAATAAAAATATAAAACGACGCAGGCTTAGTTAACAGCCAAACCACTATAAAAATCGTCTATCTCTTTTCCTTTATTTCTTTTTTCTACTTTTGTGATCTGTTATATTACTTTGTGAATATAGAACTGGTGCTTTCAAATCTAAACTAGGGTATTGGTCCACTTTTTGGGTCAATAGTATGCATATATGCCCGACTCTGTTTATTACATTACTTGTATATCTACATTTGACGGCAAGTTAAATATCTTATGTCTATCTTATGTCTATCTATTTGCCCTTGGTGCAAATTGATAAGTTTTCCACTTGTCAGACAACCTGAAACAGAAAAGGTATCATGGAAAAAGATTATCTCTAATAGTTAATGTTGGAACCTTACATGCTTCCAAAAGGTACATAGTTTATTTCCTTTAATTGCTTTGTAATATGAACAATGAAATAGTTGGTTACAAGTCATGATATCTATGTAATATGAACAATGTAAGTGCAGCATGTAATACATAACTAATATAATGGTTGAGGTAACGTATATCTAAAATAATCGATGTATTTATTTCATATATTGGCTGAAATAACGTAAGAAATCTTAAAAGTAATTTTTTTACCCTGCAAGGCCAATTTTCACGATAGAAATGACAAACACTGCAATCGCTATCCTTAACTGCGGCAAAGAAATCTTTTTCAAAAATTTCAATATACTCCCCATGACCAAGAGCCAAACATTTGCGCCTCTTCTTTGCCATTTTCTTCTTTTGTTGTAGTCTTCCCTCTCTCAGTGCCTCAAGATCATCCATATTAAGGTGATCAAGTGCTCTATTATCTGGAACATACTTCTACTTAGTTGGAGCACTATGGTATCAAATAAAAGGAGTGGGCTTTCAATGCTACCTGCTTTACATGAGATTCATCCATGGTTGCAACTGGATTTGATTCGAGAAAGGATGGGTGGATTTAGACTCAACTCTCAAATTAATCTTAAAAAATGTATAGATTTTGTCAGTGATCTTTTTAATAGAAATTGGCATTCAAAATATACATGATGCATTCATCATAAGCTTTGCAAAACCTTCATATAAGTACTATTAATTCAAATAACCAGATTCCATATTCTTTAGAAATTAACTCAACACATTTTATTCAAAAGCAATTTTTATTAGACAATTGGCATGTAACATTCAAAATTCTCAAGCAAGGTAAAATCTATTTGCAACCATATATGTGCCTAAGGTTCAAGGTTTCACTCAAAACCCCAGTATCCCAGCCATCTTCATTCCATTCCATCTAGTACCAAGATGAAAAAAGAAATGAAATTATGATTAGACAATTAGCATTATGGTCCTTGTCAATCAAACAAGCACCCTCTGAATTTTTGTAATGAACTAAAAACATAAAACACAATCAAAAGTTAACATTACAAACATAAGTAACCACTATATTGAATTCAGCAGCTACAAAAGGCCTAACCCTGGGAATCATTTACAGTCTAGCATCTTTTATAATCTTTGCAAACTTTATAAGATCAAACCAGACCTCAAAAGTAACAACCACTTCTACTTTGATTATGTCTCAGCTTTCATCGTTTCCTTTTAAGCCTCCTTATTTTCTTCTTCTTCCACTACGATCACAACATTAAAACTTTCAATTAAAATCACATAAATAATAATATTATAATACAATTATGAGAATAATATAATATCAACAGAACAAAGGTTGATAGTCATTAAATATTACTATATTATGCTACTGATTATGTTGTTCCACTAATGCTTTCAGATATATCTCTCAATAAAACAAACAATTTCACTTCTGGATTAGTAACCTAATTTACAGGATCGATCGAATCTAGGGTTTCCAATTCAGCCATGGGGAAATCAAATTTTCCTCAAACTACAGCAAATAAGATCTATACAACAGTTCTAATGGGCAGACCACCTGATAAAAATCATTCATCTCATATCAGAAAGCCATTAGGAGTCAACACTGATGAAGAAGGTTTCCAAACCATTCAATCTAGATCTCAGAGGAGAAGAGAAATCAAGAATAGACAGGAGTTGCCACCGGCCATGAATTCCAGTTTTACAAGAGGTAAAGAAACGCAAGTTCTGCAAAAACGCAAAACTTATCAAGAAATTCGAAAACCGGTAGCCTTCTCACTGAATAATGAGCAAGGTCTGAAATCATGGTCAGACATAGTGGCGGCCGAGTCAGATGATCCACCAGAGGAAGATTGTAATCTTGAAGCAATAGCTCCAATTGTGATCAATAACAAGAAGTATGGAGTGATTAAAGAATCTGTATGTAAAAAAACACAGAGATTGCTGGAACAATTCTGTTCTTGTTTATGTGGTAAGTTCCAAACCATACTACTTGTTCTATAAATCTTATATTCAACGTGTGTGGAACCCAACTGTGCTTTTTGAAGTATTTACAAGAGCGAATGGTTTCTTCCTCGTGTAATTTGAGATTCAGAAAGATGTTGAAACAGTGTTGAAAAATGGACCATGTTCCTATAATGGCAAGCTCATCATCATGAAAAGATGGTCTGAGTCATTAAAACTAGATAGAGATCTTTTAACAACGATGCCAGTTTTGGTAAAATTACCCAATATGAATCTTAGGCTATGGGACAAAGAGGCTTTCAGCGTCATGGCTAGTTTAATCGGTAAAGCCATCAAAATGGATGCAGCAACCACTTTGAAAACGAGATTGAATTTTGCTCGTCTTCTGATAGAAGTTGCTGCAGAAGATGAACTCCCAAATGAAATTAGTTTTACAATGTATAATGGAGTAAATATAACATAGAAGGTGGAATACGAATGGATCCCACCAAAATGTAATGCATGTAAATGTTTTGGGCATGTTAGGGAGCAATGCAATTCAAAAAAAGCTTGGGTCCCGAAAGAAAATATTCAAGAACATCAAGATAATAATCTTCAAGAAATGGGTGATACAGCAATGTTAGTCAGCAATGTTAATAATGAAAATGCTAGAATTGGTGTATCTAATAGTAATGAAAAGCAGATCATCCTAAAAGGAGTCATCTCCAATCAAGAAATGATGCTCACTGATCAAGATAACCAGATCATTGCAGAGGGAGTTCATCATGTCGACAAATAAAAAAAGAACAGTTTGAAAGGCAGTCAAATTAAAGAAAAGGAGGGAGAGGCAAACATAATGTCTTAGACTCTGGAACCCCTCCAGTTCCAGAATCTTGTTTAACTACAGACAATATTGGCAATGCAGATAATGATAATATTTTACATAATGCTAATCTCTCTGAAACTATGTCAATAGAGGTCGATCCTCCGCCAGAGAAGGCTGCAGAGACTGAGGAGATTATCAAACCTGGCTCAGCCTTGCCTCGCTCATCTCCTGAATTTGATATCTCCTTAATCCAAATTCCAGAACCAGTGGACATGGGAAGTAATGATGGAGTTTTGCCTCAAATTTCTGAGCAATTTGATATTGCTCAACTGCACATTCCAAAGAAAAACAACAGAGGTAAGAATAAAGAAAAATCTGATTTTAAGCAGAAATATGTCTCTAGCAATCCAGAATGGACAGAAATGTCAACCAGATTAGAGACAAAGAGTAATGAGTGTAAGAGGAAAGGTAAGAGGGCCAATGTGACAGGTACAATTTAAACCCCTCTTTTTTTTATATTATTTCATTATGAAGCTTTTTGCATGGAATGTTAAGGGGATGAATTCCCTAGCTAAGCAGGTTGATATTTTACAGATGATTAGGATTTATAAACCCACTATTATTGCTCTTATTGAAAATAAAATGAATAATGATAGTATGGAAAAATTTGGTATGAAAATAGATAGAAATTGGAGGTATATTAATAATAATGACTGTGGTTGTAAGGGTAGAATTATGTTAGTTTGGGACTCTAGCATTTGGTCTATAGATAAAATTACCAAAGATCTGCAGTTTATAGATAGCAGATTTAAAAATATAAGTGGATGTTCAATTCAAGTCACTTGTATTTATGGTAGTAATTTTGAAAGTGAGAGAAATGGGCTACGGTGTAGACTTAAAGCTATAAATCAGATCATTGATTTTCCTTGGATTATAATGGGGGATTTTAATACAGTTCTTCATTCTTATGAAAAATTTGGGGGTAGTCATATACCCCAAAGTAAACTCGATAGAATTAATAAATTTATGATAGAAACTGGTTTAATAGAAGCCAGTGCCTCTGGAAAAAAATTTACTTGGAAATCTGGGATGGAGAAAAATATCCACTGCAAACTTGATAGGGTGCTAATTAATAATGAATTTAGTATAACTTTTCCAAATTTCAAATGTAGTACCCTAGAACAGAATGCAAGTGATCATACTCCTATTTTCATAAAGCTCCTAAATGAGATGGATTATTCTGATAACAAAAATATGCCTTTTAGATTCAAAAATAGTTGGATTTGTGATGACAAATATGATTATTTATTTAAAGAATGCCTTAAATTCTCCAGTGAGGGTAATAAGCAGTTTCAGTTCAGTATGTTTCTGAAACCTACTAAACATAACCTAAAAATCTGGAATAAAACTCAATTTCAGGATAAAACATTCTAAATAATCTGAAGGCAAAAGGAAAATTTCTTTAAGATCTTATTGATAAAAATCCTAAGGATTTAAATTCTGTTAAATTGGTTTTTGAGAATCAGCAAAATCTATCTAAAGAAATGTATATTAACTCTGTCAATGCCAAAAAAAAGCTAAAGTAGACTGGCTTACTTTGGGGGATGACTGCACCAAATTTTTCCATGCTAAGATGTCAACTAGAAAACATGTAAATAATATTGGAAATATCATTGAAAGATCTGGCAAGGCTACCAATTCCTATACCTCTTTTGTTGAAGATGCTTTGAAATTTTATAATGATCTCTACTTTTCTGAAAATCAAAATTATAATTTTCCAAAAATTAATTGTGAACATAAGCTGAACAATATGGCAGAAGAAATTCTTCTTGCCCCTGTGTTAGAAACTGATATTAAACCAATAATTTTTAATGCTGGGGATAATAAAAGCCTCGGCCCAGATGGTTTTAATGCTAAATTCTATAAAAAAACATTGGGACAGCTTGAAAGGTCAGGTGGTTGATGTACTTAATGAATTTTTTGAAAAAGGTAAAATTCTAAAATGTTTAAATCATACTTTTATTACTTTAATCCCAAAAAATAAAAATCCATCTTGCATAGGAGACTATAGACCTATATGTTGTCGTAATTTTATTCATAAGATCATTGTAAGTGTTCTCAGCAATAGGATAAAGGTGTTTCTACCCTTTCTAATTTCAGATAATCAGAGTGCTTTTGTTCCTGGCAGATTGATATATGAAAATTCTATGCTAGCACATGAGATGGTTAGAAACTTTAACACTAAAAATGGAGAAAATATGTGCCTCAAAATAGATTTACAGAAGGCGTATGATAAAGTAAATAAACAATTCATATACCATATGATGCTGAGTTTGGGTTTCCCCATTAAATTTTGTGATTTGATATATGAATGTATTAGTACCCGCACTTTTTCTATCTTAATTCAAGGTAAACCTGTGGGTTTTTTCAAAAGTAATAGGGGTATACGTCAAGGTGACCCATTATCACCCTATCTCTTCACTATTGTAATGGAATATTTCTCCATTCTGACAGAGATAGAACTGTTAAAAGGTCATATTTCTCCTATTAATAGAGTTCAACCTAATAATTCTCATCTAATATATGCTGATGACTTGATGATCTTTACAAAAGAAAATGAACAGAATGGCTATGCTATTTCTCAAATTCTCATGAATTTGCATAAGTATGCAGGTTTGCAGGTGAATGAACTTAAAAGCAAAGCATATTTTAGCAAAGGCAGTAAGCATAAAATTGATATGTTAAACATTCTGCATGTTTCTAAGGGTGAGCTTCCTATTAAATATTTAGGTTTACATCTTTCAGTTAATCAAATAAAAGATCAGGATTGCTCTATGCTTATTGAGAAAATACAAGATAGAATGGAGACCTGGTCATGTAAACTCCTTTCCATAGCTGGAAGAATGGAGCTGATTAAAACTGTTATCTATGCCATATTTTATATTGGCTCCAAACATTTAATATCCCAATTGCATCTATTAAAAAATTAGAAAGTAGATGTGCTGATTTCCTGTGGAAAGGGGGGTATCATAAAATCAGTTGGGAAATTATTTGTAAACCCAAATCAGAAGGGGGATGGGCATCAGAAATTTAAATGATTTAAGTATTACATGCCGTTTAAAAATGTTTTCGAGATTTTTGAGTTCTGACTCATTATGCTCTAAATGGATGAAGGGCAAGTACCTCAAGAAAGGTAATTTTTGGAACATTATACCTAAAGATAACCAATCTAATGCTTGGAAACAGACATTAAAATGTAGAAGCATTGGTAAACCTCTTTTACAGAGGATTTTTAAATCTGGAAATAACACTAATTTTTGGTTTGACCCGTGGTTTCAGCATGATTCTTTTGTCAATAGAATTGGATGGGACAATTTAGTTATTTTTGGTGATGCTAATGCAAATGTTTCTATGATTATTAAAGATAATATCTTGCATCCCCATCTGCATCTCATTACTAATCCACATAGGAATATTATCAGAAATATTCCTATTGACCCTAATGCTGAAAACGACTACTGGGAATGGATTGCCAGCTATAAAGGGAAGTTTTCTTTCAAAAAAACCTGGGAGTATATTAGAAATAAGAAGGTTACTGTAGATTGGTGTCATTGCATCTGGAACAAAGTAAACAATCCCAAGATGGAAATTTGTTCATACTTTGCTATAAGCAACGGATTGCCTACTTGGGTTAAAATTAAAAAAGGGGACAAAAAGTCTAAATCACTTTGTTTTTTATGCAACAGTGAAGATGAAAATATTAATGATCTATTTTTTGAATGCAGATATTCCTACTATATCTGGAATCTTCTTCAAACAACACTGAATATTATGAACAATGGGCATATGGATATTAAGTAGGCAGTGCAGCATATCAATAGTAATTTCAGGGGCAGTTCGTTAGAGAAAGACTTTGCAACTATTCTTCTTACTACTGCTATTTATCACATTTGGAAAGAAAAAAACAATCGCATTCACAACAATGCTAAACTTACTAAAGAGCAAAGATGGTTACTGATGGAATCGGACAGTAGAATCACTCTTCGAAAATCAAAGAAAAAGTTAAAATTCAAACCAAATACTCCCTCCTTGCTGAGCAGTGGAATAGAGAAGCGGGCAACAAGCATATGGAACGCTATTTGCAGAACTCGAAAGGCAATTCGAACACGTTAGAGCTTCACTAGATTAATTCTGATAAAGCTGACAACTTTCGCTCTTCCAAAGCTCAAAACCCTATTTCCTGGAACGACTCTGCATTTCTAGGCAATTGCGAGCTCAGATCTTACAATCAAAGTGATTTCAACAACACTAATCACGACAGTGTTCTGGATGAGAAGAGAAATGGTTTTATGAGTACTTTATCTTTCTGGGAAAGAGGGGAGAAGAGCGGAGCTAAAGAATATGGTTGAAGCGTTCGAGTTTCCTCCATTTTTGTGGTTTTGGGGTTTTCTTTTAGGGTTTTCTTCTGTCGACGGAAACCCTTGAGATTTTGCTTTGTGGTTATGTTCGGGTAATAACCTTGTTTTTATATTCTTTTGATTGGGCCTTGGGCTTGTACCGTATTTCAAAAAAAAAGATATATCTCTCAATATTCACAGAATTGGAAAATCATATGGAATTGAACGATAAATTTACAGCAAAAGAAACAATCTATGCAGTATCACCGAAGCGTGAAGTGACATTGTCTAGCACTCATGACTTTTCTTCATCGATACATATAACTCCAAAGCCTGACATGCACTGATATTGTTCAAAACATCCATTATAGCATCAGGTTACCTAAAATATTTAAATATTGAATCCATTGCATATTGAATCCATTTAAAGTGGCTGAAGTTCGAAATGTTACAAAGGGGATGTAACCGATGGCTCAAAATTACCAAAAACTTCAAATTTTAATTAGATTTGACATAAGCCTTCAGTACTTAAATGAAATGTTAACAATTAATCTATTTAAAATTAGTCTATCAATAGAAGAATTATATTTTAGAATATATGGTAAAAAAATGTTTTAATTGAAAAGATAATTCTACTAGTTTCTTTGTTTCAAAAATGTTGTGTTTGTTTTTGTTTTACATCAAAAATAAAAACATAACATTTAGAAAAAAAAATCATACCATCATTCAGGGATGAAAACTTGGGTTTCATACGGACCCTGGCCAATCCAAATTTAGCACAAATTATAAATTCTAAAAGTGAACATATAAAGAATTTTAACAAACAATTATGAAATTATAGATTACCAATAAGAAAATATGTTAATCATATTGGCTTAATTAGGGAATAGTTCCAACTAATATTGAAGTAAAATGTAATTTTTCACAAATTTGGTCAAAATGTAAGTGATTTGAAGTATTATTTATTGGATAATAATATACTAATTTGCACTAAAAGAATTTTGAAATATTAAAATCATGAATTAAGAGAGATTTCTCTAATTGGCTATGATGTTTTTGTAATCTTCTTCTACGTTGGTCTGATGGGAGGGAATAAGCTACTATGAAAAAGAGGAACTTTCCAAACATATCAAAGGATTAATGAGATAAATTAGTCTTAGGCATGATGATTGGTGGTCTTAAATGTTTGAGAATTTGACCTAGGCTGCAGCTAAGGTACAGACAATGTACACCCGTCCTTGCCATCAATAGCTCTTAAACATATATTAGAAATATATGTTTAATTACACAACAATTATAGCCTATTGTAGTAGCCTCTACTTAATAAAATTGAAAATAAAAAGCTCATTTGAAGATAAAAAAATCCGATCAATATCAGAACTGATTATCTTAAACGAAATGTGTTATTACCCACAAATATTTTTTCTTCTTCTAATACATGAAATCATCGCAGATTAATCTCAATACAAACAAGGCACATAATATAAATTTTAAAACATAAAGTTTTGAGAGTAAAAACCATTAATTAAGCTCTTTGTTTTTAGCATAACACAAAAAAGGATCTTCTTACATGCACGTACTGCACTTAAACAGTTTTGGTATATCAGCACTTACATTCGGCATAAAAAGGAAATCTTATGCATGCATTTTTATATGATAGTATTTCTTATGCAAATAGAGCAAAGAAAACGAACAAAATTTTTGCACTTAAATTGTTTTGTTGAAGTCACTGTTACACTTAACACTTTCCAACAACATGATTTATTCCAGCTATGATGACCCGCCTTTCATTCCAAAGAAAGATGTATCATCATTAAGAAAGAAATAGGTAGAAAAGAGAATATATAGAAAGAAAGAAACAACAATATCAGAATCTCACAGCGGAAATGGAAAAATATATTATATCACATAGATATTACATAGTCATTACATATCAGAGTCAATACAGTTACAATAACATCACATTAGATAGTCGTGAAGACCAATCAATCCAATACGTTCCAAAATACAAACAGAAGGTACTAACACACCAGGAATATATATATATATATATATATATGCCAAGTCTCCTGCTCTAAGTCTTTTTCAAAATTCGTCAAGCCAACCTGATCACTACTCATAAAAATTTGAGTACCCAAGAGTTTAACAAAAACAGAAATAAACTCCGGGTCAGACATGGGTCTAGTGTGAATAAACGGTTAAGTTGTTTGAATTGAAAAATCTTTTGAAATAAAAGGTATCTCGTAACACTCTCAACAAATAAACAAGGACAAGATTTTCCCTTACGTTAACCAAAGCATTTGATAGGAAATCTGGTTATATTATAATAATGTCAAGGGTTTTCAAATAAACATTCGCATAGCAAAAATTGTAACATTATTAAATTCCAGCATACATAGGTATACAATCAAGTCCGAGATCACTTATTGGAGATTGGATTTCGCACTATGGCAGGGCTACTGGGGAACCGCCCGCACAGTACGTGGTCGAGATCACTGTATTGAGGATCCACCCTGATCCCTTGGAACATAAGACCGGAGCTACCCCTTACTAGATAGCCCGAATAAGACAACACCATAGTTCTGGCCAACAACCGCCCACATAGCCGAACAAAGGGACCTCTAGACAGGGGAAAATCTTATCCTACTTGGGTGCTACCCACTTAGCCTTGCGTGCGCCTCCCCTGTTTTAGCCATTCCCGGTTCATGAGGCTTGAGGCTACGATTACCTTTTAGAGCACTTATCTTGGAATGCACGTCGTCCTCCATTGACGATGGTCTTATAGCATTCATCCATACAAGTCCGTTCCGGGTTAAGATGAAACCGAAGGCACTATCCCGTTACACTCATTTTGGAATCACTCTTAGAGTTAATGGAAAATAGCCCTTGCACTTTGAGTCTTCATCTCGATCTTCACTTGAGATTTCACGACCTATTGTTTAACTTAGATCGATGTGGTTTTCGGACAACAAATTTGATATCCAATCTCGGTCTCATCGAAATGCAAACGTTTTTTTTAAGGCCAAGTTGTTTAAGTAAAACAATTTAATTCAATTCAGAATATTATTTCCCACAGCATCTTCATCACAGATAAATAACTCGCACTTATCACAGCTCTATCTAAAGTATTGCACAACACATAACATCATAGATATATGTACTATAAACATTGATCAATCTAGACACTCCATACATCAATCATCCGTAAGGAAGACTTATTGACCCATAATTATAATTAATTTAATTAACTCAAATAAATTAATTACATATGAATTAATCACCTAGCCTTCTTAATTAACATTAATCAATTACAACCCATTTGTTATTATCCAATTAATTAATGAAATTAATCAATCATTCTTAATTACTTACATTAATTAATTATCTTATAATTATTAATTAATTAATCCCTTTAATTACCCTTTAATTGCTAATTAATTAATCCTTAATTACTAATTGATTATTCTTTAATTACTTCCATTAATTAACTAATTAATCTTTAATTACCCAAGACCTTAATTAATTTTAAGATAAACCATTTATCTTAATTAATTACCAAATTATCATTAAAATCTTATTTAATAAATCTTGGAATTAATTATCATTAACATATAAATTAATTTAAGACCTTAATGTTAATTAATAATTAAAAAAAATTTACCTTTTAATTTACTACTTAATTACACCATTTAATTTAAGTTTAAATATACTTAAGAATTCACTTAGTTAATTTAAGTTAAATAAATTGTATAACTTTTCTTAAACCAAATATTTAAAAACATTATGTAAAAGAAATTGATTTAATAAATAATTTAAAACTTGATTCATTTTAATTTTTAAAAAAACTTGCTTTATTTAAATTTTAAAACTATTATAAATATATACTCAAGTCTAACCCGGTATCCACCCAAGCCCAAACCCGAGAAACTTCCTTTTTTTAACTTAGTTTATGTAACATTCCTGAAATTTATCAAGTTTAATTTGGCAATTAAATTTATTTTGGAAAATAAATTGTGAACTAATTAGAAAATTTTCTAGAATAAATAAATAATTTTGATTATAAACAGAAATTTAATAAGAAATTTAAGTATAAGTAGCTTAAAAATAAATATTTGGATTTGAAATATAAAAATAAAAGAAATTGTATTTGGATCTTTATTTAAATAAAAGAATTTTAATTTGGAATTTGATTTAAAAAAAATATTGAATTTATTAACTTTATATTTTCAAAGAACTAATACATATATAAAATTGTTTGTAATAAATAATTGGATTTCAAAATCATTGTTATAAAATTTTATAAGTACAAAATAAAATGTGATTTTATAATTAATAAATTAAGAATTATGTATGAATGATTATTTATTGATTTAGTTATTTCAAATTCATTTTATTTATAAATTGTGTAAGTATAAATAATGGGAAAATGTATACATTTATGTATATAAATAAGATTTAATAAAATAGTTAGTTTTATATGTAAATAAATATTCAAGCTTTGATATGAAGATATCTTTTTATAAGTATAAGAGTAAAAAACACATATGTAAGTATGAAGTGTAGAAGTTAACAAAATCTAAAGTTTATGATATGTTTTTTTTACAAATGGCATCAAGTATGTTTAATTTAAATAAAATAATGGAAATAAAAAAATTGAGAAAACTTTTAAGTTTCCCATATGCCATTATTAAAAAAATCTCACCAAATCTGAAATGTACAGTAAACAAGAGATTTGAGTATCTCAAATCTCAACACCCAAACATAAAGAAGTATAAAAAAAAAAGAGAGAGATTGAGCATCTCAATGCCAAAGGAAACCAGATAGAATGCAAATCTGGAAAATAAGCTAAAAAAAAAATCATGCAAATCTCGAAATCCCTCCTCTTCTCAAACAAAATTCAAATCAAAGCAAATAATTCTGAAACAAAGGTTTGAAATCTCAAACATGTTGGCAGTGAAGTTCAAGGCTTCAACAAGCAACTACATTTTTCTTAAATCTGGAAATGGTTCTGCATGCAAATCAAAAGCAAAATCTGGAATTCAAGAAGATTCAAACTCAGTTTCAAAATAAATCTGAAGCAATTAAGACAAGGAGTTTAAAATGGAAGTGCAGTTTTCTCTGGGCTAAATTATAGCTGCAGAGAGAAAAGAATTTTAAGTTTTCAAATACTAGATCAAAACTCTGTCTTCAAGCAATCAAAGCAAAGTTTAAGTCAAAAGAAAATCAAGTAAAACAAATGCAAGATCAAAGAACAGATCAGGCTCAAGTGCTTCCAAATCAAACAAGTTGATGAAGTTTACAAACTGAAGCTTTGAAAACAAACAAAATGATAATCTGGAAATCTAGAAGCATAATCCAGTGCAAATGCAAGCTCTCTGGAAGATCACAATTTAAAGGCAAGTGAAGATTTCTTTTTAAAATTTAGATTTTATGTTGCAATCAATAAATAAAACAAGATTTGAACAATTTTTATTTAATAAGTTGCAGGGAATATCAAGTTCAAGGCTAAATTTGGTCTCTGGATTTCAAGTTGCAGAGAAAAAAAAAAATTAAAACTGTTTTGGTATACTTCTCTGCCATTTAAACTGTAAGTAAGGAGGATTTAAAAACTTTGTTTATTTATGAAATGGATGAACAAAACAAAAGGGAAATAAAGATCTATACTTACAATTGACAGGTTTAAAACTCCAAGATCTTAAGAAGAAGATTTTAAATCTGGAAAAAAAAAACACCTGGAAGAAGCAATCCTTTCTGGAATTAAACAAACTGTAAGTGGAATCAAGATTGGTTGTTATTGTGAAATAAACAAATAAACACAATAGTAAAATAAGCCAAGTTCTTCTTATAAACTTTGCAGATGGAAGTTTTAAAATATTAAAGAAGGAACCAAAGAAAAAGGAAAAGAGAAAAAAATAGTTCAGGCTCAAAAACAAATTCGTGTCTTTGTTCCTCTCTGTTGCTTCTCTTCTCCGCCCTCCTCTGTTCTTGTTTCTACTGTCAATACCCAGGTGAGAAATCTAGCCTAAAATTGTTCTCTATTTTGATGATTGCTTGAATGATTGCATGTGAATATGCTTGAATGTTTATTACTGTATGGATCTATATGTAGTAGTATGCTTGTATGTGCCTGCAAATAAATGAAGATATGTGTCTGTACTTTGTTCAGGCTTAAAGTTTGATAGATAAAAACATTTATCATCTTCATTTACATTGATTTTAAACTTAAGCATGTAAATGAAAAAGGTTTCTGGTTTACAAAAAATGAAATTTATTAAGTAAAGATTGTTTTAAGTGTTGCAGTTCTTAGTCTCTTCCCATACTCTCTACTGCATCGAGTTAGAGTGGGATTTGGGAGGTTGCAGAGGGGGTGTAGGTGGGTCATTAGCCGAAGTTGCAGTGATGATGATGATCAGAGAACGGATTATGGGCTGTTGACAGGTTTTGGGTGGAGTGGGTCTTCAGTGGTTTCAGTTTTGAAGAGGAGCATGCAAAATTAGAATTCGTGACAGTATCAATCCATTTGATGATCAGTATGGGATGCAGGGGTGTTCGCCGACCTGAGGAGATCATCGACGATGATCGGAGCTCGCTGCGATGATGGTGCACGTGCACAGGGTTGTGGGTGTGTCAGTGTATGGGTTGAAGCATAGGGCAGAATATTTTAATTTTTTTTCTTCTAGGGTCGATATTGTGAGTGACTCGAAGTTTTGGGGTATCTGACTCAAAGCAAAGTAGCATCTGACTCGAAGTAAAGAAAAAAATTTGTTCAGGTTTAAAGAACAGAAGACCTGTTCTGTTTTTTTTCAAATTTTAAAATGTAAATAAAATTTTAAACAAAGTTTAAAAACTTGGATTAGAGTATGGACTCAAGAAATTTAAACCTAAGTTTGAAATAATTTAAGTTTTGAGATTTAAATTTAGTTTTGACAACTTTTAAAGTATAAAGAATATGGGTTTTAAATTTAAACTAAAAGTTTAAATTATAAAATAAAAAAAAATCAAATCTGAATTTTGAAGTCTGGATTTAGGTTTTAAACTGTAGTTTTTAAATAAATAAAGTTTTAAATTTTATTTGTTTAACTACTTTAAAAATGGTTAAATGTTTTGAAATTTAAAATGGAGATAAATGTAAATAAGTTTTAAATCTAAGCAACCTGAAATCAAAATTTTGAAGTATATATTCCAATTTAGAAGAAAAAGAAGTTTTTTTAAATTTAAGGATAAGGTCATAGTGTATTTTTTTTAAATTGATTTGAATTTAAGATGAATTTGGTTTAAAAAAAAATCTCTTTTAAACCTCCTTTCATAAAATAAATATTCTTTAACTTGTGGAATAGAAAAGATTTTTTTTGGATTCTTTGTTTAAGATTAATTCATGTTCATTTTAAATCTTAAATTTAAGATGAAATTTAAATTAAAATTTGAAAGAAAATTTGTTTTTAAATGCTTTATTTAAGCAAGAGATGTTTTATTTTAAAAATAAATAAATAGAATTTAACATTTTGGATTCATTAAATTATTAAGTTAATAAATCAGGTAATTAATAAATGATCAAAATGAAAATAGAAATTTCTTAGTGAAAGTAATTGAGAGAAGATAATTGAAGGTTGAAAATTGATTTATCAATTATTTGAGGTTAATTACTTGAAAGTAAAATTAATTAATGTGATTTATTGATTAAGATAATTGAATCAAGAAAAATAAATTAAGATTAATTAACTTAAAGTGATTAAGAAACCATTATAAATTAAGGAATAATTAAATACTGTAAATAATTATGGAATAATAGATCTATTGATTAATAAATTAAGGGAAATCAATTATAACTAAGATAAATAAATTAATAATAAAGGGTTTATTAATTTAAGTAATTGATTAACGGAAAATTAGTACAAGTAATTAAGACTTAATTACAATGAAGGGTTAATTAATTAAAATAATTAATTAAAGAAATGATTTAATTATGAGGTAATTAAAATTTAATTGAAATTAATAAATCATTGATTTAAGATTACTAATAAAAGCAATTATGTCGTTGATAAATTAAAACCACCAAATTTATTCATTCTAGTTATAGATGTTTGATTGCTGTTGGATGCTATGTGATGGATTTGTTTATTTGATATGTGATGTGATGCTTTGTGCTAAGTTATTATATCTGTGGTGTATTTATTGTTATGTTAACCCTTTGACCCTTAGAACGACATTTGAATTTCGATGCGACAGGGAGTCGGATTTCAGTTGGTTATCCGAAACCCACATCGAATCATATCAGTGAACCTTTGTGATTGGTAATTTATTTATCTATGAATATGTGAATACAGATGAGCGTTATGGGTCATACCGCTTATCGATTTGATTGAATCTATTGTGCACTATTGCGTTGAACCCTTGACCACACTTATACACACACAAATATGGATTGCACGTGGAAATGGGTTAAGTCACAGATTTAGAAATTGTTTTAAAATTGAAATTTTAAATCCAAAAATAATTTTGGAATTGGAATTGAAGCTTTGAAAATGAGTTTTCTGAAATAAAAGTTATTTTAAATAACTTGATTGAATCTTGGAATTTAAATGAATTAATTTAAATGTGAATTCAATATTTGAAATTGAATTCTAAAATCTAGGAACTAAGGGTTAAAAAGTTATTCAAGTTATAAATGGGTTTATATGGGTTTTTGAAAACCATTTTAAGAGTGATGTTTTGAAATTTTAATTTAACCCAAGATTTAAACTGGTATATAATTGGATTTTTCTGAAAACGAAACTGTTTGTGAGCTTTCAAATGAACTTCCAATTGGTGTTAAAAAGACTTCAAGTCTAAAATGAAATGGTTTCCAAGTTATAGATAAATCTATGGAACGTGTTTTGAAAGCTATAAATCTTTTATCTTAAAGATTTAATTGGGTTAATCCAAATTTAATGGGAATTGTTTTGGAAATCTATGAGTGGATCTTTGTGAACTTTGTGAGATAAATCTTTTTGTTTAAAGATTTTAAAATGGTGATTTGGTTAAACATTTGGAAGAAAAGCTTTGGATTTTTAAGTTGTGACTTAACTGAAATCCCATATCCATATATTTTTTTAAAAATATTGCGCTCACTATTCGGTTTAGCCGGGAGAGGACCTTGTGTCATATAACCCATTCCGGATAGTGATACGACGTTATGGATAGCATTTGGAGACCGGTGGTGAAGGCCGGGTATTTGTGAGAACGATAGGATAACCTATCGATTGACTCTGCACTGAGTTGCTCCGGTATAGAGTTCTCCCTTAGTGATGGGAAGTCCGATCGGGATTGTGGATACCCGGATTTGCAAGGGCTTCTTCGGAAGTGCCTTCGGTTCTGTTCGAACCCGGGACAGACTTGTATGGTTGTATGTCCGACATTACACTTTGAGATATTTACTGATCTCTATCAAATACATTTCTGCTTGGTGGCGGAGAATTTATTCTCTTAGCTTAACACCCTTCTCTGAGACGTACGAGCTCAGAGGTTATGTAATTGATATTTATCAGTGATATATTCCCAACTTGGTAATGTGACATGCTGAGTGCTGCTGTGTGATGATCATTGGTTGATCATTTGTGATAGGATCATTTATTTGATCATTTATCTTTGTGATCATTGCTTTGGTCATCTGTTGACCCAAAGCATGGCTTTGTGCCAAAGCGTAGCTTTGTGGACGAGACTGCATCAGGACCTCACTCCCCGGAAATGGTCGAAACAGGAAAGATGCGGCAAGGTTATGAGGGTCGCGCCCTTTAGGGTATGTCATTTCCTTCTGGAAAAGGGTGGTATCATGGTATGGAGCCCAGATACTTACTCACGTGGATACTGCAGATCTATTACTTTGTGATACTTTGTGGTTGTTGTGAGCGCGCTCGGATAAAGGTCCCAAAGGACCGGGGGATGGCATATTCGTGTAGTAGTTACCTAGTTACAGAGGTAACCCGGCCTTGTGTTGGCAGAGATCTAACCGTAACGTTAGTTCTCGGGACGTCCCGCCAGAGGCGTACCCATGTGGCAATAGGAAGTTCCTTAGCCTGACCATTTGTTGGAAATCCATTCTTCAATTACGTGCCTTGTACGGTTTTAGTTGTAGAACCTGCCATTTAACATGGCAGCTATAGTAGGCATAGTATCATGGTACCTATGCTGGCTAGGATTTATATTATACTTTCGAAAGATTTCCCACTATGCACTAGTAATAATATCAAAGAATTTTTCTCGTAGTAAGCATGTTTGGCTATCATAAGGAGAAATCTCCCCCATGTATGCGTTTGCATTGTGTGTGTGCCGGGAGGCCTTATGGTAGTTTCATTTTTCAAAAAGCATTGCGGATTTCAAATTGAAATTCTTTTGTCTGTTTTAAAAGACCAACTGTTTTTGTTTGCTCACACCAGTCCCATGACTGACCTGGAGTTTATTGTTCCTTTCCTAAACTCTGGGTGCCTACTATTTCCCACACGGGCAGTCTAGAGTTGGGGTTTTCAGATAATCAATAGTAGGTGTAGATTCGATAGCTTTCAAGCCTTAGGATTTGGCAATCGCAATTGGATCGAGTTGCTTCTCTTCATCTTGATTTGAGAGTTCGAGCTATTCTGGATTGGTGCCTTGGAGATGGAGATTACCGATACTGGAGTTCTTCCCTGAAGACTATTTTGGAGATGTGTTCCGCTGCTAGTGTTATCTTTTATTTCCGCTGCTATTCTTTGTATCTCTGATAATGGTGATATCTATTGTACCATTCTGTTGTATCATTCATGTTGTATCAGTTATTGTATCAAATGTTGTATATTGATATATGTTGTTCATTTTCTTCCGCTGTGTTATTTACTTAATGTGTT
Organism: Allium cepa; assembly: GCA_030765085.1. Taxonomy (NCBI): domain Eukaryota; kingdom Viridiplantae; phylum Streptophyta; class Magnoliopsida; order Asparagales; family Amaryllidaceae; genus Allium; species Allium cepa. Next base: position 249,423,802 of record CM060940.1, on the reverse strand, counting down.
ATAAGCTCCGGCGACTCGAATTTGAGCGGTCGAATCTGCGGCATTCGAGTACAATGTAAAGTATGGATGTCGATTTTCGAACGCGAAAAATTCGAGCCGTTACATTTGGTATCAGAGCTGATGGTTAAAACCTTAGCTCAGGAGTATAACATATTAAGTAACTCATTAGAGATAGGGTGAAGTATACCCTAGAATGAGTATATCCCTAAGATATCCGTTCGAATGCCTCAGTAAATTCTCTTACTATTCACCGATAGTAAGTATGAGTGCAAGAAGAGAACGAGATAGGGGACAGGGGAGTACCACTATAAATGGTCAATACCCTGCAACAGTGGAAATATCTTTTCTCTGTCAATCTCCTTTGATTCGATTTCATATTCTTTTGATTGCTTCATAGCTGCTCCAGAAAGAAGTTTCGGTGTGATGGTAGCCCTACGAATCGTTGTAGAAAATTCTTACTTCGTATCTTCATCGGTTTCTTATCAGCTTTTCGATCTAAACTCTAATGAATTTGAAATTGGAAAAATATTAAATAAATTGGAAATTTTAAATTAAGTAAATTGGTTAACTAATATGAAGATTTGATCCATCTATCTATTCTCTGGGATCCGACATATTCTACGAACGATTAGTTATCCCTTCGAACTAATCAATGGCCTTGTATATTCGTAGACCAATGAACCCAAATATCTTGTGTAATATTGTATGAGTTGTTCTCATATTGTCAATATTCTTATTTGGTAAGCCAAATACAGAATTGGTATCCAGTCTGATTCGGAAAGATATCTCTATGTCTTTTATCCTTTCTTTGTCGTCTTCTCTGCAATTTCGAGGACGAAATTCTTTTAAGGGGGGAAATCTGTAACATTCCTGAAATTTATCAAGTTTAATTTGGCAATTAAATTTATTTTGGAAAATAAATTGTGAACTAATTAGAAAATTTTCTAGAATAAATAAATAATTTTGAATATAAACAGAAATTTAATAAGAAATTTAAGTATAAGTAGCTTAAAAATAAATATTTGGATTTGAAATATAAAAATAAAAGAAATTGTATTTGGATCTTTATTTAAATAAAAGAATTTTAATTTGGAATTTGATTTAAAAAAAAATATTGAATTTATTAACTTTATATTTTCAAAGAACTAATACATATATAAAATTGTTTGTAATAAATAATTGGATTTCAAAATCATTGTTATAAAATTTTATAAGTACAAAATAAAATGTGATTTTATAATTAATAAATTAAGAATTATGTATGAATGATTATTTATTGATTTAGTTATTTCAAATTCATTTTATTTATAAATTGTGTAAGTATAAATAATGGGAAAATGTATACATTTATGTATATAAATAAGATTTAATAAAATAGTTAGTTTTATATGTAAATAAATATTCAAGCTTTGATATGAAGATATCTTTTTATAAGTATAAGAGTAAAAAACACATATGTAAGTATGAAGTGTAGAAGTTAACAAAATCTAAAGTTTATGATATGTTTTTTTTACAAATGGCATCAAGTATGTTTAATTTAAATAAAATAATGGAAATAAAAAAATTGAGAAAACTTTTAAGTTTCCCATATGCCATTATTAAAAAAATCTCACCAAATCTGAAATGTACAGTAAACAAGAGATTTGAGTATCTCAAATCTCAACACCCAAACATAAAGAAGTATAAAAAAAAAGAGAGAGATTGAGCATCTCAATGCCAAAGGAAACCAGATAGAATGCAAATCTGGAAAATAAGCTAAAAAAAAAAATCATGCAAATCTCGAAATCCCTCCTCTTCTCAAACAAAATTCAAATCAAAGCAAATAATTCTGAAACAAAGGTTTGAAATCTCAAACATGTAGGCAGTGAAGTTCAAGGCTTCAACAAGCAACTACATTTTTCTTAAATCTGGAAATGGTTCTGCATGCAAATCAAAAGCAAAATCTGGAATTCAAGAAGATTCAAACTCAGTTTCAAAATAAATCTGAAGCAATTAAGACAAGGAGTTTAAAATGGAAGTGCAGTTTTCTCTGGGCTAAATTATAGCTGCAGAGAGAAAAGAATTTTAAGTTTTCAAATACTAGATCAAAACTCTGTCTTCAAGCAATCAAAGCAAAGTTTAAGTCAAAAGAAAATCAAGTAAAACAAATGCAAGATCAAAGAACAGATCAGGCTCAAGTGCTTCCAAATCAAACAAGTTGATGAAGTTTACAAACTGAAGCTTTGAAAACAAACAAAATGATAATCTGGAAATCTAGAAGCATAATCCAGTGCAAATGCAAGCTCTCTGGAAGATCACAATTTAAAGGCAAGTGAAGATTTCTTTTTAAAATTTAGATTTTATGTTGCAATCAATAAATAAAACAAGATTTGAACAATTTTTATTTAATAAGTTGCAGGGAATATCAAGTTCAAGGCTAAATTTGGTCTCTGGATTTCAAGTTGCAGAGAAAAAAAAAAATTAAAACTGTTTTGGTATACTTCTCTGCCATTTAAACTGTAAGTAAGGAGGATTTAAAAACTTTGTTTATTTATGAAATGGATGAACAAAACAAAAGGGAAATAAAGATCTATACTTACAATTGACAGGTTTAAAACTCCAAGATCTTAAGAAGAAGATTTTAAATCTGGAAAAAAAAAACACCTGGAAGAAGCAATCCTTTCTGGAATTAAACAAACTGTAAGTGGAATCAAGATTGGTTGTTATTGTGAAATAAACAAATAAACACAATAGTAAAATAAGCCAAGTTCTTCTTATAAACTTTGCAGATGGAAGTTTTAAAATATTAAAGAAGGAACCAAAGAAAAAGGAAAAGAGAAAAAAATAGTTCAGGCTCAAAAACAAATTCGTGTCTTTGTTCCTCTCTGTTGCTTCTCTTCTCCGCCCTCCTCTGTTCTTGTTTCTACTGTCAATACCCAGGTGAGCAATCTAGCCTAAAATTGTTCTCTATTTTGATGATTGCTTGAATGATTGCATGTGAATATGCTTGAATGTTTATTACTGTATGGATCTATATGTAGTAGTATGCTTGTATGTGCCTGCAAATAAATGAAGATATGTGTCTGTACTTTGTTCAGGCTTAAAGTTTGATAGATAAAAACATTTATCATCTTCATTTACATTGATTTTAAACTTAAGCATGTAAATGAAAAAGGTTTCTGGTTTACAAAAAATGAAATTTATTAAGTAAAGATTGTTTTAAGTGTTGCAGTTCTTAGTCTCTTCCCATACTCTCTACTGCATCGAGTTAGAGTAGGATTTGGGAGGTTGCAGAGGGGGTGTAGGTGGGTCATTAGCCGAAGTTGCAGTGATGATGATGATCAGAGAACGGATTATGGGCTGTTGACAGGTTTTGGGTGGAGTGGGTCTTCAGTGGTTTCAGTTTTGAAGAGGAGCATGCAAAATTAGAATTCGTGACAGTATCAATCCATTTGATGATCAGTATGGGATGCAGGGGTGTTCGCCGACCTGAGGAGATCATCGACGATGATCGGAGCTCGCTGCGATGATGGTGCACGTGCACAGGGTTGTGGGTGTGTCAGTGTATGGGTTGAAGCATAGGGCAGAATATTTTAATTTTTTTTCTTCTAGGGTCGATATTGTGAGTGACTCGAAGTTTTGGGGTATCTGACTCAAAGCAAAGTAGCATCTGACTCGAAGTAAAGAAAAAAATTTGTTCAGGTTTAAAGAACAGAAGACCTGTTCTGTTTTTTTTCAAATTTTAAAATGTAAATAAAATTTTAAACAAAGTTTACAAACTTGGATTAGAGTATGGACTCAAGAAATTTAAACCTAAGTTTGAAATAATTTAAGTTTTGAGATTTAAATTTAGTTTTGACAACTTTTAAAGTATAAAGAATATGGGTTTTAAATTTAAACTAAAAGTTTAAATTATAAAATAAAAAAAAATCAAATCTGAATTTTGAAGTCTGGATTTAGGTTTTAAACTGTAGTTTTTAAATAAATAAAGTTTTAAATTTTATTTGTTTAACTACTTTAAAAATGGTTAAATGTTTTGAAATTTAAAATGGAGATAAATGTAAATAAGTTTTAAATCTAAGCAACCTGAAATCAAAATTTTGAAGTATATATTCCAATTTAGAAGAAAAAGAAGTTTTTTTAAATTTAAGGATAAGGTCATAGTGTATTTTTTTTAAATTGATTTGAATTTAAGATGAATTTGGTTTAAAAAAAAATCTCTTTTAAACCTCCTTTCATAAAATAAATATTCTTTAACTTGTGGAATAGAAAAGATTTTTTTTGGATTCTTTGTTTAAGATTAATTCATGTTCATTTTAAATCTTAAATTTAAGATGAAATTTAAATTAAAATTTGAAAGAAAATTTGTTTTTAAATGCTTTATTTAAGCAAGAGATGTTTTATTTTAAAAATAAATAAATAGAATTTAACATTTTGGATTCATTAAATTATTAAGTTAATAAATCAGGTAATTAATAAATAATCAAAATGAAAATAGAAATTTCTTAGTGAAAGTAATTGAGAGAAGATAATTGAAGGTTGAAAATTGATTTATCAATTATTTGAGGTTAATTACTTGAAAGTAAAATTAATTAATGTGATTTATTGATTAAGATAATTGAATCAAGAAAAATAAATTAAGATTAATTAACTTAAAGTGATTAAGAAACCATTATAAATTAAGGAATAATTAAATACTGTAAATAATTATGGAATAATAGATCTATTGATTAATAAATTAAGGGAAATCAATTATAACTAAGATAAATAAATTAATAATAAAGGGTTTATTAATTTAAGTAATTGATTAACGGAAAATTAGTACAAGTAATTAAGACTTAATTACAATGAAGGGTTAATTAATTAAAATAATTAATTAAAGAAATGATTTAATTATGAGGTAATTAAAATTTAATTGAAATTAATAAATCATTGATTTAAGATTACTAATAAAAGCAATTATGTCGTTGATAAATTAAAACCACCAAATTTATTCATTCTAGTTATAGATGTTTGATTGCTGTTGGATGCTATGTGATGGATTTGTTTATTTGATATGTGATTTGATGCTTTGTGCTAAGTTATTATATCTGTGGTGTATTTATTGTTATGTTAACCCTTTGACCCTTAGAACGACATTTGAATTTCGATGCGACAGGGAGTCGGATTTCAGTTGGTTATCCGAAACCCACATCGAATCATATCAGTGAACCTTTGTGATTGGTAATTTATTTATCTATGAATATGTGAATACAGATGAGCGTTATGGGTCATACCGCTTATCGATTTGATTGAATCTATTGTGCACTATTGCGTTGAACCCTTGACCACACTTATACACACACAAATATGGATTGCACGTGGAAATGGGTTAAGTCACAGATTTAGAAATTGTTTTAAAATTGAAATTTTAAATCCAAAAATAATTTTGGAATTGGAATTGAAGCTTTGAAAATGAGTTTTCTGAAATAAAAGTTATTTTAAATAACTTGATTGAATCTTGGAATTTAAATGAATTAATTTAAATGTGAATTCAATATTTGAAATTGAATTCTAAAATCTAGGAACTAAGGGTTAAAAAGTTATTCAAGTTATAAATGGGTTTATATGGGTTTTTGAAAACCATTTTAAGAGTGATGTTTTGAAATTTTAATTTAACCCAAGATTTAAACTGGTATATAATTGGATTTTTCTGAAAACGAAACTGTTTGTGAGCTTTCAAATGAACTTCCAATTGGTGTTAAAAAGACTTCAAGTCTAAAATGAAATGGTTTCCAAGTTATAGATAAATCTATGGAACGTGTTTTGAAAGCTATAAATCTTTTATCTTAAAGATTTAATTGGGTTAATCCAAATTTAATGGGAATTGTTTTGGAAATCTATGAGTGGATCTTTGTGAACTTTGTGAAATAAATCTTTTTGTTTAAAGATTTTAAAATGGTGATTTGGTTAAACATTTGGAAGAAAAGATTTGGATTTTTAAGTTGTGACTTAACTGAAATCCCATATCCATATATTTTTTTAAAAATATTGCGCTCACTATTCGGTTTAGCCGGGAGAGGACCTTGTGTCATATAACCCATTCCGGATAGTGATACGACGTTATGGATAGCATTTGGAGACCGGTGGTGAAGGCCGGGTATTTGTGAGAACGATAGGATAACCTATCGATTGACTCTGCACTGAGTTGCTCCGGTATAGAGTTCTCCCTTAGTGATGGGAAGTCCGATCGAGATTGTGGATACCCGGATTTGCAAGGGCTTCTTCGGAAGTGCCTTCGGTTCTGTTCGAACCCGGGACAGACTTGTATGGTTGTATGTCCGACATTACACTTTGAGATATTTACTGATCTCTATCAAATACATTTCTGCTTGGTGGCGGAGAATTTATTCTCTTAGCTTAACACCCTTCTCTGAGACGTACGAGCTCAGAGGTTATGTAATTGATATTTATCAGTGATATATTCCCAACTTGGTAATGTGACATGCTGAGTGCTGCTGTGTGATGATCATTGGTTGATCATTTGTGATAGGATCATTTATTTGATCATTTATCTTTGTGATCATTGCTTTGGTCATCTGTTGACCCAAAGCATGGCTTTGTGCCAAAGCGTAGCTTTGTGGACGAGACTGCATCAGGACCTCACTCCCCGGAAATGGTCGAAACAGGAAAGATGCGGCAAGGTTATGAGGGTCGCGCCCTTTAGGGTATGTCATTTCCTTCTGGAAAAGGGTGGTATCATGGTATGGAGCCCAGATACTTACTCACGTGGATACTGCAGATCTATTACTTTGTGATACTTTGTGGTTGTTGTGAGCGCGCTCGGATAAAGGTCCCAAAGGACCGGGGGATGGCATATTCGTGTAGTAGTTACCTAGTTACAGAGGTAACCCGGCCTTGTGTTGGCAGAGATCTAACCGTAACGTTAGTTCTCGGGACGTCCCGCCAGAGGCGTACCCATGTGGCAATAGGAAGTTCCTTAGCCTGACCATTTGTTGGAAATCCATTCTTCAATTACGTGCCTTGTACGGTTTTAGTTGTAGAACCTGCCATTTAACATGGCAGCTATAGTAGGCATAGTATCATGGTACCTATGCTGGCTAGGATTTATATTATACTTTCGAAAGATTTCCCACTATGCACTAGTAATAATATCAAAGAATTTTTCTCGTAGTAAGCATGTTTGACTATCATAAGGAGAAATCTCCCCCATGTATGCGTTTGCATTGTGTGTGTGCCGGGAGGCCTTATGGTAGTTTCATTTTTCAAAAAGCATTGCGGATTTCAAATTGAAATTCTTTTGTCTGTTTTAAAAGACCAACTGTTTTTGTTTGCTCACACCAGTCCCGTGACTGACCTGGAGTTTATTGTTCCTTTCCTAAACTCTGGGTGCCTACTATTTCCCACACGGGCAGTCTAGAGTTGGGGTTTTCAGATAATCAATAGTAGGTGTAGATTCGATAGCTTTCAAGCCTTAGGATTTGGCAATCGCAATTGGATCGAGTTGCTTCTCTTCATCTTGATTTGAGAGTTCGAGCTATTCTGGATTGGTGCCTTGGAGATGGAGATTACCGATACTGGAGTTCTTCCCTGAAGACTATTTTGGAGATGTGTTCCGCTGCTAGTGTTATCTTTTATTTCCGCTGCTATTCTTTGTATCTCTGATAATGGTGATATCTATTGTACCATTCTGTTGTATCATTCATGTTGTATCAGTTATTGTATCAAATGTTGTATATTGATATATGTTGTTCATTTTCTTCCGCTGTGTTATTTACTTAATGTGTTATAAGCTCCGGCGACTCGAATTTGAGCGGTCGAATCTGCGGCATTCGAGTACAATGTAAAGTATGGATGTCGATTTTCGAACGCGAAAAATGCGAGCCGTTACAGTTTAGTTTTAAATTTGAAAACAATAGCTCTGGAAATCACTCGCGACCACACCTGAATGCATATTCGAGCCACCACTCCATTTCCCCGAGATCATCCCCGAGGTTACCTCTTCTCCTTCAATCCTACTGACACACAGAACCTCGTGCACGTGCACAGGTGGACGAAGCAACTTCGACCATCGATGCTACCTCCAATACATCGACGACCATCTCTACCTTCGATTTTGACCATCTGCTCTTCAATACATCCGCGAAATCGAAATTGAGCATCTCGTACTCCACTGGAACAAAACCGATTGTCCAAGAACCAACTCAACCTGACGCTTCCAACCACAAGAATCCTTGAAACTCCATCCAAAGCTTTGCCGACCAACTACGCACCTATTCCCCCACCTCCGATTAACTCCAGTGCTTCGATGACGATGCAGAAGCCCAGATTCCAACCTCAACCAAAACCCAAGCTTAAACCCTGCTTTGATGATGTGCCGCCGCCTCGGTGGTCTATAAATCCACCGACTAGTTTTTCCAAGATTGTCAACCTCCCCGCCACCTCCAACAGCGATCCCGACCACCCAGAACTCTCTGATCACCAGAAAATGCACAAAAACCAAACTCTATTCAACCTAAGATTTCTCACTCAAAATAATGTTGAAAATCTGGATTTTACCTTTAAAATTCATGAATTTCGAAGACAATTTAGATTACATAGGTGAATCAAAGAATCATGATATTCGAGTTTAAGATGTTTTAGATTTTCCATTGTATTTTATAATTTCCAGGAAATACTTAAACTAATTTCACGTAAAAATATTTTTAAAACTTAGATCATGTTAATTTGAACATAATTTGTTTAAATATCAAAGCCTATAAGAGAATAAATGATGATATTTTGATTTTTGACTTAGTTTAAAACCTGGGACTAAGAACAGAGCAAGCATAGGCATCACACCAATATCACTTGCATATATACATGAAATCACATTTATACAACTATGCAAAGCATATTGCATATCATACATTCAAGGATATTCACGTGCATCAGATTATCATTAACTTTAACTTTTTAGAAAAAATGCTTACTCAACAACATGATGTTGAACAGAGAAATTTTGAACTGGAAATGCTTCATCTTTTGAAAACTTTGTAAACTGGAAATTTGTTTGACTTTGATCTCTTGTTTGATTTAGATTCGAGATTTGTAAAAATTGATTGCTGATTTCCTTCCTTTGCTTTGATTTTATCTTCGGTTTATTTCCAGGTTTTGAAAAAGTTTGAAAATAAAAGATAGGAAAAGAAAATAAAAGAGTAAAGAAGAGACGAGACATATATATAACATGATTTTAATTTTTTTTTTAATGGAAAGAAAATAAATAAGGTATCACTTGTTATTTTGCATGCTACTAATCTTACACTTGTTGATATGGAAGTAATTAATATTTTAAATATGTTTTTATAATGTTATATTTTATTTACTATTTAGTTTAATATTAATGTGTGTTTTATTTTTTTTTATTTTAAACTTTCCTTTATTTATATTTATATAATTTTTAAAGAAATGATTTAAAACTAATTAAACTCTAATAAATAATCATATATGTATACACTAGTTTTTAAATCTAATTTATTTTTAGGATATTTATATTTTGAATTTCAAATCCAAATTCAAATTCTATTTAAAATCTACTTATTTATATATAAACAACATATATTTTATTTGTTTGAAAAGGAATTATTTTGCACATTTGAAATAATTTATAAAAGTAGATTATCACAGTAGTATTTGCCTGAAATTCCAGAATATCAAATTCTTCCCCCTTAAAAGAATTTCGTCCCCGAAATTTAAAAGCAAAAGATGATCCAAAAGCTTTTATTTCAAACAATCTAAGCATGCATATCAGGCATTCATTAATATCCAAAGCAAACAATTCATTCAAACAAACAGTATTAACAACCCTAACACAAATCCGAATAGACCTTCCTAACACTATCTAGAGTTTCCCAAGTACAATCTCTAGGATCCTCGCTCCACTGAATCTTAACCAGCTTCACCACTTTGTTTCAGAGTTTCTTCTCGTCTTGGTCCACTATCTGGACTGGATGCCTGATCATAGTTAAGTCCGGTTCGACCTCTAAATCTTCCTGCATTGCCGGTTCCATAACTGAGATGGGTCGTACACGTACTTCCTTAGATGAGATACGTGAAAAACATTGTGAATTCTAACCATCCAGACTGGCAATTCAATCCTGTAGGCCGAAGCACCAATTCTCTTGAGCACTCGAAATGGTCCAATATATCTCGAGCCAAGCTTTCCCATCTTTCTATATAAGATCGCTCCTTTTATCGAGGAAACCTTGACAAAAAACATATCTCCGACTTCGAATTCCAATTGCCTTCATCTCTTGTCTACATAACTTTTCTGAAGATCCTGTGATGCTTTCATTCTCTTCTTGATCAGTTTCACCTTCACAGATGCCTCTCAGATCAAATCAGGACCAAGAACAAGACAATCTCCCGATTCTACCCAAAAGATCGGTGAACTACAAGGTCTTCCATACAAAGCTTCATAGGGTGCCATCTTAATACTCGCCTCATAACTATTATTGTATGATAATTCTACCAAACGTAGATGGTCCTTCCAAGATCCACCGAAATCCAAAACACAAGCCCTCAACATATCCTCTAGAATACGATTCAGCCTTTCTGTTTGTCCGTCGGTCTAGGGATGATAGGTTGTACTTAAACTCAATCTTATTCTCAGAGCTATCTGCAAAGCTTTCCAAAATTTACCGGTAAAGATTGGGTCATGGTCGCTTACTATGCTGAAGGGAACTCCATGCAACCTGACGATCTCCTTCAAGAAAATCTCTGCCAAAGACGCTGCAGTTCGCTTTAACTAGGATAAAGTGGGCGCTCTTGGTCAGTCGGTCTACGATTACCCACACTGCCTCATTTCCTTTTTTAATCCTTGGCAACCTGTCGAAGAAATCCATCGATATCATTTCCCACTTCCACTTTGGGACTTCCACAAGCTGCAACAATGCTGCAGTCTTCTGTCGACACCCTTTACCTGCTGACAGATCGTACATCCATTCACGAAAGTAGCAACATCCTTCTTCATGTTCGCCCACCCGAAAACTCTCTTTATATCCTTATACGTCTTTGAGATCCACGGATGGATACTTAGCCTGGAGCAATGACTCTTTGACAAAACCTCTTGCCTCAGATCCTTGATATTTAGAACATAAATTCTCCCATTGATCCTCAAAGTTTCCTGGTCATTAATCTCAAAACTGGTGCACTTCCCATTCTTGACTTTCCTAATAATTGCTCTCAAACTTCTATCCGATCATTGCTTACTCGCAATGCTTTCAAGTAAAGACGGAACAAATTTAAAATAGCGAAAACTACATTTCTACTCAAAGCATCCGCCATTGCATTCGCTTTCCCCAGAGAATAAAGAATATCCAGATCGTTTGATGCCAAAAATTCAACCCATCTCTGCTGCCTCAAATTCAGATCCTTCTGGGAGAAAAGATATTTCAAAGGTTTATGATAAGTGAAGAGCTCGAACTTCTCCCCCAACAGATAGCGCCTCCAAATCTTCAGAGCAAAGACGATGGCCAACAATTCAAGATCATGCATAGCGTAATTCTTCCCATGTAGCTTCAACTGCCTACTCGCATACGCAATCACTTTCCCATTCTGCATCAACACAGCACCCATCCCTACTCCACAAGCATCGGTATAGACTTCAAACTTACTCTTACCATCAGGAATAGCTAGAATAAGAGCACTGGTTAGCCTCGCCTTCAAATCCAGGAATGCCTCTTCACACTTGGGGTCCATTAAAACTTCGCTCCTTTCCTAGTCAATTTGGTCAAGTGCAAAGAAATCCTAGAGTAGTCCTTGATAAATTTCCTATAGCACCCTACCAAACTAAGAAAATTGTGGACTTTCGTAAGAGTCTACGGTTGTTTCCACTCTTGAGTACTTCTACTTTGGCTGGATCTACAGAAATACCCTCTTTAGATATAATAATGCACAAAAATATCACTTCTAACTTCCATAAATGGCATTTCAAAAACTTAGCCTTCTGGACATGCCTGCTCAAAATCTCCAACACTATCTCCAAATGTCACTTATGCTCCTCCTTAGACATGGAGTAGATGAGAATGTCATTGATGAACACGAGCACAAACTTGTTCAGCACATCTCGGAAAACTCGATTCATTGGATCTAGAAAATAGGCTAGAGTGTGGGTTATCCCAAAAGGCATAACCAACCACTCATAAAAACAAGTGGGTCCTCTGAATGAAGTCAAGGGTATACTGGCTTTAGCTACCCTTAGCTGGTGAAAACCCGAAGCAAGATCTAATTGGAAGGAAACAGAAGCTCCATGGAGTTGATCAAAAAGATCGTCTATACCGCGTAAGGAATACTTAATTCCTAATAGTCACCATATTCAACTCACGGTAATGTACATAGAATCTTAATGACCCATTCGACTTGGTTACAAGATTATAGCAGAACCCCAACTAGAATAACTAAGCCAGATCAAACCTCTCTCTAAGAAATCTTGGGTCTGCTTAACCAGCTCTTCTCTCTCTCTCTCTCTCTCTCTCTCTCTCTCTCTCGCCATCCTTCTACTGTGTTGAACAACGGCTATTGCTCTCGGAACTATGTCGATTCGAAACTCTATCTCCCGATGTGGGGGCAAACCTTTGACATCTTCAAAGACATCTGAAAAATCTTTGACCACTTCGATGGATTCTACATCTTCTAGAGATGCCTCGATTCCATGCAAAAGACTACTCAAGTGAACTCCAGTATTATCGCAAGTCACTTTTTCAATCCTTCCCAACTCAGTTTCCAAAGACACAATTCCCTCTTTACAAATCACAATAGCCTTATGCTTGTCCAACCAATCCATTCGCAGAATAAGGTCAAATCCCTTAAAATCCAATACAAATAGTTCTCAAGAAAAACTATGGGATAGATAGGAAATTATTAGGCCTCTACACTTATCTAACTTGGTCACTCCCCCTATAGGATTAGATACAAAAATAGGGTGGTTCACAATACTAGGGGTAGGATGAAACTTCTCTACCATGTCCAAAGAAATAAAACTAAAGGAAGCAACAGAATCAAACAAAACTCTAACAAAAAAGCCATCTACAACCAAAGTATCTTCCAGAATGCTATTGCCTTTCCTATCCAAAGAAGTCGATGGTCCTTCTCGAATAGTAAATACCTTAGTTGGCTGAGCTCTCTAAAGAAGCGGGCAAGCCTTCACCATGTGCCCTGGCTGTTGACAGTTGATACACAAAGACGTTTGAACCATTGCGCAACCAGGTCCACTCTGATGCTGCTGCTGCTACTAACTTCTTCCTCCGGGACACTACTTAGCCAAATGTCCCTCTTCCTAACACACATAACACTTCCGAGCTCCATTATTGCCTCCTTGGTTCCCAATGCCATGCTTTTTCAATTTGGGTTGAATTTCCTTTTTTTTGGGTTAGAAGAAGTTCCACTCAGTGCTGCTATAGATTCCAGGGGTTTCCTATTCACAAGCTCCTCATACCTCAATGCCATGTCTATCAATTCCACAAATAATCCCTTGAGATGAGCTGTCATCTTCCCATGGAACTCGGACCTCATACCAAGCACAAACATCTCATTCTTCTTTAGGGGTGTGTCAATCAGACCGGGTCCGTAGCGAGATAACTCATTGAACTTAGTCTCATATTCTGAAATCGATGTACTCCCTTGCTTCAGTTCTAGAAAATTTCTATACAGACGAGTCTTCCCAGCTGTAGGCATAAACTGTTCCTCAAACGGTTCCTTAAAATTGCTCCAAGAAATATCCCCCTCCAAAAATTCACGTTAACTACATCCCACCATGCAGCTGCTCCTTCTTGAAGTTGCCACGATACCATTACTCTCTTTTGCTCATCTGACAAATCCGAACTCTGGAAAATTCCCTCACACGAGCATAACCAAGCTTGAACTTCAACGATGGACTCCATTCCTTTAAAAGGCTTTCCTCCCAGATTGGTGAAATCCTTACACAATGCAGCGAAACTTACACGAGGCAATGTTGATTTATAGCCTCGCTAGCATTCGAATCTCTCACATTAGTGGTCGTCGTGTTGCCCACAACTCTGCCTCTCCTTCCTAAAGAACTCATGTTAGAAACCTAGACAGGTAACCTGACAATTAGATAGGTATATAGATATAAAAAAATTACAAGTACGCGCTATCAAGATAGATATTACTCCAAAGCCTAGGTATTATCTCAACCTAGTGTTCTGATACCAACTTTGACGACCCTCCTTTCATTCCAAAGAAAGACGTATCATCATTAAGAAAGAAATAGGTAGAAAAGAGAAAGATAGAAAGAAAGAAGTAATAATATAAGAATCTCACAGCGGAAACAAAAATATATATTATATCACATAGATATTACATAGTCATTACATATCAGAGTTAATACGGTTAAAACAACATTACATTAGACAGCCGTGAAGACCCGTCTGTCCATTACATTCCAAAATAAAAACAGATGATATTAACACAGTGGAAATAGATATATATAGATACGCCAAGTCTCTTGCTCCAAGTCTTTTTCGAAATTCGTTAAGCCAACCTGATCACTTGGCTACTCATAAAAATTTGAGTACCCAAGAGTTTAAGAAAAACAGAAATAAACTCCGGGTCAGACATGGGTCTGGTCTGAGTAAACAGTTAAGTTGTTTAACTTGAGAAAAATCTTTTGAAATAAAAGGTATATCGTAAGACTCTCCATAAATAAACACGGCCATTTTTTCCCTTACGATAACCAAAACATTTGATAGGAAATCTGGTCATATTGTAATAATGTCTAGGGTTTTCAAATAAATATACACATAGCCGAAATTGTTACATTATTCAATTCCAGCATACATAGGTTTACAATCAAGTCCGAGATCACTTATTGGAGATTGGATTCCATATAATGTCAGGACTACTGGGGTACTGTCCGTCATAGTATGTGGTCTTAATCACTGTATCGAGGATCCACCCTGATCCCTTACGATAGAGGACCGGAGTTACCCCTTACTAGATAGTCCGAATAAGACAACCCTGTGGTTGTGGCCAACAACCTCCAACACAGCCGAATAAAGGGACCTCTAGACAGGGAATATCTTATCCTACTTGGGTGCTACCCACTTAGCCTTGCATGCACCTCCCCTATTTTATCCATTCCCGTTTGATGAGCCTTGAGGCTACGATTACCTTTTAAAGCACTTATCTTGGAATGCTCATCATCCTCCATTGACGATGGTCTAATAGCATTCATCCCTACAAGTTCGTTCCAGGTTCAAAAGAAACCAAAGGCACTATGTCTGTTACAATCGTTTTGGAATCACCCTCAGAGTTAACGACAAATAGCCCTCGCACTCCGAATCTTCATCTTGATCTTAATTTGAGATTTCATGACCTATCATTTAACTTGGATCGATGTGGTTTTTAAATAACAAATTTGATATCTGATCCCGGTCATATCGAACGTTTCTTTTAAGGCCAAGTTGTTTAAGTAAAACAATTTAATTCAATTCATAATATTATTTCACACAGCAACATCATAGATAAATAACTCACATTTATCACAGCTATATCTAAAGTATTGCAGATCACAGAACATCACAGATTTACATACTATAAATATTAATCAATCCGGACATTCTATACAATCAATCATCCCTAATCAAGACTTATTAATCCATAACTATAATTACTTTAATTAACTCAAAATAAATTAATTACTTATGAATTAATCACCTAACCCTGCTTACTTGACATTAATCAATTACAAACCATTTGTTAGTATCTAATTAATTAATGAAATTAATTAACTGTTTGCACCAAAATTGGGCAAACACCCTTCGGAAGTTTTTGAAGAGATAGTAAATGAAGAACTTGAATTAAAAATAAGGACTATCTAACAAAACTCCAAATCACAGAAAAGTAAATTGCACAGAAGACAAGGATTTAGAGTGGTTCGGCTATGCGCCTACGTCCACTATGAAGCTTTATCACTTTATTCCTTAATACTTGAAGATTACAAGTGTTTTTAAGCAAATTACAGCAGAAAATGGACTTAAATTCGAAATTATCAGCAAAGGAGGTGGTATGGAGTGATTCCGGCAGCGTTTAGGCTTATTTTTCTTCTCCAAATTCTCCCGTCCCTTTTCTGAATGACCAGGGGCTCTATTTATAGGTGTGGAAGGCCAAATTCCCGCCTAAAGCTCAGGGAGGTTGCCTGGCACGTGAGGGGGGCCCATAAGCCCGCGTTCTCGAAGTCCGTGCCCAGTTTGGGATCGATTCGAAATGAATTTCGAATCGATCAAAGAAGCATCCAATCGAGGCGAAATTTGGTGTGGACATTCTTCAACATGCATGTGAACTACTGTAAAAATTTCATGGGATTTGGATAAGTGGATTGGAAGTTATGATCGGTTCGAAATTGGTGTCTTCGGCCTTCTGTTGGTTCGAATCGATGAAGTGGTCTCGTTCGAATCGACCTGAGTACTTCGAACCGATCCCAGGGCGCCTCTCTTCGAGTCGATCCTGTCTTTTGCGTGTGGTTGGATTCGAAGTGAGTCTTCGAATCGATGGGGATGGTGTTTGTTCGAATCGATCCAAATGTGTTACCTTGGATCGATTCGAAGTTGTCTTAGCATGTTGGATTCGAAGACAGCGCGATGCCGCATGGTGGGCTTGTAGTCTTGTGAAGATGGGTTCGAACTAGCGCATAGTTGATGGAGTCGAGGTATAGCTGCTTTGGTGGATTCGAAGTAAGGTCTAGGTCATGGATTCGAAGTAGAGAACGTCTGATGGATTCGAAATACATGGAGTCGAAGTGGTAGCGTGTCTTATGGATTCGAAGTTAGGAGCACTCTGATGGATTCGAACTTACGTTCTTTTGTTGGGTTCGAACTAGTTGGTTTCGAACATTATGGGTTCGAAACAAATGGTTTCGAACTAGTTGGGTTCGACAGTGATGGTTTCGAACCGAGCGACGTCCATCTTCCTTAACTTGAATCCGTCATAACTTGAGCATATGACCTCGGATTGACTCGAAACTTGAATTGGTGGCTTCTATGGCCTTTCTTGTTATGCCCTATCACTTGTGGCCCGATCCGGACTCGGACAGAATTCATCGATATCCATAGCGGAGTGAAGTGCGATCAATCTCTGAAGCGAACTGTCTTTTGTCTTTGATCAATCTTTTGGTATCACGGCTTTTGCCCGAAAAGCGGGATAACATTTTGCCCCCCAAAGTACGTCTTGTGGGCACATGACGTGCTTTGAATAGTCGCCATGTTATTCTGAAGATTATTGTTTTCTGTTCGTTGAAACTCATTAGAGAATTGTCGTATCCTTGCCTTGATATGGTTGATTGTGTGTGATTGCGCTTGATCATTGGCTGTCGTTGTTGCAACCGGGTGAATATTTGGTCCCTGTAAATGTTCAAAATCGAATGTTAGTTCGATACGTGTACACGTTTATTAGCTTTCGTCCTTGTTAACGTCGTGCGTTCACGAGTTATGTTGGTTTTTGCTTGCTGCCGAATTCTGTCCCGATTTTCTCCTGGAATGATTTTAGACTCAAGTCAAAGAGTGTTTATCAGTGGTTGTTGATGGATTCGAAGTTATGATTGTATGAATTAATGGCTCTCGAATCGTCGTTGTCTCTGATGGATTCGAAACTTTTGATGGATTCGAAACTTCCATGGATTCGAAACTTCTATGGGGTCGCAACTTCTGATGGATTCGTAATTTCTATGGATTCGAAACTTCTATGGATTCGAAACTTTTATGGAGTCGAAACTTCTATGGAGTCGCAGCTTCTGATGGATTCGAAATTTCTATGGATTCGAAATTTCTTATGGAGTCGAGACTTCTGATGGATTCGAAACTGGTCGTTCGAATCGATGGGAGTCGAAGTGACACCAATCCCTTTTTGGAATCCATATAAATACACGAGGCTGACTCCATTTTCACTTTTTACTTTTTACCATTGCTTTAGCTGTTTCTTCGAATCGACTTTCCAGAGCCAAATCAAACGAGGGGTTTTTACGAATCGATCAAATTCCTTCAGGCTTCCACTTGTAACCAAATCAAATCAGGTAACCAAGGGGTCGATTCGAATTGAGAACGATAGAATTGGAACTTTTTCGGCATTGTTTCATCCCTTCTTCTGGAAATTTTGGAGAGTGGTGAGATTTGAACGACGTAGGTCGACTCCACGGAACTGAGGAATGCAAACATTTGAGTCGTGTCGATCAGAGTACTGTCTTTCACTGTCTTCGCATCGATCCAGGGGTGAGCGATTCGAGTTGGCTTTGAGCGTGCAACTTCGAATCGACGACTGCAGGAGAACAAGAAAAAAGGACTTGCGGTGATCGATTCGAAACGGCGACATTCTGATCGATTCGAAGGTGCTCACTACTGGTGGGTTCGAAACAATGATACGTGCATCGATTCGAAGGGGCTCGACTCCGATTGGTTCGAAATCAGGTGAAACTCCATGGATTCGAACCGCTCTAGGTGGATTCGAAGGAGCTCATCTTCGATCGGTTCGAAGTCAGGTGGGGTTTCATGGGTTCGAACTGCTCCTCCGTTTCCAAGTTGCGTCGAGTCGAACTACGTGGCATTGGAGCGCACCGACTCGGAGTTCATCGATCTGACTTGTGTCGAATCGAGTCGATCGATTCTAGCGTTCTTGTTTCTGGAATTTCCACTCCTTCGATTTGTTTCATCCTCTGAACTATGACCAACTTTAAATCGGATTTTAACGAACTTAATAATTTCTTTCGCATACTTGATTCCGACGAGCTTTGGCCTTGCATGACTAAAGTTGACTTGACCTGCCTTCTTTTGAGAGCTCGTCGATGGCACCATAACTCAAACATATATAACGAATTCATACTTGAGTTGGCCAGTAGTATTGGAGTGACGTGAAAGTGACGGTCAGCGATGACGGTCGCTTTCGTTTTTTGACTCCGAGGGTTTGTCGTTCGGACTCCGCGTTCCAATCCCGTAAAATTTGTTTCAGTTATGCATTTCCACTGCACGTCACATTCATATACTTCACACCGGGGAATATACGGGTTTTCTCTGTATTTGACGCTGCCTTCTCGTGAGTTAGCTAATTATGGCGTCTTCGGGTTCTGAACAACAAGAGTTACAGAGCTTGCTCCATCCAGCGCTAGAAATTCCAGAGATTCTTCCTGAAGTGATAGATCCTGCTCCGGACGAGTTGCCGGAGGCCTTACTTATCGAGGATCCCATAGACTCCGTCCGATCCAATATTTCTGGAGCATTGTTAGGCCGGATATGTTTGAAACATAACTTGTCCCTGGATGACGTTTTTCTTCCTGGAGTTGAGGATAGACCTCACAATCCACCCGAGGGTTACACTGCTTTCTATCGTCATGCCTGTGCGGCCAGAAACCTTCCTCCGTTTAATCAATATATCAGGGAGATGCTGTCGTTTATTGGGATAGCTCCCGGGCAACTTCACCCCAACGGGCACGCGTTGCTGAATAGTGTTTTCATATTATTCATGGACTGCCTTTTTCGTCCGCCTAAGCCAGCTGAGATTAGACACATATTCAATTTCAAGAGTAGAGGTGATAGTCCGTCTTTCACCTTTCTGGAAGCAGTTAGAAACTGCCAGGTTGTGACGGGAGCCTGGACCAGACTTAGTTACTTTAAGAATGAATGGTTTTTTGTCCGATGCCCTCCAGGATTCGCTAGGCGATGGCTGTCCAGACGTGAGTGCCGTAAAATACGTAAGCCTTCTTTAATAGTTATTGTCGACATTCGAACTGACATCAGGTGTTTTCATTACAGCTATCATATCGAGGCCGGACGGCGGTCAATACAGAAGCGTCATCCGAAGTTTACAAGAGACTCCGGGTGACTTGCGGCACATTGACTTGGTCTTAACTGATGATAACTTAAGGATGCTGGGCTTAATTGAGACGAACCAAAGTACTGTCGTTAAGGGGTTGGCGAAATCGGCTCCGAGGGCAAAGAAGAAAACCGGTGCAGCGATAAGAGAGATGAGCGATGATGAGAGGACGCCTAATGACACTAGACTAGCGGCTGGCTTTCCCAAAACAGGAAAAAAGCAGAAAGGCAAGGCTGTTGTTCCTAAATTTAAGAGACGGAAGTCTGTAATCGTGTCTCGCTCGATCCCTGGGATTATTTCTTCTGACTCCGCTATTTGTCAACCAGGAAACATTTTCGCAGGTCTGGATGACGTTCCCATCCCGGAATGCGTTTCTCTTTATCACGAGTCCGGGTTGGTTGAGCTTCGGGAAGCGTTAAACATAAGCGAGCTTTTACCCGTTAGTGCAGCCGATACTTCTGGTTGGTCGGAGGCTTTGCACATTTGCATACACCTTCATGACACTACATTACTGCTTTACTTGCCATATCTAATTTGCCTGGCCCTTAACCGAACTGCATCTCTTTTTCAGGTAATATGGCTGGCCGTCAGACTACACTGGACAAACTCCGGAGAGTTCATCACCCCCCAACCTATCATGAATCTCGGCGTGGGGGCCCTGATCGCGATCGCGACCGGAGGCAATATGGCCAGGATTACCACGCAAAGGATCATCATCGAGGTTACTCTAGCCAGGAACGATCTGACAGAGATCGTAGACATCGCTCCCCATCTCGATCTCCTCCGCAATCCCGAAGTCATGTCCAAACATCCGAGCCTCTGCGACATCAGCCATCTTCGCAGGCTTCGAGGCTTGAGCCACATCGTTCTCGAATCGGGGTTGCGACTTCCACGTCTGCGGAAGAGACCCTTATTGAGTCTTCTGGAGAAGGGGCCATCAGGCTTGCTCAACTGAGGAAAGATTTTCCAGAAATCTGCTTTGATGCTTGTATTTTTCCCCCCAATCTTAAAAGAATTCCCGATGATGCCGCGATTACGGCGCTCAGCTACACCCAGGACTTTTTCGCTCAGTATAAAGAATGGTACAAAGCGGCCGTTAAGGCTTCCAAAGCTGCCTTCGACCGGGCCCAAGTCATCGAGAAGCTAGAGGCCGACTTGGCTCAAAAGAGTCGTATTGTCGACATACTCCAATCTGAGGCGGAATCTTCCCGCAAGGCCGAAGTCGAGTCGTTACAGAAGGTTGATGAAACATTGGTCGAGATGGCGAAAATGCAACAGGCACATTGTACATTAGTTGAAGACTTAGGCCACCGATACAAGAATGTCGAAACTGAGCGAGATGCGGTAGTCAGGGAACTAGAGGAGCTAAAGGCTAAGTTTGCCGACATGAATAAAGAAAAGGACGACGCGAATGTGGCTGCACAGGAAGCGTGTGAGCAGGCTGTATCTTTCCGAGCTAAGCGCGATGCGGCAATTAAGGAACTGGAGGTGCTAAAGGCTAAGTTTGCTGATATGAATAAGGAAAAAGACGACGCGAACGTGGCTGCGCAAAAAGCGTGTGAGCAGGCTGTATCTTTCCGAACTGAGCGCGATGCGGCCATTGCAAGGGTTAAGGAGGTTGAATCGGAGGTGGAGGAGAGAGTCCAAGCGGAGAGGTTCAAAATGGAGGCCGAATTCGACGATCTCTTGGACACATATAATGCCAATGTACTGGAGTATAGAAACCTCTCCTGGCTAGGGGATTACTCGATGCCTCTCTACAATGCTTGGAAGAAATTGGTGGAAAACAAGAGGATGTCTTGTCCGGATTCGGTATTAGATGAGTTTGAGCTTGAGTCGCGTTTGCTCAGCGAGGATGAGAGGAGGACTCTTCATGAAGCAATCGTTTCCGTTGAAAAAGAAAGACTTGGAGTCCATCAAACGGAGGTTTGTGAAGGTTCGGGCATTGTGCGTCATAGCGAGAATACTGAAGTCCCCATTTCGACTTCGTCCGGAGCTGTTGCTGTAGTTGATTCGCATGCTATTCCAGCCTACAATCCGGACCAACCGGAAATGTCTTCGGGCACGGCTCTCGCCCCCGAGCTTGTTCAGGCTCCAAGGCAAGGTAAAGCGGGTATTTTGACTACTCTCTTTACGTCTTAAGACATTGGTTTTCGAGGGAATTTCTTGGTCTGACAGCTCTACTTTTTGTTGTTTAGAGACCGAGAGTGTCGCACCCGTGCTCCCTGTTCCTTCGGCTTTATATCCCACGCATGGAGTTGTTGTCACTGAGGCGATCTCAACCGCCGCCATGGTTGGTGACATAGGAGAGGGAGGATCGATGTCATTCGACGTTCAAATGTTTGAAGAGCTATTTGGTCATCCTCTCGATCCCGTGCCTGACCTCTCTTTTGCGACGAGCGGAGCTGCTCCAGTTTCTAGTTCGATTGTGACGACCACTGGCGTATCCAGCGCAGCTCAACTGTCTCGAGAGGAGGAGATTTTGGCAGAGATAAGTGCCGAGATGGCCAAGACAGTGACAGTTGGTCCCGGAGGTGACGCCGTTCCCCCAAGCTTATCTTCTCTAATGATGATTTCTCCTGGTGGCACGGTAATCGTCTCGAGTGTCGCTGAACATGTATCTGTTACTGCTCCCATGCCTTCGGTTCGCCCTCATAAAAGGATCTCCATCCCTTCCAGTTCTGAGGAAGATGTCGATATTATGCCAGACCCGGAGGACGTTCCTAAGAAAGGCAAAAAGTCTCGCAGGAAGCCAGGCAGTGGGTCTACCAGCTCGACTCCGAGGAAGAAGCATCGGAGGAAGAAAGAGTGAGCCCTTTGCTTTGTCAAGAGTTTACGGATAACAATTCTTTTGTCTTTTCTCTTCTTTTTTGGGCCATGTGTATGTGTGGATTCGGCCTCCACTTAATCGAAGCATCTTTACTTGCCATGTAATCAAACCTGTTTTTGTTGGCCGATGAAATGGGAAATTATTCTTTTCTTCTTACCTAAAAGCCTTGTAGCGTTTGTTTTGTATCCGCTCAGTATTTTTACAGCTTCGTGTCGTGACTTAATGAATGAGTCGGATTCTGATTATATTATCACTTAAGCCAGTGATTAACACCCAGCTTTTTGCCCCTTAGTTGCGGGGAATAATACTCATATTTTGGTGGCTGATTGCGTTTATTGCAAGCCTTTGGGCACACGCCCCCCTTTTGAGGTCTCATGACGATTTGAGATCGATAATCTGTTCCGCATTCCAGGATTCTGAGTGTTATTGATGTTTGGAACACAGTTCGCGCTTTGAGAATCTGGATTAGATGTCTATACCCCAATTCACACTCTGGGAAGTTGGAGTTCGTTCGCACTCCGGGAACGATTTGTTGGATGTTTATACTCCAATTCATACTCTGGGAAGTTGGAGTCCGTTCGCACTCTGGGAACGATTTGTTGGATGTTTATACTCCAATTCACACTCTGGGAAGTTGGAGTCCGTTCGCACTCTGGGAACGATTTATTGGATGTTTATACTCCAATTCACACTCTGGGAAGTTGGAGTCCGTTCGCACTCTGGGAACGGTTTATTGGATGTTTATACTCCAATTCACACTCTGGGAAGTTGGAGTCCGTTCGCACTCTGGGAACGATTTATTGGATGTTTATACTCCAATTCACACTCTGGGAAGTTGGAGTCCGTTCGCACTCTGGGAACGATTTATTGGATGTTTATACTCCAATTCGTACTCCGGGAAGTTGGAGTCGGTAAAAGGATTATCGTGTATCGATCCCTGTGAATGCTGGTATTGTATTCTGCCCCCGAGCTCGGGTCTCACTCAATGAGCGACAGGTCGTATCACAGTTACTCCCTGTTCGAATAAATCCCACCGTGTGATGGAATTTAGCTCTTCGTGCAACGTGATATAATGTGTTATTTTCAGTGAATCACAACTCTTGGCTCGAAGAGATGGCATTTTATTGCTGAAATGAAAGAAACATGACAAAATCAGTTGCCTTATTACAAATTCAAATTTCAAAATGCAAAAACAAAAATGCTGAAGAAGAAATTGATAAGAAATAGATAAATAAAGCCCGTCAGATGTAGTAGTGACGGAGGCTTCTGCTATTCCAGGCTCTTGGTAAAGTGAGGCCATCAACTGTTGATAACTTGAATGTGCCATCTCTGAGCTTTTGTGAAATCATATACGGCCCTTCCCAATTTGGGTTCATGTGTGAAGGAACCGGGTAAATTCTTTTAAGTACCAGGTCGCCGGATTTAAAA
Organism: Allium cepa; assembly: GCA_030765085.1. Taxonomy (NCBI): domain Eukaryota; kingdom Viridiplantae; phylum Streptophyta; class Magnoliopsida; order Asparagales; family Amaryllidaceae; genus Allium; species Allium cepa. Next base: position 249,399,711 of record CM060940.1, on the reverse strand, counting down.
GTTCGTGGGCGGACCTTGGCGTTGTATATTCGAGCGACTCGACCTCGATATGCAGCTGCTCTCACATCAGCTTCTTCTCGCTTCTCATCAAGCAGATCTAGGGATTCAGCAAGCAATATACCGTTTGTTTTCGGGTCGTAGTTTGTCACACGGTGAGAGCGAACTTCCATTTCGACTGGAATAACTGCTTCAGAGCCATAGGATAGAGAAAAAGGGGTGTGTCCGGTCGCAGTTTTGTGAGTCGTTCTGTACGCCCACAGAGCCATTGGTAGTTCATCAACCCATTTGCCCCCAGCTTTCTCCAATCTTTTCTTCAATACAGACTTGATAACCTTATTGACGGCCTCGACCTGACCATTTGCTTGTGGGTGCGCTACTGCTGAGAATCTCTTATGGATGTGAAATCGCAGACAGAAGTCCTTGAATTCAGCACTGTCGAATTGGGCTCCATTGTCGGTGATAATAGTATGCGGGAGACCAAACCGGCAGATGATGTTGCGTACCACGAAGTTGATCACCTTTTTTGTTGTTATCGTTGCAAGGGGCTCAGCCTCAGCCCATTTGGTGAAGTAATCAACCGCCACTATGGCGTACTTTGCACCCCCTTTAGCTAAAGGCAATGCACCGATTATATCCATCCCCCACATTGCAAATGGCCACGGACTGACCATTTGGGTTATTTCAGAAGGCGGGGCTCTAGGGATCCGAGCGTGTCTCTGGCATCTATCGCATCTTTTGGCATAATCCATAGCATCGCGGTTAACGGTAGGCCAATAATATCCGTATCGAAGTATTTTCTTGGCAAGTGCTTGCCCCCCAGTGTGATCGCCACATTCTCCTTCGTGCACCTCGCGCAACACTCGCTTGATTTCGTCATGTGCGATACACCGGAGAAGAGGAATAGAGTATCCTCTTCGATACATAACTCCGTTTTGAATGACAAATCGTGACACCTTTCGGAGAATCTGTCTTCTTTCACTTCGCCGTTCGGGTAGTGTGCCATGCTCAATGTAATCTTGATAGGGAGTCATCCATGATTCCTTCTCGGAGGTAGCTTCAAATGTGAATTCGTTCTCCGTTCGATCAATGCTTGGATAGGATAATGTCTCGACGGGGACGAGTCCCAAGTGTTGAGTTTCGCCTGTACTTGCCGACTTTGCCAACGCATCAGCTTTCTGATTGTGCTCTCGGGGTATGTAGAAAATGGCATAATAATCAAACTGGTCTAGTGTTTCTCGGACCCGGGCTAGATAAGCGGCTAGTCTTCGATCCTTGGCCTGATATTCGCCCCGAACTTGGCATACCACCAACTGAGAATCGCAGTATATCTCTACCGCGATAATTCTTAGGTCTCGGGCCAACTTCAACCCGGCGAGCAAGGCTTCGTATTCAGCTTCATTGTTGGTTGCCCGGAAATCAAACTTTAAGGCGTAGCAGATGGATCGGCCCTCGGGAGTCTCAAGCACAATCCCTGCGCCCGAACACCGATCGTTGGATGCGCCATCAGTGTACATTTTCCATACATATTCGGGTGAGTCACTAGTTTCAGGTAAGTCTTCAGGAACAGTGAATTCGGCAATGAAATCTGCTAAGACTTGACCGTGTATGGCTCTCCTTGGAACATATGCGATGTCGAATTGACTCAGCTCAATGTTCCACTTTAGTAACCTGCCAGATGTCTCGGGTCGTGTGAGGACCTGTCGTAGTGGTTGATCGGTGTACACAATGATAGGGTGAGCCTGAAAATATGGACGGAGCTTTCTCGAGGCGATGACTAGGCAGTATGCCAACTTTTCTAGCCTTGGATAATTTTTCTCGGCCCCGGCCAACCGTTTACTGACATAATAAACTGGTTTCTGCGTTCGGTCTTCCTCCCGAACTAATGCAGCACTAATAGCGTTTTCAGATACAGCCAGATAAAGGTATAATTGTTCATGATCAACAGGTTTTGAAAGAATCGGTGGTGTGGAAAGATGCCGGACTAGCGATTGAAATGCGTTTTCACATTCCGTAGTCCATTCGAAGTTTCGCCTCCCTTTTCGGATTAGGTCGAAAAAGGGTATGCATTTATCCGTTGACCTTGAGATGAACCTACTCAGCGCTGCAATCTTTCCATTGAGGCTCTGAACCTGTTTCATGGTCCTCGGGGTTTGAAGACTCCTGATTGCCCATATCTTTTCGGGGTTGGCCTCTATTCCCCGGGCGTTGACGATGAACCCAAGGAACTTTCCGGAAGCAACCCCAAAATGACATTTTAACGGATTTAGCTTCATCCCATACCTCCGGAGGACTTTGAACATTGATTCCAAGTCCTTGACATGATCAGTGGAGTACCGTGATTTTACCAACATGTCATCTACATAGACCTCCATGGTTTTCCCGATCTGGTCGGCAAACATTCGGTTGACTAAGCGTTGATAAGTTGCTCCGGCATTCTTTAAACCAAAAGGCATGACCATGTAGCAATATAGTCCTATGTCAGTTACGAAGCTCGTATGTTCTTGATCAGGCACATGCATGGGTATCTGATTGTACCCAGAGTAAGCATCCATGAAAGACAATAATTCATGTCCGGCCGTCGAATCCACAAGTTGATCGATTCGAGGAAGTGGAAAACTGTCCTTTGGACAAGCCTTATTTAAGTCAGAGTAGTCGATGCACGTTCTCCATTTTCCATTTGGTTTGCGGACAAGTACAGGATTGGATACCCACTCCGGGTACAAAGCATCTCGGATAAACCCATTCGTCTTCAATTTATCGACTTCTTCCTTGAGGGCGGCAGATCTCTCTGGATCCATACCGCGTCTCTTTTGTTTGACCGGGATGTACCGCGGGTCAATATTTAAGGTGTGGCTCGCGATGTCCGACGAGATTCCACACATATCGGAGTGCGTCCAGGCGAATACGTCTAGATTCGCTTGGAGAAATTCGACCAATTCCTGTTGAGCTTGCAGGTTTAGCTGAGACCCAATTTTCAAGACCTTCGAATCGTCATCGTTATCAATTGGAACATCGATTGTCAGCTCGGCTGGGGAGGCCTGACTTTCTTTGGATTCATCATTATCTTCAGTGTCTCGAGGGTCAAGATCCTTCTGGAATTGGTCGTGGTGCCCGGGCCGAGGCCCAGGCGCTAGTTGTCAATCGTCGACAAAGCGGACGTGGAGAGATTCCCCCACGCCCTTTCCCTTTTCCCTCTTTTGTGCTTCTCGTAGTTCAGCAACGTAACAGGCTCTCCCAGCAGCCTGGTCCCCTTGAATGACCCCAATCCCGTGGTCAGTTGGGAACTTTAGAGTCAAACACCACGGGGCAATTGCTGCCCTAAATTCTGCAAGGGCTGGTCGGCCCAAAAAGGCATTATAGGGTGAATGGATGTCCAGGACAACAAACTGTAACACTCGAACTCTACGGCGTTCTCCGTTTCCCAATTCTACTGGCAATTCCACCATTCCGATGGGTATGTTAGCACTTCCATCGAAGCCGTGGATCCTATATTGACAAGGCTTTAGATCTTTGTCTTCCATTTTCATCTGATCATATGCCCTTTTGAACAAGATGTTTACTGAGCTTCCACTGTCTACCAGGATCCTCTTCATCCAAGCAGGACCAACCTGGGCGGATATGACTAGTGGGTCTATGGTCGGGGCTTCGACTTTGTCAGCATCTCGGCTTCTAAATACGATGTCATCCGTCATCGTCTTCTGTTGCTTAGCCGGAGTTCCTTCATAAAGTGTACTGCAGCTTTCAAAACTTACGTGTCTGATCGAATTGGCGTATGATTCCATTTCCCTCCAACTTCGATCTGCTGGATGAGGGCCACCACTGACTGTATTTATGACCAATCTTCCGCCTGTACGAGCGGGCTCTTCTTGTCTTTCTTGGTTCTGTGCACGATTTTGGTTTGACGGGCCCGCACTACCGGCTTGCGGTGCCCGCACAAATTGATCCAGCTTCCTCTCTCTGATCAGTTTCTCAATAAGGTCTTGCAGATGCCTGCAATCATTGGTGTTGTGTCCATAGCTTTCGTGAAATCTACAAAACTTCCCCGTTTGGATCTGTTTCTCCGATGATGGCTTCGGAGTCGGTTTCTTATATTGCATTGCATTACAGGTTTGTAGATATACGTTTTCTAACGTCGTATTCAGCGGTGTATAACTTTCAAACATTTGCGCCCTACGTCGCGGGCCGCGATTCTGATCCTGCTTCTTACTTCTATTATCGCCGTTCCTTGGCTGGGTTTGCTTGTTCTGAATATTCAACTGCACTCTTCCTGAGCCCTCTCCTGACTGTTTAACGGCCACATTGCTTTGAATCCCTTCATTGCTGGGCCTCGCATCGTCCTGCTTCCTAGATTGTTTCGCATCCTCACGCCTCAGGAATTGGGCGGCTTTGGAATAGAAACGATCCAACGACGCGGGAGGTTTCCCAGCTAGCCAGTTTCCAAAATCAGAGTCGGGATCAATCCCCTTAGTCAGAGCCATCAAGATTGAATTATCATTGGGGTTAGTAATTTCTGCACAGGCGGCGTTGAATCTTTCCAGGTATCGCCTGAGCGTCTCCCCAGGGGTTTGAGTGACACTAGATAAAGTGTTTACGTCTTTAGGCCTGGCGATGTGCATACGGAATTGTTCGATAAATTTGGTTGCCAATTGGTCAAACGAGGAGATAGACCGTGGTGGTAGTCGTGTAAACCACATTGTCGCAATCCCCCCCAAGGAAATAGGAAAACTACGGCACTTCACTGCATCATCAGCTCTGGCAGCAGTCATCGACCATTCATACTTTAGAATATGTTGGCTAGGGTCGGAGTTTCCTTCATACATAGGCAGAGTCGGCATTCTGAATCGCCGGGGAGGCTCAGCATACAATATGTCATCTGTGAACGGGGTGTGACTTCGAGAGATCCCCCAATCGTCATTTGTTAAACCTTGACTTTCGCGAACCATTTGGCGGACCATAGCTGAGAGATCAGGCATTGCCGCATTCGACGGGTGTCGAGCCAAAGTGTGGTCGGGTTCCACAGTGCGAGGTGGGATCGGGCGCTGTCGACGATCCGAATCTCGCCTCCTTGGCTCAACGTCTTCTGGGATATTCGATCCTGGGGCACGTTCCTGTGGGTGGTAGTTCGGACTGGAGTGATTTCGGATGTCAACTCCTGTGTCACCTGCGGTGGCTTGGTTATCTGCAGTGTGCTGTGGAACAGCGCCTCCTCGAGAGGAAGGTCCCGTATGAAAGCTAGCAGAGGGGCCAACCCTTATTTGTCCAACAGTTAACGTTTGCCGGAGACCAGAAGCATGACTTCCGTCTAACCTGGGGCGTGTAGATCTGCCGCCATAGTCGGATGAGGCAGAGCTTTCCGTGGAAGAATGCGGAGCATGGTCCCTCTTTGATTTCCTTCGCCCTTGACGATTTAGTTGGTTAGCCAATTCAGCATTGACACGCAGCTGCTCAGTTAGCTGTTGTCGGCTTTGAGTTAATTCCTGGAGTAATGCTTGGAATTCTTGCCTTGTAACTGGACCTGACTGATTCGCTTGCCCAGCGGCATCCTGATTGGCTGACTGTAGCTGTGCGGGATTCTGCCCATCCCGGCCTTCTTGGTTACCAACGTTGGAAGTGGTTCTCGTACTAACCATCCTGAAGGTTGGATTCCTGTCTTAGATTTTTAGCAAATCTGAAAAGAATAGAAGGAATCCGAATTTGAGGTCTGGATCTCCCTCTTAGATTTATGCAATCCGGTATCGAAGATAGATCCACGGAGCAGGAGAAAGAACTGGTTCCTTTTCTTTCTCAGTGAAAGCACCAAAATGTTTGCACCAAAATTGGGCAAACACCCTTCGGAAGTTTTTGAAGAGATAGTAAATGAAGAACTTGAATTAAAAATAAGGACTATCTAACAAAACTCCAAATCACAGAAAAGTAAATTGCACAGAAGACAAGGATTTAGAGTGGTTCGGCTATGCGCCTACGTCCACTATGAAGCTTTATCACTTTATTCCTTAATACTTGAAGATTACAAGTGTTTTTAAGCAAATTACAGCAGAAAATGGACTTAAATTCGAAATTATCAGCAAAGGAGGTGGTATGGAGTGATTCCGGCAGCGTTTAGGCTTATTTTTCTTCTCCAAATTCTCCCGTCCCTTTTCTGAATGACCAGGGGCTCTATTTATAGGTGTGGAAGGCCAAATTCCCGCCTAAAGCTCAGGGAGGTTGCCTGGCACGTGAGGGGGGCCCATAAGCCCGCGTTCTCGAAGTCCGTGCCCAGTTTGGGATCGATTCGAAATGAATTTCGAATCGATCAAAGAAGCATCCAATCGAGGCGAAATTTGGTGTGGACATTCTTCAACATGCATGTGAACTACTGTAAAAATTTCATGGGATTTGGATAAGTGGATTGGAAGTTATGATCGGTTCGAAATTGGTGTCTTCGGCCTTCTGTTGGTTCGAATCGATGAAGTGGTCTCGTTCGAATCGACCTGAGTACTTCGAACCGATCCCAGGGCGCCTCTCTTCGAGTCGATCCTGTCTTTTGCGTGTGGTTGGATTCGAAGTGAGTCTTCGAATCGATGGGGATGGTGTTTGTTCGAATCGATCCAAATGTGTTACCTTGGATCGATTCGAAGTTGTCTTAGCATGTTGGATTCGAAGACAGCGCGATGCCGCATGGTGGGCTTGTAGTCTTGTGAAGATGGGTTCGAACTAGCGCATAGTTGATGGAGTCGAGGTATAGCTGCTTTGGTGGATTCGAAGTAAGGTCTAGGTCATGGATTCGAAGTAGAGAACGTCTGATGGATTCGAAATACATGGAGTCGAAGTGGTAGCGTGTCTTATGGATTCGAAGTTAGGAGCACTCTGATGGATTCGAACTTACGTTCTTTTGTTGGGTTCGAACTAGTTGGTTTCGAACATTATGGGTTCGAAACAAATGGTTTCGAACTAGTTGGGTTCGACAGTGATGGTTTCGAACCGAGCGACGTCCATCTTCCTTAACTTGAATCCGTCATAACTTGAGCATATGACCTCGGATTGACTCGAAACTTGAATTGGTGGCTTCTATGGCCTTTCTTGTTATGCCCTATCACTTGTGGCCCGATCCGGACTCGGACAGAATTCATCGATATCCATAGCGGAGTGAAGTGCGATCAATCTCTGAAGCGAACTGTCTTTTGTCTTTGATCAATCTTTTGGTATCACGGCTTTTGCCCGAAAAGCGGGATAACATTAACCATTCTTAATTACTTACGTTAATTAATTATCTTATAATTATTAATTAATTCCTTTAGTTATCAATTAATTATACATCAATCACTAATTAATTAATCCTTAATTACTATTTACTTAATTATTCTTTAATTACTTCCATTGATTAATTAATTAATCTTTAATTACCCACGACCTTAATTAATTTTGAGATAAACCATTTGTCTTAATTAATGACCAAATTATCATTAAATCCTTTTGTAATAAATCTTGGAGTTAATTCTCATTAACATATAAACTAACTTAAGCCTTAAAGTTAATTAATAATTAAAAACATTTTACCTTTTAATTAACTACTTAATTACACCATTTAATTTAAGTTTAAATAAACTTAAGACTTAACTTAATTAATTTAAGTTAAATAAATTATACAACTTTTCTTAAACCAAATATTTAAAAACATTTATTATGTAAAAGAAATTGATTTAAGAAATAATTTAAAACTTGATTTATTTTAATTTTAAAAAAGACTTTCTTTATTTAAATTTTAAAACTATTATAAATATATACCCGAGTTTAACCCTGTATCACCCGAGCCTATAACCGAGAAACTTCCTTTTTTTAAAAACTTAGTTTAGTATTAAATTTGAAAACAACGGCTTTGGAAATCATTCGCTACCATACCCAAATGCACACTCGAGCCCCCACTCCATTTCCTTGAGATCCCTCCCCTTCCCCCGAGGCTACCTCTTCTCCTCCAATCCTACTGACAAACAGAACCTCATGCACGTGCATAGGTGGACGAAGAAACTCCGACCATAGATGCTACCTCTAGCACGTCGACGATCATCTCTACCATCGATTCCGACCAACTGCTCTTCAATACATCCATGAAATCGAAATCGAGCATCTCTTACTCCATTGGAACAGAACTGATTGTCCAAGAATCACCTCGATTCGACGCCTCCGACCACCAGAACCCTTGAAATCCTGTCCAAAGCTTCGCTGACCAAACGTGCACCTATTCCCCCACCTTCGATCAACTCCGGTGCTCCGACGGCGATGCAGCAGCCCAGATTCCAACCTCGAACAAAACCTGGGCTTAAACCCTACTTCGAAGATGTGCCACCGCCACGGTGGTCTATAAATCCAGTGACTATTTTTCTCGAGATCGTCAACCTCCTCGCTACCTCCAGCAGCGTTCCCGACTACCCAGAACCCTCTGATCACCAGAACCCAAAACCCGAACTTCATTCAACCAAGATTTCTCACTCAAAACAATGTTAAAAATATGGATTTTACCTTTAAAATTCTTGAATTTCGTAGACGATTTAGATTACATAGGTGAATCAAAGAATCATGATATTCGAATTTGAGATGTTTTAGAGTTTCCACTGTATTTTCTAATTTCCAGGAAATACTCAAACTAATTTCGCTTAAAAATTATTTTTAAAACTTAGATCATGTAAGTTCAAACATAACTTATTTAAATATCAAAGCATATAAGAGAATAAATGATGAGATTTTGATTTTTGACTTACTTTAAAACCTGGAAACTAAGAACAGAGTAAGCACAAACATGCACACCAATATGACATACATATATACATGAAATCACATTTATACAATCATGCAAAGCATATTTCATATCGTACATTCCAGGATATTCACATGCATCATATTATAATTAACTTTAACTTTTTATAAAAAAATGTTTACTCACTAATATGATGTTGAGCAGAGAAGTTTTGAACTGGAAATGCTTGATCTTTTGAAAACTTTGTAAAACGGAAATTTGTTTGACTTTGATCTGCTTGTTTTCTTTAGATTTGAGATTTGTAAAAGTTGATTGCTGATTTCGTTCCTTTTCTTTGATTTTATCTTTGGTTTGTTTCCAGGTTTTGAAAAAGTTTGAAAATTAAAGATAGGAAAAGAAAATGAAAGAGTAGAGAAGAGATGAGATATGCATAACCTGATTTTAATTTTTTTTAAATGAAAAGAAAATAAATAAAGTGACACTTATTATTTTGCATGCTACTAATCTTATACTTATTAATATGCATGTAATTAATATTTTTAACATGTTTTTATAATTTTATAATTTATTTACTATTTAGTTTTATATAAATATGTGTTTTATGTTTTTATATTTTAAACTTTTCCTTTATTTATATTTATATAAGTTTTAAAGAAAATGATTTAAAACTATTTATACTCTAATAAATAATCATATATATATATATACACATTAGTTTTTAAATCCAATTTACTTTTAAGATATTTATCTTTTGAATTTCAAATTCAAATTCAAATTCTATTTAAAATCTAATTATATATATATATAAACAACACATATTTTATTTGTTTGAAAAAGAATGATTTTGCACATTTTAAATAATTTATAAAAGAAGATTATCACACTAGTATTTGCCTAAAATTCCGAGATGTCACACCAGTATTATTGCTAATCATTTTTGTTGCCAATGCTTAGCATACTATTTAGTGGTTGTGAATCTAACACACTATCACTTATGCAACTAGACTTCGTACTTATGATTCTAAGGTAAACGATTGCATTAATACATAGCTATATTATAATGAGAAAACTTCAAAATGAAGCTTTTGAAGTTATCTAAATACCGGTACAACATTATTATGTAAGTGAAGGAAAATTTTGATTTTTTTATTCATGAATGATGCTCATATAAATCTCTGACAAACTAGCATTACGTCAATTCCAAACTTTTGGTAATCATCATTGAACAATTAAGTAATTCAATCATGTGAATTGTCTTTCTTATCTATTGCCTGCTTTCTAGGATCAAAAAGTTAGTTATGAAGTCCGTTTTGTTTGCTTATGCAGCGATATGTGAACAAAAACTTAAATTTTCAGAAAATTAAATTTATATATTACATTACAAGATTAGCAATATGCAAGTAGGATTAATAGTATATAACACCAACATTTATAAGTGCTGAAAAAAGATATTTTCATGTCAAAAGTTTATTAGCTCTTCTTTAAATTTTATTGAATAACTATAGTAGATTATACAGCAAGTTGAAGCCACAAAATTGTTGCTTATGTTTTTCAATAAAAATAATGAAGGTTTCCATAGAGCTTCCTTCAATGAGCAATTGCTACATCAATTTCAAGTTGTAGATGGTTGATAAAATTCATCAACGTGCTAAACTAACACAAAATATTATTTTCAAAATGATACAATGCTATTTTAGTTTTCATTAATAACCGGTACTTTCTATCATCATTTCACATCAAGTTTACATGTCTTGTTCATTTTAATTTTGTTTTGAATACTTTTGATTTACTATTTCAAGAACCATTATGATATGTCAATAGATAAGGTATACAATTAAATCATAGTAACTTCACACATTTTCATATTGTATTACAGCAAACCAGTGATTGCAAAAATCGCGAGATCAATGTTCCAAAATGCAATTTAGAAGGAATCACAGCCTCATTGATCCAAGAGTTAAATTGGATTGCAACTCGTGTAAAATGTGCGATCCTATTTCAAAATGAAAACATTAAAGTCCGATACTGAATTACAGTTTCAATTTAAACATCCAAATGAAACAAAATTAAAAGAGATTTAGTTCAGCACTGTGATTTCAATTCAGAAAAAAGGGGTAAAAAGGAAGAATAAGAAGAAGCAGCGGCAGCAAACCCGAATGGAAGAATCTAGGATTCGAAGGAAAGCTGATTTATCCTTTTCCTCCAAATTTCTGAGCTTTTTTCTTCTATTATTAACTCTAAGCTTTGGGGAGAAAGATTATTGATAGGAAGCGTTATGATAATGTATTATATTCTACTTTTGACCAGATAGAATGCAGTATTTTTGTCCTCATCAATCATCTAGTTAAAAGTTTAAGCCAACAAAGCAGGCCAAATGGCTAGAAAATATGGGAAATGCCTCAGATGCATTGCTTATCTCCATGAACATGTCCGTTGCTCCAGGATCTACTTTAAACCTTCCTTCAAATGCCTCTGCGATATTCTCCTATTGCCTTGGCTCCCTAACCGGATGCTTAGATACCTGTTTCATTAATATTTCATAGTGCTTTTCCTCTTTGATTGGCTCCTCATCCACTTCTTTAACTCATCGTTCTTCATTTAGATTTTGTTTTGGAATATTTAAAGGTGGAGGTTTAGGGACAGAGGTATTGTTGTTAGCTAGTGGTCATAGGAGCGGCAGGAAAGGCGATCGACTTGGGAAATAGATGACAAAAGGGAAGGCGATCAACTTCGGGAAATAGATCGAATTCGTTGAAGGAGTTTGAATTGATTCATCGATCTTAAGGTGGCGACGAAGGCAAAAGATGACAAGGGAGATAGACGAACTAATTTTAGTTACAAAGAATGAAAATTTTGTAATTGGGTTTTTTGTAGGATGAAAGTAGGAAAGGAAATTTAGCTGCATTTTGGTGGATGATTTATTTAGCTAAGGTTCAATTTAGGGGGAACGTAAAAATTTACCGCCTTATTATGTACAGATAGCAGTTTCCATCCCAGCCCACCTCAAATAGCGTTTTATTATTTATTTTCTATGGTAAAATAATTTGTAATAGTATTTTGAGTACAACGCTGTATTATGGTGCTGTCGAATGTGAATTTTCTTGTAATGATTTCTCCTTCAGCCGGTGTTCTCTTAAAATCTCAAGAACCTATCTAAGATGAACTTCATGCTCTTTCTCATCCTTAGAGTATATCAAAATATCGTCTATGAACACCAACATGAATCTATCCAACTGTTCTCTAAAAATTTGGCTCACCAAGTCGACAAAGAATGTCGATGCAATGGTCAGTTTGAATGGCATAAATAACCATTCGTGTGATCCATATTTGGTCCTAAACGCCGTCAAAGGTGTACTATCTTCTGCCACTCTAAGCTGATGGAAACCTGTAGCCATATCCAACTGAGAATAAACCTTGGTTCCACTCAACTGATTGAACAAATCATCAATTCTAGGCAATAGGTATTAATTCTTTATCGTCTCCTTATTCAGCTTACGATAATTGATATATAACCTTAATGATCTGTCCTCTTTCTTAGCAAACACTACGACTGATCCACAAGGTGAGCTACTTGGTCTAATAAAGCTCTTGCCTTCCATATCTACCAACTGCACCTTCAACTCCCTTATTTCTATAGGGTCAACCTACTTGGTGGCCTTCTTACTGGTTTTGCTACAGGCACTATATTAATCTGAAACTCAATGGCTCGTTTCGACGGCAATCTAACTACCGTCTCGAAGAGATCCATGAATTTTCTAACCACAAAACATGTTTCTACTCATCTTCTAACTTCGTAACACCCAACAAAGCATTCACTTCACAACAAGGATACCTTATGGTATAAACTACCCGATTACTAAGATCAAGGTGTCTAAGAGATATTTTCCTATTTTGGTAAAATATCATAGCATCATACTCACTTAACCCATCCATACCCAATATAATACCGAACCCTACAGTCAAATCCATGCAAACTGCAAACAAAGATGTAACCTAGCAAATCAAACTCTAAGTGGTCACACTTCAACCCATGTGCTGCATACCCTCCTATCGGATTTGCAACTCTTAAGGATGTAACTAAATATAAGGGTTCTAGATTAAGCTTATCTACCAAACATCGAGATATAAAAGAGTGTGGTGCACCTTTATCAAACAAAATGCTAACAGATATATCATGGATCCAAAGCGTACCTCACAATACTGCCTTTCCCTTCTCGTTCACTGTCGGCTTCGAAGTAGCAGGCTCGAATGTAAATACTTGAGCATTATCTCCTTTAGCTGGCTCCTTGCATTGGTCCTTGTAGCACTCGATCTGGTCGTAATTAAAGCATTTAACTCCTTTCTTCTCAGCAGCCTTCTTCCCTTTGCCTGTTTGGCACTCATTAGCATACTAGCCTTTCTTATCACACTTATAACAAACTACCTTGGACTTTCCCTTCTTCACTGCTCCTCCCTTCTGAGCGTTCTTCTTGTGGAAATTTTTTTCTTTTTTCCCCGCCCAACCTGGACCTCCTTACCATTCTTCTTCTCCAAACAAGTTGGCATCTTTTTTTGTCTCAATGTCATGTCCACTACTACATCACATGGATCTCTGACGTGCGGCAAAGTAGCCCTAGCCAACTCTTGCTTCAAACCTTCAGTGAACTTTTCAATCATTTTCATCACTGCATCAACAGTGGCATACCCATGCCTATCCAATTCTTCAAATCTGCTAGCATACATCAGAACTGTCATTTTCCTAATCAATACAGACTGCGCCATTATTGATATGAACCTTTCTTGGAATCTTCTCCTAAACTCAGCCCATGTCATCTCCTCTTTGTTTATCTCAACTATCACATTATTCCACCAAACAAAGCAGCTCCTTGAAGCTGTCTTGAGGAAAGCCTCCTCTTCCACTCATCATTGAGCCCTAAATCAGCAAATATTCTTTCAGTGTAATAACCAGTTCTCCACTTCGATTCATCTTTAGTCCCAATAAACGGCTTTCCACCAAGCCTATCATAATCACTGCTTAAGTTAGCATGCCGATTGACCACTGGAGCTTCCCGGACTCCTCCCGCAGCATTTCCTCCAACAACCCTAGCAGCAATCCTAGCTTTCATTATGTTTACGAAAAACTAATACATAGTTTCCATATCCACTTGTGGGACCTTAGTACCAACATTCACAGCCTGAGTTCTAGCATTTGGTCGGGCATTTCCATTTGTGGTGGTGTTGTCTCCTCTTAGATTAACTCTGCCTCTTCTTATGTTCATATTTGTATTCAAGCCTTATGAGATATAGAGGAATAGCCTAATAAAGATAGAAGACTAAAGATAAAGTGTATACTCATATATATAGCAAATATAAGTACGTTACTATAGCATTATCTCGTACCCTGATCTTAATCCTAATTCCTAACGATTATACTTTCAAAAATCATTTTTAGTTAAAGTATTTCACAAAATTATGCTTCGATACCAAGTTGTAACACCCTTATCTAGAGGCCCAAAACTAAGCACTATAGATGCTGCTCCTCTGTAGTATCAACTTCCGTCGACTAAATACGGCTATGTTAATGGTATATATAATATCAAAAGCACTTGAATATGAAACAAATCACAGATTTCAAAACACATTTTTCCATTACATTTCAAAAATGATGTTTCATATTCAGATTACATAATCCCAAACGTTTCCTAAGCAGTGATAAAATATACTTATTACAAAATACGCCAAAAGTGATATATGAGGATGCACCCTAGGATGATCAGAGTCAATCATAATTGACTTAATACATACACAGCAGAAATAAATCAACGAAACAATGAACTGCAACTCCTAAATAGTTATCTGTTAGCCTCGTGCTCGCCTCCGGTAGCTTTATTCGTCATCTTACTAAACCCTATAAAGCCTCAACCCTCAACCTACTAAAGTCAATTTTGAGCACCTAAGAGTTTAAGGGGAAAACATAAACTTCGAGTCAGACATATAGCCTGGTGTGAATAATATGATACATCTCGGTTATTTGATATTAAGTGAGACCACGCTGCTTAGAAGAACGGATTTTTCCTTACTAATATCCTTTTAAAACATGTCTTTTGCAAACCTTTATCCTGCAACAAAAACTGGTTAAAATCTTTATAGTGTCATTATATAATCATATATATATATAGGCAACAAATGGACTATCATTCCGAATACTATCGTTTTATTTGGCTTACTATTATCTTTGGCTGACTCGGGCCTATCAAACAATATAACAAAATAATCTAATCATCTGTTAGATACATCTTATAGGAAGTCTGCTCTTAACTATCCATTAAATACTTCTCCTCTGGATGGTTTGTCCTTAACTTGACATTTACCAAGGTCACCTGATCCAAATGATTTTGCGGGCTCACCAATAACCCATCTGTATACAACATATATTCCTTTCTATATGTAATCATACTTTTAGTCTTACCTCTAGAAAAGCCCTACACATTGGAATTTTCGACTAAAATTAGTTGGTGCCAATAGCTAATGTATATGGCACGATCCAATACCAGTCTCATATGGTATTATAATATCTAATTCATTTCACTTAGGATACCTTCCCATAATTTTCCTTGAAATTTTTTTCTTCTGAAATTGATTTAAAACCTTTTGAACAAAACTTAAACAAGAAAATATTTATACTCTATTCTTTACTCAAAATCACATTGCCATGCTATATATATACACTTTATTCAAATCGTTGTTGATGAAAACTTTAAACATTTAAAGTATTCATTTCGATCCTACTAAAAGTACCCCTTTCGAAACCATGTAAAACCCTTTCTTTTATCTATGTCGAATGACCCAACCTTTCTTTCAAAATGATTCATATAACCTTTCGAAACCATTGAAATTCATTTTAGTTCGAAAGCTGAAAACCTTAGACATCTCTCTTTAAAACCATTAAACATTGCCTTCGAAACCATACAAAAACCTTCCCTTTAAACTTATTAAAAACCATTGGAAAACCCTTTCTGTTAGACCTTTCGAAAACATTAGAAAGTAGAACCTTTTTTCCTTCGAAACCCTTTTGGAACCACTCTTTCAAAACTTTTCCTTCGAAACCCTTTTGGAACCACTCTTTCAAAACCATTTTCAAAACCTTTCGAAAGAATTAAACCTTTAGAAACTCAAACCTTTTGAAAGCATTTGAGTACAATATAAAGCATGTGGAAAAACACTTTTCAAAATCATTCAACACTATCTTGCCGAAACCTTTGGGTTATTCTTTAAAAATCGCTAAGGGTCACAAGCAACAGGATCGAAAGATATAACTTAAGTAAGAAAGTGATGGTGTCGAAGCCACCCCTTCGAAAGCATTGGAGAAGTGGTAGGGTTTTTATAAAATAAAATAGTCCCCTTCAAAAGCTCAGTTTCAAAAGATAGAAAGCAGAAGTAAAGGCTTCGACATAGTTGGAAGCCATCATTCAAAAACAAAGGTAAACTAGTTTGAATCCAACCTTTAATACCAATGACTTAGTCGAAAGAAGACTTAGTCGAAAGCTATTACTTAGAGCAAAGGTGCAACCTTAAAACCTTTTCTTTAAATCAATTAACCTAGTCTGAAGCCAACTAAGTCGAAAGCATCTTAGTCGAAAGCAAAGCAGGCGCCTTTCTCTTTTAAAACGAAAGGCGCTTCAACCCCTTCAGAGCCCCTTGATTTTGACTCTAACCTTCCGCCTTTATCCAATTCACTATGTACCAACATGTTGATACTATGTACATTGGTTTGAGGAAGGAGGCGGAGTGTCTTAGTCCAAAGCTACCTAGGTGGAACCAAAACAGGTGAAACATACTTTTAACATAAATTTCCAATTTTAAACCATTTTAAGTAAACTTTTTAACTAAATTGCCTTATTTAAAAAAATCTTATTAGTTGCTAATTTTCTTTCCTAGAAGCACTACCAAAATTTTACAATTTATTTATTTAAATCGTATGCGAAATTCCCCTTCTTCTTAATTAAATATATAAAACATTTAAGTCCCATACCTTAAATAATTTTATATATTCATCGAAACTTTTTGGAAAATTCTCAAAAAATTCTAGAATATCCTTTTTAATATGTTTCCTAACATATAAAAATTTCATACCCAAATAATTATTTATTTATCCATAAATAATTTATAACCCAATAAATCATTTTCTTCACTAAAAAGTTAGTATAAAATCCACATCAATTCAGAAAATTACGAAAATTGAAATCCATTTCTAGAATAAAATTTCTTATCTATATTTAAAATCGCAGAGCATTTGAATGTCATTAAATAGGGTTTTCACATCAAAAAATATCATAAAATCCATATGAAAATGTATAAATCATCAATAAGTATATATAAACATTTTGCTCTTCGAAGTCATGGCTAAATCATGCAAAATAAATTAGGGTTTCACCTTAAAATCAAAATCATTTAGAAAAGTTGAGATGTAGATATTATTCACCTTAGCTTTGTGATTATGTGACGCCCCACCTCAATACTCACGCTAGCCAAGGACACTACGGAGTAATGCCGTCAACTAGCACGAAGAATAAGGCTGTTGAGGGGCGACCATCTGTATAATTGCTTTGTGCGAGTACCGATATGCCAGATAAAAAAAATATAACTTTTCATCACAAGAGGAAATCCGACATACCGACACAAACTCAAAGCTACTACACAGTGGCTATATAAAATCTTCAGAAATAAATATAGAAATATCATAACACAAATCAGTCACTGAAGTTCATATCGCAAAGGCGGAAATATATATGAATATATAACGCTTAAAAGTGTATATCAGAGTAGTGGTCTAACAAGATCCACAATATTGCAAAAGAATCGTTACAAGTGCTACATAAAAGAATAAGTATACATCATGGAGTCTATATCTCCAATGTATACAACAAAATAAACTACTAATCTAAGTAGTTAGCCAAAAGTCAGGATAATAATCCTAGATGAGGAGTCAAGCAGAAGCACCTGTAACATCTCGATCTGACCCGAGCATTATTTAATAAGAAAATAATAAACGGATCAGTCTAGCTATAAATATCAGATAAAAATGAATATAGGATAAGAGATATGACAAAATCATATGATAACCATAGAGCCATACCGTGATAAGTATTTAATTGAAAATCAACTAGAGATTAATCAATATAACAAAAATCTTCTCAAAGATCAAAAGAATGTCATACCCTTTATTTTTATTCACCAAGTCACAAATGTTGGCAAACATCACAATACCAATTGTAAAAGTTATTGAAACACAAATTCACCAATTCACAAATATTGATAGAACTTATCAATGAAATCACAAAAATTGATGAAACACGAATTCTAGAAATCGTCAATAGTAATCCAGTAATCACAAAAAAAGGGAGGCTATCACAAAACGGGAGCATGAAAGCTCACCAACACATGTATCACAAAACGGAACGCTATTCCGTGGTTGCTAACCATTCACTTTGAGCCGATGCTCCACAAGACGGCCCGAAGACCATGGGTCGCTACCCCACCAATTTGAGTCGAAACTCCACAAAAACGGGGTTTAGTCTCCTTCGCAGACAAAGAGACATTGCTCATTACTACTCTAAATCACAAAATCATCATCATCGATCATCAAGAAGTGTCAAGTACAGTAAGCTAGTAAATAAATG
Source organism: Allium cepa (assembly GCA_030765085.1). Lineage (NCBI taxonomy): Eukaryota > Viridiplantae > Streptophyta > Magnoliopsida > Asparagales > Amaryllidaceae > Allium > Allium cepa. The sequence goes on along the minus strand of CM060940.1, from coordinate 249,381,321 downwards.
AGTCTAGCCTCATGTCCCATAACCACTGGCTTAACTTAAGTATTTACGAACAAATTGTAAATCTCCACTCGAAAATTGTCACAGGAGGTTCAATCGAACAAGTCCAAGGATTAACCGACGGAGTAAACACAAGTGTTTCATACCACTTGTTTTACTAAGTCGTTTAATTAGATTTCTCATACGAGTGGGGTAAAGGTTTATATATTCTAATAGATTGGAAATCGGTTTTAAGAATTGAGCTTTGCAATAAAATAGTGTTGAAATCATTTTGATGAAAGAGTTTTGATATTTACTACTAGTACCGAAACCTTTATATTTTTAAAGTGACAAATCACAAAAATGATTGTACAAACAATAAATCACCAAAATTCATATACAAAGACGTGAATAGAATCCAAAGAAATCAATACCGAATCCATCGAAATGGATATTCCTAAAAATTCCTATATAAATTAAGTCATCAAAGTCGATAATAAATGATAATCAACAAATGGATAATCACGAATCAATAAAATTGGAATTCTCAAGCAAATAGGAAAATGGAGTCTAGGCAGCAGATTCAGACGTCTGAAATCAAGGATTCAGACGTCCGAATCTGGAAAAATAAAAGTTTTCCAGAACATAATTCAGACGTCTGAACCCTATATTTCAGACGTCCAAAATAGGCATTTTTTAGCCTATTTCCTTTCTGGTTTCTCACAAGAAAATTCAGACGTCTGGAAATATTGATTCAGACGTTTGAATACTGGAAACAAAAATTCCCATTATAATATTCAGACGTCTGAATCCTACGTTTCAGACGTCTGAAACTGAAGTTCAGAGCATTCCCTGAACCTAGGCCAATGATGGCCAAAATGATTATCGAAAGCGATCGGACGAGCAACAACGACTAAGGATTTATGCCTAGCGACAGCCCAGCCTTAAAGGCTTTTTGATACGCCTCAAATATCAATGCCCAAATATCCATATAAGGAATTTCATAAATTTTGCTTTCAAAGCACCAAAAATTGGAATATTCACCAAAGCAATCCAAATCAAAAGCAAATGCACATTAATAAGTGTTAGGAATTCATACCTAACAACAAGGATAGATATAGACATAGATGTGAGATAAAAATCTCACCTTAACCCAAATCAATGAAGGAGAAGCTTTTAAAACAAGCTAAGATCAATTCCTCTTCAATAACAACTCAAGAAGCTTCAGTCAAAGCTTAAAAGAAGAATATTTCCTAAGTTAGGTTTAGGAATTTCTGGAATTGAAAGGAGAATGAGTTGGAGAAGAAGAAAAGAAGGCTTACCAAAGTTTCTTCTATGAACTTGGAGCTAGAACTTGAATTTGCAAATGGAAACTAGGGCCTAGGATTTCCTAGTTCTTTTTCTCCTCCCCTATTTTTGATGAAGCTTGAATGTATTAGGAAATTATGAAGGAATGAAGAGAAGAGGGATGGAGCTAGGTTGATAAGTGGGGTTAATGGGCTAAAACCCAACCCAAAGCCCTAAGTGAAAAGCAACAAAATTCTACTAACTCCAATCATATCGAAGTTTATAATCAAAAAGGTTGCAAATGGCATTTTGAACTCAAAGGAAGTGGTCTCGAGTTCTTATTCGACTGTTTTCAAAAAATAGCTTTTCGGACTAAAATTCGACTAATAATGCCATATTTAAATAAAATATTTAAATATACAATCGTAAAATATGTGGGTTATTATAGACTCCCCTCCTTTAAGAAATTGCGTCCTCACAATATTTAAGAAGAAAATAAAAAGTAACAACCATAAAAGCGTATCAACACAAAAGAATTTTGAAATAAGAAGTTCACCTCAAAGAGCACGAGAAAGTAAGTCCAGATGTGTTCGCTCGATGAATTCTCTGGATCCCCAAGAACAATCCTTAGGATTTGAGGACCATTGAACTTTCACAAGCGGGACATCTTTATTTCGAAGGCGTTTAACCTCTGTAACAAAGATGCGAATAGGATGTTGCTCATAAGTCAAATTAGGCGAAACTTCAATTTGTTTAACAACACTGGGCTCAAGAATAGAATTGGAATCTCGAAGGCATTTTCGTAATTGAGAGACGTGAAACACGTAATGAATAGCAGAAAACTGAGCTGGTAATGAAAGGCGATAAGCCACGGAACCAATACATTCGGTGATGGGAAACGGACCAATATATCGAATTACTACCTTTCCCGATTGACTGAAACGCCCAACACCCTTCATAGGTGAAACAGAAACAAATACAAAATCTCCCACAGAAAATTCTAATTTCCTTCTTCGGTTATCGGCATAGGATTTCTACCTACTCTGGGCTTCTTTCATCCTATGACGAATAAGGTCAATCTTTTCTATGGAATCACGAATAAAATCTGGACCTAAAACCAGCTTCTCACCGGCCTCAAGCCAACAAGAAGGAGATCGACATGGCCTTCCATAAAGTGCCTCAAAAGGTGCCATACCAATACTAGATTGGAAGCTATTATTATAGGAAAACTCAACAAGAGAAATATGATCCTCCCAACTTCCACCAAAATCAAGAACACATGCACGAAGAAGATCTTCAAGAGTTTGATTCACACGATCGGTTTGTCCATCGGACTGGGGGTGATAAGCGGTGCTAAAATTAAGCTTCGTTCCCAAAGCTTTTTGAAGACTCTTCCAAAATCCACTAGTAAACAATGGATCACGATCACTAACAATAGAAGTAGGAACTCCATGCAATTTAAAATTTTCTTTGATAAAGAGTTTGGCCAAAAGAGGAAAGGTCCGATTAGACCGAACGGGAATAAAATGGACAGATTTAGTAAGTCTATCAACTATCACCCATAAGCTATCATGACCCGAACTAGAATGGGGAAGGCCGTCGATAAAATCCATGGAAATATGATCCCACTTTCAAATTGGAATGTCTAAGGGTTGCAATAAGCCACCGGACCTTTGATGCTCGGCCTTAATGAGTTGGCAAGTCATGCAACGCTTAACGAAGTTAGCGATATCAAATTTCATTCCCTCCCAATAATAAAGTCGCTTCATATCTGCGTACATTTTACTACTACCGGGATGAATGGTAAATTTAGAACGATGAGAATCTTCTAAAATGTCTTTAAGAAGATTACTAATTTTTGGCACGATAAGTCTACCAAATTTTCGAGTACCGCCACGAGAATCAATATCAAAGTCTTTGAAACCTTCAATATCAATTTTATCCCTTAAGCTTTGGCTAAGAAGAGCCAATTCGGGATCTAGCTTTTGAGCTTCAAGAATGCGGTCTAAAAGAGAAGGATGAGCCTCTAGGATAAATAAAACAAGAGATGAACATAAATCGGACACACGATCTCTAATCTCACAAGTGGATAAAGTCTCGAGATCATTCCATTCAGGTATCATCATGGAAACAACCACTTGTTGCTTTCGGCTAAGAGCGTCGGCAACACGATTTCCCTTTCCGGGAGTATAAAGAATATCAAGATCATGAGATGCAAGGAACTCGAGCCAACGCTGTTGACGCAAATTAAGTTTCTTTTGAGAAAATAGATACTTCAAAGATTTATGATCGTTGTAAATAATAAATTTTTCTCCTAAAAGATAATGACGCCAAATTCGAACGGCAAAAACAATAGCCGCGATCTCTAAATCATGAGTGGCATATCTAGTCTCGGCAGGCTTTAATTGCCTAGAAGCATAAGCAATAACACGTTCCCTTTGCATAAGAATGGAACCCAATCCAATGCGACTAGCATCGATATAAACAATAAAATCTTGGTTTCCTTTAGGAATAACAAGAATAGGAGCATCAGAAAGGGGTTCTTTTAATTTCTGAAAAGAAGTTTCACATTTGTCCGACCAAATGTATTTAACTCCCTTCTTTGTCAAACTAGTAAGAGCCACGGAAATTTTAGAAAAGTCTTTTATGAAACGGCGGTAATAGCCCGCCAATCCAAGAAAACTACAAATCTCCGTTACACTCTCCGGTCTCTTCCAATTTTGAATCGCTTCAATCTTTGAAGGATCCATGGAAATTCCGGATTCAGAAATAATATGACCGAGAAACTTCACACGAGATTGCCAAAAGTGGCATTTAGAAATTTTTTCTTTCAATTGGTTACTCCTAAGAGTTTCCAACACAATCCAAAGATGCTTTTCATGTTCCTCCTCGGTTTTTGAATACACAAGAATATCATCAATAAAGATGAGAACAAATCGATCGAGGAAGTCTTTGAAAACTCGATTCATAAGGTCAACAAAACAAGCCAGAGCATTTTTTAAACCAAATGGCATAACAAGCCATTCGTAAGATCCATAACGAGTACAGAACGATGTCAAAGGAATGCTATCCTCTAAAATACGAAGCTGATGAAAACCAATTGCCAAGTCCAATTGTGAAAAGACTCTAGCACCATTAAGTTGATTGAACAGATCATCAATCCGAGGTAAAGGATATTTATTCTTGATAGTAAGATCGTTAAGCTTGCGGTAGTCAAACCAAAGCCTAAATGTACCATCGGATTTCTTCACAAAATAGCCGAAGCTCCCTAAGGCGAGGAACTAGAGCGAATAAATTGCTTCATCTCCAATTCGGATAGTTGTTTGCGCATCTCCTCATTTTCCTTATTGGACATGCAATAAGTAGGACGAGTAATAGGTAAAGCTCCAGGGATAAGGTTAATTCTGAACTCAATTGCTCACTTAGGTGATAATCCTAAAACGGGCTTAAAAATGTCGGAAAATTTATAAACAACATGAATAAGAGATATGACATCTTCCTCATCATCATTATCGTCATCACAAGGATTTAGAGAATATAACGATACTGCTAAAGTGGAATTAGAATCTTTAAGAACAATAGAAATCTGATTAACAGATTGTGGATGTCGAAGATAAATAGTCCGCACAGGACATAGGGTATGAGCTTCATAACGGTTAAGCCAATCCATTCCCGAAATCATTCCGAAGCCTAAGTAATGCATGGCATGCAAATCGGCTTGGACAGAAAAATCACGTAAAACAATCTCGACGTCTTTACAAAGTAAACTTAGTGTTGCGGATCCACCAATCGAATTCGCGATTCTCAAAGAAGTCATTAAAGCAACAACACTTAAAGAAAAAGTATCAACAAGTTCCTTTGATATAAAAGAATGGGACGCACCTGTATCAAAAAGAACTCGAATAAGATGATCATGAAACATAATAATGCCATCAAGGATAGAACGAGAAATACCTTACCACGAGAAATGTTGCAAGGAGCTTGCGCCACGTTAAGCTTTCCCTCTATCTTGTTTTGGAGTTTGGGGCATGTGGATAAATAATGATCTGGGCTTTTGCAATAGCGACAAGCGCGGGGATTTGAACACTTATTCACATAATGGTCCTTAGAACCACAATTGTAGCATTGCCCACCACTAGAGGCAGAAGTGTTTGCTGTCGGAGCTGCTTGTTTCCCCTTTTTATTGGGATAAGGACCTTTGAATTTATTTGGCCTTTTCTTGTTGTTGTTGAAGTTCAGTTTGGCACTCCCAACTTCAACATCACTCTCCCTATCCGCCTCTTCAAGACGAAGAGCGATATCAATGAGTTGATCAAAAGAAACTTCTAATTTTAGAAGTAATGGCTTCTTGAGATTTTTGTTCAAGCCATAGAAAAATCTTTGGTTCTTCTTCAATGGGGTGTTTATGTGTTCGACCCCGTATTTAGAAAGTGACTCGAAGGATGCAACATAACCTGCCATGGAGGATTCACCTTGAACAAGGTCTATGAAACGACGAGCCAATGTCACCTTTCAGCTTCTGGCACAAACTTTAATTCGAATCGTCCCCGGAACTGCTCCCAGATAAGATCTGCTTCAATAATTTCAAAAATCAGAAGCTCGTACCAGTCTAATGCTCTTTCTTGGAGCATGTTAGAGGCCCTCTGGACACGGTGAAGATCGATAAGATTCATGCGAGAAAAGATTCGATGCATGTTCTTAGCCAAACCTGGACTTCAATAATGGTTTTAGAACCTTTGAATGGCTTTCCACCCAAGTTGGTATAATCGTTGCACAAGCGTGCAAATCCAGACTTAGGGTGAGCGGGCTCCGGAATAGAACCGGCTTCATGGCATTCTTTACAAGATCAAGAAGCTGCTATGCAGACATAAATACTTTATCCTGGGGAGTAGCACTAGGTTGACCGGCGCTGGGATGGCCAGGTCTAACCATTTCTACTCTTTAAGAAAGAAAGAAGGAAGAGAAAGGTTAATCTCAAGATGGATATCAAACAATAAGAAGTGATAAAACAAGGCATCACGAAGAAAATAGGATAGAATGGGTCCAATGACTTGACTTAAATCCCTAAGGCACGACTCTTAAGAAGTTTGGCTTTGATACCAAGCTGTGACGCCCCACCTCAATACTCACGCTAGCCAAGGACACTACGGAGTAATGCCGTCAACTAGCACGAAGAATAAGGCTATTGAGGAGCGACCATCTGTATAATTGCTTTGTGTGAGTATCGATATGCCAGATAAAAAAAATATAACTTTTCATCACAAGAGGAAATCCGACATACCGACACAAACTCAAAGCTACTACACAGTGGCTATATGAAATCTTTGGAAACAAATATAGAAATATCATAACACAAATTAGTCACATAAGCTCATATCACAAAGGTGGAAATAGATACAAATATATAACACTTAAAAGTGTATATCATAGTAATGGTCTAACAAGATCCACAATATCGTAAAAGAATAGTTACAAGTGCTACATAAAAGAATAAGTATACATCATGGAGTCTATATCTCCAATATATACAACAAAATAAACTACTAATCTAAGTAGTTAGCCAAAAGTCAGGGTAATAATCCTAGATGATGAGTCAAGCAGAAGCACCTGTAACATCTCGATCTAACCCAAGCATTATTTAATAAGAAAATAATAAACGGATCAGTCTAGCTATAAATATCAGATAAATTGAAATAGGATAAGAGATATGACAAAATCATATGATAACCATAGAGTCATACTGTGATACTTATGTAACTGAAAATCAACTAAAGATTAATCAATATCACAAGAATTTTCTCAAAGATCAAAAGAATGTCATACTCTTTATTTTTATTCACAAATCACAAATGTTGGCAAGCATCACAATACCAATTGTAAAAGTTTTTGAAACACAAATTCCACAGTGCACAAATATTGATAGAACTTATCAATGAAATCACAAAAATTGGTAAAACACGAATTCAAGAAATCATCAATAGAAATCCAGTTATCACAAAAAGGGGTAGGCCTATCACAAAATGGGAGCATGAAAGCTCACCAACATGTGTATCACAAAACGGAACGCTATTCCATGATTACTAACCATTCATTTTGAGCCGAGGCTCCATAAAACGGCCCAAAGACCATGGGTTGCTACCCCACCAATTTGAGTAGAAACTCCACAAAAAGGGTTTAGTCTCCCTCGCAGACAAAGAGACATCGCTCATTGCTAGTCTAAATCATAAAATGATCATCATCGATCATCAAGAAGTGTCAATTACAGTAAGCTAGTAAATAAATGAGTCTAGCCTCATTTCCCATAACCACTGGCTTAACTTAAGTATTTACGAACAAATTGTAAATCTCCACTCGAAAATTGTCATAGGAGGTTCAATCGAACAAGTCCAAGGATAAATCGACGGAGCAAACGCAAGCGTTTCGTACCACTTGTTTTACTGAGTCATTTAATTAGATTTCTCATACGAGTGAGATAAAGGTTTGTATATACTAATAGATTTGAAACCGGTTTTAAGAATCATGCTTTGCAATAAAATAGTGTTGAAATCGTTTTGATGAAAGAGTTTTGGTATTTACTACTAGTACTGAAACCTATATATTTTTAAAGTGACAAATCAAAAAACTGATTGTAGAAACAATCAATCACCAAAATTTACATACGAAGACGTGAATATAATCCGAAGAAATCGATACCGAATCCATCGAAATGGATATTCCCAAAAATTCCGATATAAAAGAAGTCATCAAAGTTGATCATAAATGATAATCAACAAATCGGATAATCACAAATCGATAAAATTGGAATCCTCAAGCAAATAGGCAATTAGAGCCTAGACAGCAGATTCAGAAGTCTGAAATCAAGGATTCAGACATCTGAATCTGGAAAAATAAAAGTTTTCCAGAACATAATTCAGACGTCTAAACCCTATATTTCAGACGTCTGAAATAGGCATTTTTTAGCCTATTTCCTTTCTGGTTTCTCACAAGAAAATTCAGAAGTTTGGAAATATTGATTCAGACGTCTGAATACTGGGAAATAAAAATTCCCTGTATAATATTCATACGTCTGAATCCTACTTTCAGACGTCTGAAACTGAAGTTCAGGGCATTCCCTGAACCTAGGCCAATGATGGCCAAAACGATTATCGGAAGCGATCGGACGAGAAACAATGACGTAGGATTTATGCCTAGCGACAGCCCAGCCTTAAAGGCTCTTCGGTACGGCTCGAATATGAATGCCCAACTATCCATATAAGGATTTTCATAAATTTTGCTTTCAAAGCACCAAAAATTGGAATATTCACCAAAGCAATCCAAATCAAAAGCAAATGCACATTAATAAGTGTTAGGAATTCATACCTAACAACAAGGATAGATATAGACATAGACGTGAGATAAAAATCTCACGTTTAAACCCAAATCAATGAAGGAGAAGCTTTTAAAATAAGCTAAGATCAATTCCTCTTCAATAACAACTCAAGAAGCTTCAATCAAAGCTTAAAAGAAGAACATTTCCTAAGTTAGTTTTAGGAATTTCTGAAACTGAAAGGAGAATGAGTTGGAGAAGAAGAAGAGAAGGCTTACTAAAGCTTCTTCTATGAATATGGAGCTAGAACTTGAATTTGCAAATGGAAACTAGGGCCTAGGATTTCCTAATTCTTTTTCCTCCCCTATTTTTGATGAAGCTTGAATGTATTAGGAAATTATGAAGGAATGAAGAGAAGAGGGTTGGAGCTAGGTTGATAAGTGGGGTTAATGGGCTAAAACCCAACCCAAAGCCCTAAGTGAAAAGTAGCAAAATTCTACTAACTCCAATCATATCGAAGTTTATACTCAAAATGGTTGCAAACGGCATTTTGAACTCAAAGGAAGTGGTCTCGAGTTCTAATTCGACTATTTGCAAAAAGTATCTTTTCGGACTAAAATCCGACTAACGATGCCATATTTAAATAAAATATTTAAATATACAATCGTAGAATATGTGGGTTGTTACAGATTAGGATGTGAGATTTAATCTTGATTAATTGGTTTGATTCTTCCTCTTGAAATTACTAGCTTTATCTTCTCTTGAGATTAAAAATGGTGGTTGGCCTTAGAATATATTTTTTGTTAGATATAAATGAATTGAATGTGTGTTTGATTTCCTCAGGGTTTAGTGTATAAGTTTAATCATTCTCCTATTTTTCCCTTCCTTATTTCCTAACGGCTTATTCCCATATTGGTTCATTTATATGTCCATTCTTATGGCAAGGCTACCCCTTAATTTTAATCGAAAATCTCAATCCACAATCAACACGTTATTTTATTTAATTTTATTTATCTAATTAGATATCCTAAATAATGTCACAAAAAGTATGGGCTGTTACATACTGGCAACTAGCATCACTGACAAAGGTTTGGCAATGACTGTTTGCAATACACTCTTCTGAACTCCTTGCTCAATAACAAGAGCCTCAAATCCCAAAGCCATATTGATCAGATTGGTAATGGTACCACCGAGATGATTGGTCATTTCCTGATGGAACTCTAGTTGCATTCTTTTAAAGTACATTTCATTCTTTTTAAGTGCCATATCAATCAATCTGGTCCAAAGCGAGACACTGCAATGAACCTATGCTCATATTGCGCTATTATCATCTTACCTTATTTCAAATACATAAAACTTCTGAATAACCGAGTCCTCCTCGCATTTGGGATAAACTGAGCTTCAAAACCTCTTTAAATCATGCTTAAGAGAATTCTTCTTCTGGTGTATTCATTGTGAATGAATCCCACCAATCCTTTGCTGCTTTTTGAAGCTAATACGATGCCAATAATCTCTTTCTAGCATCTCCTAACTGAAGGTCACTGTATATCCTTTCACAAGATGGAGCCATGTCTGAACTCCTAAAATATCTTCAGTTCCATTGAATGGCTTACCACCTAAGCAGTGTAATTCTAGCATAAGATTGCAAAGTTTGAGGCGGTTGAATTTGCATCACTGCTTCTACTATTGGTTTATTTCTTGAAGCTCCACCATTTGTAGTCGTGCTGATTCTATATCCCTTTCCTCTTCTTACTCTTGTACTCATTTTCAATAACCTAGATAAGTGACATATATCATTAGAATACAATGTTAGGGTCAATGATGATAAAGGGAAACTTGCAATAAAGAATATAAAACAGACTTTTAGGGAAGATAGAAAAATGCTCTCTCAAGATTAACTCATTTTAAGGCTCTTCTTACCATATCTCTAATGAGTTGAACCTCAATTAGGCTAAGGTGGTCGCTCAACCAAATCTTTGATACCAACTACGATGACCCAACTTTCTAACCCTTAGGAACGATACTTAACAGATCCTCGGTGTTCGTGTGCCATTTCCCTAGCATCAGAAGGACGAATCGTCATGGGATGAAAATAAAGAATATAGCAGAAAATCTCGCAATGAAACTGTAAAATAAACCATAACAATCAATTGTACATCATCTTACTCCTTAACAGAAAATTACCAGAGTATACAAAATACTACAAATCAGCTTAGTTAGTTATAACCTTCCTTTACACATGTTGAAACAAAATACACTTACACAAATAAGATATACTGTGGAATAGATAACTAAGGAGATCAAAGCCTCCTGCTCCGATGCCATCTTCAAAAGAGTCCATAAAAGACCTGCTATTCTTAGACTATTCAAATAAAATGAGTACTCGAGAGTTTACTAAAAACAAACAACTCAGGTCAGACCATGTGTCTGGTATGAGGCAAAATTTTAAGCAATACGTGTGAAATTAAACGTAAACATGTGATACCATGCCGCTTAACACAGAATGGGTTTACTCCCACATAAATCAACATCCAAACGTAAAGAATGGATGAATAATTAAACACTATGAAGATTTGTTAACTCTTCCTGATGCAAATAAAGAACTAAATTTGATGGTTCAAATTGTTATCCCGCTTTTTGGCAAAGCCGTGATACCAAAAGATTGGTCGAAAACGAAAGACAGTTCGTCTCAGAGATTGGTTATACTTCACTTTGCTATGGATATCGATGAATTTTGTCCGAGTCCGGATCAGGCCACAATTCATAGGACTTGACAAGAAAGGTCGTAGGAGTCATCATTTCAAATTTCAAGTCAATCGGAGTCCGTATGCTCAAGATATGATGGATTCAAATTGAGAAAGGTGGTCACTGTCTGTTTCGAACCCATCACACTGGAGTGCTTCGAACCCATCCACTTCGAACCCATCACACTGGAGTGCTTCGAACCCATCCACTTCGAACCCATCACACAGGAGTGCTTCGAACCCATCCACTTCGAACCCATCACACTGGAGTGCTTCGAACCCATCCACTTCGAATCCATCCAATACCCACTGCTTCGAACCCATCACTCCGCAAACTTCGAACCGATCGATTCGAACCGATCAGGCATGATATTGGTCACTTCGAATCGATCGGTTCGTGACCCTTCGGATGGATGTGTTCGAATCCATCATCCTCCATCTACTTCGAACCGATTGCCTTCGAATCCATCGCGGAGCTTCATTTCGTATCCATCACATATACGATCTTGACATTGATACGAAGGGAGCTCCCTCCCCTCGGTTCGAAGTAGGCAGATGCAGTTGATCGAGTCAAACTACGCAACGATCATCGATACGAAGTCGGCGAAATCCCCGGGTTCGAAGCGGTCAACACGGAGAAAAAGTAGGATCGATGCGAGGAGTGCGCGACACGTCACTAGGTAACACGTGCTTCCATCGATTCGAAATGAAGGGTTCGAAGTCATGGGTTCGAACGACACAGCCAACCAAGAAAACACCATTTCGAACCGAGCATATCTCCTCAACCACACATCCAAATGCAACCAAATTTTCACCGTAGCTTCCATACAAGGTAAAGATTGTTCCTGCCAAGTTTCAGCTCGATTGGACCATTTCTTGATGGGTTCGAAATGACTTCGAATCGATGTCAGATCGAGGCGAAACTTGGCGGGGTCGGTCGCGTGGGCCCACTCACGTGCCAGAAGAAGTCTCACGAAGTTTCAGCCAGATCTGGGCCTCCAACGCCTATAAATAGCACCCTGAAGCCTTTAGAAAGGGGATCTTCGGACAACTTCTGCCATTGAATGCCAAGACTCTGCCGGATTCAAGTCTATCTATCATAATCACCGTTGTATTCAGATTTCAAAGCTATTATCTACTGTAATCCATTGTAATCGATTGAATCGAGCAAGGCAATAAAGAGAAATCCTTCAAAGTGGACGTAGGCACGAACGCCGAACCACTATAAATCCTGTGTTTGTGATTGTTGTTTGTGAATTACTGTGATTTGTTATATAGAGCTGAATTCTATATTGATTGTTGCTGAGTTCTGTGTTGACTATTAACAAGTTGAATACGCAAACGGGTGCTTCCGTGATATTGGGTGTTTGTGACCAATTTTGGCGCAAACATTTTGGTGCTTTCACTGAGAAACTGAACTCAGGAGTTCTACCAGTTGATAATTGATTCAGATAAAGTTTGAAAGTTTAGATTTGAGAAATCATGACGAGACAATCGAGTAGAAGGCCAAGTCCAGAGAGGAGTGAACAACAAGGAAGTCAGGAGGCTTCCTCAGAAGCGAATCAACCGTCGATCTACATCACAAGGGACGAGATGGAGACGATGATGAAGAAGCAAGAGGAGTTGATTCAAAGTTTGTTTCAACAGATAGGACAGCTTGGAGCGCAGAATAGAGAAGCCAATGGAGTCCAAAACGAAGCGGGACCATCTGGCGTCGCACCCGGATTAGGGGGCACACCCATGGAGAATGTTGGTCCAATTTCGGAAGGAGAAAGAGGAATATCTGCGCAACCTGGAGACAGCAGAGGAATGAGCGCTCAGTCAAGGGGGCACATCTCAGAATTCCCTCGTGAACTCGGGGGGCAGGATGAAAGTATCGAACGAAGGTTACATCTTGGAGACACCGACAAGTTGGCAGAGATGGTTAGGCGAGCAATGAGAGGCGGTTTGGTGATCAAAGACCTAGAGGATGTTAATAGGAGTCCTTTCACTCCGACAATCAGGCGAGCTAGAAACCCACCAGATTTCAAATTACCATCGTTGGATATGTACGACGGGAGAACGGACCCCACGGTCCATCTGACAAAATATATGAGGCATATGGAAGTGCTGGGGGCATCGGAGGAGGTTATGGCCCGCTGCTTTCCGTTATACTTGACAGATATCGCAGCACTATGGTTTAGACAATTGGAGAATGGATCCATCAGAACATGGAATGGTTTAGTGGAGAGATTTATGAGGCAATTCAGGGTTCATATTGCAAGACCCAAGAATGTGATGACTTTGGCAACCCTAAAGCAAAAGGCCGGAGAGACCTTGAGAAGTTATCTAGCACGATTCAATGCAGCAGCAGCTTCAGTGGATCGAGCGGATCCGTCCATGGTAGTAATGGCAGCTGTGTCTGGAATAGCTGACGGCACAGAGTTCAAGAATTCATTGACTAAAGATCCACCCATAGATCTAGAGGAATTCTATCATGAAGCAGAAAAGTTTTTGCGATTAGAGGATGCAAATGCAGAAAGAGAAGAAGGAGATGGGGTAGATGTTTATGCACTCAAAGACGAAAAGCTCCCTAGAAGGGACTCGGACAAGGATAGAGGTAAAAGAAGGATCGAGAATGACAGAGATAGATCAAAGCGGCAATGGAGGGAGCCGCGATTTACCACCTACACTGAGCTGAACGAGAGCCTGGAACGAATTTATCAGGATACCAAAGAGCAGATTCCGTACCGTAGGCCGATGCGAAGGGATCCTACCTCTAACGAAAGGAAATCAGATAAGTTCTGTGTATTCCATGAATTAAACGGTCATAACATTAACGATTGTAGGCACCTGAAGGACGAGGTGGAAGGGCATATCAGGAACGGTATGCTCCTTCAATATGTAAGGAGACGAGCTCCTGTGGCGGAACCAGAACGACCACCGTCCACATCAGCTAGAGGTGACCCTGAATCAAGGCACCGTTTGGTTATCAATTGAGTGAGATAACGATGAACAAGTTGTAAGCTTCCACTAACGCAATCAGATCATTTACGCATGTGCGAGATCGCGAACGATCTCCAGGCATGCTCTGAATGATCATTGACCGTTTCGTAGTGGGAACTTACGCTTCGACATCCATACTTTGCTTTCATATCATTTTGATTTGAACATTTAGACCTTGTTTGTTTGCTGTTTGTTTGGACATTGTTTTTGAAACTTATCCGTGTAATAGATATTTGATTCTGATAACTCTGGAATGGCTAAGCTACTTACACATGTATGGGGTCGCGAACGGTCCTTAAACATGCTCTGAGATGGCAATGAACCGCCCTGACAAACGATCCAGGATCTCACCCGAACGTGACCCTGACATCGATAACATCAAGCCCTCCCGGGCACACAATTCGCCTCGAACGGCACTCGACTTCGAACAGTCACAACTCACCACGCCTCAAATGGCTTGATCGCGAACGGTCGTCACTTGAGGTCCGACACACGACTGCGAACGGTCACAAATCCGCCTCGAACGGCACACGATCGCGAACGATCACTCTCTGCCTTGAACGGCACCGACCGCGAACGGTCATGATTCACTAATTATAAAATCCGACCTCGAACGGTCACCATTCGCCTTGAACGGCACTTGGTCGCGAACGATCATCAATTGCCGCGAACGGCATCGACCGCGAACGGTCCCATTCAATCATTTGCCGCGAACGGCATCGACCGCGAACGGTCCTATTCCATCCTATGCCGCGAACGGCACGGACCGCGAACGGTCCCAATTCACCTCAAACAGCATATGATCCCGAACGATCGATGCATGGATTTATACGCTCGACCGCGCACGGTCGCACTTCACCTCGAATGACTCGATCACGAACGATCGTCATTTGAAGTTAAACGCTCGACCATGAACGGCCGCGCTTCGTCCCAAATGGCTTGATCCTGAACGATCGTCATTTGAGGCCATATGAAACTGTCAAATTCTTTACAGGTCGATGAAAGGATGAGAACATCCAACTCAAGGCATTACAAAACACACATTCCTACCGCAAGGCATGTTTTGGGGGGCAAAATGTTATCCCGCTTTTTGGCAAAGCCGTGATACCAAAAGATTGGTCGAAAACGAAAGACAGTTCGTCTCAGAGATTGGTTATACTTCACTTTGCTATGGATATCGATGAATTTTGTCCGAGTCCGGATCAGGCCACAATTGATAGGACATGACAAGAAAGGTCGTAGGAGTCATCATTTCAAATTTCAAGTCAATCGGAGTTCGTATGCTCAAGATATGATGGATTCAAATTGAGAAAGGTGGTCAGTGTCTGTTTCGAACCCATCACACTGGAGTGCTTCGAACCCATCCACTTCGAACCCATCACACTGGAGTGCTTCGAACCCATCCACTTCGAATCCATCCAATACCCACTGCTTCGAACCCATCACTCCGCAAACTTCGAACCGATCGATTCGAACCGATCAGGCATGATATTGGTCACTTCGAATCGATCGGTTCGTGACCCTTCGGATGGATGTGTTCGAATCCATCATCCTCCATCTACTTCGAACCGATTGCCTTCGAATCCATCGCGGAGCTTCATTTCGTATCCATCACATATACGAGCTTGACATTGATACGAAGGGAGCTCCCTCCCCTCGGTTCGAAGTAGGCAGATGCAGTTGATCGAGTCAAACTACGCAACGATCATCGATACGAAGTCGGCGAAATCCCCGGGTTCGAAGCGGTCAACACGGAGAAAAAGTAGGATCGATGCGAGGAGTGCGCGACACGTCACTAGGTAACACGTGCTTCCATCGATTCGAAATGAAGGGTTCGAAGTCATGGGTTCGAACGACACAGCCAACCAAGAAAACACCATTTCGAACCGAGCATATCTCCTCAACCACACATCCAAATGCAACCAAATTTTCACCGTAGCTTCCATACAAGGTAAAGATTGTTCCTGCCAAGTTTCAGCTCGATTGGACCATTTCTTGATGGGTTCGAAATGACTTCGAATCGATGTCAGATCGAGGCGAAACTTGGCGGGGTCGGTCGCGTGGGCCCACTCACGTGCCAGAAGAAGTCTCACGAAGTTTCAGCCAGATCTGGGCCTCCAACGCCTATAAATAGCACCCTGAAGCCTTTAGAAAGGGGATCTTCGGACAACTTCTGCCATTGAACGCCAAGACTCTGCCGGATTCAAGTCTATCTATCATAATCACCGTTGTATTCAGATTTCAAAGCTATTATCTACTGTAATCCATTGTAATCGATTGAATCGAGCAAGGCAATAAAGAGAAATCATTCAAAGTGGACGTAGGCACGAAAGCCGAACCACTATAAATCCTGTGTTTGTGATTGTTGTTTGTGAATTACTGTGATTTGTTATATAGAGCTGAATTCTATATTGATTGTTGCTGAGTTCTGTGTTGATTATTAACAAGTTGAATACGCAAACGGGTGCTTCCGTGATATTGGGTGTTTGTGACCAATTTTGGCGCAAACACAAATAAAATATGAAAAGGAAATTATCTAACAAATGATTGGAAGCTGCAACACCCTTGAAGTATACCTCTAGTAATATACTTCTGAGAAGCTCGTATACTCCATGACACTTCTCTGACAATACCAAGATGGACCCCGCCAAACCTTACTGAGTATCCGAATATTTCTTATCTAATAGCGCTACCAAATGCAATCTAAATGAGATGTGAAAGTACCCTAATAGGAGCAACCGTACGTACCTTGACTTCCTCTCGCACTTTGGATTTAGTCATTTCCGACAAAGGATATCAACGCTCAATGGAGCAACACATCATCTTAAAATGATGATGATAAAGAAGCTGAAGTAACTGATAGTTGAGAAACCAACCATTGAAGATATAAAAAGATCGTGTATGGAAATTAAGTCTTGTATATTTACCCTCGTCGAGTTCAAAATTGTACTATTTCTTGGTTAACAATAGTACTGGACAAGTCAAGGTAGTGTTACCTCAAATTCATGTCTCACGATTATTCTTAACTTTTGAAATAGCGACAAGTCTACTTCTTCGATGATTGGCGCTAATTATACAAATAAATCATTTCCATGTAAGTGAATCGCTATACGGAAAATAATTCATTCCCTAAACAATTCAAACTTTTCTTTTAGAAACCCGAATTCATACTTGGCTTCACATTACATGTATTAGCTTTAAAAACTTTGTTAAAAGAGTTTGCTAACTTTGAAACATCATTACAAAAAGGATTTAAAAACATAAAACATCCTTATTACATTGATTAATTAACTTTAAAACTTTGTTAACTAAGTTAATTAATTAACTTCAATAACTCTTAATTAAAAAGGGTAAATTACCTTTTAAAATAACATTAATTAAATTAATTAACAATATTTAACTATGATTAATTTAATTAATCAATGAATAATTAAATATCATTATTTAAAAGTGATTAATTAATTTAACTTTATTTAAGAAAAGATTTATTTAAGCTTAATCAGATTTATTAACTTTTAAAAGTCATTAAATAAAAAGATTAATAAATTTGAAAAATCATTAGTGAATTTATTATTTAACTTTAATCCACTATTAAAATATTAATTAACCTTAAACATCATTAAATAAAAAAATTAATTAATTTTAAAACATCATTAACCAAGTGAGTGGTTAGTTTTAAACACATCGTTAATAAGTTAATTAGTTAATTTAATCCTCGGTAATTAAATAATTGATTAATTGAACTAAGTAATCGTTATTAAAATAATTAAATATTTGTGAAAACATCATTAATCAAAAACTTTCTTAACTTGTAAAATAATTTCAAGCACGATAATGAAACCAAATGGTTTCAATAAATGGTGATTTTTCAAAAGTGCTGATATAGCAACTATCACTATACGGGCAGTTCGGAATTCGAGTGCATGACACTATCAATACAACCAACCATCATAAAGCAAGGGTATGAACACATATACAAGGTAAGTTACTATGATACAACATGTAATAAGTATTTACTGCCAATATCATTACTTTAGCCACAAACTTTTCATATTTGCTTACTACATGCAAACTAACTTCCAAATGAGACAACTTTTTGCAACACGAACCAAACCAACATCCAAACCATCACTATACATGTACAATAAGCATTTATAGGTCGCAATTATGAACATAAATATATTTTCAAACTTTTGTTTTAAAGGTTGAAGCTTTACTCTTAAAAACACTTCTAACTTAACCAAATCACCACAACAAGTTATTGAACTCGCGAACTATCATCACGACACCTTAACTCACTACACCACAAAAGGCTTTTAACAGCGTTTGATAAACGCTGTAATATGATACAACAGCGTTATTTCAAATGCTGTATAACGACATGCTGTTGTATATACATAACTTACAATAGCTTTTCTATAAACGCTGTTGAAACATCTTTGTGACAGCGTTTATTACGAGCTGTCAATAATGTTTTTACAGCGTTTTCAGACGTGCTGTATTATGTTTCAACTGCGTTTATAATTTA
Source organism: Allium cepa (assembly GCA_030765085.1). NCBI lineage: Eukaryota > Viridiplantae > Streptophyta > Magnoliopsida > Asparagales > Amaryllidaceae > Allium > Allium cepa. Next base: position 249,362,495 of record CM060940.1, on the reverse strand, counting down.
GTTGTCGAAGATGTTCAAATTCTACTTTAACTGTTTACAACAGCTTTTTCTAAACGCTGTTATTGAATCATCAACAATTTCGACAGCATGTAAAAAATGCTGTTATTGACAATTTCAAGATAATTACAGCACGAATTAAACGCTGTTGCTTCTTCATTGACAGCATTAATCAAATGCTGTCTTATATTTATATAACAGCTTTAATATTCCACTCTATTTTTGAATATTCCAAAACTATATTTTAAGCATATTCAAGCAACTAGTATATATAACAGGTTCTAATAACTATTAATTGGTTACATAAAGTAGTTAAGACAATATTAATAAACAAAAGACATCCATAAACCAAGTTTCAATAATATCCATAAACAAAAATAATAAAGTAAACCAAGTTGCCACAAATTCTGTTAAACAAAGACACGTTATATGTTAAGTAAAAGTATAATATCAATACAGTAAGTCCACACCAAATGCCAACAACAAAACGTGAATCTAAAAAGTTTCATATGCTTGCTACTTGCTACTTGCTACGGAAGAAGAATGTGTCATCGCCATCTTTAATTACCTGCAATGAAGAAATTTGAAATGATTAGTGAATAAACGCCATCTAAAAATTTGAAGTTTCATATGCTAAAATGCTTAACTGCGCCAAAAAATCACTATACGGATCTAAAAATTTGAAGTGATCAGTGAGTAAATGCTTAACAACCCACCACTATAATCAATACAAACCAGTGCACATCACCAGTGAACATCAAACCAAACTGCACCATATTCCATCCCCAACTACCCCCACTACCACCCTATTGCAAATTCCTCCATCATCACCATTTAAATACACTCTGCTACGGCCATAACAGCTGCAACAAAATCCACTCAACTACACGACCAGACACCAAGCATTGTCATTACATTTACACCACCATTCATCTTCTCTGCTTCTCCCATGTTCAAACCCGGTCAGACCAAACCACCCACTTCTGCCACTTCTCCTCTCTGAACACATCCTTCATTACTGCCACATTCAAACTGTCACATACATCAAACCATCACCTCGCCTTGCCTCCCTACCCACCGGTGCTGCAAACTCTGTCACCTCCCCTTCAAACTGCCATTCATATTACTGCACATACATTTTACATTGCCATAACACACTTAAATTCTCTCAAACAACCTGAAATACTCTCTCAAAACAACCTGCCATTGCTTTTCACATTTTCCATTGCCATTCACATTTTACATTTACCATACATTTTCCATTGCCATTGCTTTTCACATACATTTGACATTCACAACCTCCCATTGCTTTTCACATACAATTTCCATTTTCATTGCTTTTCACATTTTGCCTTTTGCATTGCCATTCACATTTTCCAATGCACGTACATTTTACATTGCCATTCACATTCAAACTGCCATTGTCTCCCTGTGCATATCTGCAACTGCCACCTGAAATACTCTTCAAACAACCTGCCGTTGCTTCCCTTCCCACCTAACTGCAACTTCATCACACCCCTGTTCAAACCCTGTCAAACAACCACTACCACATTCAACTGCCTTACAAAAAAGTTCCTTCAACTGCTCTGTGCAAATCATTTATCCCTGACCATATTACATCAACACTCCCACTACCACTGCCTAGACTTTACTGCCTTCAACCCTTCTTGCTAAACACTTCATACCACCATAGTAACATCAAAAACCACTCTGCACATCAGTGCAACTCCCTCTACACTTCACTTCTAACTGAACATCTCCTTCACCACCTCCCTGCAGCAATATCACCATCACTCCACAACCAAATGCTACTAACCACAGCCATTCCAAATACAACTTCACACTGCCAACTTTCCATCTATGCACAAATACTTCATTGCACAGCAAGTCAACCCTCCCTGCCTCTGTCACAATTATACCACTGTCACACTTCAGCTATGCCTTGCCACTGCCAACAGCAACAGACCTCCAGCCAATCCAAACAACAGTTCCTCTGCCTAACACATATACAAAGTCCACCATCACATACAAACTCACTGCCCGTATAGTATATCAACTGAAACTCCATACATCAGAGACCACGCATCAAACAAAAGCATACCCTCTGACCACACCATACTTCCCCTACCACCAGCATACAACACATCAACCTTTAGCAAACTTCATTTGCCTTCCCTCAACTTCACTATCACCATTTCCAAACTTCCCCCATTAAACTGTCCCACATAACTCCTCCACCAAACATCATAACCAACGTACTTCACTGCTGTTACACCATCTCATTTCAACAGCTTCCCCTACATCAAAACTGCACACAGTCATCACCAGCCTACATACTGTTGCATCACCAAACAACTACACCACTGTCATATAAAACTGAAATCAGTTCACACTTCCATCAAATACAATAAATACCCCAACTTCAACACTTCATTATCACTTCACATCCTCACTTTCCTTTGCCAAGCTCCTCCTCTTGCTACTGCCTATAACACTCCTTTGTTATACAACCATTCAACTCCAAAACAAATACCAGAACTACATAAAAACTTCACTTCACTCCTAAAAAAAAACAATGGACATTTTTTCCCAAAATCAGGAGAGTTAACAATGGATTTGAATTTATGAGATTTAATAAAACCGCTCACAGCCAATCAATGCTCATTTACACTAGCATATTTAATCAAATGAAACTATAGTAGTTTTTTAACTTGTCTATTGCATATAAACAAGATGTGAAACTTACATGGAAGTTGAGCCAATTCTAACATTCGCAACAGGCCATGCTACAGTCGAGCCAATAGCATCTGATAAGCATTCCATGAAGGATGTAGGCCGCCATATAGCTGCATTTGGGACTTTCACAACATCCACCCAAACTCTTATCGCATTTGGTCCCAGTGGAACAGAATGTACCAAAGCATTTGGATCTGTTGAAGACACGGTTCCTTCTGCTACTATTTTTCCCGTACCCTCTAAATCAATCAACTTGCATTTGTTATTTGCAGAAAAATTTGCACTCTATCACATAACAAAAAAATGGTAATACGATATCAACAATTCTTTGAGAGGAATATTAGTAATATGAACATGTTACCGTAAGAGATGTTGGAGCATTGATCGTAGGAGCAGGACATGTGCTAGCGTTAACCGTTTCAACAACCACTGTTGATTCTGGCCATGCTATTTTCTTACCAATAGCTTCTCCAATACATGTCATGCCAACTATAGGCCTCCACAAAAATGCATCTTCTTTTTTCGGATTGTCCACCCAAACTATCTTGGCATCTGGTCCAAGAGGAATACCATTAATTATCTGATTTGGATCACTCGAGTACACTCGTCCTTCAGCAACCAGTTCTTTGCTCCCACCCCAATCATACGGCTTGCAATTGGTTTCCATGCTATTAGTTTTACTCTATTAAAAAAATAGATTTGTTTAAGTTGAACATAGAAATATACAAAAACATTGCACAAATTTCAGTAACACATCTTTAAAGCGTTGTAGCAATAGAAATATACAAAAAAATGCTAAACCATACTACCATACTACCATAAAATGCTAAATTTATGGATAGAGATTATTATCCACGATGGCCCTACATATTAAAAAAATGCTAATTAGTGTTAAACTTACCTTGTTTTGTTTTCTGGAGTCCTCACTTTTGTGTATAACAACTTTATCAGTTGACCATACTACTATCTCATCCTTGGCATCTCTTATATATACCAAACCATGAGAAGGCCTCCATAAGAAAACATCTAATTTTCTTGGATGGACAATCAAATTTTTTTTGGCATTTGGACCTAAAGGGACTTCATTGCACAGTTCTTTCGGATCGCTTGACACGATTTTTCCTTCGTCGACAACCTTATCATCATCTCCATGCCAAGGTAGTAAACTACAATTATCACCTGTTTGACTATACTTACTCTGCAATTAACCAAAACTATATTATATTGATTATTGATTTAGATATCAAATTATGTATGATGTTGCAACCGTTGGATTTTTACCACTACGGATGTGTTCTCTTCTCCCCAACTTCCTTTATCCTGCCAAATCAATAATATTGCAAATTAATGGTAAAAATAAATAGACGTTCATTTAACCAAAGAATAAATTGTCGAAATAATCACAGAAAAATAATCACAGAAACTTATAATAAAGCTTTTAATCTTTGACAGTATAAAATCTTTTCAGAAAAGAACAAAGAAAAAAATACTGAACATCCAGTGAGTTATAACTATACTTTCGCATCTTTGGTATGCCTGATGCAGTGTTCTTCACATTTTTTATATATTTTTTTATTGCAACCAACTGATGTAGTTAGCTATTCGGTACTGAAAATAATAATATAAGCTTACAATAGGAAAGGAAGTTGACAGTTTTGTTGGTGGAGATGTTGTTTAAATGATGTAGAGGATGTTGGTATGTGGACAGAGGAGAGGTGCACACTGTTGTTGGGCAGTGAGCAAATTGAGGCCGAGAGCAGTAGAATGTAAATGGTTGTGCACAGAATGTAATTTAAGGCAGGGTTTAACAAGGCAGGGGATGTATTTGAAGGTGAGAATGTTGACAGCAGTTAGATTGTGGAATCAGTGAAGAGAGAAGTGGATGTGGTCGGGAAGAATGTGCTGCGCTGTTATGGGAGAGTTTGATAGTGGAGTATGCACGGGGTTTGTAAATGTAACAGGCAGAGAGTAGTTTTGTAACACAGAGTGAAATGTAAAACAAAAAAACAGTGTAAAAAAATTGAAAGGAGAGGAAGAAGAAAAATGTAAACCAATGAAAATGAAATGACCTTTTTTTGGGTTTTGAATTGTAATGTGTTTTTTTGTTAAATAGCAATGCAAATGCAAAACAAATACAGACCGGAAAAAAAAAACACAACAAAATGGTTTTTTTTAAATGCAAAACACACACAAAACAAAACAAAAAGAAAAACCTCACTCTCACCAACACCCTGTTCTATTGTAAATGCTCTGTATAAGAGTTGAATTACAATGGCAAATGTTTTGGCTGTTTGTTCATCCAAGTAGCCAGATTTGTAACCATGCATAGAGAAATCTTTTTTTAAGGACAATGGACGCCAAAACATAGATATCTTGTTTTGTCATTTAGGTTATCTCCATGAAATTGAAAATCATTCTCGAAATTTCTGAACACCAAAAACATTTAAAATATAAATTAAAAGTCGTACCAGACGCTTCATTAACATGTAAACCACTTGCTTTAGTTCTGAGACACTATGTTGACATTGAGCTACTTGAGTATCTTTGATTTGTGAGAGAACCGCCTTGGTCGCTGTCATGCCTCTTCCCATTCCACGTAGTCGTCTCGGTCTATCTTGTCCCAACACTTGTGAGAGAGCATCATCTTTGAAATTACATGTTAAGCTAGGTTGTGATTCATTTTCCACCTTTTTTATTTTCTCCTACAAAAAATATATTTTAAATATGAGTTCTAATTTATATTATTTTCAAAATAATTACTTTAAAAAAGGTCAAAAGCACTTACAACAATTTCGGCAACATGTGCATTCACGGGTTCGCCATTCTTATGAGTGTGAGATTTAACCCAAACATCAACTCTAGAAATGGAAGAAGGATTTACACTTTCCTCTTTCTGCATTAAAAATGACATAACATTAGATAAAACAACTAATCATAGTAAATTAATCAAATATTTTTTCTCACCATATCTTCAGTTAATCGTGCCATTCCTCGACGACTACAAGTATGTGGCATTTGTTTACCCCTCATGGATTTGAATTTTTCGCTTCGTAACTATGTATAAAGATTTATCACATTTATTAGTTAAGTTGCATTCTTTGTGCACTTATATTTTATATATAGAAATGATTAAAACAATTACTATATAATTACCTTAAACTCATTACTAGTTCTGGACTCAACAAACCTTTTCCATTCCTTCATAGTTTTGACATTATCTGGTTTTAGTCGAAGCCGTTCCTCCGTGTTTTTTGCCTTTAATAACTTGTCAACTAGTTTGCTTTTTGAACACCTCCAAATACATCCCATTTGCCGAAGAATGGGAACCTTTTGCCATTCTTCATCTAGTTTAAATCTAGCCTGTAACAAAGAAAAATATCAAAATATAGTAACTTTATTTAAAAACTGAATAAAGAAATTAATAAGATCGCATAGTCATCGAGAAGACAGACAATGGAAACTGCTAAATTTCCGCAATGTCCAAAACCCCAACCACTAATCAGGCAAACTTTCGTACAAGTTAGGTACTACATATTACAGTAAGTTGAAATAAATATATCGATAAAGGGAAGTTTAGGCCAAGTATCAGGGTGAAAAGACATATAGTATATGAACCAACAACAAATAATGTATTATTGTGCACACATGTAAAAATGAAAATTATAGGGACATCAGATGTATTAGCTAACAACTGGGTTATCAAAATTAAAGAAAAAACGGTGAACATAACAAACCAACTGCATTTCAAAACCTAAGTAAACTAATCCACAACATACAAGTACATCCAGGTTGCCAAAATTTTAAGATTAGTAAAAGTTACAGTAAACTACCTGGTTAACCATTTTAGAAAAAGGATAATTTCAAAATTGAATTAGTAACAGCCCTGGGACAAATGCAGACAAACATATTGCAAGAGTAAACACTTTAAAATAAATGTGAAGTGGTGTAAGGAAACAAGGCTAAAATCCTTCTTGTTCTACCAACATTCAAGGACTAACAGGAGTTTGAAAAGGATAATTGTGCAAGTCTTTTAAAAGCTTTAGCAGTGGTTGTATGCAGAAACTATCAGTCAGACATAAGCAGCTACAACCACTAAAATTTTAGTAATTAGGACAGGACAAAACTTTTGGAAAAAGTAACAACTTGCTATACCAAATCACATCAGACATATAAAAAGGTAAATCAATCCTCAAAAACTACCATTCGAAGAATTACCACTGAAGTCATAAAGCATAACAAACTAATAACATAGAACCCTTAGAAAAAAATTATAATTACTCAGTGTCCTGAAAAATATTTCACATAGTTTTGATTTGCCTTCGTAGCTTTCCCAGACGGTCTCCATTGTGATTTCTTATATCTTGATCATTTTTTTTGTTTGATTTCGTTTGATTTTAGTTATTTTTGTTATCATATTCTTCATGATTATTAGAAAAATGTTCTCTTTTTTTCTTTATACAGTTGTAAGAAACACATGCACTGTATTGTGAATGTATTCGTTGTTAGTGGCATATCATCAATATTCCACTGTTTCATATGGTCACTGGGTTGCTGATGTATAAAAAGTAAAGAAATAAATAGATTTAATAGCAGTGATCAGTATACAGTAACTAAGAACATTGTAAGATAAGCAAACCTGAACGGATTCCCATAGAACTGATTTCAATTCTTCACCAAGTTGCCTCCAGTCCTCAAGTGTAAATGGAACATGCTCGCGCACAAGTGGCCCCAGATAAGAAGATAGCTTCACCGACCCTTTTCCTATCGGTTCGCCCGATGAGTTAAACTCGACTTCGATTCGGCTTGCAACATCTGAAGGAAGTCTTTTCACTTTGGTTGGGCCTCTAGTCTTCTTTTTCGAAATCTGATTTGCATCAATGTCTTCAATTGTTCTCTCGATTTCCATTGTTGTTTCAGGATTTCCATCGACTTGCATAGCAGTGTCTGCGATTGAGTTGTTTGCATTCCCAACATCATTGTTTTCCAAAGGTGGCTCAATATGCTCTCCTATTGCATTAGACCCATTGACTGCATATGTGGATTGTTCGAGTCTTTTTTGATTGCGCGTAATCCTCTTATCCATTGTCTTTTTCGTACTTCTAACCATTTTCTGCAAGTATAACATATCAACATATGAATTTCAAATTATAAGAGCATATTCTAGGTAAAACTTTTAAGGTACAAATAAAAAAGACTTTGTCAGAGCATGCAGTATGCACTATATATTGCTGCATGACGTAACATTTTTGACTTGTATCACTTGACCTAGTCAATGTTATTTCTGGTTCAAATTGGTGATCATCCTTGTAATTAAACTAATTATTTATTTCATTACGTTACTAATTCTTTGCACTGGTACAGTGCACTTGATTGTCAAGGGAATCTAGTACATAATTATCAGGAGTGTTTTTTTTAAATTAATCATCCAATATATTTTCATAACCAAAAATCAGTTTGCCTTACAAAAATTGTAACATATAGAAAGTACAAATTGGCCTGCGTCTTACCAAAATCAGAACTCAGGTCCAACTTCGATCATGCGAGGAGTAGTTAAGTCTTTGAGCAGTAGGCCTTGTAAAAAATGCAATATATAAAAGATGCAAATAGGATGAGGATTGATGCTATATTCTGTACAGATGGTTTATTTGAGATTTACATACCAAAAAATTGAAGTGTTATTTGTTTGCATCTGAAATTTCAGTTGCAATATATTTACTGAATAAGAAATATTGTTAATAGAAAATAGCTATTCATGTATAATTTAAAGATTTATATAATTTTATTTCAAGTGTTGTAATGAACGTTATTTGCTGCTTTGATTTATTAATAACAATAACATTCCATAACAATTTGTCCCATGGTAACAAACAATATTAGAAAGATAGAGCCTTTACTACATATTGTGTTTTAGCATTGTCATTAGCAATCCAATGCATCGGTGAAAATAAAACAAACAATATTGCAAGAATATACAACTGCAATTAGTATACACTATACATTTGTGTAGCCATCTTAGGAAAAAAAATCACAGGCTTTGTGTTGATTATAGCAATTAGCAAGAAAACCATATGAAACATATATACTACTATAATTTTAATATATTGGTGGGTCATCTGCATCCATATCGTTTCCAAAGTTGCTACTGACATCACCATATACATACATCAAAGTTCAAAACAAAATTTCAAATTTCAACATTTAATAAGACTTCAAATCTAACTTAAACTTCTCATAAGAAAACAAGACATCAAAACTACTCAAGTATGCCTTTGCAATCCTCCCTGACATAACTAACATTCTCAACTAAATCACCTGCATCCATATCGTTTTCTTCAGGGCCGCTCGCAACATAGTTAGCTTCTTCAACAAAATCATCTATCTCTAATTCATGAAAACTCTTGGCGGTGCTTTCATTATAACATACCAATTAGAAGAATCATTTTCTCTTGAATAAAAGACTTGTTTCGCTTGAGATGCGAGGATATAAGGATCTTTTGAAAATGAAACCTGACTTTGATGTAAATTAACAAGAGTGAATCCATCTTCAACTTTTATCCGTTTTCCTATGTTCGCCCAATGACACTTAAAAACAGGAATATAAAAAACATTATAATCTAGTAAAATTATTTCAGTCAGTATCCCATAGTACGTAACCACATCAACCACTTGAGAAATGTCTTTTGCACTTGCTCTACACATGGTAGTCGCGTCATAAGTTACTCCGCTATTATGGGTTTCTCTATCAACATCTTTTGTATGAAATCGTTGTCCATTAATAATATATCCTTTGCAGGAGAATGCCGTCTTTTTAGGACCGTATGCAATCCATTTTAATATTTTATCATGATCCTTTGAGTCAACAGGTATCTAAAAAAATATTCAAACATATTAAACAAGTAATTTCATTAATTCATATATGAAAATATTGAAATTCTTTAACAAACCTTCCTTTTAATCCAATCAGCGAAGCTATCTCTATGGGTTTTCCACAGTAAGGTCGCATTTTTTTCTAAGCGATTGTTTGAATTTTGCAACTCCTCCAAATGCAAACTAGTACAGTAAAAGTGATGTTAAATTATAGTTGCCAATACAAGCACATCAAATCAATGAAAGTGGGACATAACATATACTCACTCTAAAAATGGTTCCACCATAGCCATATTCATTAACACAGCTAAATGAGCAATTTCTTTCTCATTGGAAGACAATGTAATTGATTTGGACATTGAAATTGGACGCCCTTCAAGTATTGCGTTATCTTCATAATCTTCATTTCGATCTTTTTTTAAATATCTACCGACTTACTCAAAAATTCACTAAAAAATTTCATGCATTCTTCGGCAAGATATGATTCTGCAATGCTCCCCTCAGGTCGTGCATAATTTCTTTCGTAGTCTTTGAGTGTTTTCATATACGTTTCAAAAGGATACATCCAACGAAAATGAACTGGTCCGCACAATCATGCTTCTCTTCCAAGATGATTTGTCAAGTGTATCATAATATCGAAAAATGAGGGTGGAAAATATCTTTCAAGTTCACACAATATTTTAACGATATCATCATCAAGTTGTTGCAACTTCTCCCTATCAAGAACACGTTGACATATTTTATTGAAAAATGAACATAGACGAATTATTGCATTTCGGGGTCTGGTTGGCAATAAACCTCTTACTGCAACCGATAATAATTGTTGCATTAAAACATGATAATCATGAGACTTCAAACCACTAATTTTACAATCCACCAACGACACGCATTTTTTGAAATTTGAACAATAACCATCGGGACCTTTGAAATCATACAACCTTTTGCAAAATATTTTTTTCTCCAATTTTGATAATGTATACGGAGCTGGTGGAAGATATGTTTTGGTTCCACGGGGTTGTGCATAAAGACCATGCCGAATACCCCAATCCTCTAAATCATGTCTACAATTAATCCCATCTTTTGATTTGTTATCATACAACATTGTACTTAGTGTGCTTTCACAAACATTTTTCTCAACATGCATTACGTCCAAATTATGACGCAATGGAAGTTCCTACGAAAAAAATTAACATTTAAATTTTCTATATATTCTTTTTTTTTAGATTAATAAATAAAAAAGAGATTTGAATACTAACATCCCAATATGGCAAGTCAAAAAAAATTGATCTTTTTTTCCACCTTGATAGCTCCTTTTTTACAGAATTATCATCTTCATTATCTTCATCCTCACTACTGTCATTGATCTTCCTTTTTTTACTTTTTCCCTTAATCTGCTCTTTTCCAAAATCATTTGGAAAGTCCTTCAAAATAAGAAAGATGTTTTTACCTGTTAGAATTCTAGGCATCTTTCCATCCTCTATAGTGTTATCAAACCAAGCTTTTTTTTCCTCAACGGATGTTTAATAGGCAAAAATCTTCTATGACCCATATAAACATTCTTTCAACTATATTTCAACCATCGACGATGAGTATTGACACCACATAATGGACAAGCCTTTTTACCCTTTACACAACATCCAGCAAGATTACCATAAGCTGGAAAATCATTTATCGTCCATAATAAAATAGCTCTCATATTAAAAAGTGTCTTACTAAATGCATCGTACGTATTAAATCCACTACTCCACAAGTAATGCAAATCCTCTACTAATGGTGCCATATATACATCAATATCATTCCCCGGTTGCTTTGGACCTGGAATTAGAAGTGTTAGCATAATATTTTCCTTCTTCATGCACAACATAGGCGACAAATTATATGTCACAAGCATTACTGGCCAACAACTATATTTGGAACTCAACATGGAAAATGGATTAAACCCATCTGTAGCAAGACCAAGTCTGAGACTACGTGGATCGGCTGAAAATGATTCCCAATTTTCATCAATTGTGCTCCATGTTACAGAATCTACGGGATGTCGCATCTTTCCATCACTGCTTTTATTATTGAAATGCCACCTTAATGCTTCTGCCATCTTTTCAGATCTGAACATTCTTCTGAATCTTGGAATTATTGGAAAATATCTCAACACCTTAACCGGGATACCCTGCATAATCTCATTTGTATCCTGATTCATTTTCCATCTTGAGGAACCACATTTCGGACAGTCATTCAAATTTTTATACTCTTTACGAAAAAGACAACAATCATTCTCACATGCATGAATCTTTTCAAACCCCATATCAAATAGTTTGAGGAATTTCTTTACTTCATATAAAGTCTTAGGAAGTACATTATTCTATGGCAAAAGCAGTTGTTGCACATTAAGAAGCTTATCAAAACCAGAATCGGATAATCCAGTTTCGCATTTAAGGTTATACAAAATAGTGATGGCAGATAACTTTGTATGATCTATGCAACCAGGATATAATGGGGTTTCTGCATCTTCCAAGTTCTTAAGTAAATCATCGTGTCATATTTGTGCATCATCCTTATCTTTATCATCATCAAAAAAATTATGATTAAAGTAGTCTTCATCTTCATAGTGAATTGCTTTGAGTAAGTCGTACGCCTCACTCTTTTTATTATTATTTTCAACATCTACTTGCTCGCCATGATTATACCACCTACCGTCTTTTTACTTAGGATCCATTTCCTTTATAATTAAATGCTCAATGACGGTTTCACCATAATGATGACTAAGATTTCGACATCTAAACAAGGACACAAAATTTTCTCTACATCCCCTAACTTTTTCTTGGCAACACGTACAAAATTTTGAGCTCCTTTTCCATACTCTTTACTGGTTCTATGTTTAAAACTGAAAGCAACAAGAATGTTAGCTTTCATTTTCAAAACATGTTAAGTCTAAAGTTATGTGTAAATTTAGTTGTATATGATTACCTGTGTAGACGCAACCAGTCTTTCTCCATCATCATATATAATATGGAAGCAATCAAGTATCTAAAATTAAAAATAGTAATTGGAAATTAGACTATTTAAACAAGTAATGAATGCTAGAAGAGTTTCTGGGCCTTTTAGTTAGCTTGTTTAAATGTGAATACTCATTATGAGTTTCTTCTTGAGACGTATAGAAAATAATATACACATCAAGAAATACTTCATTAATATACACATCAAAAAATGGGGAGAAGAAGATAAAAAAAAAGGACAGAAACCTAGGTTCTTTAAGTCGTCATGAGCTTCAAATATATGTTGTAAAATATCGGCTTATCATTTTAACATTTTTTATAAATACAATAAACCGACGATGCAAGGATAAACACAAGAGCTCAGAGTACTAAAGTGTGTAGAATTTGTTTATTTGATCGAATTAAGTAAAGCAAAGTAATCAAAATTCGAGGATGCAATCTAATGTAGCAATTATTTGATACTATTTAACCAAAAATAAAGAACAAAAACTGAAAAAAGAAGTAACTGAGCAAATACGAGACCACAACCTTTTTAATTTATTTTTATTTATTTATTTTGAAAGGAACTCAACTAAAAGAAATTCAAATTAAACAGGAATACCCCAAAAAATTGTAAGATTACACAGCAGTGCCAACCAGTTCACTTTTGTTGTATAATTGAAACAATGCTTTGTTAAGGCGATTAGGATAATGAATTATAAGATTTTTTATGTCAGTTGGAATACAACTTTGTATGAAATGTTCTATTTCTGACAGTAATATATACCTAAGTTCTACGTCCCATTTAGTTTAAATTTTACAGCGTAAATATTGAACGATTTAAAGCTATAAACATCTTTTATTCGCCAAGTGATATTATGGGAACCAAGAAACTCAATAATTAGCATCTCGTAGCCGGGACAAGCAACCGAGTAACAATGTATAAAACTCTTTTACAAAATATTGTTTTTATAAATCCCCTTTACAAAATATCATTTGTAAATCTCCTTTATTAAATTAGTTGATTACCTTTAAACATCATAAATGAATAATTAATTAACTTTAAACCATCGTTGAAGTAATTAAATATCTTTAAACAAGTCATTAATAAAATAATTAATTAACTAATTTCAACCATAACTAAAACGATTGATTTTTTGGGCAAGGCCAGCCGTTTTTTATTGTGGACCGTCCACTTTTATCACAACAAAAGTAATAAATACATATTAAAAACAAGAGTTAGGTCGATTGTCTGAATGACTAAACTTACTCAAGCACCACGTATGGTGCAACATACAAACCTGGTTGCAAAAGAAAACGCATATAAGCTCCACGCTGGAAGCAACTCGTAGAAACAAACGTATCTAACAAACTTAGATACGATAGGACACTACTATCTATGAAAATTGACCCAAACCAACTACAAATTTCCAACACAGCTAACTAAAAAATATAGCCTAAGCTAGCATTCAGAAGACAACCAGATTGCCAACAAGCAACAGAACATATTTCATAGAGATGCAAATTTCAAAGATGGCCAGGGAAGACCATAACCAAATGCAGCAACAAAAAATTTGCAAAACAAAAGATTAAACCATAATCATCACCTAGATCAAGTAGAGATTACCGATACCAAATCTAGTAAATAAATGCATAAATTTCCAAAGCAGGCATCACCAACAAACGAGTGTAACACTGCGACATGACAATAGGAACATGAAGCCAGAAACATAAAACATACAAGTAACCAACAGAGGCATGACACAGTAATCCAAAGGAGAGATTTCTAGAAAAAACCCAATGAAGCATCACCAGCAACTATTTTAATAAATACTCGTTGCAAGAGAAATCGCCAATTTTCATCTTCTTTACTCGCTGCACACCAGTGCCACCCACCTTTCTCTTTTAACTCTCACCTACAAACTGTACATCACTATCCATTACCCCTGACAGTGCATTCAACCATATCTCAAAACACTGCCTGCCATCAGTTCTTCACTTAAGTCATACAAACTTCAACATTCACCGTAGTGCTTCAAAACTGCACCATTACAACCCATCTTAACATCCACAATCTTCCTTCATAACCTCTGTCATATTCATACTCCATCACCTTTATTTCTACCACTGACCAACATCCCACATACTTCCTTCAAAACAGCCTTAGCTCTCTATTATGAAAAAGTCTTCAACAAATTGGAAAAGTGAGATGGAACATATACAATGGCCGAACCCACAAGCGATAAATCACATGAACACCCACATGCGAAATTTGTTACGTGGATGGATGTCAGCCATTGATGGATTCAAGATCATGACACTAACTGGAGCAGATTTATGTAGAAGAACATGAGATGCTTATAGTTGAAATAAACACAGAACTCACACGTTCACGCCACAGAACCCTATTTCAATCATGTAATGATTAAATATTCATCCAGTTTTGAGCTGGGATGCGAAGGTAAACGTTAAAGTCAATTGCAATCCAGGCTACATGAACTTAGCTAGTTATATGGCAGTATGTATGCATATGTTGAAAGTTATGTAACATAGATGACTATGTGCATAAGAACATATACGCACATTTACTTAAACGCATCAACCACAACCATACTCCAAGCGACCCCATGAGAGAAACTGTGAGAAATAGACAAGGTGATATCCTATGCTGACCAATTTGAACATGACGCGTAAATACAGAGGGCTAACCATAATCATGACCCACGACACAGCACATGCTTAGTATCAAATCCCATATTATGGGTGTAACGTCCACTCTTTCCGCACACTTTAAACCGACACTTGTCCCAATTCAAAGCATACGCAAGGGCGGATTGTTATGGGGTAAATAAGAAAAATGGAGAAGAAATAAAACGAAAATAGAATCTCACAGCGGAAGGATAAAATATAATAACAAATATACAGTTTCATAAACAGTTTACAAAAGCTTGATTCTTCTTTTACAATAAATATCAGAGTTACACATACCAATACACGCAATGCAGCGGAATAGAAAGAGTGTGGTGCAATACTATATGTAAAATAATACTGATTCTTCATCTTCGTCCTCCAATGCTAAAATCTGCTATCCTGAAACGCTCGGACTGACCCGAGCGAATTTGAAAAGACAAAAACACTCGAGTCAGACTAGAAAATCTTATGTGAGTTAAATAAACAGAAATAAATATGAGTACAGTAACACAAGAGATGCTCGGGATTTACATCTCCTAAGGATCCGTTAAACTATTTACTATGTAGTATATTGCGCTATTATAATAGTGTCTAATTGTAAAATAAACTTACTTTTAAATAGCGTTAAGGCTTTACATTTTCCACCTTAACACGTAAAATGCCAATAGTCTATAGAGTACCGTAATACCTCCTGATCGGGAAGCTACCAGAGGATACTCCATAGGTACGACACAAATAGAAACTCGTAGTAAAGGCTCGATATGGTAGGTAACACGGCACAACTAGGCAATGCCAGGGTAGATATACCAATTGCTATCCAGGCTGGTGGAAACGCGTAGCCGCAGTTACCGCCCACCTCGGACTAACTCCCCAAAATCAAAATATAGAAGTGGCTACTGAATCAAATCCAAGTCAAAGTATAATATCGAAGAGGAGCGTCCGATCAGAGGAATGACCTCATTGGCCTGAGAATCGCTCCTGTTTTAGCCACCTTATGCCAACTCACGGGAGTTGGGTCCACGTATTTACCTTACAGGAAACGTCGCCACCACCTACTTCATTCTGGAATCTCCATCGCGTACACGGTTAGTCAAAGTGGTTTTCGGTATCGACAGAGAGTATGTCCATATCCGATCCCGGTCTCTTTGCCAACCAATCGTTATTATAACACCGCGGTCATTTAAAAATAGTTTATACTTTTAAAACCAAAATAAAATCCATTTCAAAACCATAATATTACGATATCATTTCTTCTTTAAAACCCAAAAAGATTCATTTTGATATTATTTTTATAAAACCCAAATCAATGATATCATTTCCCAAATATAAATCTTTTCCAAAAATTATGCCACTTTTAAAATTTATAATTCCTTGTAACCAAATATTTGAACATTAACTTTCAACATAATACTTCGAAATCCATAGTTTTTAAAACCATTACTTTCAAAACTAAATGGTTTGGATATTCAACAATATATAAAATAAGTGATTTAACTTTATGGTTACTTTGTACGGAAAATAATTTACATGGCTTTGTGAATATTTCTTTACTCAATGTTAAAACCATAATCCAAAATATTATTTCAAGTCCCAACCATTCCAATTTTATATATTTTTATATCCATCTTGAGGGTTAATATTTCAACTAAAGTTGGATTTTTATTCTTTCAACAAATCAAATGTTCTATTAATTAGTTTTGAACATTCACATAAAATCCATAAATAATAAGACTTCAATTTCTAGTAATAAAATATATATATTTTCCAATTCAAATTATACTAGAATATTCATTTCAATTTATTTTGGGAAAAATCCAATTGTAAATATACTATCTTAAAATTTCCAACTTAACATTTAAACATAGGATATAAATTATCAAACTCCATTTTCTAAATTTTCTTCCATTTTAATAAAGAGATTTATACACCTTTTTATTTCAAATTTTTCAACTTCATATGTATATAAATATGGAAGAAAACATTTATTCAGTATAAAATTTAAGATTTTTATAAACCGTATTCCATCCAAACCATAGAAATCTCATTAAAAATAGTTATATATAGACCGCGGTGCCTGTATATAGTTTTCTATCCTATGGTCAAGTGATACGGATATTTATCATTTCAATCCGCAATTTAAAAAATAAAACTGCGGTTGTATATCATTTCAAACCGCAATCCCGAATGAAATGTAAATGCATACTAACTTGCAGTTTAATGATATCCAAATAAAACATTCATTCAACAACACATCCATCATCCAATCACACATCGATCAATATCAATCAATAACAATTATATATGTGATCATATATAACAGGTGATAACTGGCAGTTTATTCAAATTAAATTTATCAACTATTAATCTAACAGTTTATTCAGTAATAATTTATACAACTGTTAACTAGCAATTCATATGCAACAATAATTTCCAACAGTCAATTAATACGCAATAAATCAATTAAATTAACAGTTAAATTTAATAAAATGCAATTCAACAGATATGAATGAAATAAACATGCCAAATACCCATAAATAAATTTCTATTCATTTCTAAAACTTATTTAACAAACATAAAAGCTTCTAGTAATTGTGAGTGGGTTAAAACACTCACCTTTTGAATTTAAATCGAATTTAAAATTCGATTTAAACCCAAAAATTCGCCCATCTCGGAATTCGTCCAAACCAGCGTCATCAAGTCCGGAATTAAATTACGATCCTAACAAAAGAAATTTCGTGTGAATCCGACTTCGTATGAGAAAGTTATGGCGAAAAATGATGATTGAATTCAAATTGAAAAATAAATAGAAACGACACACAATTAACAACTTACTACGCCACGTCACCTTCTCTCCCAGGCTTCACGCACAGGCACCAATTTGCACGCAACAGAGAGAAACGAACCCAACACGTCCCTTTTTGACCAAAATCCGACCGTCGATTCGACCAACGTACCATATAGATCTAACCTCCTCAGTCTCCTCTCCAATACCCAGAAACCGTTTCTCGATCCGATGAAGTTTTGTGCGATGATGATGAACGGTTTTGGAGCTGTTTGAATTTATTCTGGATGAACGACAGCTCCAATTGAAAAACGAATTTCACCATGAGATTACGCGTATCGAAAACATCAACATAAATTTTTTTGAAAATTTTCTGAGGTCTTTGAATTTTCACTGAATTTTGCAATTTGAAATTGGATCTGAGATGTATACATTGTGGAAGAAAGAAGGTTGAAGAAAATGAACATACAACAGATGAAAAAAGAAGGGAGCTAGGGTTTATAACTGTATATTTATAGATAGGCTAGAGGTAGGGTAGCTAGACTGGATACGCGAACGTATGGAATAAACTATGGCCCAAAAATGGCTATTTTTAATATTTATTAAATAAATTAAAATAAATTATAAATCCAGTTTTTATGTTTCAACTTCTAATATTGGCCAAATTTTGTGACTTATATAATTCAAACAATCCCAAATGGTTTTCCCAGCTTGGATGTGAATTAAAATTTATAAGTATATCGATTTTGCAGTGTTAATTTCTGCGTTTTCTTATTATTTGGGAATTATAAATTTTATTCGCAAAAACCCAATTATTAAATCATATACTCTTATACTCTCACTTAAATCCAATTAGATAAATAGATTTGACTTCCATTCCAACTCATTTGATTGCAAATAAACTTTTTACCATAAATAAAATTCCAAATTATTAATAACTTTATTCCCATTTCCTTTACACACAAACATCGTATTATAAAGGTATCTACATTATTCTCCATTGGTTTGCCTTAACTTAATTAAGGTAACCTTACATTAATATCTATTGCTATGTTTTCAAATTATTCTTCCCTCATTCTTCTTTACTATTATTAATTCCAATCTTAACGAATTCGACATTATAAGTTTGATAAATTTATTAAATTCACTCAATTGTTTACAAATTCCATTTTAAATTCAATAACGTAATATTTTACGTTTAATTCTATTTTATTTGCAGTAAATACCCTTTGTTGGATTTAATATTCAAATTATAAATAAAATCTTGCTTTCTAAAGTTATATCAACAATGGTCCAACTAAATTTGAATTAGCTTTAACTTTATTTTATGGAATTAACTATTGCAATAAATCCAAATTGATAAATAAGGCTTGATTCCTATATTAACTACTTTGGTTCCAATTAACCTTTTATGGTGAATATGAATTTCAAGGTATAATTGAAATCTTTATATCCATTTGATTTCACTGTTTCATTTTTATTATTAAATCCATTATAGCCAAATGCATGAAATTAATATACACAAATATTTTAAATCCCAACTTAAGTTTTACTTAACGTATAAATAAACGTTTAAATTTTCTTAATTGCAATAACTCAATTACCTTCATTCTTTTTATTCACGTAGCCAAATCTTGATTTAAAATCTTTACTATAACCCATAGTCTTATTAAAATAGGAATTTACACTACCTGTAACGTTAATTTCCATCAGTAAAGATCTTACACCCTTTGTTCCATAGATTTAGATTTCACAAATTTAGCTACTGCATTAATTCTTATTTATATAACATAAATGTTCATATACTTTGAATTCATTCCCAATTCACCAACTCAATTAATTATGCTTTACAAATGTGTTTCCAATATATAGGTATTTTATACTAATTGTTATCATACCCATAATTACACGCTTATAACTAATTCCCACATTTGCATAAATTTATTAAGTTAGAATGTTTATTAAGGTTTATGCATTTCCAACTTGTACTGATTTTACACAGTTATTATGATTTCTCACAGAACGTTAAATTTATTAAATGACCATTTATTATAATTTAATTCCCTTAATTGAATCAATTGCTTATTATTATATATTCTTTTCATTCTAC
The DNA here is from genome assembly GCA_030765085.1 of Allium cepa. Classification (NCBI taxonomy): domain Eukaryota; kingdom Viridiplantae; phylum Streptophyta; class Magnoliopsida; order Asparagales; family Amaryllidaceae; genus Allium; species Allium cepa. The sequence goes on along the minus strand of CM060940.1, from coordinate 249,342,340 downwards.
CATTCCTTCCCATTATAAATTCATTAACGTATTTACACATCTCTATCTTTCAAATATCAATAACCAAACTTGATTACAAACACTGTCCTTATCAATCTTCATAAATTTGTTCAGATCTATACTCCTTTATATAATTAGAGTTTATGTCTCTATTAGATTTCTTTTCACTACAGGCATAAATTATTACTATCTTACTAATTACATCTTTGTATTAATGAACACCATTCAAGTTAATATTTGTACTACATTCACAGATTCAACATTTGTTTGTTTCTTAAAATTAACTTTAAATCAAATTGTGACAATTTGCATTATCCACATTTATCGTCATAAAATCTAATTTACAAGCCTATACTTAATTATTACCCTACAATACGTTTACGTTACTATAATATCCACTCTTCCGTTACTACGTTTCTATAAATTTATTCGTTTATAAATTTGTTGTCTGAAAGTTCTCCTTTTATTGACTAGACACAACAATAACCAAAATAATTAATTAGATTCATTTATATACATTAGATAAATGGGTACACTTCTGCAATAATCCTATAAATGAAAATATTTTGGTGCATAAATTTCTACATACTTAGTGCATTCATTTATTAAATTACAAATTTCCTCAATCCACATAAATCACCCATTCACATAGTTTAATTTAGCGTTTATTTAAATCTTCGTTTATACATTTAGAGTTTCTACTAAATTGAATTACACAACTTATGAACTTTAAAAAATTTAGTTCACTTAATAAATTTTCTAATGTTTATTAAATTGCAATCCAATCCAGTTATCATTTCATTAATACCATTTAATCAGCTAATTATAACTAATAGCCACCCACCAATTTACGTTAATTCAATCCACGCCATATAAGTATTTAATTGTCAACATTAAATTACAATCACTATATCAATTTCTACATTTATTCTTAAACAAATTAAAATTTATATCAAATTAATTTATTAAATATTATTAATTCACGGGTCGTTACACTCTCCCCCACTCAAAACTTTTCGTCCCCGAAAAGGAAAAGAAGGTTGAAGGAAGAATAAAATAGTGCATCTTATTTCAAATATTAACTTATAAACAATATTTTACTGGATTAATTCCCTTTAATGAAATAAACTTGTTTTATAATCATTATATCCTTTAATACTTGAATTATTAAAGTTGGAAAAATATTTTCACAAAATTCTAAGTCCAAAATTTTCTGAAAATTTTGGTAGAGTCTCCTTTGTACGGATGGACTCTGGAGAAAATATAATATCCAAGTATACAAATATATTACACATATTATCCAAATAAAATATCCCACATGGGAAAATATATAAAACAGCGCTTTAAACGTAATCCGAAAACGTACCTATTTGTCGGGCAATACGCTTATATTTTAATGGAACCAAAGCAATAGCAGTGGCTTCCATCACCTGTATTTACTTATATAATCTAAAAGTTAAATATTTATTTTACAGTGAAATGTTTGGGTAGATTAAATCCTTCATATCCAATCAATTGCAACAACCATACATTTTAACAAACAGCACACACCACAACAAACAGTCGTTCAATCCAACAAACAATCAGTTGTTCGGGTTCAAATTTTTGAAATCATACATCAACCAAACAATTCAAACCAACATCAAGATAGCTTATTATACATTTATTTCATAATTCAGTGGTTAAATTTTCTTTCCTTCATTTATGGAGGAATTTCTTTGTTTCTTACAAGTTTTATTTTCCAACTATCACAAAATTCATTATATTTGTATTTCCTTTTTATTACTTAAGTTTATAAAATAAATTCTCATTAATAACAACAATTATTTGAATATCTTCATTTCCTTACTCTTCACTTGTAAGATTTCCCTTAAATTCTAAATCTGCTAACATTCATTCTTATAAGTGGAAGTTTTTATTTATCCATTGACTATGAATTGCAGTCATTTAATTTTTCCTATTTTCCATTATATTAGAATAGGGAAAATTAAAACATACTTAAGTCAATAATCATACAATCAATTCTTATTTTGAATTTCATTTTATATACTTAGGTTCATATCATCTATTAATAATTTTTAACCCTTTTCAGTAAAATTTCAATTATAACCTAAGTTTATACCATTAAATTCTTATTATAACAGTAATTTATTGAATACTTCATTTTTCCTAAATTCCTACTTGTAAAATATTCAATTCCAGTTTCTCATTTAACACTTCAACTTTTATATTTGGGTAAGTTATTTATGTTAAGGAAATTGCAATTGAACTTATACAAGTTTAATCTCCATTCTTTTAATTAAATTTAATGTTTATCCATATTACTCTTTGTCTCATATGTATGCAAATTCATCTTTATAGCTTTGCAATTATTCTCTTATTTCAATTAGAGGTTTCAATTCATTTATTACTTAACTTTTATTTCACTAACAAATTTTAAACCATTAATTAACGGAAAAATTTAGAATTAAGTACCGGGTTAAATTTCAATTTATTTTCAAATAATAGATAAATAAGTTCTTACAACTCAATATCTCTAATTATAGTTAGAGCAATAAAAGAAATTTTTTTTAGAAAATTTCAAATAAATCTGTAGTAGAATTCACTACAGTAGCCTTTCCCCTTCGAAACCCGAAAATGAAAGTCGATGATGCGGCCGCCATCACCGAAATTATTTTCCAGCGACAGAGAGGAAAGTACAAAATTTATTCTCTCCAAAATCTTCTTTAAAACAATTCTTCCAAATTATACTAAATACTTATATAAGAAAATACTTATAAACCAAATCATTATATTTCATAAATCCTTTGAAAGCAGATTTTCAAAATCCCGGACTTAAGTTCTAAAATCTCCCATTTGATTTATTATAATTTCAACTTAGCTTCAATTTATTATAAAATATTTTTTTTCCTAACACCCAATCTATAGCAACCAAATATATATATATATATATCTTTATAAAATATTTTTATATATAGAAAATATAATAGGCAAAATTCTTTCATTCACCTATATTAAAACAAATATTATGTCGGTCTGTCCTATTAAGTGTTTAGAAATCCCTATTGATGACATAGCGTCCCATGCATCAACCAGAATTTATAAATACAAAGCGGAACAGATTAACACAATATAAAAATCTTTTTATTAATACTAACAAATACGCTCTCTCATATATATACACTCAGCGACTCCCATAGGATATTTCTACCCTATTAACAAAGAGTCAAACCCCACAAAGCCAAGGTTTATCGCTAAACCAAAGCTCTGATACCAGATGTAACGTCCACTCTTTCCGCACACTTTAAACCGACACTTGTCCCAATTCAAAGCATACGCAAGGGCGGATTGTTATGGGGTAAATAAGAAAAATGGAGAAGAAATAAAACGAAAATAGAATCTCACAGCGGAAGGATAAAATATAATAACAAATATACAGTTTCATAAACAGTTTACAAAAGCTTGATTCTTCTTTTACAATAAATATCAGAGTTACACATACCAATACACGCAATGCAGCGGAATAGAAAGAGTGTGGTGCAATACTATATGTAAAATAATACTGATTCTTCGTCTTCGTCCTCCAATGCTAAAATCTGCTATCCTGAAACGCTCGGACTGACCCGAGCGAATTTGAAAAGACAAAAACACTCGAGTCAGACTAGAAAATCTTATGTGAGTTAAATAAACAGAAATAAATATGAGTACAGTAACACAAGAGATGCTCGGGATTTACATCTCCTAAGGATCCGTTAAACTATTTACTATGTAGTATATTGCGCTATTATAATAGTGTCTAATTGTAAAATAAACTTACTTTTAAATAGCGTTAAGGCTTTACATTTTCCACCTTAACACGTAAAATGCCAATAGTCTATACAGTACCGTAATACCTCCTGATCGGGAAGCTACCAGAGGATACTCCATAGGTACGACACAAATAGAAACTCGTAGTAAAGGCTCGATATGGTAGGTGACACGGCACAACTAGGCAATGCCAGGGTAGATATACCAATTGCTATCCAGGCTGGTGGAAACGCGTAGCCGCAGTTACCGCCCACCTCGGACTAACTCCCCAAAATCAAAATATAGAAGTGGCCACTGAATCAAATCCAAGTCAAAGTATAATATCGAAGAGGAGCGTCCGATCAGAGGAATGACCTCATTGGCCTGAGAATCGCTCCTGTTTTAGCCACCTTATGCCAACTCACGGGAGTTGGGTCCACGTATTTACCTTACAGGAAACGTCGCCACCACCTACTTCATTCTGGAATCTCCACCGCGTACACGGTTAGTCAAAGTGGTTTTCGGTATCGGCAGAGAGTATGTCCATATCCGATCCCGGTCTCTTTGCCAACCAATCGTTATTATAACACCGCGGTCATTTAAAAATAGTTTATACTTTTAAAACCAAAATAAAATCCATTTCAAAACCATAATATTACGATATCATTTCTTCTTTAAAACCCAAAAAGATTCATTTTGATATTATTTTTATAAAACCCAAATCAATGATATCATTTCCCAAATATAAATCTTTTCCAAAAATTATGCCACTTTTAAAATTTATAATTCCTTGTAACCAAATATTTGAACATTAACTTTCAACATAATACTTCGAAATCCATAGTTTTTAAAACCATTACTTTCAAAACTAAATGGTTTGGATATTCAACAATATATAAAATAAGTGATTTAACTTTATGGTTACTTTGTACGGAAAATAATTTACATGGCTTTGTGAATATTTCTTTACTCAATGTTAAAACCATAATCCAAAATATTATTTCAAGTCCCAACCATTCCAATTTTATATATTTTTATATCCATCTTGAGGGTTAATATTTCAACTAAAGTTGGATTTTTATTCTTTCAACAAATCAAATGTTCTATTAATTAGTTTTGAACATTCACATAAAATCCATAAATAATAAGACTTCAATTTCTAGTAATAAAATATATATATTTTCCAATTCAAATTATACTAGAATATTCATTTCAATTTATTTTGGGAAAAATCCAATTGTAAATATACTATCTTAAAATTTCCAACTTAACATTTAAACATAGGATATAAATTATCAAACTCCATTTTCTAAATTTTCTTCCATTTTAATAAAGAGATTTATATACCTTTTTATTTCAAATTTTTCAACTTCATATGTATATAAATATGGAAGAAAACATTTATTCAGTATAAAATTTAAGATTTTTATAAACCGTATTCCATCCAAACCATAGAAATCTCATTAAAAATAGTTATATATAGACCGCGGTGCCTGTATATAGTTTTCTATCCTATGGTCAAGTGATACGGATATTTATCATTTCAATCCGCAATTTAAAAAATAAAACTGCGGTTGTATATCATTTCAAACCGCAATCCCGAATGAAATGTAAATGCATACTAACTTGCAGTTTAATGATATCCAAATAAAACATTCATTCAACAACACATCCATCATCCAATCACACATCGATCAATATCAATCAATAACAATTATATATGTGATCATATATAACAGGTGATAACTGGCAGTTTATTCAAATTAAATTTATCAACTATTAATCTAACAGTTTATTCAGTAATAATTTATACAACTGTTAACTAGCAATTCATATGCAACAATAATTTCCAACAGTCAATTAATACGCAATAAATCAATTAAATTAACAGTTAAATTTAATAAAATGTAATTCAACAGATATGAATGAAATAAACATGCCAGATACCCATAAATAAATTTCTATTCATTTCTAAAACTTATTTAACAAACATAAAAGCTTCTAGTAATTGTGAGTGGGTTAAAACACTCACCTTTTGAATTTAAATCGAATTTAAAATTCGATTTAAACCCAAAAATTCGCCCGTCTCGGAATTCGTCCAAACCAGCGTCATCAAGTCCGGAATTAAATTACGATCCTAACAAAAGAAATTTCGTGTGAATCCGACTTCGTATGAGAAAGTTATGGCGAAAAATGATGATTGAATTCAAATTGAAAAATAAATAGAAACGACACACAATTAACAACTTACTACGCCACGTCACCTTCTCTCCCAGGCTTCACGCGCAGGCACCAATTTGCACGCAACAGAGAGAAACGAACCCAACACGTCCCTTTTTGACCAAAATCCGACCGTCGATTCGACCAACGAACCATATAGATCTAACCCCCTCAGTCCCCTCTCCAATACCCAGAAACCGTTTCTCGATCCGATGAAGTTTTGTGCGATGATGATGAACGGTTTTGGGGCTGTTTGAATTTATTCTGGATGAACGACAGCTCCAATTGAAAAACGAATTTCACCATGAGATTACGCGTATCGAAAACATCAACATAAATTTTTTTGAAAATTTTCTGAGGTGTTTGAATTTTCACTGAATTTTGCAATTTGAAATTGGATCTGAAATGTATATATTGAGGAAGAAAGAAGGTTGAAGAAAATGAACGTACAAAAGATGAAAAAAGAAGGGAGCTAGGGTTTATAACTGTATATTTATAGATAGGCTAGAGGTAGGGTAGCTAGACTGGATACGCGAACGTACGGAATAAACTATGGCCCAAAAATGGCTATTTTTAATATTTATTAAATAAATTAAAATAAATTATAAATCCAGTTTTTATGTTTCAACTTCTAATATTGGCCAAATTTTGTGACTTATATAATTCAAACAATCCCAAATGGTTTTCCAAGCTTGGATGTGAATTAAAATTTATAAGTATATCAATTTTGTAGTGTTAATTTCTGCGTTTTCTTATTATTTGGGAATTATAAATTTTATTCGCAAAAACCCAGTTATTAAATCACATACTCTTATACTCTCACTTAAATCCAATTAGATAAATAGATTTGACTTCCATTCCAACTCATTTGATTGCAAATAAACTTTTTACCATAAATAAAATTCCAAATTATTAATAACTTTATTCCCATTTCCTTTACACACAAACATCGTATTATAAAGGTATCTACATTATTCTCCATTGGTTTGCCTTAACTTAATTAAGGTAACCTTACATTAATATCTATTGCTATGTTTTCAAATTATTCTTCCCTCATTCTTCTTTACTATTATTAATTCCAATCTTAACGAATTCGACATTATAAGTTTGATAAATTTATTAAATTCACTCAATTGTTTACAAATTCCATTTTAAATTCAATAACGTAATATTTTACGTTTAATTCTATTTTATTTGTAGTAAATACCCTTTGTTGGATTTAATATTCAAATTATAAATAAAATCTTGCTTTCTAAAGTTATATCAACAATGGTCCAACTAAATTTGAATTAGCTTTAACTTTATTTTATGGAATTAACTATTGCAATAAATCCAAATTGATAAATAAGGCTTGATTCCTATATTAACTACTTTGGTTCCAATTAACCTTTTATGGTGAATATGAATTTCAAGGTATAATTGAAATCTTTATATCCATTTGATTTCACTGTTTCATTTTTATTATTAAATCCATTATAGCCAAATGCATGAAATTAATATACACAAATATTTTAAATCCCAACTTAAGTTTTACTTAACGTATAAATAAACGTTTAAATTTTCTTAATTGCAATAACTCAATTACCTTCATTCTTTTTATTCACGTAGCCAAATCTTGATTTAAAATCTTTACTATAACCCATAGTCTTATTAAAATAGGAATTTACACTACCTGTAACGTTAATTTCCATCAGTAAAGATCTTCCACCCTTTGTTCCATAGATTTAGATTTCACAAATTTAGCTACTGCATTAATTTTTATTTATATAACATAAATGTTCATATACTTTGAATTCATTCCCAATTCACCAACTCAATTAATTATGCTTTACAAATGTGTTTCCAATATATAGGTATTTTATACTAATTGTTATCATACCCATAATTACACGCTTATAACTAATTCCCACATTTGCATAAATTTATTAAGTTAGAATGTTTATTAAGGTTTATGCATTTCCAACTTGTACTGATTTTACACAATTATTATGATTTCTCACAGAACGTTAAATTTATTAAATGACCATCTATTATAATTTAATTCCCTTAATTGAATCAATTGCTTATTATTATATATTCTTTTCATTCTACCATTCCTTCCCATTATAAATTCATTAACGTATTTACACATCTCTATCTTTCAAATATCAATAACCAAACTTGATTACAAACACTGTCCTTATCAATCTTCATAAATTTGTTCAGATCTATACTCCTTTATATAATTAGAGTTTATGTCTCTATTAGATTTCTTTTCACTACAGGCATAAATTATTACTATCTTACTAATTACATCTTTTTATTAATGAACACCATTCAAGTTAATATTTGTACTACATTCACAGATTCAACATTTGTTTGTTTCTTAAAATTAACTTTAAATCAAATTGTGACAATTTGCATTATCCACATTTATCGTCATAAAATCTAATTTACAAGCCTATACTAAATTATTACCCTACAATACGTTTACGTTACTATAATATCCACTCTTCCGTTACTACGTTTCTATAAATTTATTCGTTTATAAATTTATTGTCTGAAAGTTCTCCTTTTATTGACTAGACACAACAATAACCAAAATAATTAATTAGATTCATTTATATACATTAGATAAATGGGTACACTTCTGCAATAATCCTATAAATGAAAATATTTTGGTGCATAAATTTCTACATACTTAGTGCATTCATTTATTAAATTACAAATTTCCTCAATCCACATAAATCACCCATTCACATAGTTTAATTTAGCGTTTATTTAAATCTTCGTTTATACATTTAGAGTTTCTACTAAATTGAATTACACAACTTATGAACTTTAACAAATTTAGTTCACTTAATAAATTTTCTAATGTTTATTAAATTACAATCCAATCCAGTTATCATTTCATTAATACCATTTAATCAGCTAATTATAACTAATAGCCACCCACCAATTTACGTTAATTCAATCCATGCCATATAAGTATTTAATTGCCAACATTAAATTACAATCACTATATCAATTTCTACATTTATTCTTAAACAAATTAAAATTTATATCAAATTAATTTATTAAATATTATTAATTCATGGGTCGTTACAATGGGACACCTTCGAAAATTAATTAGTAGATAATGCAATTACTAATATATATTTAACACTTTTCTACCAAGCTAAAAGTGGTCCACAAACAAGTTACAAACTTCAGTAGAACCATACATATGCACTGAATGCATTTACTTGTGGGTTTTTTTACAGTCCTACATGATACATGCAATGTGCTGCCAGCCCATAACACCAAAATGAAATCTAGGTAACAATTTCAGAATGTCATTTTACAGACTTACATTGTCCTTTCTTGATATTTAATAGAAATCAAGCTGGGTAAGTTTACGGCGAATATTGCTGTATCAAAAGATGATCCAATTAAATAGTAAAAATTGTTATTAGTAGGAGGAGTGTTTTGAGGGACACAACTATTGCCGATGTATAATAAAAACAAGCAGGATAATGTAACAATGTCCTATTACTGATATTTGATAAAAAATTAAACAGAATAAAGTAACAATGTCTTATTATTAGTATTTAATAAAAATCAAGATAAGTTTTAAGGCTAACATTGTTATATCAAAGGATAATCTAAGACAGTACAAACTGTTAAAAGTTGGAGGCCTTTGAGGGACACAACTAAAATGCGTATACAACGATTCAAAATGTATTGGTTAACGCGTTACCTTCTGACATTTAGTTGTTATGTATAAACATTGCAAAGCTACACTGGGAAACATCCACATGAATATAGGCCACAAACCAAAAGGAATTATGTAAGCCAAACTGTTTCCAAAAAATTTTCCATTACAACGGCGCTATTTTGTAGCACCGGAGTAATGTCTATGCATTACCCCTCTCCTGATACTTGGCTTGTGCCATTAACAATAAATTTGGTAGCTGATAAATGGCCTCACTTTTAATGTTCTCCAAAGATAAAAAAATCGAAGCCGCCTCTATTGTTACAATTTTATGATAAATCAAAATAATTTATACCGGAGTAGTAACTAAATTAAAACTGCCCTTTTAAGTTTAAGGTTGCAAGACAAGTAATCTTTTAAGGCATAAAAAGTAAGCATAAACAACGAAGAAGTACTAAAAATACACCATTAAGATGCATGCAAATTTTCTATGTATCAATAGCATGAGCATGCAACAAAAGAAACACATAATTGGTCCACATAAAGAAAATTATTACAAGAACGGATGAAAATGATCCACATAGAGTGAAATGAGAAGAAATATTAGGAAACGACTTATGAAATGTCGATGGTGATGTAGGCAGGTTGTTTTTTTATGGTGGGGAGGAGTTGCAGCAGGGATATGATGAGGAATGGAGATGGATATATGGCTTATGTGGTATGATGCAATAGGTTCGTGGAGATGCAATAGGTTCGTGGAGATGCAATAGGGCTGTGATATGGGTTTAACAAAGGTTGTGATAGAGAAGGTGAAAAAAACAGATTGTTGAGGCAGATGGAAGAGCATAGTTTGTAACAAAAACAAAAAATGCAATGCAAATGTAATGTAATTATTTTTTTTAGTTAATATGTAAACTTTTTAAAATGCAATGTAAATTTCTCTTTTTTTCAAAATAAAATGAAGTGCACAAACGAAAAACAACTGTTTGAAGCAAAACTGAAAGAAATGAAGTATAAATGAAATAACACAACAAAATAGGGAACAAAGCAAAGCCAATGAACAAATTTGTGTGAAAATGCATTATTACAATGCAAAAAAAAATTATTTTGGTTTTTCTACAGATCGGATGGCAGTTTTTGAAGACTGACATGAAATGTTGTGGTGGCTGTTTAGGTCAGCGGTGATTGAGTTTGGTATTGGAGACGAGGTAGTTGTAGGCAGAAGAGTTGGACAAGTTGTCTGTGCATGGGCAGAGGTTTAAGAAGGTTGCTAGTATAGAACAAGACCGAATCAACAGGGAAAAACAGAATAATGGAAATGTGGACTGCTGAAGTATCTATACAAATATTGTTATTAAGTGGTTTAAAATGGAAGCTGCCCTCAAAGAAGTTTATATCATAATACCGAATTCTTTACCTCATGACCAAGTAACAAAACATAAATTACAAAATTAAAATTATGACGCGGATTATGAAATGCTGAAAGACAGAAATGCAAGTGATAAAGAAGACAATGAACTCATATAAATACCTACCCCACTGGCACCAAATGTTACACCAACATGTATTCTACTTGAATTACATCATGCAAGAAAATTATTACAAGAACAGATGAAAATGATCCACATAGAGTGAAATGAGAAGAAATATTAGGAAACGACTTATGAATCGAATAAAGATTAAAAAGGGGAATTTTGGCTACCTGAAGTATAAATAGTTGACCAGGGCAGTGACGATCAATTCCACCGGTAGAAAATTGAAATATAAGAGAAATTTAATGGAAACTATAGGTAGAGGAGAATAAACGAGAGAGAGAGAGAGAGATGAGGAAGCGGTATTTTGGATAGAAGAGGGAAACTGAAATTTTTGGTAAAAGTATAGTGAGAGAGGCGGTAGATAATATACATCGAAACATAGGGTATCATCAGCGTTTCAACGTAAATTATTCTACGAATTAATTAACTTTTACTGCATTTAACGTCTAAACGCTGAGAGTAAATGCAGTTAAAAGAAAGTTCTGTTGTAGTGACTTGGAATTTTGGGCCCTTAATAAGTTGGGTTGGTTTCGAACCAAGCCATATGGGGCTCGGCCTTAGGGTTTTGATGTGGAAATTGTTTTGGTTTTGGTAGAGGAGTGTTTGTAAGTGAATATATGGAGTTTAACTTGATTTTTAGAAGTGTATTCACTAATTTTTGGCATGGGAATTTCTCTTGGAAGCCATGGAAGTATTCATGTATATGAAGATATAAGAAATGAAGATAGAAAGGAATATGTAAAGTGGAAAATGTGTGGAGATAAGGAGTATTTATAGGCCAAAGAGATATTATGGAGATTAAAATAACTTATTAATATAAAATAACAAAATGTATTCATGTAACATGCTTCCTTGCCATCTCCTTACCTTAAAGCACACATTACCACCCTTAGGTCCACCTACACCATGCTTTAGGTACTTGTTTAGGTCATGATTATGGTATTTAATTAATTTCTACCGTTATTTAATATATTTTTGAGCAATTAATGTCAAATCAAGTTTTATATTTAAACTAAGCTTGATTATCAACTTTAACACATTGATTATCTTATCATATGACATATGTGCATTTTTGTGCATGTGTATATGGGTGATACAAAAATGTGCAAAACGTTTTTCGACGACTTTCCAAGGCTAAAAAGTCAAAATTTCAGAAAACGTTTTTCAGTCACATTTTCTTTTTTATATTTGAACTATTTATTTTGGTAAACAAAATTTAAAAATGATTTTAATATCATTAATTATTGTTTAAATTAAGTTTATTTGGTTATTAAAATCCATTATTTAAATATTAAAAATATGATTTAAATATTCAAATACAAAGCTGTAAATTTACGAGTCTTTACAACATACATACGTGCATACACAACATATAACATTACTACATACTCAAGTAATATTTTAACTCATAAGCTTCACACCTTGAAAAGGTTAGTATTTAAATTTAAAACATGAACTTTACTCACCGTAACTTATCTAAATCAAAATGAACATCCACCGAACTTGGCTACAATACTAGCAAACTGCCTAGCTTGAAAATATGACCTGGAGTGACCTTCTACGGTGCAAATGGGCTCAGCCAAGGGCATAACTAGGCTCGGTCCAAGGTGGTTTTGAGGTGCAGGCATTTGCTTTGTGTAGAGAAGTGGATTGGAAGTGAATGGAAGTTGTTTTGTTATATTTTTACACTATTATCTCTATCTTTTCTCATAGAAATTTGGATATGGAAGCCATTTGTGACGACCCACGGTTCGGAAGGTTTAAATCGACAATAATCCACACATGTCTGACTTAAACAATACGAAACATAGATAATCAATGGGGTGAAATAAAAAAATAAGAAGAGAAGAAGAAACAAAAACATAGAATTTCACAGCAGAAACGATAAAATACAATAATCAAATAAATAATACAAAACTGTTTACTATACACCCGATTATAATCTATACACATTTATCCGAATTATATCTATACATTAGGGATAAATAATCAATACAGCAGAATAGCATGATGCAGGGGATAATAATAATAATAATAATATACCAAACTCCGTCTTCGTCCTCCAGAGAATAGTCTTCAATACGCCAAAAAAGCTAAGGACTGACCCAAGCGCAATGAAAAAACAAAACACTCGAGTCGGGACTAAAATACTCTAACGTTAGTCAAATCAATATCACAATATGAGCACAATAACTTAAGAGATGTTACAGGATTTTCCATCCCCTAAGGATCCGTTAAACTATTTATATATAATAGTATACGCTATAATAGATAATGTCTATTAGTATGATAAATTCAAAATAGCGTTAAGGCTTTACATTGATCCACCTTAAAACATTTTTACAGTTTTAAACCAAAATCGTAATGGGCTCGTATAGGGATAAATATGACAAGGCACGTGAGGCAATGCCCAATGTAGGATTCTACCAGTTTACCCTTTCTGGCTGGTCATAAGCCATCCGTGGACGACCGCGACAATCAATCCAAACGACAAATAAGGTGCACCCATCGAATCCGAAATCACAAAATAATACGAGGGACCAACGTTGCTAGAAGTAGCTAACCTCAATGGCCATACATAGGCTCCTGTTTTAGTCATTTAATTATGACGAATGTCAAGGCTATCCATCATCATTCACTTACTTCATTCCAGTAATCGTCGCCAATGAACCACTACATTCTGGATATCATCCACCGCGTACACAGTTGTTAAAGTGGTTCCAATATTGTTAGAGAGTATGCCAATAAGAGGCCCTGGTCTCTTTAACAACCAATCGCCATTTTTCACACTGGTTGGTTCTTTTACATTTCAAAAACAATTTGCACTTCATAACAAAATATCATATTCGTTTCAAAATCAAATCCATTTCCAAATCATCATATATTCGCTTCAAATCAAATCCATTTCGAAATTATCATATATTCTCTTTTAAATCAAATCCATTTCAAAATTTATTATACATTCAAAATTATCAAATTTGTCCGATAAATCGATTTCACTTCCAAAATTTGATTCGAATTCAATTTAGGTTATAATCTCCACTTTAACCTAGTTCGTATTTTAATCCAAGGTTTAGATATAAACATTTCTGTCCCTTTAACCAGTTTGAATTTTAGAAAATAGTTTAAAATAGTTAAATAGTTAAAATAGTTTAATAGAAAATAATCTGAGTCATAAAAATGATTTATGTAGTAAAATAATTTGAAAAATCAAAATAATTTGAATATTTAAAGAATATAGATTTTAAATCATTTATACTAAAATATTCGTTTATGAAAAATAGTTCCAAAGTCAAACAGGTCAACTTCCCAAATTTCCTACCCAAATCAATTCCAAATTCCATCTCGATTTAATCGATTCATTCCAATTTCAAATTGAATAAATTTCGATTCCACATAAATTTCGATTTCAATTCACAAATCTCTTTACATTTCAATTCAATTCCAAATTAATTTAAATCTCAATTTTAAATTAATTTTCAATTCCAATTCCAAATTAATTTAAATTCCAATTTCAAATTAATTTCCAATTTCAATTCAAATTCAAAATTCAACTTCAAAATATCGATTTAAACACTTAAATCAAATTTACTTTCAATACCAAATTTTAAATCCAATTTTCAGTTCCAAACTCAAACTTCAAATATCATTTCATATAAATTTTCTTAGAAATATCCAGAGTTCGAATAAAAGTCCAATTTTTTTAAAAAATCAACTTTCAAAAATTTATGCCGTATTCCAATTTTTAATTAAAAAAATAAACTTCGATTAATTAAACAATTTCGTTTACCAAGTTTAAATTTCAACATTTCGAGCTCCAATTCAAAATGTTTCAATTTCCATAAATTGGATTTTATTCTTAAAAATCAATTCATTTAAATAATTTCAAAACAACTTTTAAAATCATTTAATTTAACCAACCCGGTGTCGTATATAATTTTCTAACCTATGAACAAGTGGATAATTATTTCAATTTAATTTCACGAATGGATATATTTCATTTCAATCCAAAATAGATGTCATTGGTATATGTCATTTCAACCTATTTCTTAATTTATTCGAATTCAATTTACGGTTTTATATACTGTAAATAACATATCGGATAACAACATAATATATATAAAATAATTGAACACCCAGTCAACCACAAATCAATCAATATCATCCATTTGTAACCAATATCTAAACAACCAATGTATCACAAGAATCAAATAATTGTCAATATCAGGTGTTTACAAGCAATTAAATTCGAATTCAATTTAACTATCGATTTGAATTATATCAAGTAATTTGGATGTCAATTTAAATGTCCATTAAATTTATTAAGCAACAATCAATCAATTCAAATCATTTCAAAATTTCAATTCAACTATCATTGAAATATTTTATTCAATCGTGAGCGTATAAAACTCACCTTTCTATTTGAATCTGAAAATAATTTCCACTTCAAATGAATCCCGGTTCCACTCCAAATCCAAAAGTGACTTCCATACGATCTCAACGCACTTTTCTCGCCCGAATCGAATCTCGTATGGAAGATTATGATTTATAATAGGATAATGATTTTAAATCAAACTAAATTTACAAAACTATATAAAACAGCGAACCTCATCTTCGCCTCGAACACTGCCACAAAGATGAACGCGATAAACTTCTACTCGCGCTGTACAAAACATCGACTTCGTCGTTCCAGACCATCGCTTGCTATCACAACTCCCCTCTGCCTCCTTTCCCACGTCAATGTGAGCAGTCGTACCAATCGCGAAACCCTAATTCACGACTTCGACCTTCTAAAACCTTGATGCGTCGCTCGACTAGCCGTTAACGACGTTGCCACATCACCAGCGGCTCACGCCGTCGATCACACGCCATCAATTTCACTTCACCACATCCCTTACCTCAAGCGTACAAAACCCTAAGCCGAATGACTTTAGTCGTCGCATGCTCTCGCGATCCAGACATTCTCTACGTGTGCAGCGAGCATCGATCACAACTTCTCGATTTCGTTGTTTTTTTGTGAGAGAAAAAAATTCTTAATCGAGCGGTTGAAATTTTCTTTTTGCTCTTTTTTTTCCAATTTGGATTTGTAAACAAAGGGAGGGAAGGAGAGATATACGGCAAACAAAAAAAATCGTGGGTCTGAATTGTTCCAACCGAGATGTTGAGATAATTTTTATTATCATTTAATTAGAGAATATCTAAAGTAAACGCCCGAGATTTCTCGAGCTCCAAATAAAATGTGCCGCCTAGCGTTTGTAATGTTTTACCCCTATTCCGAAGACAATGGAACTAGTTTCTAGGCCTAGTTCGGTCGTATGTGGAAGATAGCTTTTCAAAGTCGATTATTTTAATTAGATTCGAAATTAAATTTCAACATGTTTCAAGCTCGCACGGCCAAATGACAAGTCCAAACGCTACGAAACTTGAAATTCTACAATAATTCACTATCACGGATCGGATGAAATTTGTTTCATCAAAATCCGAGACAGTTGCCAAAATGGCTATTTTTACTTCTTAATTACAGTATAAAATTTTCAATTTTAGTTATTCACATTTAAATCCAATTTTTAATGCTAACAATCTTAATTGTTGTTTATATAAAATTTAAATCAACTTACGACATCATTTTCTATGATATTAAATTCAGAATTTAAATTATTCAAATAATTTCCAATATTAAATTTTAAATGATTTGATTATATAATAAACCAATATTAATAAATCGGTAAATTTTATTACTATCCATATTTATCCAATAAATACAAAAAAATTAATAATTTAGAATAGCCAAAATACGGGTCGTTACATACTCCCCCACTCAAAACTTTTCATCCTCGAAAAGGCGTTAAGTAAAGAATTTAGCACTAGATATATTTTCTCGAAGTAATTATCATACAAAACATAACAATCTTATTTTCAAAACTATTAACTATGCTTCTACTACGCCACTCCGATATCCAAAACATAATTTGTACAGAAAAACAATTCATACAAATTTTAAAACTTCAAAAAATTTCAAACTCCCGGATTTACGGAAAATTTCGACAGAGTCTCCTCTATGCGGCTCGATCGGAAATTTTTTACAATTCAATATATAACACAAATATAACCAATATTTATCAAATATACATCTCATCTCAATGATGAGGCATCCCGAAGGGCAAAAATATAAATTCGCAGTATTTAATCCGAGATACGTACCTTATTATTTATAATACGAGCGAGTTCGCTCGTATTAAGCAAGCAAAACATATAAGTCCTTGTGTACTCCCTAAACGGTCTTCGTATGTACCTATCTCAATTTAATTTGGAAAGTTAATTACTTATAATAAGATTTTGAACATGCATAAGTTCAAATAAGTATAAAACATTGCATTCTGAATCCAAATTTCAAGCACGAGCTCAAATATGCAGCCATACAACCATCATATGCATTCAAAACAATTAAACAACGATTTTCAACAAAACAAAACATCCGACAAATCAATATTCATCCAATTCAATTCAATTCCAAATTATCAAAATTTACATTTAAATGTCAATGTTTAAATTAATACATTCTCATTTTTATTAACCTTAAATTTTTATTAACATTTTATTTGCTCGGTTAAATTTATTTGCATGCACTTATCAACATCAATAAATTCATATTCTATTTATTTACACTTATTTATAGTTACATTCTTTTTTTTCTTCACCTTCATTATTTCATTTCAAAAATTCATATATTCAATTATATTTAAGTAAATTAATTCCATACCATTTCCATATATTTTAACTTGATTCACATTTACTTAATTATTTATTTCGTTAATCATAAAATGGATTTATATTCAATTCATTTGTTTTAATTGACTTCCATTCATCTAATTTGGTTTCAATTTATTTTTCAATCAACCAATATTCATTGCATTCACATTTTTTTTCAATTCATTATATTTACATTCCATCGGTTTGTTCCAATTATTTATATTTGTTGCATCCATATTTAATTGGTTTACATTCCCTTGATATCTTTCAATTTATTAACATTCATTACAAATTCATTATATTCACTTTTTATTCAATTCAATTTGTGAAATTCCAATTTGTTAATTTATTTATACCTATTTCATATAAATTTATTTATGAATCATTTATAAAATTTATTCCACTTAGTATATCCTCCTTTAATTTATACTAGCACCATTATAAAGTAGCTAAGTATATTATAAATATTTATACAACACAACTCACTTTAATCTAGTATTACTTCATATCGTATGTTATTATGAAATAATAGATTCACTTCATCTATTTAAATTCATATTATCAATTTACTAAAGTAAATTTCATTTTATAACTCAATTCATACTAATAGCCTTTTTCTTCTACAATTAATTCGTTCAGCTTCTCTTAAGTCCATTTTAACTTATAATTTTTTTTCTAATACCTTATTTCATATTATATTAGTTAATATTCAAAAAAATTTATTTAAACTATTCCACTTGCAATTTATTAATACTGATTTCATTAGTATTTAACTTATTTTAATCAAAATTATCCAACAGTTTTAAATTTAAATTTTACTTTCCTGTTCAAATTTATAAATTTCAAACTTATTTCTTATATATTATTTTCAGTTTTCAAGCATAAAACTATTTTCATACAATTATTAATTAACACTTAGAGTACATATTTTCAATCAAAACCTGTTTTAATCGAAAATGAATTTCTTTTGGCAGCAATTCTCACTTAGAAACTCAAAATTGAACACTGGCGATGCTGTAGTTATCCTCAGAATTATTTTCCAGCGACCAAGCGAATTTAATGTTTTTATTTTCGTCAAATCTTTTCAAAATATTTTTCTAGCTAAAAACTCTTCCAAATAATACTATTTATTAATTTTTAAGTTTCTAAAAAACATTTTTTGAAAACAAAAGGATTTTAAATTCCAAAATTTTCAATTTTTAAAATCATTTCTATATATAAGTTACATAATAATACACTTATACAAATTTTCTTAGCTTATTATCGAAATATTCCATTAATTTACAGGTTGGTCATTTTAAACAATTCTTATTGCAATTATATTTCGATTCAATTTAATTATCAATGCTTTATAAAATAAAATTCATTAAGTATTTGTTCTATTTTTAATTCAACCAACAATCGATGATAATTAAATATTATCATCTCCTACCAACAATTTCAATTAAAATCATCTTTTTATATATATAAAATATACTTAGGTAAAATTATTTCATTTATCCAGTTTAAAATAATATTTTGTCGACTTGCCTCGTTTAAGTGTTTAGAAACCCCTATCGATAACACGGCGTTCCGCACATCGACCAGAATTCATAAACAACTCAACATATAAGTAAACACAATATAAAACATTTTATAACACCAACAAGTATGCTCTCTCATATATATATACTCTCAACGGACTCATTCTAGGGTATTACTACCCTATCTCCAATGAGTCAAACCCCAGAAAGCCAAGGTTATCGCTAAACCTTCGCTCTTATACCAACTGTGATGACCCACGGTTCAGAAGGTTTAAATCGACAATAATCCACACATGTTCGACTTAAACAATCTGAAACATAGATAATCAATAGGGTTAAATAAGAAAAATAAGAAGAGACGAAGAAACAAAAACACAGGATCTCACAGCTGAAACGATAAAATATAATAATCAAATAAATAATACAAAACTGTTTACTATACATTCGATTATAATCTATACACATTTATCAGAGTTATATCTATACATCAGGGATAAATAATCAATACAACAGAATAGTATGATGCAGGGGATGATAATAATAGTAATATACCAAAACTCCATCTTCGTCCTCCAGAGAATAGTCTTCAGTACGCTGAAAAAACTCAGGACTGACCCGAGCGCAATGAAAAAAAACACTCGAGTCAGGACTAAAATACTCTTACATCAGTCAAATCAATTCACAATATGAGCACAATAACTTATGAGATGTTTCGGGATTTTCCATCTCCTAAGGATCCGTTAAACTATTTATATATAATAGTATATGCTATAATAGATAATGTCTATTAGTATGATAAATATCAAAAGAGCGTTAAGGCTTTGCATTGATCCACCTTAACACATTTATACAGTTTTAAACCAAAATCGTAATGGGCTCGTAGGGATAAATATGACAACGTACGTGAGGCAATGCCCAAGGTAGGATTCTACCAGTTTACCCTTTCTGGCTGGTCGTAACCCATCTGTGGCCGACCGCGACAATCAATCCAAACGAAAAATAAGGTGCCGCCATCGAATCCGAAATCACAATAATAATACGAGGGATCAATGTTGCTAGAGGTAGCTGACCTCAATGGCCAGACATACTCTCTTGTTTTAGTCATTTTGATTATAACACGAATGTCAAGGCTATCCATCATCGTTCACTTACTTCATTCCAGTAAACGTCGCCAATCAACCACTACATTTTGGATATCATCCACCGCGTACACGGTTGTTAAAGTGGTTCCAATATTGATAGAGAATATGGCAATAAGAGGCCCCGGTCTCTTTAACAACCAATCGTCATTTTTCACACCGGTTGGCTCTTTTACATTTCGAAAACAATTTGCACTTGATAACAAAATATCATATTCGTTTCAAAATTAAATCCATTTCCAAATCATCATATATTCGCTTCAAAATCAAATCCATTTCGAAATTATCATATATTCTCTTTTAAATCAAATCCATTTCAAAGTTTATTATACATTCAAAATTATCAAATTTGTCCGATAAATCGATTTCACTTCCAAAATTTGATTCGAAATCAATTTAGGTTATAATCTCCACTTTAACCTAGTTTGTATTTTAATCCAAAGTTTAAATATAAACATTTCCATCCCTTTAACAATTTTGAATTTTAGAAAATAGTTTAAATAGTTAAATAGTTAAAATAGTTTAATAGAAAATAATTTGAGTCATAAAAATGGTTTATATAGTAAAATAATTTGAAAAATCAAAACAATTTGAATATTTAGAAAATATAGATTTTAAATCATTTATACTAAAATATTCTTTTTTGAAAAATAATTCCAAAGTCAAACAGGTCAACTTCCCAAATTTCCTACCCAATCAATTCCAAATTCCATTTCGATTTAATCGATTCATTCCAATTTCAAATTGAATAAATTTCGATTCTACATAAATTTCGATTTCAATTCCCAAATTTCTTTAAATTTCAATTCAATTCCAAATTAATTTAAATCTCAGTTTTAAATTAATTTTCAATTCCAATTCTGAATTAATTTCAATTTCAATTTCAAATTAATTTCCAATTTCAATTCAAATTCCAAATTCAATTTCAAAATATCGATTTAAACAATTAAATCAAATTTACTTTCAATACCAAATTTTAAATCCAAATTTTCAGCACCAAACTTGAAATATCATTTCATATAAATTTTCTTGGAAATATTTAGAGTTCGAATAAAAGTCCAATTTTTTAAAACAAATCAACTTTCGAAAATTTATGTCGTATTCCAATTTTTAATTAAAAAAATTAAACTTCGATTAATTGAACAATTTCGTTTACCAAGTTTAAATTTCAACATTTCGAGCTCCAATTAAAAATGATTCAATTTCCATAAATTGTATTTTATTCTTAAAAATCAATTCATTTAAATAATTTCAAAACAAATTTTAAAATCATTTAATTTAACCAACCCGGAGTCCGTATATAATTTTCTAACCTATGGCCAAGTGGGTAATTATTTCAATTTAATTTCACGAATGGGTATATTTCATTTCAATCCAAAATAGATGTCATTGGTATATGTCATTTCAACCTATTTCTTAATTTACTTGAAATAATTCAATTTACGGTTTTATATACTATAAATAACATACGGGATAATAGCAGAATATATATATAATAATTAAACACCCAATCAACCACATATCGATTAATAGCATCCATTTGCAACCAATATCCAAACAACCAATGTATCACAACAATCAAATAATTTTCAATATCAAGTGTTTACAAGTAATTAAATTCCAATTCAATTTAACTATCGATTTGAATTATATCAAGTAATTTGGATGTCAATTTAAATGTCCATTAATTTTATCAAGCAGCAACCAATCAATTCAAATCATTTCAAAATTTCAATTCAACTATCATAGAAATATTTTATTTAATTGTGAGTGTGTAAAACTCAACTTTCTATTTGAATCTAAAAAAATTCCACTTCAAATGAATCCCAGTTCCACTCCAAATCCAAAAGCGACTTTCATACGATCTCAACGCACCTTCCTCGCCCGAATCAAAACTCGTATGGAAGATTATGATTTATAATTTGATAATGATTTTAAATCAAACTAAATTTACAAGAATATATAAAACAACGAACCTCATCTTCGCCATGAACACTGCCACCAAGATGAACGCGATAAACTTCTCCTCGCGCTGCACAAAACGTCGACTTCGTCGTTGCAGACCTAGGTCGAGATTGCAACTCCCTACTGCCTCCTTCCCCACGTCAATGCGAGCAGTCGAACCAATCACGAAACCCTAAATCGCGAATTCGACCTCCTAAAACCTCGATGCATCACTCGACCAGCCGTTAACGACGTTGCCACATCACCAACGGCTCACGCCGTCGATCGCACGCCATCAATTCCACTCCGCCGCATCCCTTACCTCGAGCGCACAAAACCCTAAATCGAACGACTTTGGTCGTCGCACGCTCTTGCGATCTAGACCTTCTCTACGTGCGCAGCGAACATCGATCGCGACTTCTCGATTTCGTTGTTTTTTTTGTGAGAGATAAAAAATTTCTTAAACGAGCTGTTGAAATTTTCTTATCGCTCTTTTTTTTCCAATTTGGATTTGAAAATAAATGGAGAAAAGGAGAGATATATGGCAAAGAAAAAAAAACGTGGGTCTGAATTATTCCAACTGAGATGTTGAGATATTTTTATTATCATTTAATTTGAGAATATCAAAAGTTAACACCCGAGAATTCTCGTGGTCTAAATAAAACCTGTCGCCTGGCGTTTATAATGTTTTATCCTCATTCCGAAGACAATGGAACTAGTTTCGAGGCTTAATTCGATCGTATGTGGAAGATAGCTTTTCAAAGTCGATTATTTTAATTAAATTCGAATTAAATTTCAACGCTTTTCAAGCTCGCACGGCCAAATGACAAGTCCGAACGCTACGAAACTTGAAATTCTACAATAATTCACTATTACGGATCGGATGAAACAAGTTTCGTCAAAATCCTAGTCAGTTGCCAAAATGGCTATTTTTACTCGTTAATTACAGTATAAAATTTTCAATTTTAGTTGCCCACATTTAAATCCAATTTTAAATGCTAACAATCTTAATTGTTGTTTATATAAAATTTAAATCAACTTACGACATCATTTTCTACCATATTAAATTCAGAATTTAAATTATTCAAATAATTTCCAATATTAAATTTTGAACGATTTAATTATACAATAAACAAATATTAATAAATCATTAAATTTTACCATTATCCATATTTATCCAATAAATACATAAAATTTAATAATTTAAAATAGCCAGATACGGATCGTTACACCATTGAAATACATAAAGATAAGAAGAGGGTTTTGGCATGAAAAATGCAAAATGAAAACAAAGAATAAGATATTGGAATAAGAGGGGTATATATAGGCTTAGGAATTTTATTTAAAATACATAAGTGGTTATAATTAAATTTATGCACATGCATGCACCCTCATAACTCCCCTCTCCCTCTTTTACGCAATACCCCCTCCCTCTCCCTTCGGCCATGTTGTAAGGTACTTAAGGTATGTAATTGCATTCTTATATAGATAAGTGGTTTATATGTATATATACGCCATTTATAACATAATTTGTCACAACCATGCTTAGATATAAAATATATATATATATAAGTTAATATACATAAATAAGCTTAATTAATAGTAATCCTAAAATATATAAATCTTTCATGTTGCACCAAGTGTGCACAACGTTTCCAATGACTTTCGGGTGTCGAAAAGTCGAAATTTCGAAAAACGTTCTTTGGTCACATTTTCTATTTTTATTTGAACTATTTATATTGGTAATAAAATTCTGAAAACAATTTTATCATCATTATTACATAATCAAAATAGGTTTATTTGCTAATAAAAATCCATCTATTGATTGTATACAATATATCTATATAGTACATGTCAAATTGGCAAAATCCTTGGGCTTTACAAATCTATTTTACCATCATTTGTTATTATTTAAAAGATTTATACTTCAATTATAAAATCTATTATTTGAATATTTAAAATTATTAATATATTCACAAACCAAAGTAGAAAAATTTCAAGTCATTACACTCTTTCGCACTTAAAAGAACTTCGTCCCCAAAAATAGTAGCACAACCTTAATTCCTAAAAACACTTAAAACTCTACATCAGTTTGTATGATGTACATAGATCATTCCTATGTAAATCAGATTTGATCGTTCACTCAAACACATAACTTCACTTTTGAACTAGTATTGCTCACCCGACTTCCTAGTGCGTACTTTGATCAGGCCTCTTAATTAGAAACCTATGTTCTCCTTGCATAACCATAAACTATGATAGACAACTTTTAGTTTCATGTAAGAAACCTCTCTGATGCTCGCTGTCTAATCAAATGATAAATCTTTATTTGGAATGGTGTAATACACCTCCAGTCATATACTTGAATCTAGGATCGGGAACTATGTGAAAAGTAGAAATGATCTTCATGCAACCTACGTACGTACTAATCTAATGATTCTTACTGTCTAACTACTTTCTACCCTACCACCATGCTTCATAAGAACCAATTTTTAAATTTATTAACTTGTATAATACTCTCTTAGATCCTAAGAGTATATGATAAACATCTGATTTTTGATTCTATTTAACTTTAAATATTAGATATATGCCAAAAATATTTTGGATCTTGAAATTAAGTCGACCAAATCAACCACTTTACACTAATTGGTATGGAAAGTAGCTAAGAAGAGTACGATGTTGATATCCAACCCCATCCTGGATTCTACTTTTTCTTAGACGGTACTAAGGTAAATATGTCTATTAGCTGGCCTAATAACATCAAATAATTCTTCACATTCCAAATGTAAGATCAAAAGACATTGATTTAAATAAACAAAGTTTATTAAATTTCCTTAGTAAATTTATTCTAGTTAAATCTTCATTTATTAATCCACATTTTTACTCAAAATATTTTTTATTTTGAAAGCTCTTCCTTTTAAGGAGTCCAAAAACACAATACCCGTTTTATTTCAAAAAACTTTTGAAAACATACATATAGCCCAAGTAACTCCAAAATGATGTCAGGAAACTAGATGCTACCAAATAGTACCATATACCCCTTTACTAAGAAGGGTAATACTCAGGAGAAGTGACTGCCATCCGAACACATCTCTTACCCATTTTTATTCATTTTCGAGACACTCGAACTAGTTAGTAAAAAAATATTTCTTTTTTCTTTTCCAAATTTCTTCTCGAAACAATACTATTTATAGAAAAATAATTTCTAGCAAAATCATCCACTTTCTTTGGATTCGTTCGGACTTGAACTCATCCTGATTGTACAATGACAAAGAGGGTAGATGATTAACTACACCAACATATCCTCCTAAGCAAATTTCGTTTGTCACTTAGAAGACTATTCTGATCATCACAAAACGAATCAAAACTTATTCCTGAACCGTCCAAAGAAAGCCTTACACTCAAATTTATTTTAAAATACCAATATCTTAAAATATCTTTAAGAAAGATTACTACTATTATCCAAATTAAATCATTTGGAATTTATCAAAGCCATCGGGATTTAACTTTTTGACTACCCTTTTTATTTTTAAACATATTTAACTCCGTTGATTTGTAAAATCATCGCTCTTATTCATCTTGTAAAACTATCTGAAGATTTTTTTTAACAAACACATTTATTAAAATTAAATTTTTAACCCCATAGATCGTCCAATTCCTTATCATCCACTTATGAATCTTAATTCGCAACCTATTCGATTCAATGTTCCCACACATTCTATCTACCCAGCCTATAAATGGGAAAAAAAGAAAATATGCTATTAATTCTAAGAACAGTTAATGCTTAAACCTGGATGAGCATGACTAGTTAAACCTAAATGCTAGAAATTTAAATATTATGAACTTCTAACCCACTCTCTTCATAGATAACTACATAGTTTTTGAAAATCATCCCTTTTTATATATATAAAATGTATTTCTAGGTAAAATTATTTCATTTACCAAATTTTAAACAATATTACATCAATTCAATTGTTCAAGTGTTTAGGATTTTCCTATTGACAATGCTGATCAGACGCATCGACCAGAATTCTTAAGCCACTCAAAAGGTCAAACAACACAATATAAAACATTTTTCTTTACTGACAAAAAGCGCACACACACACACACACACAGATATATATATATATATATATATATATATATATATATATATATATATTACACTCAGACTCATTTTAGGGCATTGCTAACCCTATCTATAATGATTTTACCCTAACAAAGCCTAGGTATTCGCTCAACCTTAGCTTTGATACCAGATGTAACAATTCGCCTTTCTTACTACCAAAGTTGATACATAATACATCCTTGGTATTCCTATGTCGATCATTTGGTTTTCTGAGATACAGGTCGATAGGGGTGAAAGAAAGAAAGATAGAACAAAAGAAACTAAACCACACATAATCCCACAAAGCAACGGAACAACATATTTTACTCAGCATAATATATTACGAAGTCATTTCAAAATGTTACATCAGAGTCATACTAATACAAATTCTAGCCTAGTTCGGTTATAACAGCCTATCCCTACCTAACTAATACAATATACATAATAATACCGTGGAACGCGAAAATAACTAGCTATTGGTGAAGCCACCTACTCTAAGCTACTCCAAAATGAACCTATGGAAAAACCTAAACTACTTGGCTGCCTATTCAAATTTAAATACCTAAGAGCTTAGGAACAAGGAAAATAAACTTCAAGTCAAACATTGGTTTGGAGTGAGTAATGCATAAGTCTTTAACTTTATAAAAACCATAGAATCAATGGCATCTTGTAAGACCATGCCACGTATAAACATGGAAGTGTTTTCACCTTACGATAACCAAAACATTTGTACATAAAATCCAATGATATCACAATAATTTCTAGTGGTTAAAGTAAAATATGAATATAGCCGAAATACTTGCATCCCACATCTTAACATAGTTGGGCGCAACTAAGTCTATAAAGGCAAGTGTTGGGGAATGGATTTCATACTATAACGAGGTAAGAAACTACCTTTCGATGGTGCATCTTTAGATAAAATGCACCGAGGTCTAACAAGAACATCTTGTATCCCTGCCACACGGGACTAGCCTACCACTTAACCAGTTGTACCGAATATGATCACCGTACTTTTTTCCTCAAAGCATACGTGAGTAGAGAGTAATGATCTAGATTTGGAAAGACCATACCCTAATCGGAGCGACTCATACGGCCCTGTTACATGCCTAATTTTTGTCAATTCCCAGTTGATGAGGCTTAAGGCTACGTTTTACATTCCATATAGCACTTCCCACTTAGGATGATAGATTGTCTTCCAGTTGACGACACAATGTCAGCATTCTTCCATATAAGTCGTTTAGGAGATGAACAAACCGAAGGCACTACTTCTATAACATCCATTTTGGAATCACCCTTAGAATTAGTAATGCGTGAGTTGGATCAAAGTTGTTTTTGGATAACATATCTGATCCCGGTCTCTTCAAAACAACATTCGATAGTTCTTAGTAAAATCAACTCCGATAAACAATCGAAGATAGGAGCAGAGATTGCTTTCTAACCATTAGTGGATGGATTTCCTTATAATTTTTCCTAGGAGAATGAAATGAGATTTATATGCATAGTACTGCATCATCGAAGATGACTACGCCATATAATTCACTTGTTTCTCTTAGATATTTTATAAGTTACATTTTAGGTCTATATTTGATGGTCGGTTATTTAACTACCAAACAAAAAACAAACAACAATCAATTCTATTCGAGATTTATTTATCCATATCAATACTAAGACTCAAAGCAAATCTTTATTTAATAAATCTCTTTTTAGAATGTTTGTCTAAAACATTCATATACTTGTCTCTATGTCATAAGTATATATACAAAACATTTATGAATAACTTCTTGCTTCCAAATCATGTTAAAAAGGACTAAACAAATGTTGTTTAAATTGGAGGTAAAGACAACCC
Source organism: Allium cepa (assembly GCA_030765085.1). Taxonomy (NCBI): domain Eukaryota; kingdom Viridiplantae; phylum Streptophyta; class Magnoliopsida; order Asparagales; family Amaryllidaceae; genus Allium; species Allium cepa. Next base: position 249,313,816 of record CM060940.1, on the reverse strand, counting down.
TAAATTATTGTAACGACCCGTAAATTTTAAAATTTTTAATAACATAATTAACTAAATTCTTGAAATTTAAATAATTAAATTTGATAATGAAAACTTGATATTTGGTATGCGTCTATTTAAACACAGCAAATGACAGATCTTCATTTGAAAATATGTAAGTCGGTTCTATTGTGTAATTTTAATTTTCAATTTAAAATCAGTTAATTTGATGAAAATAAAACATTTTCGTAATCTAAATACTTTTATATAATAAAAATGTAAATCAATTTCTGAGTGAGGTGACATATTTCATTTCATCAAATTCGGACTACTAAAGCTCCGTTTACCTTAGTTTTAGTGAATTAGCAGTAGTTTGACAGCAAATATCGACTTTTGATAGGATGATCGTACTATTGATACCTATGTACCATTCTGTTCTTTTCACAGTGCTGATATCTACAGTATGTTCATTTATATATTTCGATGTCTGGTAGACGACGAAATCGACAAAACAGTTGGCCGTATCGGTACCTGTTTTAAGCCTTTTATTTTCGTGTACCCTTTAATTGTCCAGCCATGAAAGGTTGAATGGCCATCGTTAGCATTCCCTGAATTTAATAATCGACTATTTCTATTTCTAACATTCAATATATTATTTTAGTTCCATTCACCGATTCATTTTCCCTTCATTGTATTCTCTTTCCCTTCTCTTTGTCTCCGTTTGTCATTCTCTAGAAAAAAATGCGTATAAATTTAATTTTAATGTTTTCATTTTCACTAGATTAAAAGTTTATTCGCCTCCTTTAGTTCAAAGCAAAATACATATTACTGTTGCAAAATCATCAGATCCGGCTTGCGCAAGTAACCAACCATCACACAGGGCCTTGCTCACCATTTTCCATTTGTCAACTGTTCACTCTACCAACTCCCATCGTGACCCCACTTCTTCTCCACCTTTACATTACCGCATAACGGCCATTGCACTCATGGAAGCCCTTCCCACCGAAATAATTCACCTCCCCTAAACACTGTACGCCTCTCCACATCTCAACATCACCACCACATGAACGCAAAAGCCCTACGAACCTTGTGCTCTGCCCCATCATCTGCCTTAGCCACTTCCCTACAACGCCTCTCCACCGCAGACCCTCACTGCTCCGACCATCATGTAGTGACCTGCACCCTATCTCCATACAAACGCACAACACTTGAGCAGATCCGCCAGTGGTTTGCTAACTTTCTTTCCTCCCCACCTGGTAACTCGACAACATAAACCCAAAGCCCACTGTTCGGCCTTGCTCCGACTTTCCCGCGCTACCCTGTGCCGAACACCATCGCCCGAACCCCACGCAAGCAGCCACGTGCCCACCACCCAACTCCTCCAACCCAGTCCAGGCTTTCTATTAAATGCTATATATATATATATATATATATATATATATATATATTGGTTTTAAGTAAAATATGATATAGCTATTTTGATTTTCAACTATGTATTTTAAAATTAAATTTTGATTCTTAAAATAATACAATGTTTGTTTTGATATGCATTTAAATTGAATATTAGATTATAAACATTCTTATATATATACATTTTGATTTTAAAGTACATGTGTTTTAAATTAAGTAATGATTCTTTAATATAATATATATAGACTTTAATTTATATATGGGTTTAAATTAAATATTGATTTTGAAAACATATATAATGAATTTATTTTGATATGCCGTTTCAAATTAAAGATTGATTTTTTTTAAAGAAATATATATAACATAAGATTTCCATATGGGTACATTTTAGATTTTTAAATTTATATATTTGTTTCATTGGGTCCATTTAGTTCAAGATTATGCCAGCTTCACTTTGCTTTGCTTTAGATTTTTCATAGAGTTCGTGATTCAAAAATTCATATTTTGTCATAATGTCAAAATTCTCTAGCCTGTAAAGATGAGCGATCACTCACGATTAACATTCTTATAGTTAGTAAATTTAATTCACATGAAATGATGATTGAAATATGTTGTTCAACTTGAATTGTTAAGTTATTTAATTTTTAAATATGATATGTCATTAACTGCGATTGTTAACAAATAACATATGATAACATAACTTGTTGTATATATTATATTTAAATTTGTTACTCATGATGAATGTCTGTTGTGGATATATTAAATTATTATCGATTCTCACTTTGCAAGTCCTGTGTTAGTTTAGAAATTCCCTATGGGTTGAAATGAGATATACCTGAATGATCTTATAGTTTAAGGGAAAATCGTTATGGGTTGAAACGATAAACCCAAGCGATTTTCGTTTATATTGAAATTTTGGGATTGCGTGTTGAAATGATATATACCCGTAAATATTAAATTTAAATTGCAGGTTGAAATAATAAATATCTATATCACTTGACCATAGGATAGAAAATTATATACGGACACCGATGGTCTATTTTTAAAATTGACTTCCAAAGTTTGAAAAGGAAAAAATATGGATTTTAATAAATATTGATTTTAACTAAAATATAAAGTTTTTAATTTTAATACATTTGTAAATTTAGTTTTTAAATTACATATTTTGGAAATTCTGAAATGGTAAGTTAAGTTTTAAAATGTAAAATTATAAAATTTAACTTATGTTTTATTATTTTTGAAAATATACAAAATGAGTTTTAAAATAGATTTAATAATAGTAAGGTTTAATTTAATAAAAATTTAATTTAATTTAATTAGTATATATATAATATGTTTAAATATTTACATAAACTTATAGTAATATTTTGAAAATATATTTTTATAATAACTTAAATAAATTAAGGTTGGAAAGATAAAATGAAATTGATTTGTAATTTAATTTGTTTAAGAATTGTATTTAAATAGAAATTGATTTGAAAACTTACTTATTTGAGATTTTTAAAGATATGATTTTATAACTTGATAACTTGATTTTGATTAAAGGTGAATAAGTGAGTATTTTCAAATTTAAATAAGATTGAAATTGAATATTTGATACTAATTTAAATTTGTAATTGATATTTCATTAAATGTTATTAAAGTGATTAGGTGAATATTTTCAAATTTAAAAAAAATTGAAGTTGAATTTTGAAATATAAATTAGTTTTATCAAATTGAATTATTATAAATTGTTTTAATATTTAACAATGAAACCTACTGTATTGGAATTGGTTTTAAATATTAATTCAAACCTAGATTTGAAATCGATATAAATTAAAATGGTTTAATGAGAATTTGATTTGAACAGTTAATCTTTTATTTGAAATTGTTGAACTGAGATTTAATTTTAATTGAATTGAAACTAAAGTTGATTTGAATTGATTTATTAAATTTGTAGAAATAATTTTAATCTATAAACTATTTTATTATATAAACTATTTAATTTATAGATTATTTTAATATATAAACTATTTTAATGTATAACTATGTACAAATTAATTTCAAATATTCAAGCATTTTAAGTTGGAATTGTTATAATTTAGATTTAATGGATTTAAATGTGAATATTTTGATATAATGTTTTAAACATTTTATGGTTACGATACTGGAAATGAAAAATGATTTCGAAAGTGAATATGATTTTTTGAAATTATTATACTTTGGAATTTAATATGATTTCGAAAGTCAATATGATTTCGAAAGCGCTATGATTTTGAAATGAACATGATATTTTGATATGAATGATGAAATGTTGAAATGAAGTGACCAATATGTGAAATAAGCGTTTGGTTGTTAAAGAGACCAAGATCAGAATTGTCATTCTCTCTGCCAATATCGGAAACCACTTTAACAACTGTGTATGTGATGGAGAATCCAAAACAAAGTAGGATCGTTTGGCAATGATTCTGTATGAGGTATAACTCATCTCTGACTCCCACGAGTCAGCTTGATGTGGCTAAGACAGGAGCCATTCCGGGCCAAGTGAGGTCGCACCTCCAATCGAGCACATTCCTTCGATACCATTCTATTACTTTGTGATTTTATTGGGTGCACCTTTGATTTGGGAATATGTCTCGAGGTGGGAGGTAGTATCTGCTATGCGTTACCATCAGTTTGGATCCGCAAAAAGATAGTATCCTATCTTGGGCATTACTTGGCATGCCTTGTCACATATTTTATCGCGCACTCTACGAGTTGTTTGAGTGCCATATGGGCAAACCACCGGTTTGGTGGAGCTTACGGCACGGGAATATATAAAAATGTGTTAAGGGGGATATGGGTAATGCCATAACGCTATTGTAATAATTTACTTTACTGATAGACATATATTATAGTAGCGTATATTCCTACATAGTAGATAGTTCCACGGATCTTTAGAGGATGGAAATCCTAAACATCCTTTAAGTTATATTGTATTTCACTTGATTGGATTTACTAATATAAGAATGTTAATCCTGACTCGAGTATTTTATGCTTTGCTTTATGCTCAAGTCAGACCGAGTGCCACAGCAATTGGGACTCGCCTTTTGGAGCTTGGAGCTTTGCTTGAAGATCTACCTTTATCTATTTTGATTTTAGTTTATTCCAGTTGTAGATGTTTAGATTTGTCATTTATTTTTGTATTAGAGACTAATCCGTGTTTGAGATTTCTGTTGTATTTTGTTTCAAACTCTATTGTTTATGTAGTAACTTTATGAACTACTATTTATCTTTTCCGCTACTTATTGCTATATTACTCCATGTCCGTGATTCTATGATTGATTTATTTACTGTATATGCTGGGTTTTTCCAAATATAAATTAACAATCTGTTATTTTAAGCAATTCAAGTCTGATGTTTTGGTGAAGTTGCTCCCTTTCCTTCTAAGTGGGAAGTCGAATTCCGCATTCATCTTATCCCTGGAACGCGGCATGTTGTCCATCCTTTCGGACGAATGGTTAATAATTATTTTTGGATTAACCAATGCTCATGCCTTCTTCATTGATCTCATGAATCGCGTTTCTACGATGTTCTCAACAAGCTATCTTGGTTTTCGTTGATGATATTCTCGTCTTTTCTAAACCTCAATTGACCCAGTTGAGGTCACTGCAATTATTATAAATCTATCCATCTTTCCTCTTTTTAATTTAATTATCTTATCTTCTTTTCGAGCCTATCTACTTGGTTAGAATTTTCTTTGATCAGGATCCCTCTAAAATTGAATCTCTATCCTTGTTCTAAAATCTATTCTTGAATCATTCGATGAGGGAGTGTATTTATAATCAATATGAAAGTGTTTTATATTGTGTGGTTTGAGTTGTTAAGTTTGATTTTGAGTTTCGATCGATTCGTCCGGCCAACGCTATCGATAGGAATTCCAAAACACTTAAATAGAGCAAACTGACATATTATTGTTTTCAAATTTTGTAAATAGAACAATTTTATGTATGATCATATTTTATATATAAAAGTATAAGTTTATGAAATTAGATAGTTAAATGAATTGGTTGTTAGAAATGATAATACTAGATTATCATTTATTGTTTTGTTAACGTTCGTTAACCATTAACTATTATGTTTGTTGTAAGGTGATGAATTTTGAAACATGGTTCATAAATTTGATTGCAAATGAAATTAATTTAAATTAAGGATTTGGGAATTTAATTTCCGTTGCCTTTCTAAATTTGGTTTTCAAAGTTTTGAAAATATATTATTTGAACATATTTTCGAATGGAAATGTTTCCAAAGAATTTTAAAAGAAGTAAGTCTGCACTCTCCCCTATTGTTGCTGGGAAATAATTTTGGTGACGACTACAACATCATCGACATTCATTTTCGAGTCCCAAAGTAGAGAGACCACTTAGTAGCTTTGCTACACATTATTACGGAAAAATAGATTTGATTTGAATTTATTAAGTATGATTTGATGTATAATATATATGTGTGTATATATATATGCACATATTTATTTCGAAATAGTTCAAAGTGAAACTGGAAATTTACTATTAATTCATATTAAGTGATGGTTTCAATTATTTAAATAAATCAAAGTTTTGAATAATTAGTGTATCCATAAATGAGAAATGAAATTGAAACAACTTGAAACAGTTGAACTAGGATAAAATTAATTTGTCTAATACTTAATTGCATTCTAAAACATATATAACTAACCTGAAATATTCAAAAAGTTGAAATGTTATTGTGAATATGTAATTAAAAATTTTACAGGACAAACTTAAGTAATAAAATGTTCAAACTAATTTTTTTGCTTAATAGAAATGTTGTAAATAAAAGGTAAATTTGTAAGCGCTCAATTACATTCGGAAACATTTGTAAAACTTACGTAGAAAAGTTTCAATGTAATGTGAACATGTAATCGAATAGTATACAATACAAAATACAAGTAATAAGATGCCCAAAAAATGAAATTTATATGGTTTAAAAATTTATTCTTGTACCTGTAGTATGTGTTTCAAATCTATCTCTCTTTCTGTTGCTCTATTCTCATATCTCGTTCCTTTTCGGGGAAGAAAATTTTTGAGTGTGGAAGAGTGTAACAACCTGTAAATTTTAACAACTTTAATAACATAATTAACTAAATTTTTCTTGAAACTTAAACAATTAATTTTATAATGAAAATTTGATATTTGGTATGCCTCTATTTAAATATAGAAAATGGAAGATTTTCATCTAAAAATATGGAAGTCAGTTATGTTGTGTAATGTTCAATTTCAATTTAAAATCAATTAATTTGTTGAAAATAAAACATTTTCGAAATCAAAATATTTTTATATAATAAAAATGTAAATCATTTTCTAACTGAGATGTCATATTTTGTTTCGCCAAATTCGGACTATTATAGCTCCGTTTATTTTATTTTCGGCAAATTAGCATTAGTTTTGCAGCGAATATTGACTTTTGATAGGATGATCTAACTGTTGATATCTGTATACCATTCTTTTCATATCTTCATGATGATCTCCGTATTATATTCACCCCAACATTTCGGTGTCCGGTACACGGCGAAATTGGCAAAACAGCGGGACATGTCGATACCCATTTTAAGCATTTTGTTTTCTTGTGGCCTTTCATTGTCCAACCGTGAGAGATTGAATGGCCACCATCTTTAATATTCCATGAATTTAATAATTGACTATTACTATATCTACCATTCGATATATTATTTTCATTTCGTTCATTGATTCATTTTCCTTTCATTCCATTCTCTTACCCTTCTCTCTTCTCCATCTGTCATTCTCTAGAAAAAAATATAAATTAAATTTTAATGTTTTCATTTTTACTGGATTCAAATGTTTATTCGCCTCCTTTAGTTCAAGGGAAAATATATATATATTGCTATTGCAAAATCATCGGATTCGGCTTGTGCTCATCACCTACCATCTCACGGCGCCTCGCTCACCATTTTCCCTTTGCCGACCGTTAACTCTGCCACCTCCCACAAAGACCGCACTTCTTCCCAAACTTTACATCATCCACAGTTGTCACTACACCCACTGAAGCCCCTCCCACTGAAGTACTCCACCTCCCTTAAACGCCAGTCCACCTCTCAACATCTCAGCATCACCACCACATGAACGCAACGGCCCTGCCAACCTCATACTCCGCCCCATCATCTGCCTTACCTACTTCCCTATAAGGCCTATCCACCGTAGCCCATCGCTGCTCTGACCATCACCCAATGACTTGCAACCCATCTCCTTACAAATGCACATCCCTTGAGCAAATCGGCCAACAACTTGCTGACTTTCTTTCCCCTTCACCCTATAACTCGGCAACATCGACCCATCGCCCACCATTCCGCATTGCTCCGACTTTCCCATGTAACCCTGCGTTGAACACCATCGTCGGATCCCCACGCAAGCAGCCACCTATCGACTACCCAGCTCCTCCAACCCAGTCCAATCTCCTCTATTACATGTTATATATATTGATTTTAAGTAAAATATGATATAGCTATTTTGATTTAAAATTACGTGTTTTAAAATTAAATTTTGATTTTTAAAATAATAATACAATGTTTGTTGTTTTTTTAAACTCGATCGCGAAGGGAAATCCCCTACGTAGTGTGTCCGCCAACCCTGGGAAGGATTTAAGCCATCCCTAGTACAGAGGTACGATGTTCCTAACTATGTTATTTATTTATGGGAATCTTCCTCAATGCCTTGAGGGGAGTATGGAAGACCAGTATCAAACTCACGACCTCGTTAATAGGAAGCAAGCGTCTTAACCACTGCGCCACTACTTGCGAATGATGTTTGTTTTGACATGTGCTTAAATTGAATTTTAGATTTTAAACCTTCTTATATGTATATACACATTTTGATTTTAAAGTATATGTGTTTTCAATTAAGTAGTGATTTAGCAATATAGTATATATAGATTTTAATTTATATATGGGTTTGAATTAAATATTGATTTTGAAAATATATATAATGAATTTATTTTGATATGTGTTACATATCAAAGATTGATTTTTTTAAGAAATATATATCCCATAAAGATTTCCATATGAGTAAATTTAAGATATTTAAATTTTGTGTATTTGTTTCGTCGGATCCATGTAGTTCAAGATTGTGCCAGCTTCGCTTTGCTTTGGATTTGTCGTAGACTTCATGATTCAAAAATTCATAGCTTCTCATATAATCAAAATTCTCTAGCCTCGAACGGCGAGCGATCACTCACGATTAACATTCTTATAGTTAGTAAATTTAATTCACATGGAATGACGATTGAAATATGCTATTCAATTTGAATTGTTAAGTTATTTAATTGTTAAATATGATATGCCATTATTTGCAATTGTTTGCCTATGACATATGACACCATAACCTGTTGTATATATCATATTTAAATTTTTTACTGATGGTATATGCCAGTTGTTGATATGTTATATTATTATCATATTTATTCTCACTCTGCAAGTTCTTTGTTATTTTAGAAATTCCCTACGGGTTGGTATGATACATACCCGAACGTGCTAATAGATTAGGGGAAAATTGTTATGAGTTGAAATGATAAACCCAAGCGATTTTCATTGATATTGAAATTTTGGGATTGCGGGTTGAAATGATATATACCAGTAAATATTAAATTTAAATTGCGGTTAAAATGATAAATATCTGTATTACATGACCATATGGTAGAAAATTATATTCAGATACTGTTGGTCTATTTTCGAAATTGATTTCCAAAGTTTGAAAGGGAAAAAATATGGATTTTAGTAAATATTGATTTTAAATATAATATAAAGATTTTAATTTTATAAACATGTAAAATTTATAATTTTAAATTATATATTTAGGAAATTTTAAAATAATAAGTTAAGTTTTAAAATGTAAATTATAAAATTTTACTTATTTTTTATTTATTTTTAAAATCTATAAAATAAGACTTAAAATAGGTTTAATAATAATAAGGTCTAATTTAATAAAAAATTAATAAAATTTAATTTCATTATTATATATATATATATATATATAATATTTTTAAATATTCATTTAAATTTATATTAATATTCTGAAAATAGATTTTCATAATAACTTTAATAAATTAAGGTTGGAATGATAAACTGAAATTGCTTTATAATTTAATTTGTTTAATAATTGTATTTAAATAGAAATTGATTTGAAAACTTATTAATTTGAAATTTTAAATATATGACTTGAAAACTTGAAAAACGTGATTTGGATTAAAGATGAGTAAATGAATATTTTCTGTAGCAACATAATTGATCACTAACACCCTTAAGAAAGGTTGTGTAGAGAGATTAATGAAGAAAGTAAATTTAAATAGTGAACAGTATGCTAACTTAAGTGCAAAGATAAGAACACCAGATTTATAGTGGTTCGACGTAATTGCCTACGTCCGCTTTGAAGTTAATCTTTATTGCTTTGTGCAACAATTGATTACAGATACAATCCGTACACCAACTATTTGAATACAACTGCTAAGTAAAAAGGATAAGTCTTGAATGAGTCTTGAATGTGGCAGAGTCTCCCTAGTGTTCTCGAAAAAAAGGTCCATTTCACTGTGTCCCTGCCCCTCTATTTATAAACGAAGATGGGTTGGACTTCCCTATTGGGCCTAGTAGCAAGATACCATGGCCCATGATGAGTGACTTCTATGTGCCGAGCCACAAATGCCGAGCGGAAAATGCCGGACCACATCTCCAAGCCAAATGAGGCAGCGTGTGGAGTGACATGTGTAGGCCGAACAAGATCCGATGCTGAACGAGGGGAGATGCCAAACGATGCTGGAATGCCGAACGATGCTGGAATGTCAAGCGAGGCTGGAATGCCGAGCGAGGCTGAAATGCAGAATGAGGTTGGAATGGAGAACGACCATGCAATGTCGAGCGAGGTTGGAATGCCGAACGACCTTGCAATGCCGAGCGACCTTGCAATGCCGAGCAAGGCTAGGATGCCGAACTACCTTAAATGCCGAGTGACCTTGCAATGCCGAGCGACCTTGCAATGCCAAGCGACCTTACTATGCCGAACGATGCTTGGATGCCGAACGGTGCCAGAGGCCGAACGAGGCTTGGATGCCGAACGACCTAGTTGTGCTGAACGACTCTTTATGCCGAACGAGGCTTCCACATCAAGTCCCTGTATACCTGGTCATGCCATTGGGTAAGACTTTCCCCCCAAAGTGTATCATGTGGACGAACATGGCGTGCTTTGAATTACGAGTCCTTCATGTTTTGCTTCAAGCCCTGCCTTCGTCTTCTTGATAGTGTATTCTCCTAAATGCCGATCGAGGCATTATATGCCGAACTACATGCTAATGCTGAATGAAATACGAATGCCAAATGGCTTAACTGATGCCGAGCGACATACAAATGCCGAGCGGCATTAATGCCAAACACGGGAGGTGCTTTAACCGGTTCTACCGTCGTTGCCCCTTCAGCTTCTCTTCTCTCTATATAAGCTGACACTTCATTTCTTTTTCTTTTTTACTTTTTCCTCCGCTCTTTAGTACTTACGAACTTTGCCTCTTAATGGACTTTAGAGAATTATCTATTCTTCCCTTCCCTTCTCAAACGCCATACGTTGCCTCACTTCCTTCCCCAATCAATCGAATCTAATTAGAACCGTGCTCCCTACTCCAGAATCTTCCCGAGCTTCGAATCATTTCTTAGGTAAAAACCTTTCCCTTAAACACCTCACCCCGATTAGGAAACCTAGCACAAGATTCGGAGTCGTGAATCTCTGCAAAATCGAGGTCAGTAGTAGTCTTATGGAGCAGGAGGAGTTAATGGCGAAGCGTGGGTGTTTTAAAGGAGTTTAAGGCTAGGCGGAGCGAAGGAAAGAGGAGGATGATAGAGGTGTTTGAAGGAGGAAGTTAGTGGAAGAGGTACTGATGTGGCTCGACATGACTTCCTTATGCCAAGCGATGGAGGGGAAGTACGTTAGTGAAATTGGAGTTAAGGTTTAGTGTGCCGAGCGATGCAGCTCGGTACGGCCACGGCTCGGCACGACCACGGCTTGGCATGGTTTTCTTATGCCGGACGAGGTAGGAGGGAAAGCAGAGGAGAAGTAGGAGCTGGGCAGGATGCCGAGTGACACGGCTCGGCGTGAGTGTGGTTCGGCATGAATCCTTTATGCCGAACGATGAAGAGGACAATTGGGAGAGTGGCGTGTCGAACGGTATGGCTCGGCATGTCTTGCCGCATGCTGAACTGTGATAAGGAGTGGTAGGTGAGTGTTGGTGTTGAGGGTAGAATGCCGAGCGAGGCGGCTCAGCATGATTGTGGTTCGGCATGACTAGTTGAATGCCAAACGATGAAGTGGTTAGGTAGGAGGGTTGTGTACAACAGTAACACAAGTCGATCCTAATGCATAATTGACTCAACACATAAATATGCCTGAATATATGACAATGGACTAGGACAGACTTAAATGATCAAGCATATCAGAAAATCCGGACCGACCCGTGTTTAGACAACTGTGAACTTGAACCTATCTTGCTAAGAACAATTAACAACCTTTCACATACAGCGATGATGTCGAGTTCAAAATATAAATCATCTTACGACAATCTTTCATAGACGGTCAGCGATGACGGTCTTCGAAGATGACAATTCAAAGCTTAAACTTATTCATCAATCTAGTGACTTTTCACTTCTTGGCACTTATATGTGAATGATCGCACTAGTTCACTCACCACATGGGGGGAATATTTATGTTGTTAAGTCTAATGTCGATTGTTTCTCAAGTATTGTTCAAACAAGTGCATTGTCAGATTCATTCTTCATTAGAGATGTCTAGGAAATCTAGCTATGCTACAATCTCGGATAGACCCGGGCTATCCTCTCGACAAGAAGTTGTATGAACTTCAAATATACCAACTACTCATGCTAAAGACTTAACGAACCCTACGACTGCATCTATCGACCTAGCTCCCGATGCTTTGGAGGCAGCGATTTTCATAGAGGACCCAATCGATTCGCAGGCTTCAAAGATTAATGAAAGTACGCTCTGTCGGATATGCTCTGTTCATGGAATCCCCTTCGACGATGTGCTAGTTCCATCGGGGCATGATCGTCCTCACTTGCCCCCAGTCAGATACCCAGCCTGTAACAGATTCATGTGCTGGGTTGGTAGCGTGCCGCCATTTAACTCCTTTCTTCGAGACATGTTGCAGTATATCGAGATTGCCCCCTCGCAACTACATCCGAACACCCATGTGTTCATATACGACACTTGTATTCTTTTCATGAGTGTCCTCTTCAGGCTTCCGACTCCGAGCGATATCTGCTATATTTATCGCTTCAAGAGACGGCCAGACGGCCCATCCTTTATGTTCCTCGAGCCATATAGTAAATTCCAAATCCAGACTGGTGCATGAAGAAAATTCGCCCGGTACAAGCAAGATTGGTTCTACGCGCGTTGTCCCCCTGGTTTCGCTAGGAGATGGGTAGAAGGAAGTGAGTTCTTTTCTGAATCTATAATTGAATTTGGTGAAATTTTCATTTTTTCTGACTCTTCATCTACATTCATAGGTATCACCCCTTGTCCCGAGGGCCTCCGATATTCTAAAGCTGTCGAAGCTTTCCGAGCTCTCCCAGCAGAAGGCCGGGACATCAGGTTTCTCATTTCTAATGAGTCGCTTACAAAATTTGGGTTACTGGTGGAAGGTCGCCGAATAAGCCTCCCCCAAGGATTTACCATAACCAGGCCTACTTCGGGCAAAGGAAAAAAGCAGGCCGAGTCTTCAGCATGTAATGCCCTTGATACACTAGAGGAGGGGGATATTAAAGAAGCCGAAACGCCCGAAGTACAAGGCGAAAATGTTGGTCCATCTCTGGACTCGATAGTTGAAGTTCATGACATTGAAACGTCACCTTCCCCTTCGAAGAGGAAGAAGAAACTGACATATAAGCTGAGGAAGAAAACAGCGGGCGGAACTTCTAAAGTTACCTTTATTCCAACGGAGAACGAAGCTTCCCCGCAGCATTTAGAAAGTTCTCTGAAAGGCCTGTCAAACCTCACCATACCTGAAAATCTGCTCAACTATGGTTTCAACGATCCAGAGGCCCTTAAGCTTTATTTGCCCACGAGAGGCAATACAAGATCTCAAGCCCAAAACCAGGGAGGAAAAACTCCTATTAGTAAAGAAACTAGTCCGTCGAGGGGAAACACTAGGACACATACAAACACATGCACTTCACCTTGCACTTAACTTTCTGTCATCACTCAATTCTTTTTCTAACTTGACGTTATTTAAATTCTATGTACGTGACATGGGATGTACGCATGGACTTGACCGCCTTTGTGGTTCATCGATTTTTCACCAATCCGGTCGGGATTCGGGTTCCGGCAAGCGTCGAGATAGAGACGACTTTGACGATCTAGGCTGCCACCGCCGAGAATCGTCCTACCGAAGAAAAGCTTATAGTCTGTCCTTCTACCCTCATGATCCTCCTTTTCAACCGGAGCTTAGCAAAGAGAAACCTATACATAAGGGATCACAGCCTAAGGCCCATTGGGATCAACACTTCGGTTCATCAAGTACCAGACGATCTCGAGATATCCACAGAACACCTGTAGTCTCCAAGCAAACTCCTCTTTCTCCTATATCTGATCGATCGGCTGCTGAGAGACTTGCTGAGCTTAAAGCATCATTTCCAAAGATATGCTATGATGCTTAAAATTCCTTTCGACGATTCACCAGATTCTTGGACACGTCAAGAAAAGTGTCATTGCCTGTACTAATGACGTCTACGTCCAGCACGATGCATTCTTGCACATAGCCGAAAAGGTTTCAGAAGTCTCCATAGAGCGTCAGCATGAGATCGATCGCCTGAAGTTAGAGGCTATCCATGAAAGAGATATTATTAAAGCTCAGGACGAAGAGCTTGCTTCTTACAAGTCTCAGCTTGAAGCCGTCCAACAGAGCACTAAAGAAACTGCAGAGGCCGTCAATCGTTTGGAGTCAACTCATAAAAAAGAAATTGACGAGGTGGTCCAACGATGTGGGGCCCTAGCTTTAGAGAAGGACTCAGTGCAGAAAGCAAGAGATGCATTTACCCTCCGAGTCAAAGAACTGGAGCAGCAACTCTGCAAAGAAAGATAGGAGAAGACTGCTGCCCAAGAAGAGTCACAACGATATTGTGAGGAGATCGTTGCTACACAACTTCTGTAGGCGAAGCTCGATGACGAACTTTCTAATTTCGTGATGCTAAAGGATGAAGCCCGTGAAGAGGGCAAGAAAATAGCATCAGCGGAGATTGACTCTCACCTGGAGGCAGTTAAAGAGGCCGGTAGGGAGGAGGTCAAATGCATGTTTGACCCATTGATTGCAGAATTCAACGCCCACGTCCTCATGCACTGAGACTTAACTTTTCTAGGTGAGGGCTACCTCGAATCCCTAACTAAGGCGTGGGAGATTTTAGTAAAAATCAGGAAGGTCGAACTTGGCACCGAGGAGGTCGATGAAGATGCTTTAATAAAAGAATTTCTTAAGGCGAACAAGCCTTTAGATCTGTCTATGGCGAAGGCTCTTCACTGCAAAGGTTCCCCCTCATCGAAAGGGAAAGATGTCATTGCCGGTCCATCCGGGACCGAGTCTCCAGCTCATGCTCCTACTCAGTCGGTCGATCGACCGATACTTGATCCATTTGGGCAACATATTTGTTATGACCCATAGGACCCTGGCCTCGACATTCACATTCTATCTCCCATTCCGGAGGGTGAGACCCCTCGGATGACTGAGAGTCAGCCAGAAGCTGGTAGATAACCCTTCACTTTAACATTCCAAGAGTCATTGTTTTTGACGAGAGGCTACTGTATTCTAATATTTGTTTTCCATCATTTTGCGTAGGATATTCTAATCCCGAGCCCACTCCGAGGAGCGATGATGCCAAGGAGGTGAAGGAAAAAAACAAATGGAGCTACTCACGCTGGGGAGGCTCCCGGTTCAGATGCTCAGGTGATTGGGGCGCTTGATGAGGATAAGTCCGAAACTTCATCTCCCATCGGGGAATTTATGAAATCGAGAACACAAGCGCCTCTGAACATACTTCTAAAATGAGCATGAAGGAGCAGCTCGAAGAGGAAAAGAAAACGACGGCCAAGATTAAAGTCGAGCGGGACCTAAATGATCCTCTGAATATGCCATTGAAGGTCATCCTCTTTGGCGGGTCCAGGCCAATGGAAGTTCCCCGTACTTCTTAAGTTGTTATCTCCCCATCACAGAAAATTACTAAGGGAAAGCACACGGGAGATGAGTCATCTAGGAAGAAGTCAAAGAAGTCGAAGAAGTAATTGCTACTCTCGTTCAATGAGAGTTAGTTTAGATTATATAATTATTTTTGTCTATCTTTGTAGTCCATGAAAATAGACTTTTGATTCTGAATTTTGGAGTTGTAGTAGAAACTTATTTTGAATAAATAAAGCTTTGTTCTCTTGTCTTTCAAAAGACTTTTATCATTCAGCCTTATGTATGATTGTGGTCGAAACCCAAACTATTGTGAGTTACATAAACTTCTTAATTTACCTTCATACAACTTCGAAATTCTTTAGAGTTGTTCATCTTTTATTCCACACTTCAAGAACTTAGAATATTTTTTAGTCCGTACATCGGGGACTTCATGACGTCAAGTCATTTGTGTCCTAGCTCACACTCCGGGGACTTATAGAATCTAAACTGTTTATACTCCATTTCGCACTTTGGGGATTTGGAGGTCTCCATTCCGCTCTCTGGGAGCTTTGAAAATTATAAATCTTTTATACTTTGGTCTGCACTCAGGGGACTCAGAACACTCCAGTCCGCACTCAGGGACATGGAGATTTCGAGTCGTTTATTCTCTGGTCCGCACTCATGGGACTCAGAGTACTCCAGTCCGCACTCAGGGGACATGGAGATTTCCAGTCGCTTATACTCTGGTCCATGCTCAGGGGACTCAGAGCACTCCACTCCACACTCAAGGGACATGGAGATTTCAAGTCGTTTATACTCTGGTCCGCGCTCAGGGGACTTAGAGTACTCTAGTCCGCACTTAGGGGACATGGAGATTTTGAGTTATTCATACTTCGGTCCGCACTCATGGGACTCAGAGTACTCCAGTCCGCACTCAGGGGACTTGAAGATTTTGATTCGTTTATACTCTTGTCCGCAATCAGGGGACTCAGAGTACACCAGTCCACACTCAAGGGACTTGGAAATTTTGAGTCGTTTATAATCTGGTCCGCACTCAGAAGACTCAGAGTACTATAGTCCACACTCAGGGGACTTGGAGATTTTGAGTCGTTTATAATCTGGTCCGCACTCAGGGGACTCAGAGTACTCCAGTCCGCACTCAGAGGACTTGGAGATTTTGAGTCGCTTATAATCTAGTCCGCACTCAGGGGACTTAGAGTACTCCGGTTTGCACTCGGAGGACTTAGAGAACTTGAGTCGTTTTTACTCTGGTCCACACTCAGGGGACACAGAGTACTCCAGTCCGCACTTAGGGGACATGGAGATTTCATGTCGTTTATACTCTGGTCCGCACTCAGGGGACTCAGAGTACACCAGTCCTCACTTAAGGGACTTGGAGATTTTGAGTGCTCGTGCGCGTTCATACGTCAAACAGAATAATGCACCTCTTAGTTGTTTGCCATAGAGTCATCATACACAGAAACATTAACAATCTATGAAAAAAATAGCTTCGATCCTTTTTTAATGCAAACAAGCTAAATTGTCTTATTACATGCCGTAAACTAAGAATCAACGAAATAAAAACATGTTGGAAATAATTGCAACTAAAATATAAAAGAAATGATCTAAGTGTAATAATGCCATAAGTGCTTGCTATTCCATGCTCTAGGGAGTGTCGCACCATCAACTGTCGCTAGCTTGAAAGTCCGTCTCTAAGCTTCCATTCAATGAAGTATGGACCTTCCCATGTGGGGTTCATATGTGATGGGACCGGGAAAAATCGTTTTAAAACGAGGTCACCCACATCAAAGATTCTCGGTTGGATTTTTTCATTATAATATCGTGCGACTCGGTGTCTGTATGCGGCCGCTCTTAAATCAGCTTCTTCACGCTTTTCATCAATGAAGTCCAATGATTCCGGCAAAAGATCCTGATTCGACTCAGAGTCATAATAAGTTACCCGATATGACGGAACTTCAAGTTCTACGGGTATAGCAGATTCGATGCCATATGCCAATGCGAATCGAGTGTGGCTAGTCGCGGACTTGTGGGTGGTTCTATAAGCCCACAGCGCAGTTGGAAGTTCATCCACCCACTTTCCTCTAGCTTTCTCCAAACGCTTTTTCGATATGGACTTGATTATTTTGTTCACGGCTTTCACTTGTCCATTGGCTTTCGGATGAGCAACCGCCGCAAACTTTTTCTCAATACCATATTTTTGGCAAAACTCTTTGAACTATTTGCTTTCGAATTGGGTTCTGTTATCTGTAATGATGGTCCGGGGAGGCCAAAATAGCATATAATATTTCATACAACAAAATTAACGACTTTTTTACTGGTGATATGGCCAAAGGCTCAGCTTCTGCCGACTTGGTGAAGTAATCGACCGTAACTATCGCGTATTTCGCACCACCTTCGGATATGGGTAAGGAACTGACTATGTCGATCCCTCACATTGCAAACGGCCAGGGACTAACCATTTGTGTGAGTTCCGTCGATGGAGCTCTCGGGATTTTTGCACATTTCTGACAATTGTCACATCTTCTCACATAATCTGCGGCATCCTGATTTATAGTCAGCAATAGTATCCATGGCGGAGTATTTTCTTTGCTAATGTCTACCCTCCAGTATTTCACCAAATTATCCTCCATAGACTTCCTTCAGGACTCGTTTTATCTCATTATGGGCTACGCACCGGAGTAAGGGGGTCGAGAATCCCCTCCGATACATTACCCCATCCGGCATTATATATCGCGAATCCACACGAATGAATTGTCGTCTTTCGCTCCTTCTTTCTGGTACGACTCTGTGTAACAAGTATTGCTTGAATATGGTCATCCATGATTCCTTCTCGATTTCTGTTTCTAACATGAAATCTACCTCCATCATATTTATGCTTGGAACATGTAAGGTTTCAACAGGAAACAATCGCCTTTGCTGCGTATCGCCAGTGCTTGCAAATTTTACCAACGAATCGGTTGCTCTGTTTTGTTCACGCGGGACATATGAAATATCATAATACTCCAGGTTCGCTAGCAACTCTTTAACCCATGCCAGTTATGGGGCAAGTCTCTGTTTCTTTGCTCGGTAGTTTCCTCGAACTTGGTACACCAATAGTTGTGGGTCAAAAAAGATTTCAACCGATCCTATTCCCAATTCTCTGATAAGTCTCAAGCCAGCAATCAATGCTTCATACTCGACTTCGTAATTTTTTTTGCGAATTCGAGCTTTAAAGCATAACAAACTGATCGGTTTTCAAGAGTCACAAGAACTATGCCAGCCCCCGAACAACGGTTATTAGATGCCCCATCGGTGTACATCTTCCATCAAACGGGAGGTATGACATTGCGACCGCTTGATTTGTCTGACATGGTGAATTCAGCAATGAAGTCTGCTAATGCTTTCCCCTATATGGCCCTTCGTGATAGGTAGGTAATATCGAACTGACTCAACTAGATATTCCATTTTAACATCCTTCCAGAGGTTTCTGGTCGTTGGAGTACCTGCTGCAAGGGTTGATCAGTGTAAACACTGATTGAGTGTGCCTGAAAGTATGGACGAAGCTTTCATGATACAATCACCAAGCAGTAAGCTGGTTTTTCAATCTTAGGATAATTTCTTTCTTCCCCCCTCAACCATTTATTGACATAATACACAGGCTTTTGTGCTCGGTCCTCCTCGCGAACCAAAGCTGTACTGATAGCATGCTGGGATACAACCAGGTATACATATAGCATTTAATGGTCAATCGGTTTTGATAGCACCGGAGGACTTTCTAAATGCTTTACCAGAGCTCGGAATGCTTCCTCACAGTCGGATGTCCACTCGAAATTTATCTTTCCTTTATTTATCAAATTGAAGATGGGAATGCACTTATCCGTAGCTCTGGATATGAATTGACTCAGCTCAGCCACCTTTCCGTTCAAGCTTTGTACTTGCTTTATAGTTTTGGGCACTAGTATGTCTCGAATAGCTTGAATCTTTTCAAATTAGCTTTGATCCCCCGTGCATTCACAATGAAACCCAAAAACTTTCCTGACGCAATGCCAAAAGAACACATCAAAGGGTTGATTTTCATCCCATAATGCCTGAGTATATCAAACATCTCTGCTAAATCTCGAATGTGGTCGTTCGACTGTCATGACTGCACGAGCATGTCATCCACATAGACTTCCGTTATTCTACCAATCTGATCTTTAAACATTCAGTATACCATACGCTCATAAATTGCTCCCGCATTTTTCAATCCGAAGGGCATCACTACATAGCAATATAACCCAACGTATGTGAAAAACTGGTGTGTTCTTGATTTGGAATGTGCATCGGGATTTGATTGTATCCCAAGTATGCATCCATAAATGACAGCAGCTCGTGTTCAGCCGTTGAATCGACCAGCTGGTCGATTCTAGGTAAGGAAAAACTATCCTTCGGGATTGCTTTGTTTAAATCAAAATAATCAACACAAGTTCTCCACTTCCCATTCGCTTTCCTCACTAGCATAGGGTTAGATACCTATTCAAGATAGGGCATCGCGGACGAACCCATTGGCTTTGAGTTTGTCCACCTCCTCTCTTAGAGCGGCGGGCCTCTCCGGGTCCATGCCTCTCCGTTTCTATTTTACCGGGACGTACTTCGGGTCAATATTCAACATATGACTCGCAATAGTGGGAGAAATTCCGCACATATCAGAATGTGTCTAAGTGTAAATATCTAGGTTCCCTCGGAGGAAATCAATAAGATCCTTGGCCAATGACTGGTCGAGTTGCGATCCAATCTTAAGAACTCGTGATAGGCCATCCCGATTGACTGGAATGTCAATCGTTAGCTCAGCCGTTGCTTCATTCACTTCCCTGAGTCCCCCATCATCATCTCTCGGATCTATGTCTATATAGATCCGAGAAAGTTGCCCGAGCCAGGGCTCGGGCACTACTTGCCAATTATCACTGTTTTGGATGCGGACAGAGCTGTCTACAACTCTCCGATGAGCCTCTCTCAGCTCAGCCACATAACATGTGCGATCGGTCGCCTGATTGCCATGCACTACACGGACTCCTTTGTCTGTCGAAAATTTTATTGTCAAACGCCATGGGGCCAATGCTACCCTAATCTCCGCCAGGGCCGAACGACCCAAAAATACATTATATGGAAAATCTACATCCAATAGTATGAACGGTAGGATTCGCACCCTCCTATGCTCGCCTTCACCCAGTTCAAATGGCAACTCAACATACCCTATCGCGTCAGTGGCTGCACCATTAAAGCCATTGATACATGCTTTAGATGGCTTTAAATCTTTCATCTCCATCTTCATTTGGTCATATGCCTTTTTGAGGATGATGTTGATGGAGCTCCCACAATCAATTAAAATTCTTTTGACATAAGCTGCCCCGATCGTCATAGATATGACCATTGGTTCAATGGTAGGAGCCTCCACCTTATCTGTATCTCGGCTCCTAAACACTATGTCATCTGTCATCATGCGTTGTTGTTTTACGGGGGTTCCATCTTCCACATTCGAACAACATTCGTAATCCGCATGCCTTAAGGAGGTAGCGTATCACTCCATCTCCTACCAATTCTTGTCTGTAGGTTGAGGTCCTCCGACTATAGTGTTTATGATCAATCTACCCATGATTCGGGCAGGTTCCTCTAGATGGCACGGAGTCGGACCACGCCTGGGGTCTGACGTTCCTTGCCTACCGTCTTATGGGTTCTTAACAAATTCCTATAGGTTTTTCTGCCTGATCAGCTTTTCTATAGCGTCATGGAGGTGTCTACATTCCTCAATCTTGTGCTCGTAAGTCTCATGGAAGCGACAGTACTTCCCCGTCCACTTCTGTTCCTCCATGGACTCCTTTGGGCATGGCTTTCTGTATTGAAAGGTGTTGCAGGTTGATAGATAAATATTCTCAAGGGACATATTTAGGGGGGTGTATTCGTTGTACTTTGGAATCCTCGGCTTCCATTTCCCCACCTCTCTTTTCTTTCCAGGATTTACTCCTCCTGACCCTTTAGATTGCCCAGGCTTGTTCTAGACGTTGACGTGAACCTTTCCCGAGTTGTCGTCGGATTGCTTTACGGCGACGTTCCTGTTATCCCACCTTTTGGTCAAGGCTGGAAACTAACAAAATGACAAGGAATGATGGATATCAGGATTAGAGATCGGTTGTAATCAAGGCTGCAATCGATGGCGTCAAAATTTGGTTGAGCTCCGATCGAGACGAAATTATATAGAGATGATGAAAAGGACTAGGATAGGCTATGTTTCAAATTTCAGGTTAATCGGAGTTCGTATGAAGGAGATATGATCGATGCAATGTAGGTAGAACATGCTGTTCGTATCCATCGGTGTCTAGGAAATGGTTCGTATCGATCAGGGGTTGTGTTCGTATCGACACCATTCGTATCGATACCGTTCGTATTGATACCGTTCGTACCGATACCTTTCGTATCGATCGGCATGGGTTCGGCTCAGTGAAGTTCGCATCGATCAGGTGTTGGTTCAACTCGATAGTGTTCGTATCGATCAAAGGCAGAGCAGGGTGAAGGACTTCGAATCGATACTGTTCGTATCGATCAACACGGACATGGCTCAATGGTTTCGTATCGTTCAGGATGGGAAGAGGCGGCATGTCTCGAATCGATACTTTCGTATCGATGGCAGAAGAGTTTGGCACTTTCGAATCCATTAGGTAAAACCTTGTTCGAATCCACCAAGTAAGGTCTCGTTCGTATCCATCCCAAGGATGAGATTCGTGTCCATTTTCATAACCTCTTCGTATCGGTCCCCCTATAAGCATTTCGTATCCATCAGCACATATGGAAGTGGTACGAAATATACTCCTGGAGTCGATACGAAGAAAGGCATGAGTGGATGGATACGAACGAACGATGTTATGAGAACAAGCACGAAATTTTCACAGCAGCTTGCATACAAGGTAAGGAATGTTCCTGCCAAGTTTCAGCTCGATTGGATCATTTTTTGATGGATATGAAATCACTTTGTATCGATCACAGATCGAGTCGAAACTTGGTGGGGTTGGTCGCGTGGGCCCACTCACATGCCAGAAGAAGTCTCTCGAAGTTTGAGCGCGATCTCAGCCTCCTACGCCTATAAATAGCCTTCTGAAGCCTACAGAAAGAGGATCTTTTGGTCATTGGACGTCCAGACTCTGCCGGATTCGTTTCTACACTTCAATATAACTATTGTATTCGAAATTCTTCATTACAACTACTGTAATCATCTGTAACCAGCAAGGATCATCAATAAAGGATAAAACTTTGAAGTGGACGTAGGCCGGAGATAGCCGAACCACTATAAATCTTGTGTCTCTATTCGTTATTTCTGGACTATTGATTGTTGTTTGCTGTGATGTGTGAATTGTGTTTGGAATATTGTCGACTTATATTCATACTTTGGTGCTTTCATGGTATTTGGGGTTTGTGACCAATTTTGGCGCAAACACTTTGGTACTTTCAATGAGAGAGACTAGCACCCGCTACATCGGATTGAATTTTTGATTTGAAAAGTTTGAAGAGTTTAGACTTGAAAGACAATGACTAGACAAAATAGTAGAAGGCAAAGGGCTGAGAGAAGCCAGCAGGAAAGAAGCCAAGAAGCATCCTCCGAAGCTGGAGAAGGGAAAGCTTCCACCTACATCACCAGAGACGAAATGGAAGCTATAACAAATTCACTGCAAGAGAGGTTGTTGAAGAGTCAGCAGGAAATGATGCAGAATTTCATTGAGCAGATGAGAGCTGTAGGGACGCAGAACTTAGGAATAGCTACAGCGGCTGTGGATGCAGGACGAGGAACTAGGGTTATGGAACCCAATGGAGGACGGGATACGGAGCCAGAAGACAATCAACAAGGGCTTGGGGGCAGGCCCGTAGGATCCAACACAGGAGGACCTTTGGAAGGAGTTCAACAGGCTAGAGCCAACGTTGCTGAGCCACATGAGGAATATGTGCCGGAGTTCCCTCAGGGGCAACCCCTGACAGACAATACTAGATTAGTGGAGGTCATCAAGAAAACCATGCGTGTAATCTTGACCAATAGAGACTTGGAAGGAGTGAACAGAAGTCCGTTCGCTCGGGAAATAAGGATGGCTCAGAATTCACCTAAGTTTAAGTTACCTAGCGTGGAGGTATATGATGGCAAGGCAGACCAGACTGATCACTTGATGAGGTACACCAGACACATGGAGGTGTTGGGGGCATCGGAGGAAGTAATGGCCCGATGCTTCCCTTTGTACTTAACGGACTTAGCTGCAATGTGGTTTAGGCAGCTGGGAGAAGGATCTATCAGGACTTGGAGGGAATTGGTGGATAGGTTTTTGGGACAGCTTCAGGTTCATATCAAGAGGCCTAAGAACGTGATGACATTGACATCGGTAAAGAAAAGGATGGATGAATCACTTAGAGATTTTCTAACTCGATTCAATGCTGCGGTTGCTTCGGTGGATCAGCCGGATCCATCGATGGTTTTTAATGGCGGTGATATCAGGAATCAGAGAGGATTCGGATTTTAAGGTATCTTTGATATGAGATCCCCCATTGGATCTCGAGGAATTCTTTCACGAAGCCGAAAGGTTCCTTCGGCAAGAAGATGCGAGTATGGATTTAAAGATGAAGGAGGTAAATGCAACCGAGGATAGAGGACCATCCAGTAGAGGTTCGGATAAAGATAAAGGAAAGAGGAAGTCGGATGATGATTCTAGAAAAGCTAAGAAGCGATGGAAGGATCCAAAATTTTCCACATACACAGGATTGAATGAGACGTTGATGCGGATTTACTTGGAAACTCGGAATCGCCTTCCTTACCGTAGGCCGGCGAGAAGAGAACCATCAGAACGGAAGAGGGCATCAAGAAGGCACCGTCTCTTCCATGATTTGGATGGACATGATACCAACAGCTGCAGGCACATAAAGGATATAATCGAGGAGCATGTAAGGAATGGACATTTGCGACAATATGTCGGAACTCGGAATGTAGCGGTGGAACAGGAGCAACCACCATCTACCTCACGCCATGACGATGTGAGGCCCAGGAATGACGGTCGATTGATTATCCATTGAGCAGGATAATGTGAAATAAGTAACAAGCTACTGGCAAATGGCAAAGTCATTTACACATGTATGGGGACAGAGATAGCCCCTAGGCATGCTCTTAATGACGATAAACCGAGATGCTATGGTTTGTGAAATTTGTTTTTTGTTTTGGATTGGACAACTGATTTTTCAGATTTGATTTTGGAGTTCGGATTGAACTCCTGGTTTTGTTTTCTTACTGATTTGGACTTTCCTTTGGATGATTGTTTTCAGTTTTGGATGGTGGTTTGAATTTCTGATTTTTCGATTTTAATTTGAATTTTGGATTTGATTTTGGATTGGATTTTGATTGGATTATTATCCGGTTTTTGGTAAAAGATCGTCGGGTATGGATTATGCCTGGCAAGGGGTGAGTCGCTTTGCCCGACGTGGTGAATTGACTCATTCAGGTCGTCGAGTATGGACTATGCTCGACAAGGGTCCGGAGAGACCATGATTCGGCCTAGAACTTAGGCCCCATATTATCGATTATTGTTTCAGGTCGTCGAGTATGGCCTATGCTTGACAAGGGTCCGGAGAGACCAGGATTCGGCCTACGACTTAGGCCCCATATTATCGATTATTATTTCAGGTCGTTGAGTATGGACTATGCTCAATAAGGGTCCGTAGAGACCAGGATTCGTCCTAGGACTTAGGCCCCATATTATCGATTATTGTTTCAGGTCGTCGAGTATGGACTATGCTTGACAAGGGTCCGTAGAGACCAGGAATCGGCCTAGGACTTAGGCCCCATATTATCGATTATTGTTTCGGGTCGTCGAGTATGGACTATGCTCGACAAGGGTCTGGAGAGACCAGGACTCGGCCTAGGACTTAGGCCCCATATTATCGATTATTGTTTCAGGTCTTCGAGTATGGACTATGCTCGACAAGGGTCTGGAGAGACCAGGACTCGGCCTAGGACTTAGGCCCCATATTATCGATTATTGTTTCAGGTCATTGAGTATGGACTATGCTCAAGAAGGGTCCGGAGAGACCAGGATTCGGCTTAGGACTTAAGCCATGGCATTGTACAACGTCCAGGGACAGTGGACCACGGTCGTCAAGTGTGGATTGCGCTTGGCAAGAGCCCGGAGAGGTTGTGGATTTGGATATCGACCCGGAGAGGTCCTGGATTCTGTTATTGGTTATTGTATAAGGATGGATTAGGACTCGATTGTCGGGTTCGGATGGATATGGAATTGGCTAAGGCTTTGGTTATTGGAATTGGAATTGGGCACCAACTCGGGGCAGTCAAGGATGACATACTTTGGCGATATGGCTATGGACTTTGGATATCGGATTCGGAACTACTCAAAACACACCTTCTTATCACAAGGCATGTTTTAGGGGGAAAATGTTATCCCACCTTTTGGTCAAGGCTGAAATGTCAATAAAATGACAAGGAATGATGGATATCAGGATTAGAGATCGGTTGTAATCAAGGCTGCAACCGACGGCGTCAAAATTTGGTTGAGCTCCGATCGGGACGAAATTATTTGGAGATGATGAAATGGACTAGGAGAGGCTATGTTTCAAATTTCAAGTTAATCGGAGTTCGTATGAAGGAGATATGATCGATGCAATGTAGGTAGAACATGCTGTTCTTATCCATCGGTGTCCAAGAAATGGTTCGTATCGATCAGGGGTTGTGTTCGTATCGATACCATTCGTATCGATTGGAATGGGTTCGGATCAGTAAAGTTCGCATTGACCAGGTGTTGGTTCGACTCGATAGTGTTCTTATCGATCAAAGGCAGAGCAGGGTGAAGGACTTCGAATCGATACTGTTCGTATGGATCAACACGGACACGGCTCAATGGTTTCGTACCTTTCAGGATTGGAAGAGGTGGCATGTCTCGAATCGATACTTTCGTATCGATGGCATAGGAGTTTGGCACTTTCGAATCCATCAGGTAAAACCTTGTTCGTATCCATCAGGTAAGGTCTCGTTCGTATCCATCCCAAGGATGAGGTTCGTGTCCATTTTCATAACCACTTCGCATCGGTCCCCCCATACCCATTTCGTATCCACAACACATATGGAAGCGGTACAAAATATACTCCTGGAGTCGATACGAAGAAAGGCACGAGTGGATGGATACGAACAAACGATGTTATGAGAACGAGCATGAAATGCAGATATGAACAAGGAAGATCCACGAATCAAGGGATAAGCATTCAAACGGTGAAGAATGCCCACGTCTCCAGGAAAAGAAGCGTTCAACACGGCAAAAAAGATGGATTAACCCAAGGATTTTGCGACACGTCATTGCACGCGCATGTGCCTCCATCGAATCGAAGGTGATGAATTCGAATAGAGGGATTCGAAGACGACAGTCCATGAAGAACACCAACTCATATCGATCATATCTCCCAAACCGTTGATCCAAATGTAACGAAATTTTCACAGCAGCTTGCATACAAGATAAGGAATGTTCCTGCCAAGTTTTAGCTCGATTGGATCATTTTTTGATGGATACAAAATCACTTCGTATCGATCACAGATCGAGTCGAAACTTGGTGGGGTCGGTCGCGTGGGCCCACTCACGTGCCAGAAGAAGTCTCCCGAAGTTTGAGAGCGATCTCAGCCTCCTACGCCTATAAATAGCTCATGAAGCCTACATAAAGAGGATCTCTTGGCCATTGGACGTCCAGACTCTACCGGATTCATTTCTACACTTCAATATAACTATTTTATTCAAAATTCTTCATTACAACTGCTTTAATCATATGTAACCAGCAAGGATCATCAATAAAAGGATAAAACTTTGAAGTGGACGTAGGCCGGAGATAGCCGAACCACTATAAATCTTGTGTCTCTATTCGTTATTTCTGGACTATTGATTGTTGTTTGCTGTGATCTGCGATTTGTGTTTGGAATATTGTCGACTTATATTCATACTTTGGTTCTTTTACGATATTTGGGGTTTGTGACCTATTTTGGCGCAAACAGTTGCTTTTCACAGTCTCCTGAACAGGCCGTGGTGCCTTATCTCGCCTTGTCCATCGAGCTTCCTCCCTCCTTACGAATTGATGAGCTTTCGAATAAAATCGCTCCAACGTACTTGGGGGCTTTCCTGCCAACCATTCTCCAAACTTAGAGTCCGGATCTACACCTCGCATTACCATCAAAATTGCATAGTCTTTAGGGTTGCGAAGTTCATTAGCTGCAATGTGAAATCTCTACAAGTACGCTTTCAATGACACTCTCGGAGCTTGGGTTACGCTTGATAAGGGCATCACATCCTTTGGACAAGTAGCATGTATCTTGAATTTTTTTATAAATTTCAATGCAACTCGTCAAAGCTGGATATATACCGCGGGGGAAGCCGAGTAAACCCCATAGTGGCGATTCCTGATAAAGTGATTGGGAAGCACCTATACTTGGTCACATCATTTGCTCTGGCAGAATCCATCATCCATTTATACCTCATTACGTGCTATCTGGGATCAGTCTTCCCTTCGTAGGCTGGTATAGTTGGCATACTAAACTTCTGTGGTATTCGGCCTATAGGATAGTATCTATGAAGGGAGTATGACTTCTGGATTATACCCAATCTTCGTTGGTCAAGCCTTGGTTCCCTCTCATTAGCTGCCTGACCATGGCTGATAAGTCCGGAGTTATGGAGGATGGAAGGTTGGTTTCTGTTCTATGATACTGCTCAAGTTGATGTCCCTTTTGCTGGAGATCGGCCAAACGTGCATCCTAAAGGCCAGCTTCATTAGGATCTTGGTGAGCCGAGCGTCCAGCTTCCTCACACGCATGATCCCTAGTTGATCGATCAGCGGTACCTGCTTATGCAGTTTCAATCTTACAACGTCTACACCTAGGAGGTTCATCAGCTGAAGTCGAGCTATCAGATGAAGAATAAGGGGCTGGGCTACCTCCAGCATTCTGATGCTGCTGTAGAGTAAACTGAGTCATTAGATTGGCATTGGCCTGAATCTGCTTAGCAAGTTGCCTTTTTCTTTCCCTGAGTTCCCTATCAAGTCAATGAACTCCGTCCTAGTGATGACTTCCGTTTGAGTTTGGGCGGTAGTCCCTGCACCTAAATTTTCTTGTTGATTGCTAGGTCCAACTTGTTGCACACTAGCAGTCTCATGAACGTCCGCATTGTAAGAGGATGATCAGGTACATGGTCTTTCCATAGTAGGTTGTTGGTTGAAACACTGAATAGATTCAATGGATGTCCTATGAGTTGGCCCGATCTCCTTCAAGGGATTTATTCAATCCAGTAACTACAAAGTAGATCCTATCGGCCTGAGGATTCGATTCTCGATGAAAGCACAAAAATGTTAGCACCAGAAATGGTCGCTAACACCCTTAAAAAAGATCGTGTAGAGAGATTAATGAAGAAAGTAAATTTAAACAGAGAACGGTGTGCTAACTTAAGTGCAAAGATAAGAACACCAGATTTATAGTGGTTCGGTGTAATTGCCAACGTCCACTTTGAAGTTAATCTTTATTGCTTTATTTAGCAATTGATTACAGATACCATCGGTACACCAACTATTTGAATACAACTGCTAAGTAAAAAGGATAAGTCTTGAATGAGTCTTGAATGCGGCAGAATCTCCTCAGTGTTCTCGAAAAAAGGTCCATTTCACTGTGCCCCTGCCCCTCTATTTATAGACGAAGATGGGTTGGACTTCCCTATTGGGCCTAGTAGCATGATACCTCGAACCATGATGGGTGACTTCTATGTGCCGAGCAATAAATGCCGAACGAAAAATGTTGGACAACATTTCCAAGCCGAACGAGGCATCATGTGGAGTGACATGTGTAGGCCGAACGAGATCCGATGCCGAACGAGGGAAGATGCCGAACGATGCTGGAATTCCGAACAAGGCCAGAATGCCGAGCGATGTTAGATACCGAGCGAGGCTGGAATATCGAACGAGGCTGGAATGCCAAACGACCTTACAATGATGAGCGAGGCTGGAATGCCGAACGACCTTGTAATGCCAAGCAACCTTGCAATGCCAAGCGAGGCTAAGATGCCGAACGACCTTGCAATACCGAGCGACTGTGCAATGCCGAGCGACCTCGCGATGTCGAACAAGGCTTGGATGCCAAACGGTGCTAGACACCGAACGAGGCTTGGATGCCGAACGGTGCTAGACACCGAACGAGGTTCGGATGCCAAATGACCAGTTGTGCCGAACGACCCTTTATGCTGAACGAGGCTTCCATATCAAGTCTCTGTTTACCTGGCCAAGCCACTGGGTAACATTTTCAGATTTAAATAAGATTGAAATTGAATATTTGATATTGGTTCAAATTTGTAATTTGATATTTCTTTTAAATGTTATTAAAATGATTATGTGAATATTTTCAAATTTAAATAAAATTAAAGTTGAATTTTGAAATATAAATTAAATTTATCAAATTGAGTTATTATAAATTATTTGAATATTTAACGTTGAAACCTATTGAATTGAAAGTGGTTTTAAAATTGTATGTCAAACCTATATTTGAAATCGATATAAGTTAAAATATTTTAATAAGAATTTGAATTGAAACTTAAATCATTTATTTGAAATTGTTGAACTGAGATTTGATTTAAATTGAATTTTTGTGACTAAAGTTGATTTGATTTGATTTGCAAAATTTAGAGAAACAATTTTAATCTATAAACTATTTTTATTATATAAAGTATTTTATTTTACATACTAATTTAATATATAAACTATTTTAATGTATAAATAATTTTATTATACAAACTAATTTCAAGTATTAAGCTGTTTAGTTGGACATTTATAATTTAGATTTAATGGATTTAAATGCGAATATTTTGATATAATGGTTCAAACTATTTTATGATTATGATATTGGAAATGAAAAATGACTTTGGAAGTGAATATGATTTTTTGAAATGATTATACTTTGGAATTTAATATGATTTCGAAGGTGAATATGATTTTGAAAGTGAGATAATTTTGAATTGAATATGATATTTTGATTGAATGATGAATTTTTGAAATGAAATAACTATGGTGTGAAGTAAGCGTTTGGTTGTTAAAGAGACCAGGATCGCATATTGTCATACTCGCCGCCAATACCGAAAACCACTTTAACAACTGTGTACATGATGGAGAATCCATAACGAAGTAGGATAGCTTGGTGACGATTCTATATGAGGTATTAACGCGGTCCTGACTCCCGCGAGTTAGCTTGATGTGGCAAGCCAAGTGAGGTTGCACCTCCGATCGGGCACATTCCTTCGATACCATTCTATTACTCTGTGATGTGATCGGGTGCACCTTTGGTTTGGGAGTGTGTCTCGAGGTGGCCGGTAGTAGCTGCTATACATTACCACCAGTCTGAATCCGCAAAACTATAGTATCCTACCATAGGAATTGCATCGTGTGCCTTGTCACATTCCTTATCGTGCCACTACAAGTTTTTTTACCATTCCTAAGGAGTTCCCTTTGGGTAAACCACTGGTTTGGTGGAGCTTATGATACTGTATAGACTACGAGAATATATAAAAATGTGTTAAGGAAGATATGGGTAATGCCTTAACGCTATTTTAATACTTTCATTTACTGATAGACATATTATAATAGCGTATGTTACTACATAGTAAATAGTTCCATGGATCCTTAGAGGATGGAAATCTCAAACATCCTTTACGTTATATTGTATTTCACTTGGACGTTTCGCTTGAGTTGATTTACTAGTATGAGAATGTTAATCCTGACTCAAGTGTTTTATGTATTGCTTTATGAACGGGTCAGACTGAGTGTCACAGCATTTGAGACTCACCTTTTGGAGCTTGGAGCTTTTTTTAAAGATCTATCTTTATCTATTCTTCTTTCAGTTTATTCCCACTGTAGATGTTCAAACTTGTCATTTTTTCTGTACTAGGGACTACTCTGTATTTGAGATTACTATTTTATTTTGTTTCAAACTTTTTTGTTCATGTAGTAGCATTAGGAACTACTATTTATCTATTCCGCCTTATTGCTATATTACTCTGTGTCTATAATTTTGTGATTGATTTATTTACTGTATATGCTGAGTTTTACCCAATATAAATTAACAATACGTTGTTTTGAGCAATTCAAGTCCAACATGAGTGGATGATTGTCGATATGAATGGTTTAAAATGCCAGGTCGTTACAACTATCCCCTCGGTATTAGTTATGGAACAGATATTCGATACTATTATTTTTAAAAGGAAGTTAAGAGAAACCTAGATCTTAAATTATTTTATATTCCTTTTGGTAAATCCTTTTTAGCTATTTCATTTATGAAACATCTTTTGCTTGAAGTCCAAATCCATTTCAAAATACTTTCCAAACTCCTAAATTCATTTATAAATCCCTTTTATAAATATTCAAAATTATTTGTAATAATTGCATTTATAAATATCCAAACTTTTTTATATAAATTGCTCATAGATATCCAGACCTTTTTGTAAACTCCCTTTATGAATATCCAAATCATTTTATAAAACTTCTTTTATAAATACACCAAAATCATTTATAAAACTTCTTTTAAACCTTTCCTCTTTAAACAACTTCTTATATAACTTTGAATCAAATTAGCTTCCTTTAATAAGCGAATCCATCTTATAAATCTCCTTTACTTATGAAATCTTTTTTGCTTAAAAACTCAAACCCATTTACCCAAAGCACTTTATAAATTTCCAAATTCCTTTATAGAACTCTATAACAAAAAATCATTTTATAACATAGAATACCATTTCCATTAGTTAAAACATCTATAATAAAACCATTTGTCAAATCATTCTTTAATTATCTGGTTCAAATTGAAATAATTTTGAAAACATTTCAAAAAGAAAATGAATTATTCATCTTACAAAATCAAATGATGGCTTGCGACAACAATGTTGCTTTTAATTTGATTTTACTTATCCAGATTAACATGGCACCATATAACAGTAGGTTTATTAGGGATCAACCCATAACAATCAATCAACTTAAGTAAATGTCCAAGTTTATTGTAATAGCAGAATGGTGTTTGTTCTACTATTATATGTCATTTAGTTTTCCTAATATAAGGGGTTACTTAAGTGTAAGTGACACATAAATCCCTCGATTTAAAACAAATTTGAAAAGATAATAGTTTAAAACAAAATTGATTACTTAAACTCAAAGCGACTTTCAAATAAATTAAAACCCTTATAGATGAGAATCAAATCCTTGTTAAATAGTAATTAAAATCTAAGGTAATTAAACATTATTTAAACCTTATTAAAACATAATTGACTTTAATTAAAGATTAATTAAATAAAACCCCTTATTAAAATAATAATTAATTAATAATTATCTTAAATAATTAATTAAATAACAATTAATTAACCCTTAATTAGTAATTAAATAATAATTAATTTTAATTAAGTAAAAAATTACAATTAACTTAATTGATTAACATTTTAGTTTTAAAAACCATATTAACTAATGATTATGTACTAATTACCTTAATTAATTAATTAATTAATTGACCATCAAATAAATAATAATTAAAAAATTGTTCTTTAATTGCTTAATTAAAGTTGAAAACATTTCCAAAAAGATTTCTATGTGAAACTAAGTTTATATTATAAAAATATTAAGATTTTTCGAACTACACATTTTGCGACTATCGCTGTCGCACCAATAATCTTCAAACTTGAAAATTTTATTTTCTACTTTTTGAAAAATTCCCTTTTGAACTACTGTTGTCTTTCAAACATGGAAATAAACTTTTGAAAACCAAATCAAAGTTTTACACTTGAAAATTTTCACTTTGAAACAAAAAAATCAAATTTTCGACAAATAGCGGATTTCTACATCGCTTTTGGTTAGCGAATCGCTGCATTTATGTCATGGACCCACATACAAAAAATACAACATTCAATCATAATACCACATTATAACATCATAGCGCCATCATAAACAAAGTGTTACTTCACAATACTGACTAACGTATTCCAATATTCAAGGTATAATCTTTATCGCCTTCTCAAACTTCGGCATAAGCAATCAACAGCAAATCAGCATATATACATGCATACACAACATGTAACATTACTACATACTCAACTAACATTTTAACTCGTAAAGTTTACAGCTTTAAAAAGTTAGTAACTTGAATTTAAAAAACATGAAGCTTACTCACCGTAACTTATCTAACTCAAACCGAACTTGCTACAACACTAGAAAACTGCCTTGGCTTGAAAATATGACCTAGTGTAACCTTATATGGTGCAAAAGGACTCGGCCAAATGCATAATTAGGCTCAACCCAAGGTGGTTTTAGGTGTAGAGGTTTACTTTATAAAGAGAAGAGGTTTGGAAGTTAATGGATGGTGTTTAGTTATATTTCTACACTATTTTCTCTACCTTTTTTCTTAGGAATTTGGAGACGAAAGCCATTGAAATACATGAAGATAAGAAGAGGATTTTGATATGAAAATTTAAATGAAAACAAAGAATAGGATGTCGAAATGAGAGTGGTATATATAGGATTAGGAATTTTATTTAAAATACGTAAAATGGTTATAATTAAATTTATACATATGCATGCACTCCCATACCTCCTCTCTCCTCTTGTACACATTACCTCCATAAGCCATGTTGTAGGTTACTTAAGGTATGGAGTGGCATTTGTTTGTGCGTATATATATATAAGTGTGTTTATATGTATATATGTTCCATTTATAACATAATTTGTCACATCCATGCTTAGGTATAAAATATATATAAGTTAATATACATAAGTGTGCTTAATTAATGCTAATTCTAACATACGTAAATGTGTGTGTATTGCACCAACTGTGCACAACGTTCTCGACAACTTTCGGGTGTCGAAAAGATGAAATTTTGGAAAACATTCTTCAGTCACATTTTGTGACGGCCCGAACTCAATGCCCGACAAACGACATTGAAATCCGCATCGTCGGAGCTTATAACAACAATAGATGTAAATAAACAACGGAAACAAAAAGGGATATCATTGGTCATAACACAGTTACACTTCGATACAATATCCATTACAACATCAATCACTAATACTAGAGTGATACACAAAAGATACTACAACAAAATGACCACTCCAAAACGGAACAATAGAGACTTCAAAGAAAAAGCTTCCAACATACATCAACTTCAATAAGGCCTTCAAAAACTCCAAACTCCAAATGCTTCGAAAGATTTCCAAATCCAAAAGCTTTCCAAAATCTGACAGCTTCCAAAAGACTTCCAAATCCAAGCTAGCTCCCAAAATATGGATAACCTGCTTCTAGGCTGCCCGTGTGGAAAATTTTGGGCACCCAGAGTTTAGGAAGGAAACAATAAACTCCGGGTCAGTCATGTGACTGGCATGAGTAAACAAAAACATTTGGTCTGCACAAAGAAGTTAAAATGAAATTCGCAATGCTTTTTTTGAAAATGAAACTGCCATAAGGCCTCCCGCCACACACACAATGCAAGTGCACACTTGGAGGAGATTTCTCCTTGTGATAGTCAAAAATGCTTGATACGCGAAAACCATTTGATATTATTATTAGTGCATAGTGCAGAAAACCTTTCGAAAATATAATATCAATCTTAGCCAGCATACAACATTCCGTCGTATGCCTACTATAGCTGCCATGTTCAATAGCAGGTTACCGCAACATTCCATGGCAGGTTATACAATTAAAACCGTACTGGACGCGTATTGTTTTTTTCGATATCCAACAATGGTCAGGCAAGGAACTTCCTACACCGAAATGGAACGTCTTTGGAAAGACACCCCCGAGAACCTAACCGGATCTCCGATAACACAAGGCCGACGCTACCTCATGCTTTAACCAAGCTATAACATAGGTAGCTATCACACAAGTATGCCATCCCCGGTCGTTACCGACCTTTATCCGAGGCGCCTCTCAACCAACAACCACACAACAATAAGTATGTAGCAACCACATAGGTTAAATATCTGGGCTCCATACCATGGTATCACCTTTTATCTAGAAGAAAATGGACATACCCTAGGGGCGCAACCCCTAAAAACCTTGCCGCAACATGCCTGTTTCGACCATTACCCGGTTGTGAGGCTCGACAAAGTCTCGTCCACAAAGCTACGCTTTTTCACAAAGCCATGCTTCGATCAACAAATGATCGGCAGCACTTCGTATGCCACATTACCGAATTGGGAATGTATCACTAGTAACCATCAACTACATAACCTCTGAGCTCGTACATCTTAGAGAAGGGTGTTAAACTAAGAGAATAAATCTCCGCCACTAAACAGTAATGCATTTGATAGAAACCAGCTTTACATCTCAAAGTGTAACGTCAGACACACATCCATACAAGTTTGTTCCAGGTTTGAACAGAACCGAAGGCACTTTCAAAGAAGCCCTTGCAATCCGGGTATCCCCAATCCCGATCGGACTCCCCATCATATATGGAGATCTCTATACCGTAGCTACTTAGTGCAGAGTCATTCGATAGGTTATCCTATCGTTCTCGAAGACACCCGTTCTTCACCACCGTCTTCGAATGCTATCCATTTCGTCGTATCACTATTCGTAATGGGTTATATGACATAAAGTCCTCTCCCGGCTAAACCGAATAGTGAGCGCAATATTTAAAAACCATATGGATAATGGGATCTCAGTTAAGTCGCAACTTATTATCCAAAACCTCTATTCCAAATGGTTAAACAAATTACCATTTACAAATCTTTAAACAAAAAGATTTAATTCACAAAGTTCACCCAGTCTCACAAAGATCGATTTACGAATTTCAAAACAATTTCCATTTCAATTGGATTAACTCATTCAATCTTTAAATCAAAGATTTAACTTATAGCTTTCAAAACTCATTTCCAAAGATTCATTCATAACTTAGAAACCCATTTCATTTCAAATTGAAATCTCTTTAACACAAATTGGAAATTCATTCCTTATATGAAAGCTTCTATTATTTGAAAACAAATAGTTTTCATCTCAGAAAAATCCGATCAAATTTGTACAAGTTAAAATCCTTGGGTTAAATTCTAATTCCCAAAACAACACCCTTAAAATAGTTTAAAACCCATATAAACACATTTATAGCTTGTATAACCTTTTAACATCATAAATTTTCACCATAGAATTCAATTTCAAATTTTGAATTCAAATTTAAATCAAATTTCAAAACTAAATCAAGTTATTCAAAAATAACTTTTATCCTTGAAATTCTTTTTCAAAAGCCTTTCACTTTAAACCCAATCCATTTCCAAAACCATTGGGATTCAATAATTCAATTTTCAAAATTATTATAAAAATCTGTGACTTAATCGATTTCCACGTGGAATCCATATTTGGTTGTGTATAGTGTAGTCCAGGGGATTTTGCACAATAGTGCAACATCAATACTCACAGATTTAATCGTATCAATATCGATAAGTGGATAACCCATAACGCTTATCTTCATTCACATATTCATAGATAAAGTAAATTTAACAATCACAAAGATTCATCACTACGATTCGATGTGGGTTTCGGATAACCAACTAGAATCCGACTCCCTGTCGCATCGAAATTCAAATGCCGTTTTACGGGCCAAGCGATTTTCATATTCATACAAGGATTTTCATATTCATACAACAGTATATTCATCACAAATATTACAGCTCAGCACAAAGCATTTCATATTACATAGCATCACAAGCATATAACAGAGACATTACTCCAATACACAACATTCAATAGTAATCAATCATCTTTAATTAAGATGGATAAACCGTGTGGTTTAAATTAATTAACCACCCAATTACATTAATTAATTAATTAATGATTCTTTAATTACTTCATTAATTAATTACTTCTTTAATTAACTTTCAAATTAATTATATTAATTAATCTTTTAATTAATAACATCAAGTGATTACCCTTAATCACTTCCATTTAATTACTGTCATAAGTAATTTCCTATTAATTACTTCTATAAGTAATTATACACTAATTACTTCGATAATTAATTTCTCTTTTCTTAATTACATTAAGTAATTATCTATTAATTACTTCACTAATTAATTACTCTTAATTAATTCATAAGTGATTATCTTTAATTCATTAGACTAATTAATTAACCTAAAATTAATTACATTAATTAATTAACAAATTAATAAATCATTTAATCCCTAATTAATTCATTAACAATCCACTAATTACTTCATCAAGTAATTATTCTTAATTACATTTAAGTAATTAACCTTTAATTTAATTTATTTATTTATTACCTTTAATTAATTTCAATCTAGCTAATTAAGAATAAACTTTGCATTATACTAAAATTATTTACTTCATTAAACCGATTTAGAAATCAATTATATATTTGAAATATAATTTTACTTTAAAACAATCCAAACCCTTAATTTTTAATATATTTAAAATCTTTGAATTTTTTTTTCAAACATGTTTAATTAAATTAAACAATCATTTATCTTTGAGATGATTATCATATCCTTTAAACTTATCTATTTAAAATATATTTGAAATCTAATTGAACATTACTTTATAATTACTTTGAATGTAACCTTATAACTTGAAACATTCTTATTCAAAACTTGTTTGAATTTCTTAAAAACTTTGATCTAATATATTAAATTGAAAACACTTTTAGAGTTAAAATTCAAAATTAATTTAGTTAATTACTTCTAAAGTCAACAATCTTGAACATTTCAAAATTGAAAATATATTCAATTAAACACTCTTGAAAACTTGATTTCCTTGTTCAAAATTTTTCCATTAAATTTTGAAACATTTGTAAACTCAAGCTCTTGTTTTAAAATCCTGGAACACTTCCTTTTTTACAAATATTTTACTATCACCTAAACCCAGATTATCACTTGCATAACTCGAGTTCGAACACCAAAACATCACGAGCCTGCCCCGAGTCTTCCACCTACCACGAAAAGCTTCGAGTCATATGCGAGAAAAATCTAGGAAAACCCCGTGCCCACATCTTCGTTCCCAAACCAGAACTTCACCTGACACAAAACGTGCACGTGCACTTGCACGGCCACCCAACGCCGCTCCGACCATCCTCCAACCTGCGACCACGTCACCAATGACTTCGATGACCCAGCGAAAACAACCAGTAAACTAATACAACTGCGAATCGAAATTTCGATCCTCGTTCGAAATCTCGAGCAAAGTTCGACCCACCAAAACTCTCGCCACCGATGATGCCATCAACTGGAAACTCCAGTATTCCTTCCATAGCAACCACGCATCACCATGCCACCATCCTTCAACTCGCGATCGCACCCGGTCATCTCCATGTCAAAGCAAAACACACGATCCCATCAACCAATAAAACTGACTGGAAACCCTACTCCGACCTTCCCTGGCCACCACAGTCACCAGAAAATTCTTCAACCATTTTTCCTAAGACCGATAACACTTCGGCCTCCTCCAACCCAAAGCTCGACCAACTCCACCATGCCGATCATCGAAAATTCCCAAAAATGCCCTAAATGTTCATCTCGAAAATTCCCAAAGAATATCAAACTAAAAATCACAAACTTTATATTAAAAATCATGATTTTCCATTACCAATTCATTCATGTAATTCAAAACAGAAATTGAATTTACTGAATTTTGACCCAATTATATATATTACTGTTATTTACAAAATTTTGAGACAATTATTAAATATAAATTCCTGTGATTAATTTTAATAACGATGTTACATAAATTCAATCATCTTTCATTTGTAAATCAAGACTTAAGATTGATTGTATGTTGAGATTTTAAATTTATTGAGTGATCCAAACCTAGAAACTACAGAGAGCATACTTATACATATAAATACAGTCACTATACAGGCATATCATCTTTATGTACATACATGCAATCATCTTCACAAAACATTTGCAACTATACTACTGCATAAATCATCACAAATATCTATGTTTAATCGCAGGTTCAAATCTGTTTTAAAAAAAGATTTTCTCACAGGCATTCAATATTCATACATAAACATGCATCCATTTTAATCCAAAATTTTAAGCAAGCAACATAATTTATATTTAGATATCACAGTGAAATCCAGGTTTAAAACTGTTTTTAAGATTTCTTTACTCACCTTGATCAAGAAGAAACGGAGAAGAACAGGCTTGAAGTGAATTTATAAACTGGGAATTAGTTGTTGATCTTTGAACAACTGAAACTTGATGATTTTGATTGATGAATTTTGTTGAGTTGCTCCTAGCATTTTGATTCAGTTTTAAATTGATCTGAAACTTGGCTTCAGGCTTCTGCACTTCCAGGTTTTGAAATTTTTCTTGTTTCAAGTTTAATTCTTTACTACCGAGGAATCTTGATGTTGAGTTTACTTTGGAAAATTTTCTAATTTGTTTTCTTCTTAGATTTGCTTTGGAAACTTTTGTTTTCTGGTTTTAGATTTTTATTTCTCAGTTTTTTTTTTACTTTTGAAATAGAAGAAAAAATGTATCCTGGTTTAACTTCTTTAATACTTATATTTTAAAGTTTTAAGGAATTAAGATTACCACTTGTTATTTATTTGTTACTTGTCTTAATAAAATTTAAAATGGTTACACTTGTTAAACTTCATAAAAATTATGTTTAGATCCTTAACTTAAATTAATTTTATAGACTTATGTTTAAATCCCTCTTAGCTTAATTTTTTGCAAAACATTTCCTTTTATATTAACATATGTATTTTATTTCAAATACAAGTTCAAAATCAAATTTAAAGTCAATCTCAAATCTACTCATATATATATATATAGACACACACACACACACACACACATATATTTAAATTCTAATAATTCTAAAGCATTTATTATTATTTGAATTCTTAAACTCAAAAGAATTTACAATCTTATCTATATATATACAAATCAACACTTATTTTATTTATTTTGAAAAATTCAAATTAATTTTCAAAATTTTATCCCAAAATTTACATCAATTACTAATTTAAATTTAATTTAAAAATGGGGATCGTTACACATTTTCTATTTTTGTTTAAACTATCTATATTAGTAAATAAATTTTGAAAAATATTTTATCATAATTATTAAATAATTCAAATAGGTTTATTTGCTAATAAAAATCCATTTATTGATCATATAAAATAAAATATATTTAAATAGTTATTTCAAATTGGCAAAATCCTAGGTCGTTACAAATCTATTTTATCATCATTTGTTATTATTTAAAAGAGTTATATTATAGTTATAAAAACTATTATTTGAATATTTAAAATTTATTAATATATTCACAAACCCCGGTGGTAAAATTCTGTGTCGTTAAAGTTTTATTTTTATTATATACTTGATATAACGTGTTATATAATTAATTAACTTAATTAAAAGTATATTTAATAGAAAGTCCATAAATGGTATGTT
The DNA here is from genome assembly GCA_030765085.1 of Allium cepa. Classification (NCBI taxonomy): domain Eukaryota; kingdom Viridiplantae; phylum Streptophyta; class Magnoliopsida; order Asparagales; family Amaryllidaceae; genus Allium; species Allium cepa. The sequence continues at coordinate 249,272,785 of CM060940.1, read as the reverse complement.
TCATGATAGTTGTTACAAAGTGTTATAACAGTGAGTAATTTATCACAATGGAAACAAATATATCGTTTTACATATTCCTAATCAAGATGCATCGAGACTGAATATCAATGTATTCGTTGAGACTAGAATATACAGTGCTCTCCAAATGTTAGGTAATGTATTCCTTACAAATACTGGAGGCACCTAGGAGTCATATACTAATGGTTATTGTATAACTGTGGAATGACTCACTCGAAGTTTGCTATTGGTTAATGTAACTATGGTTAAAAAGAAAATATTAGCGTGATAGATTTACATAGTTCTTTCGACTTGAGAATAATGTGGATCTACAGTATGAAAGCTCTGCTTTGATATAGTCAAATCATGGAACAAGATCCATGTAGTACTATAGTTTGGTTGAGTGGAAGTATTGGAAGCGAAGCACTATTTAAGAGAGAATTCGACTCCTTAGTTATATGAGGTTAGTAATATGGTCAATCCAAGTGGACTCATACTCAAAGTCTTTGGCTAGTGTATTTCGATTTATAATAATAATAATTGAACTAAGGAATTTGTATTTGGACTATAGAGTTGAATGTGGATGATATTGGAATTTTTACCATTACAAAATTCTATAAATCCAAAGTGATATAGTTTTAATGAAAAGAATTGGTGCAAATAAAAGTCACAACAAGTCAAAGCTTAACAAAGTTAAATTGGATTTTAACGAAACCAAGTAAGCGATAAATTTAGAAAAAATATCACACCACTTGCTAAGTGATGTGTGAACGTTAATATTCGAATGGTTCGATATTAATCGCTTACCAAATATATACCCAATGAGTCACACAGCCAAAACGATGAATTCTCTTTTGAACAAACGATTTATTTATCTTATAATTGTTATGAATTAACTAAATTAACTAACAGTTATGAAATATTAATTATAAAATTTGATTATGATTTGATGATAAATATCATTAAATATATCTATAACAGTTATAAATATATCAACTAATATACGATATTAATATGCGATTAAACTGGATTTAATTACATAATATTTAATTTGAGATTAGTTCGGTTTAAGGACCATCATAGGGGTTGTTATTTTTGGCAGCAGCTATGAGTAGAGGGCAGCTAAAATTAGCTTATAGAGCGCTTGATTTTTGATAGCTTAAATTAAAGGAGAAATAGTATGAGATAAGATCCATATTTTTCTCCTTTCTATCCAGTATATATGCATTTCTAACCTGATTTGATTTCGATTTCTTGGCTGCCTCATCCTTTATTCTTTACTATATAAAAATTATCTCTAGTCCCTCCATCTTAACATGATCAAATCAAGTTAAATTTGTTCGATGTCCGATAACTGGTGGTCAATGGCTCAAGTACTAGCTCTCTATTGAATCGGAAACAGTTTCAAGCAGAAGAAATCATCATTTCAAAGCGTACTTCAAGGCATGGGGATTATGATATGTTTCTAATCAAAATACTGTATTGATTCTAATTTATAATGTTTTATTATATATTTATATATTATATATATTGTTAGTTAGGTGAAGATTCTGATATGCAAGTAATGTTTTCACAAAAAATTATTTGGTTATGTGCATGTATGTATAAATTAAAATAAAAAATATGTTTATCAAATATATATCGAGATAATACAGCTCTGAATAAAAAATATAATTTTCTATTTTATTAAATTAGTATATATCTATTAATTACATATATATATAGTTTACAATTAATTACAACATCATAATTTAATAAACATTAGTCATATAATGTAAGTACCCATATTTTCGATTATCAAAATGTTAAAATTAATTTGATTTTGGAATTTATATTCTGAGAAATTAGAATTTTATGATTTTTTAATGAGAAAACTAACTAAAATGAAATTCAATAATGTTAATTTAATGTAATTAACGACTATTTTAACGTAATTCTTTCAATTAAAATATTGTAATTAATATGGTAAAAGACGACAACTGTAGACTACGTATGTGATAAATGGTAAATCAATGTTAATTATATCCATAAGATGAAAGTTGATTGAATAATAAGATATAAATCAAAATAAATGAATGTATTTGAATATGAATTTTAATTAATGAATTAATTACAACTGAAATGGAACATTTTCATTAGTTCAATATTTAAAATTGGATTTGATGTGGAAATTTATTTTAAAAGATAACAAATTTCTAGGTAATCAAAAATGGTAAAATTGTTAGTTATAAAATTTTAATTTAAGAGTGATTTAATTAATTTAATAATAATTTATTAAATTAATGTGAAAATAGCCATTTTGGCCACTGTCGTGGATTTCGAAGAAACCAATTCATCCGATCCGTAATAGTGAATTATTGTAGAATTTCAAGTTTCATAGCAATCAGACTTGTTGTTTGATCGTGCGGGTTTGAAATGCATAGAAATCAATTTAATTTAAAATAAGCTGATTTTAAAAGCTAACTTCTTCAGTAGGCATTGAAACTTGTTCCATTGAGTTTTAAAATATCGAGAACCTATATTTTGATATATTAGATGATCTATTTTCGTTTCGGGAACGAAATGAGCTTTTCGGGTCGCCGTTATTGTTTCAATCCAAATCGATCTAGTCCATTCTTTTCTATTTTAGCTTTGCCTATATATAGGCTGTTATAAACCCTAGTTGTTTCTTATTTTCTATTTCTACACATACTACTTATGTCATGACCCGCAAATCCGTACCCCTTGAGTCGACACAATACTACAACAATCAACTCAAGTTGAACAGAAATACGAACTATTAGGGTTAAAGAAGAAGAGGTAGAAGAAGAAAATAGGAAACAACATCAAAATCTAACCATGGCAGCGGAATGAAATATAATAGAGAATCACAGATCTTTACATCAAAAACAAATATTATATCAGTTTATACATACATCGTCATAGTTCAACATCAATAACACACAACTGGATACACAGCGGAATAATAATCAAATACGGAAGTACGTATCGCCATCCAGCTCGTCTCCTGAGCTCCCAGTATCATATTCTGTATTTTATAATACTCGGTCTGACCCGAGCATTATAGTTGAATAACACCCGAGTCAGTTTGGAATACCAGCGTGAGAAATCACACTCAAATTGATTATTAAAGTTTCAAAAATCCTTTGAAAGTAAAAGCATCTCGTAAGACCATGCCACAAATAAACAAGTCGGGTTTATACCTTATGATAGCTAAAACATTTCTTATTAAAATCCTCTGATATTATAATAGGGTGTATATACAAATACTTATTAAAATAGCCGAAATTGTTACATTCATTAAATTCCAGCTACTAGTCACAGAGTGGGTAATACAAACAAAACTCGTAAAAGGCGTGTAGGGAGAATGGATTTCCTATTAATGACTAGGCACTGGGGTACCACCTGTCACGGTACCTGGTCTAGATCAGCATACCGAGGATCACTCCCGACCCCCTGCAACATAAGACCGGAGCTACCCCTTACTGGATAATACTGAGTAAGATCACCCCACGGTAGTGATCAACAATCACACCACTAAGCCAAAATAAAAAGGGACATCTAGACAGGGATGACCTCACCCTGAAGTGGGTGCTACCCACCTAGCCTTGCTGCATAACCCTTGATTTTCAGTCATTCCCGGTTGATGAGGCTTGAGGCTAAGCATTTCCTTTAAGATCGTTTCTCTTAGAATGCTCATCGTCCACCTGACGATGTTCTTAAAGCATTCATCCGTACAAGTCCGTCCCGGGTTCGAACGGAACCGAAGGCACTATTCCTACTACATCCATTTTGGAAATATCCTCAGGATTAGTAGCGACTAGCCCTTGCACTTTACTGCTCCATCTTCGAATCCAAACTCGTCTTCCCCTCGAAAACGTACAAACCGAATTGAAGTGGTTTTCGAGAAATTAATCTCGATCCCGGTCTCATCAGAATGATCAGCGCATTTGGCCAATATTGATAGTCGGTTATTTAACTATCAATTTACATTCACAACAACCATCCAACATAAATAATTTCACCAAATTATTTACTAAACTCAAATTATGTTCACAAGATATATTTCCACTTTTCAAACCCTTTTGAAAGCAGTTTCAAATTACCTTCCTTTTAAAGAATAAATTTCCCAAATATTTCTATTTCCACTAAAATCACCAAGCACTAAACTTAAGATTTTTAAAATAAATTTAAGAACCCTTTATTGTAAAAATATGCTTTAACATTTAAGTTTAGAAAAACTACTTTAATACCTTATTAAAAATAATACTTTAGAAATAACTAAAATAAGGTTACTTTATAAAATATTAAACTAGATTTTCTCCTTTAAAACAAAATAATAAGTCACCTTTAAATAATTACTACAATAATAAATTTGAAAATACTTGCTTTAGAATTTAAATATTTTAGAAATAATAAATTTTCTAAATCTTGCTTTTTACAACAACTTTAAAACTATTAACTTATATTTAAAAATTTTACTTTGAATACGTACTTGGTTATCCAGGGAGAATTTCCAATTTCAATCAATTTTCCAAATTGATTTCTAATTTACTCCATTTGAAATAAATTTCTTTACTTACTCAATTCATTTTAAAATTCGTTAATTATGGACTTTATTGTTATTATCATTATTTTCCGTTTGATTTTAAATCTTTTAACTGAAGTATACAAATTTTAGATTTTTCTCTATTTCTTCTTTATTCTTTTTAAAATTTAAATCATAAATTTAAAATAAATGCTTTGTTATTTTAAATAATAACTCTGAAGTTTAAAATTCAGTAACTTTTTTGTAACGACCCAGAATTTTTATTAATTAAAATTTGAATATTTAATTTATTTTAAATATTAATAAGTGAATTTATAAGTCAAATAAATTTTTATTTGAATTATTGGATAATTAAATCGATAATTTAATATGTTAAATTATGGAAATAATTGAAATTTGAGTTAAATATGATTGAAAATGATTTGTAAAATTTTCTTTTATCATATGGGAGTTAGAATGATATTTTAGAACTTTTAAAATCGAATTAAGAGTTAATTTGTGAAAATTGAATATTTTAATATTTAAATCGACTAGTGAAAATAGTCAATTTTTGAACAGTCTCAGAATTGAACGAAACCAGTTCCATTGGATCCGTAATAGTTAGTTATTACCGGATTTCAATTTTCGTGTCAATCGGGGTTATCGTTTGATCGTGGCAGCTCGAAACGCATCGAATTATTTTTAATTTTAATTTGACGAGTGAAAATAGCCATTTGTCAAAAAGTCTCCGATTTCGACGAAACCAGTTTCATCGGATCCGTAATGTGATATTATTGTATGGTTTCACATTTCAAGTCAATTGGATTTACCGTTTGTCCGGTGCAAATTAAAACGCCTAGAAAATCGATTAAATCGGTTTAATTTAAATCGATCGTTTATTGCCATAACTCGCACAGATGTCCGAATTAGCTTTCGAAACCTGTTCCATTGTGTCCGGAACGCAGGATAAACCCTAGGTACGTCAGTTTCGGCGCGTAAATCGGAGTTCGGAATTTCCAGGATGAATAGTGTCGTTCGTTCTCTTATAAATAGCCCCTACCCCTTCATAATTTAGAAAAAAAAAATAAAAACCTAAATTGCAAACCCTAGCCGCCACCCCCTATAAGAACGGCCAGAAATTAGTTTCGATTCTCCTTCATTATCTTCAAATCCGTTCATTAATTCAAGAAACTTTCTAAATGAAAGTTGTAGAGCACAACACGATCTTGATATCCAACGGTCATGATCAAAAATAGTTGAGTGGATCAGCGGGAAAATGGAGATGAAGGTGTCGAGTTTATGCACGTCGTTCAAGTGCAGATGAGGGCCGAGCTTCATAGGATGGGGGCCGAGTATAGAGGAAGTTGAGGGCTTTCGCGTGGCGGTGGTTTGATCGAGTTTCATCGAGTGTTGGAGGAGAAAAATCAAACCCTAATTCATATAGATGGGTTCGGCTTCATACTGGACATTTGCGTGATGAGGGAGATGGAGGGAAGGTGCGGTCTTGATGTGCTGGAAGGAGATCTAACGGTGATTGTTGTGTGGGTTTGAAAATATATATTAAAGTTGTAATTATTTATATAAAATCGTGTACGATCTTTAAAAATTCATAACTTTTTCATACGAGGTCGAAAAAATGCAAACTCAGTTGCGTTGGAATCGTATGGACGAGCACTACGCGATGGAGTTGGTTTGGAGTCGTTTGGAGTTAGTGAGAATTTTGGGTAAAATTAAACGTTCGTTTAATTTTATTCGAAATAAATCGCTAAAACGGAATTTAAAATCAAGGTGAGAACTTCTCACTCAATCGAATCAGTTTCGATTTTATTTTAAATAGTTAGATTTAAAATATTTGAATGCATGTTTGAATGTTGATTGATATCTATTTATTGTTAAAATAGACATTATACGCCGTTAGTAAGCGGATGTTATTTATTAAAAACATATACCGCGAATATTTCATAAACAGTGAAATTGGTATTATATATAATATCAATATATATATATTGGCATATGTATATATTGCAGTTGTTGATTCCCCGCATTTTTTAGCGGATGAGACCCTATTGCGCCGTTATTAAGCGGATAATATTTAATAAGAACATATACCGCGATAATTTTGTACTGGAGCGAAATTGGTATTGTGCTAATGTTTTTGGATGCAGGAAAACAGGTTGGAGGGATCCAACTGGATTCCTCAACAGTTTTTAGTTGATTTCAGATATTTTGATATTTGATGGATTTTCATATTGATATATGACATCGTTGTAGTCGTGATTGACTATTTGGTATGTAGCATCATTGGACCAAATTTGGAACTTTAAAAATGATTTTTAAAGCTGATTTTTGAGAATATACTATATTTTGGAATTGATCCATTATAAATAAATAAACGTTATAATTTTTAAAGTTATAAAAATTATGATTTTTAAGAAATATAGTTGAAAGCTGATTTTTTGAAAATAAGGAATTAGTGACTTTATAAAATAGTTAAATTGGGATTTCTGAAATAATTGTGAAAAGTTTAAATATAGGATTTATAAAATTTAATTATTTTATGAATCAAAATGGTGAAATAATAAAGGAGATTAAAGACGTTTTAAAAGAATAATATAAATTGATTTATATTAAGAGATTTATAAATGGATATTTATAAATTGAAATATGGACATTATAAAACGAGTTTTTATAAGTGTTTGAATGAAGTGAAAATGAATTTCATAATTGAATGGAATTTATAAAATTTTATACGGTGAAGTTATAAATGGAATTTTATAAGCAGTAGGTTTATAAAAGTTATTAAGTTATTAAAATAATGATTTTGGATAAACGAATGAATCTTATAAGTTACAAGATTTATAATTGGGAAGTTAAAAAGAACGATTTTGTAAAATAATCGTTTTATAAGCATTTAACTTATAATATGGACTGTTAGTTCATAATTGGGATATAAATTGAATAGGCTAATAAAGGAGATTTATAAAGGAAGTTGTTATAAAATAAATAGAAATGGAATTTATAAACGTTGTTTTATAAATTCGCAAATGACTTATTTTGATAAGTAAATTGTTGAAACCTATAAAAGGAATTATATTCACATTTTTAAATGTGAATAATCCTTTGAATTAAAATGAATAAAAGGATGAAATTGTTAATGGAGTATATTCACGTTTTTAAATAGTGAATATTATGTTAAAGAAATTGTTTAGAATGTGATATTTTGAATTGAATTAAAACAATCTAACGATGTTTTAAATATGTTGAGATTCGAAACCATAGATTTCAACATTTATTGTTGAAATAGACGTTTTCGAGAAATGAAAAGGAAATAGTGGACTATAACACTGTTGTTATAGTAAATGATTTCCGAAAGGAAATGTTTTGTATAGTATTGGGATTTATATATCTATTTTAATTTCGAATCCCTATACTAGTGATTTTGGGTTGTCGTAACGATGTTTTACGCAACATTCGTTTTGGCCCAAATAAATATGTTTAAGAGAATGATTTCCTTAAAGAATGAAATATGTACTTAATTTCGATTTAAGTATATTGAATATTTTCTAAGTGTTGAAAATAAATAAAATTTGTGAATTACTTATGAATAAGTAAGTATGGAAATGTTTTCCAATATAAAGTGAATATCTTAAGAATTTATCTTTTTGAAGATAAATTGAAATGAATAATCGAAATCGAATATTCATAGATATTTTGGATTATAAATTCATTATGGAATTTATAAATGAAAAGAAGAATTCGTTTAAAAATAAATATTGATTTATTTTTGAAGTATTGAAATTATATATCTAGTGAAGATATTTTGGAAAATAAATAATTTGGAAAATTATTTGGAAACTGGTGATGTTGTGCATATCCATTGATAGTTCAATAACCGACTATCAATATTTCCCTTTGAATGGGTAATTGATGTGATTTGTTTGAATTTGAATGCCATACTTATTTTTTAATAAGCGCTCACTATTCGGGTTAACCGGGAAAGGACCATGGGGTCGTATAACCCATTCCGAATATGTGATACGTCGTTGTGAATTGCATTGAAGATCGGTGTTGAAGACCCGGTATTTGCGAGAGCGATAGGATGACCAATCGATTTACTCTGCACCGAGTTGCTCCGGTATAGAGTTCTCCATATGTGATGGTGAATCCGATCAGGATTGTGAATATCCGGATTGCAAGGACTTCTTTGTAAGTGCCTTCGGTTTTGTTCGATCCCGGAACCGACTTGTATGGATTGTATGTCTGACATTACAAGTTGAGATATAAAGCCGATTTCTTTCAAATATATTTCTGTTGGTGGCGAAGAATTTATTCTTTTAGCTTAACACCCTTCTCTGAGACGTACGAGCTCAGAGGTTATGTAGTTGAATGTTATCAGCGATATATTCCCAATTTGGTAATGTGATATGCTGAGTGATGCTGAAATGATCATTGTGTTGATTATTGTGATAGGATCGTTTATTTGATCGTCTATCTTAGTGATCATTGTGTTGATCATTTGTTGACCCAAAGCATGGCTTTTGTATAAAGTATGTTTTTGTGGACGTGACTTCGTCGAGCCTCACACCCCGGAAATGGTCAAAACAGGAAAGATGCGGCAAGGTTATGAGGGGTAGCACCCTTTAGGGTATGTACATTTCCTTCTGGATAGAGGTGATATCATGGTATGGAGCCCAGATATTTAACCTATGTGGTTACTATGAATTTATTACTTTGTGGTTGTTGGTTTTCGGGAACCCGTGAGAAAGGTCGTTTACGATCGGGGAATGGCGTGCTCGTGTCAGTAGTTACCCAGTTAGGGGTAACCCGGCCTTGTGTTGGCAGAGTTCCGGTTTGGTTCTCGGGGATGTCTTTCCAGAGGCATTCTCATGTGGCAATGGGAAGTTCCTTGGCCTGACCATTTGTTGGAAATCCAATTCCCAATACGAAACTTGTACGGTATTAGTTGTAGAACCTATCATTCACTTATGGTGTCGCAACACTGTTTGGATGGTAGCTATAGTAGGCATAGTTCGAAATGTCTATGTTGGTTAAGATTTATATTCTACTTTCGAAATGAATTTCTTCAACACTATGCACTAGTAATAATATCAAATGTTATTTTAAATGCGTATCAAGCATCTTTGACTATCATAAGGAGAAATCTCCTCCGATTCTGCGTTTGCATTGTGTGTGTGTGCGGGAGGCCTTATGGTAGTTTCATTTTTAAAAGCATTGCGAATTAAAATAAAAATATTCCTCTATTTTGATTTTAAAGATAAATAAACTATTTTGAGTTCTCACACCAGTCACATGACTGACTTGGAGTTTATTGTTTTCCTTCCTAAACTCTGGGTGCCCACCAATTTCCACACGGGCAGTCAAGAGTTAAGGTTTATCAGGATATTCTGGATATTCTGGAATTGCTGGAGGCAAGCTGGATGGCATGGCGTATTACTAGTTTATATAGTATTTCTTTTTCCGCTGCACTGTTTGATGTTGTATATTGTTGTTGTACACTCTGATGATATGATGTAATATAATGTATAAAATGTAATAACTGATATAGTTCTTTGTTTAAAGATTATTCATTTATTATTATATGTTGTTCCGCTGCGAATTGTGAGATTCTGATGTTGTTCTGTTGTTCTCTGTTCCGTCCTATTGTTTTCTGTCCTGTTCTATGTTCTCTATTCTCTTTTCAGTTCTATTTAAAAAAAAAAATTCTATTTTTCTTTCCCATCCTTTTTTTCCCTCTATTTTAAAATTTTCTATCTTCTTTTCCCTATCTAAATTTTCTATCTTCTTCTTTTCTTTTCTTAAATTTTTCTTAAAACCCCTAAGGGTTCGTATTTTCGTTCATCTTGAATTAAACAAAGGAGATTAGTGTCTATTCAAGGAGTACGGATTTACGGGTCTTTACAGTTGGTTTCAGAGCATATGGTTAAGCGACAACCATGGTTCTGTTGGGTATTACTCATTAGAGATAGAGTCAGCAGTACTCTAGATTGAGTTTGAGTGTAATAATAGCTATGAGAGCGTATTTGATAGTGAATATAAAATTGTTTTATATTGTGATGATTGGTTTATTGAGTGGCATATGAACTTTCATCAGCGCGGTCTGTCAAACTATGCCGAAGGGGTTTCTAAACACTTGAATAGAACAATTCGACACAGTATTGTTTTAAATTGGGTAAATGGAATAATTTTACCTTGATTATATTTTGTATATGAAGAAATAATTTTTCAGAATTATTAAAGTGTATATAAGTTGATTGTTTAGATGTTTGAATAATCTAAATTGAAGAATAATTGTATAAGCAAATGAATTATAAGAATTGAATTATAATTAAAGTGATGTTTATTTAAATGGAAGCATAACTTAAGAGATGTTGAATGAAGTTGATATTGGTGTCAAAGTAAATTCATAAAGTGAAGTAATAAATGTGAACTTGAGTTATATGAAATGAAATTCAACGTTGTAATTGAATTGAATAAATTGGAATGAAATATGAATATAAGCGTTAATTCATTAAAATCTAATGTTATTAGAAAGTTGAATAATTGAATGAAAATCAATTTAATTAAACCAATTGAAAGCAAAAGAATTTGGTTGTAATTGATATACATTGGTTGTTATTTGATTGTTAGTTGATTGTATATAATTCATTAAGTGTTAATGAAATTGATTTAATAAAATTGGAAGCTAAAGTAATTGAAATTCAATTGGAAGTTAAGTGAAACTTAAATAGAATTGAATTTGAATTGGAAGTGAACCAACTTGAATATGAATTAGTAAATATAAACTAATTGAGAATGAATGTTAATAAGAACATCCACTGTTAATGAATCAAATGTGATTAAATTGAAAACCAATTCATTGAATATTAATGAGAATATGAATGAATATTTATTGGTTATGGATGTTAGTTGAATGATAGTTGGTTGATGTTTGCATTTGTTGCTTTTGTTTCAGTTGCTATATGATGTATATTGATACTATTGTCTATATGCATGTTCTCATGTTGTTTGTTGAGTAATTAGTAGGTGCGGATCGCGTTTGCTTCGCATTTGGAGCTCGCTTTCGCGCTATATTAGCCGTATATGCTTGCTAATAAAATATAAGGTACATATCTCGGATTACATATCGTACTTTTACACTTTTTTCCCTTCGGGATGCCTCATTACTTGATGAGATGTATATTTGTGATATATATACTGTCATTTTTTTTTCGGATCGAGCCGCGCAAAGGAGACTATGGCGAATTTTTCCGAAAATTTAAGGCGTTAGAAAAAATTTAAGAAAATTTTGAAAACTTTAACTTTGATTTTGGAATTGAAAGTTAAACAATAGTAGTTGTTTTTGAAAAGATAGTTAAGTATGATTTGAAAACTTAGTAAGTATTATAAGAAGTTTTAATTATGAATTTTTGGAAAATTAATAGATTCTGTAACTTTTCTTACTTGATAATTTCGAGGACGAAATTCTTTTAAGTGGGGAAGATTGTAACGACCCAGAATTTTTATTAATTAAAATTTGAATATTTAATTTATTTTAAATATTAATAAGTGAATTTATAAGTCAAATAAATTTTTATTTGAATTATTGGATAATTAAATCGATAATTTAATATGTTAAATTATGGAAATAATTGAAATTTGAGTTAAATATGATTGAAAATGATTTGTAAAATTTTCTTTTATCATATGGGAGTTAGAATGATATTTTAGAACTTTTAAAATCGAATTAAGAGTTAATTTGTGAAAATTGAATATTTTAATATTTAAATCGACTAGTGAAAATAGTCAATTTTTGAACAGTCTCAGAATTGAACGAAACCAGTTCCATTGGATCCGTAATAGTTAGTTATTACCGGATTTCAATTTTCGTGTCAATCGGGGTTATCGTTTGATCGTGGCAGCTCGAAACGCATCGAATTATTTTTAATTTTAATTTGACGAGTGAAAATAGCCATTTTTCAAAAAGTCTCGGATTTCGACGAAACCAGTTTCATCGGATCCGTAATGTGATATTATTGTATGGTTTCAAATTTCAAGTCAATTGGATTTACCGTTTGTCCGGTACAAATTAAAACGCCTAGAAAATCGATTAAATCGGTTTAATTTAAATCGATCGTTTATTGCCATAACTCGCACAGATGTCCAAATTAGCTTTCGAAACCTGTTCCATTGTGTCCGGAACGCGGGATAAACCCTAGGTACGTCAGTTTCGGCGCGTAAATCGGAGTTCGGAATTTCCGAGATGAACAGTGTCGTTCGTTCTCTTATAAATAGCCCCTACCCCTTCATAATTTAGAAAAAAAAAAAAACCTAAATTGCAAACCCTAGCCGCCACCCCCTATAAGAACGGCCAGAAATTAGTTTCGATTCTCCTTCATTATCTTCAAATCCGTTCATTAATTCAAGAAACTTTCTAAATGAAAGTTGTAGAGCACAACACGATCTTGATATCCAACGGTCATGATCGAAAATAGTTGAGTGGATCAGCGGGAAAATGGAGATGAAGGTGTCGAGTTTATGCACGTCGTTCAAGTGCAGATGAGGGCCGAGCTTCATAGGATGGGGGCCGAGTATAGAGGAAGTTGAGGGCTTTCGCGTGGCGGTGGTTTGATCGAGTTTCATCGAGTGTTGGAGGAGAAAAATCAAACCCTAATTCATATAGATAGGTTCGGCTTCATACTGGACATTTGCGTGATGAGGGAGATGGAGGGAAGGTGCGGTCTTGATGTGCTGGAAGGAGATCTAACGGTGATTGTTGTGTGGGTTTGAAAATATATATTAAAGTTGTAATTATTTATATAAAATCGTGTACGATCTTTAAAAATTCATAACTTTTTCATACGAGGTCGAAAAAATGCAAACTCAGTTGTGTTGGAATCGTATGGTCGAGCACTACGCGATGGAGTTGGTTTGGAGTCGTTTGGAGTTGGTGAGAATTTTGGGTAAAATTAAACGTCCGTTTAATTTTATTCGAAATAAATCGCTAAAACGGAATTTAAAATCAAGGTGAGAACTTCTCACTCAATCGAATCAGTTTCGATTTTATTTTAAATAGTTAGATTTAAAATATTTGAATGCATGTTTGAATGTTGATTGATATCTATTGATTGTTAAAATAGACATTATACGCCGTTAGTAAGCGGATGTTATTTATTAAAAACATATACCGCGAATATTTCATAAACAGTGAAATTGGTATTATATATAATATCAATATATATATATTGGCATATGTATATATTGCAGTTGTTGATTCCCCGCATTTTTTAGCGGATGAGACCCTATTGCGCCGTTATTAAGCGGATAATATTTAATAAGAACATATACCGCGATAATTTTGTACTGGAGCGAAATTGGTATTGTGCTAATGTTTTTGGATGCAGGAAAACAGGTTGGAGGGATCCAACTGGATTCCTCAACAGTTTTTAGTTGATTTCAGATATTTTGATATTTGATGGATTTTCATATTGATATATGACATCGTTGTAGTCGTGATTGACTATTTGGTATGTAGCATCATTGGACCAAATTTGGAACTTTAAAAATGATTTTTAAAGTTGATTTTTGAGAATATACTATATTTTGGAATTGATCCATTATAAATAAATAAACGTTATAATTTTTAAAGTTATAAAAATTATGATTTTTAAGAAATATAGTTGAAAGCTGATTTTTTGAAAATAAGGAATTAGTGACTTTATAAAATAGTTAAATTGGGATTTCTGAAATAATTGTGAAAAGTTTAAATATAGGATTTATAAAATTTAATTATTTTATGAATCAAAATGGTGAAATAATAAAGGAGATTAAAGACGTTTTAAAAGAATAATATAAATTGATTTATATTAAGAGATTTATAAATGGATATTTATAAATTGAAATATGGACATTATAAAACGAGTTTTTATAAGTGTTTGAATGAAGTGAAAATGAATTTCATAATTGAATGGAATTTATAAAATTTTATACGGTGAAGTTATAAATGGAATTTTATAAGCAGTAGGTTTATAAAAGTTATTAAGTTATTAAAATAATGATTTTGGATAAACGAATGAATCTTATAAGTTACAAGATTTATAATTGGGAAGTTAAAAAGAACGATTTTGTAAAATAATCGTTTTATAAGCATTTAACTTATAATATGGACTGTTAGTTCATAATTGGGATATAAATTGAATAGGCTAATAAAGGAGATTTATAAAGGAAGTTGTTATAAAATAAATAGAAATGGAATTTATAAACGTTGTTTTATAAATTCGCAAATGACTTATTTTGATAAGTAAATTGTTGAAACCTATAAAAGGAATTATATTCACATTTTTAAATGTGAATAATCCTTTGAATTAAAATGAATAAAAGGATGAAATTGTTAATGGAGTATATTCACGTTTTTAAATAGTGAATATTATGTTAAAGAAATTGTTTAGAATGTGATATTTTGAATTGAATTAAAACAATCTAACGATGTTTTAAATATGTTGAGATTCGAAACCATAGATTTCAACATTTATTGTTGAAATAGACGTTTTCGAGAAATGAAAAGGAAATAGTGGACTATAACACTGTTGTTATAGTAAATGATTTCCGAAAGGAAATGTTTTGTATAGTATTGGGATTTATATATCTATTTTAATTTCGAATCCCTATACTAGTGATTTTGGGTTGTCGTAACGATGTTTTACGCAACATTCGTTTTGGCCCAAATAAATATGTTTAAGAGAATGATTTCCTTAAAGAATGAAATATGTACTTAATTTCGATTTAAGTATATTGAATATTTTCTAAGTGTTGAAAATAAATAAAATTTGTGAATTACTTATGAATAAGTAAGTATGGAAATGTTTTCCAATATAAAGTGAATATCTTAAGAATTTATCTTTTTGAAGATAAATTGAAATGAATAATCGAAATCGAATATTCATAGATATTTTGGATTATAAATTCATTATGGAATTTATAAATGAAAAGAAGAATTCGTTTAAAAATAAATATTGATTTATTTTTGAAGTATTGAAATTATATATCTAGTGAAGATATTTTGGAAAATAAATAATTTGGAAAATTATTTGGAAACTGGTGATGTTGTGCATATCCATTGATAGTTCAATAACCGACTATCAATATTTCCTTTGAATGGGTAATTGATGTGATTTGTTTGAATTTGAATGCCACACTTATTTTTGAATAAGCGCTCACTATTCGGGTTAACCGGAAAAGGACCATGGGGTCGTATAACCCATTCCGAATATGTGATACGTCGTTGTGAATTGCATTGAAGATCGGTGTTGAAGACCCGGTATTTGCGAGAGCGATAGGATGACCTGTCGATTTACTCTGCACCGTGTTGCTCCGGTATAGAGTTCTCCATATGTGATGGTGAATCCGATCAGGATTGTGAATATCCGGATTGCAAGGACTTCTTTGTAAGTGCCTTCGGTTTTGTTCGATCCCGGAACAGACTTGTATGGAATGTATGTCTGACATTACAAGTTGAGATATAAAGCCGATTTCTTTCAAATATATTTCTGTTGGTGGCGAAGAATTTATTCTTTTAGCTTAACACCCTTCTCTAAGACGTACGAGCTCAGAGGTTATGTAGTTGAATGTTATCAGCGATATATTCCCAATTTGGTAATGTGATATGCTGAGTGATGCTGAAATGATCATTGTGTTGATTATTGTGATAGGATCGTTTATTTGATCGTCTATCTTAGTGATCATTGTGTTGATCATTTGTTGACCCAAAGCATGGCTTTTGTATAAAGTATGTTTTTGTGGACGTGACTTCGTCGAGCCTCACACCCCGGAAATGGTCAAAACAGGAAAGATGCGGCAAGGTTATGTGGGGTAGCACCCTTTAGGGTATGTACATTTCCTTCTGGATAGAGGTGATATCATGGTATGGAGCCCAGATATTTAACTTATGTGGTTACTACGAATTTATTACTTTGTGGTTGTTGGTTTTCGGGATCCCGTGAGAAAGGTCGTTTACGATCGGGGAATGGCGTGCTCGTGTCAGTAGTTACCCAGTTAGGGGTAACCTGGCCTTGTGTTGGCAGAGTTCCGGTTTGGTTCTCGGGGATGTCTTTCCAGAGGCATTCTCATGTGGCAATGGGAAGTTCCTTAGCCTGACCATTTGTTGGAAATCCAATTCCCAATACGAAACTTGTACGGTATTAGTTGTAGAACCTATCATTCACTTATGGTGTCGCAACACTGTTTGGATGGTAGCTATAGTAGGCATAGATCGAAATGTCTATGTTGGCTAAGATTTATATTCTACTTTCGAAATGAATTTCTTCTACACTATGCACTAGTAATAATATCAAATGTTATTTTAAATGCGTATCAAGCATCTTTGACTATCATAAGGAGAAATCTCCTCCGATTCTGCGTTTGCATTGTGTGTGTGTGCGGGAGGCCTTATGGTAGTCTCATTTTTAAAAGCATTGCGAATTAAAATAAAAATATTCCTCTATTTTGATTTTAAAGATAAATAAACTATTTTGAGTTCTCACACCAGTCACATGACTGACTTGGAGTTTATTGTTTTCCTTCCTAAACTCTGGGTGCCCACCAATTTCCACACGGGCAGTCAAGAGTTAAGGTTTATCAGGATATTCTGGATATTCTGGAATTGCTGGAGGCAAGCTGGATGGCATGGCGTATTACTAGTTTATATAGTATTTCTTTTTCCGCTGCACTGTTTGATGTTGTATATTGTTGTTGTACACTCTGATGATATGGTGTAATATAATGTATAAAATGTAATAACTGATATAGTTCTTTGTTTAAAGATTATTCATTTATTATTATATGTTGTTCCGCTGTGAATTGTGAGATTCTGATGTTGTTCTGTTATTCTCTGTTCCGTCCTATTGTTTTCTGTTTTCTTTCTGTTTTTGTTCTATTTTAAAATTCTGTTCTATTCTCCTTATTTTCTATTCTCTCTAATTTCTATTTTCTTTTCCCTATCTAAATTTTCTATCTTTTTCTTTTTCTTTTCTTTCTTTCTTCTTTCTTAAACCCATAACTATTCGGTTTTTCGGCAACGAAAAATCGCGTACGTTACATTTTCGCTTATTCAAAATTCCGTTTTTATATACGGACTTTATTTATTAGAATTTAAAAACACTAATATTCTTATCCAGTTCATTTTAATTTATTTAAAACTCTCTATAATTATTTCACTTACAAATTCTCTTCTTTTTATTTACAAAAATCCAATTCTATATATTTTGATAACTAGGTGTACCGAAATATATTCAAGTAAACCGTATCATCCAATATCACAACTATCAATAATGTTCATTACAGAATATCGAATATTCATAACAGAGAATATTAAACAATATAAATAATTTTGAGGAATCCAGTTGGATCCCTCCAACCTGTTTCCTTGCATTCACAGATGTTAGCACAACATAAAATACCAATTCTACTTCGAGGTGAAATATCATGGCATATGGGATTTAAATAAAATATCATCCGCTATTATGTGGCGCGTATGGTCTCATCCGCTATATAATGCGGGAAATCAATCATTCCAAGATATATTATATATTATAATATAGCACATCAAATCAATTCAATCATTCAATCAATTTTTTAAATTTAACTATTTAAATTTAACCTAAAACCAGATGAGTGGGATCAACCCACCTTTTACATTAATTTGCAGTCCATTCCCATTCATTTCCATTTTAGCTTGTTCCTCGATTCTTAGACCTTGTAAAGCGATTCACGATGTATTACTGTTTGAATTAACCAAACAATTTACTACCATTTATTTATTTAATTAACTAAGAAATTTGTTTAAACTGATAACTTCCCTTGTAACAATTATTTTAGTAACTAAGATAAAATAAATGAGTAAATAATCAAGTAAATTTCTAAAATCCATTATTTTTTTAAAATAAACTAGTAAATTAAATGGGTATGCTTTGTTCCTCACTTGAAAACTATATGTATATTCTTCTAATCTGCGAATATTTAAATCAAATTTAATCGAATACCTGTAGTAAATATTTGTATTTTTTTCTGTTTTTGCTTATATTACGATTAACTTAAATTTTAGAACTGCATAATACATCATATTTCTTTACTGTAAATATAAACCCTTCTAATCTACAAGTTAAATGGAAAAATAGATAAACCTCACCATATCGTCGAGCGACATCGTTGCTCTACCTAACCCAGGGCTGCACGACCTCGACCAAAAATCGCAAGTTCCAGCTCGTGCTCACATCATCACGTTGCCATCAGCTAGCCACGAGACCAAATCGCAAGTTCGGCTCAAAACATCGAAGCTCACCCAAATCTACACCCTAAATCGACGAACCCGAAGCCACAACTCCACGCGCACCTACTCATTGATCAAAATTGTACGTTTCAAAGCCATGTCACACGCCGCCCCCAACCTGTCGCGATTCGATTGTTACAGCGATTCGCCAATGGACAAGATTCCGCTCGATTTGATTTGAATAGGGAAAAAGAAATTGATTTTTATTTCGACTGAGGGGGAGGAAATCGTTCGACATTGATTTACATATTTTTTTTCTTCTGAAAACGATTCGGTTGAATTGAAAAAGTGGAAGAGGAGGAGTCGAGTTTTGATTCGTTACAAAATATCTACTTGAGTTTTGGTTTTTTTTTTGAATGAAAAAAATATCTCCTATATTTAATTATTAAATGAAGAAGCATATTGAAGAAGGTAATGCTAGTTTTTAAATCCCTATACGTGATGCTAGCTACAGTATTCAATGCAATTTCATTACCCATCTTTAAATTTAAATTCAAATTTAAATTGTTGAGAAAACGAAGCCAAGAATCCTGATCACCAAACGAGGTGTGCCGCTAGGCGTTTATAATGTTATACCCATATTCTGAATGCGATAGAAAAGGTTACAAGTCCTAATTCGATCGTATGGCGAAGATAGCTTTTTGAACCCGGTTATTATATTAAATTTTGATTTAATTTCAGCGCGTTCACTTATTGTACGGCCAAACGGTCTCTCCAAATGTTATGAAAATTGAAATCCGATAATAATACACTATTACGGATGCAATGGAACTGGTTTCGTCGAATTTCGAGACTGTGCCTTGGAAGGCTATTTTTAAATTCAATTTAAATGATAAAATTTCAAAACTGAGCAAAGTACTTCCAAATTTAATTTCAACACTTCTACTATCTTCAGTACTATCAATATAAATTTTTCAAGCTTTCAAATTATTTTTAACACACTTAAAAATCTAGATTCAACATTTTACCCAACTTCAAATTATTTAATTCAATAGTTTAATTATCAAATAAATAGTGATATTTGAATTCAAGTTGAAAAATAACTTTTAAATATTTAAAATCAATTAAATATTCCAATTTCAAATGCTCAAAAATTCCAGGTCGTCACAGCTTATCTCCATCTGTTCTTATCTCCTCTCTCCAACGGTAGAAACCTATTTGCAATTCCAGAAACCCAAATTCAAATCAAAAATCAATTTCAAAAATTCGAACTCCTCGAACTATGTCATATAATATATCATTGGAAAGCTCTCGATGAGCTTAATCTACTATAGCAATTCATTTTTCTATTGGATGCATCATTGGATCAGAAATCAAGGATGAACATCGGCCGTCCATTTGTAGGGTTTGCAATCCAATGGTGGATCGTCGACCACATGACGATCAGGAGGCAGCATTGGGTAGAGGGGACGAAGCAGCGTCAATCCATAATGCTAGTTGTCGCAAATGTCATCTTGGTTTGCTAGAATTTAATGATTTTTAGCCGTATTTTGCATCGGCGGCGGAACTATTGAAGAAGGTTGGCGGCGTCGCGCAAGCATGGAGGAGGGCGGCTAATCAAAGGGAAAAAGGTCGTGTGGTCTAATCGAGGCGCTGGTGGTCGTGGCGCGAAGGATTCATGGTCAATGGCGATGTTCTTGCGGCGTGCTTTAGATTGTGTTTTCGAACGAGCAGGTCAGGGTTTGGGACGTTTTAATTATTTATTTATTCCATAATATAAATCGTGCAACTTCTAATTTTAATATCTTTTGCATATAAACTCGGTTTAATGCGCGATTTGTTCTGTAGGGATCATATTGAAATTCCATACATTATGGAATTGGTTTAGTCGAATTTTAAGACTCTTTAAATTTTGTCCTTTATTTGGATTTTAAATCGTTGACAAATCAACGTTGAGTGTTATAACCCACTCACGACTACTAAATCATCCTATTAGTTAAATTAAATTTACGATGTGAATAGAAATTGACTGATTCTAATTGGTAAATTTAAATTATCATTCTGGTGAAATTTGAATTATATTGTATTTAATTGCCATTTAATTTAATATTGGAATTAAATTGCCAATTAAATACATGATGATGATAACAATTAATGGTTGTAATTTATTGGTTGATTGGAATGATGATTGTGATGGATGATTAATGGTTGATATTTGGATGACTGGATGTATACTTATTATATATTGTTATCACACTTCAAGTTCCCTTAGTTTATTGTTAGTCAATCACTATGGGTTGATATGATACACATCCGAACGAACTATAGATTAGGGAAAAACATTATGGGTTGAAATGATAGACTCGAGCGATTTTATGGATTTAGAATTTTTACTCGGGATAGCGAGTTGAAATGATATATATCCATATCACTTGATCATAGGGTAGAAAATTATTTACGGACAACGAATTGGTTTAATCAAATGATTTCTATAAATAAATTTTTGGATCCAATTAAATGATATTTGAAGAAATTTTATTTATATGAATCGAATTATTTTAAATCAATGCTTTAAATGTTGAATGGAAATTGTTTTTTAAAGAATTTAAATTGAAATTTTAAAGTTGAGTTTTGGATTATAAATGCAATTTATCGAAATTGAGTTATTGTAAAAGTTGAATATTTAAAATTTGAAATCTATTAAATTTGGCGTGTTTAAATTTATAGTTCAAACATGGATCTGAAATAGATATAGATTTAATGGTTTTATTGAGAAGTTTTACTGAGAATCTGCATTAAATGGTAGAAATTGAGTTTCTTGATTTGAAAGCGGGATATGGTCCAGATTTGTTGAAATGAAGAAATAGTTTACTTTAATATTACTTTCAAATTAATTATTTTAATATAAACTGTTTAAGTATATATTGTTTAAAATTTAGATTTATTTAGATCTTCAAACCATTTTATATAAGAATATATTAAACCTAATTTTAACTAATTTATACCATTTAAACTATTTTAATCTATTTTAAACTATTTTAATCTATTTACACTATTTACACTATTTTAAAATATTTTGATCTATTTTAACCTTTTTAATCTATTTTAAACTATTTTAATCTATTTTAAACCATTTAAAACTATTTTAAACTATTTTAAAACTGTTTAAAACTATTTATGACTATCTAAGTTATTTTCTAAATCTTAAACTGTTCAAGGTTGAATTTTTTATATTTAAATTATGGATTTAAAAGAAAATATGGTTAAATAATGTTGTAACTTATGTTGGAATTTGAAATGATATTTTCTAGTCGAATGACATATTTGAGTAAATATAAAGATTTTGAAATGAGGGTTTAACCTATTGTGAATATGGTTTCGAAAGTGAATTTGATTTCGAAAGTAATATGATTTAAGTGAATATTTTATTGTGATATCGATTATGAATTGATTTTGGAAATGTAAAAGAACCATCCAGTGTGAAATAAGTGTTAGGTTGCTAAAGATATCCGGATCGGATATTGTCATACTCTCTACAAATACCGAAAACCCCTTTAACAATTGTGTACGTAGTGGAGATTCCAGAATGAAGTGAGATGGTTTGGCGAACAATTCTATATGAGGTATTATCGTAGCCCTGACTCCCTCGAGTTAGCTTGATGTGGCTAAAACGGGAACTATAACAAGCCAAGTGAGGTCGCTTCTCCGATCGAGCACATTTCTTCACTATCATATTATGACTTTGTGATTGATTTGGTAGCCACCCCTTGATTTTGATTATGAGGGTGTGTTCCGAGGTAGGCGGTAGTAGAGTTTATGCGTTGCCACCAGTCCGGGAGTGCAAACGGTAGAATCCTACCCTGGCATTTCCTAGTGTGCCTTGTCACATGTCTTATCGCGCCCATTACAAGTTTGGTTTTTACCGCACCTATGGAGTGCCCTTTGATAGCCCTCTAGTTCACGGAGGAATTACGGTGCTGTATAGACAACAAAAATATATAAAAATGTGTTAAGGGGAATATGGGTAATGCCTTAATGTTATTTTAATACTTTACTTTACTGTAGACACTATTATAATAGTGTATTGTATTATGTATGTAAATATTATAACGAATTCTTAGAAGATAGAATCCCGAACATCTCTTGAGTTATTACACACATTAGACACTGGATACGAGATGTAAAACCCCGTAAACATCTATGAAGCCGGTACACTCATATTTATTTATTGTTGATTTAACTTGCATAAGATCTTTTAGTTCTGACTCGAATGTTTTATCTTTTCGTTATGCTCGGGTCAGTCTGAGCTTTTCCCTGTACTGAACACTATTTTCTCGAGGATGAAGATGAAGGTTCAATATATTATTACTATTTTATGATAAATCGAATTTTTAGACATCTACTAATTGGATAATTAACTGATTTCAAATTATGAGATACTAATTTTAATTGGATGAAAAAATAAATTTTGATAATTAAAAATGTCTAGATGATTATATAAGTGGATTTGGAACTACAATAATTGACGAATTAAAATGATGAATTTATAGTAAATTAGAACATTATTTAACATTGTTTTGGACATTTTTAGCATAGTATTATGTATAATTTTCAATTTAAATGATAACTTAAGTATAAAATTTAAACAAGAATTTATCAAAGAGTTAATATTCTTCTTTCTAAATTACACATGTGCTAAGTATAGTTTATATATAATTTAAATACATAAAACCCAAAATTTATAAGCATAAGAAATATATGAATAAGGCTTTATATATTTGTAAGCTTGATAATACATAGAATTAACATTTGTATCAATAAATTCACTGTTTTGACAATTGTAACCTATACGCCATGTAATTTTACAAGTGGCCAATATGTTTTCTTTTCAAATTTGTAATGTAAATAAAAATCAAAGAAATTAAACCAAGCTTTATACAAATCAAAGCATCTTCATTCCTTTTTCAAAGTCTTTTTTCATCCTTTCATAATTACAAACTGGAAAAAAAGAAGAAAAGAGAAATCAAAACGAAGTCTCGCAAATTAAGCTGAGCAAGCAGTGGATTCAGGTTCAACTTAAGCATCGTAGAAGCAGATCAGAAATCAAAACTTTTGTTTCAAAATCCAGATCAAGGAAGTACATGCAGCTTTGTTCTCTGTTTCCAGAAATCACGTCAATTTTGGTAAGAGGTTTTAAAATTTGTTAAATTGTAAATGTAAGTTGTTATTCTTTAAGGTGAAATATGATAAGTGATTGCATGATTAGTTTAATCATACATGTATGTATATATGAATATGAATGATTGTGTGCATGTCTGGAACCATAAAATTTGTTCTGTTCTTAGTGCTACATGTTTAAAAATATTCAAAGATCAAATTTGCCCTTCCCCTAATCTTCTTTTAGACTTGATTTATATACAAAACTTGTTTATAATCACAAGATAATGGAATTAAAAATATTGCCAGTAAGAATTTGATGGTAGTTGTAGTAAAAAGAGAAGAAGAACAGTAAGAATCAAACTATATCAAAATCTCGATAAAAAAAATTGGTTAATTCAGGTATATAGTCAGGTTTAATATCGAAAAATATGATTTTTAAAAGTATAATCATGATTTTTATGTTTTTAATTCAAGAGAAATATTGAGTTAAACGATATCGAGGAGAACGTTGATACTCGTCGATCGAGGGAGATAGCCGTTTTGGCTGGAGTAAGCTTGGTTGTAGAGGCTCTTGGGAAAAGTGGAATTTGAATTTATCGATCACTAAGGTAGTTGAACTACGTCGATTTAGGGTTATAGACTGAGATTTAGACAAGGTTAGTTTCTGGGTATTCGCGGCAATGTGATAGCATTGGGGTGGATCGGAGGTGTTGGAAGGGGATAATGGAGGTTAGACGAGGTTTGGACCATAGTTTCGTTGCCACCGGTGGCCTATGGTGGCGATGCTAGGGAGTTATTGGTTGTGTTTCTGGTTTCAATTGATTTGCTCGATTTCATGTTGATGAGCTTTCGAGTTTTCTGGTTGTCGACCAGGTTGACGACGACGTCGCCGACGTGATGATGGCTGCGGCGCCAGTCGGAGATGGCCTGAATGTTTGTGCATATGCACATATCATCGTATTGGTTTGCTAAGAAGGTCGGGGAAGAAGGATCAATCTCGGGTTCGAACGGGAGGAAATGTGGTTTTGGCTTGAGTTATTGATCGGGGGCATTTAAACTTGGCTCGGGTTACTTTGACCTGGTGTTAAAATAAGGAGTTTAGTAAAAAAAATCAAATCAGACCAGGATGTTTCAAGTTTAAACAATGTAAAGTGTTAACCTAGCTTTTGAAGGAACTAAAATTTATAAAGTAAATGTGTTTTGGATTCAAATTGTTTGTTTGAATAATTATATATATGTATGTATGTATGTATGTATGTATGTATGTATGTATGTATAGGGTTGGTAATAAAATATTTATAAGTATTTCTTAAATGAGATTTATTAATGATTAAATTAAGTAGATGATTTAATATAAGTATGCTAAACTTAAGTCAATTAAGGGTCTAAAGTAAATTTTGTATGTTAAGTTAATTTTAAGGAATTCAATTTAAAAATGATTTACATGATAAATTAATTAAGATAATGATTATCTTAGATAAATTAGGGACTTAAGTAAATAAGGATAAGTTAATTTATAATTGAGAGTTATAAATTAATCAATTAGAGATTAATTAATTGGGGATTAATTAATGTAGGTAATTAGAGATTAATTACTTAAGTGATAATTACTTAATGTAAGTAATTAAAATATTAATCTGTTGAGGGTTAATTAATTTAATTGGAAATTAAAGGTTAAATTAATTAATGATCAAGGTTAGTTAATTTGGGATAATTAACCAATGGGATAGTTACTTAACGAAAGTAATTAAAGATAAATTACTTAGGGGAAGTAATTAAGGATTTATTAATCAAGGATTGATTCATTAAGGAAATTAATTAAGGATTAGTTAATTAATGAGTGTGATTAATTAAAGGATAATTAATAAATGTGAGTGATTATCGCATAATTAATTTGAGTAATTAATTAAGGATGAATGTAGTTAATGTGAATGGGTGGAAGTTAAATAAATTTAGGTAATTAATTAAAGGCTAATTACCTAATGTAATTAAAGAGGATAATTAAGGGATGATCTATTAAAGGTTTGTAATTAATTATTGTTAAGAAGCAGGAATAAAGGTGATTAAAGTAATTAATCTGATTTAATTAGGAATGGTATGACAAATTAATCTTGCTTATGAATAATTGGTTGATATCTCTGATATAAAATGTTTTGCAAGATGATTGGGTTGAACAATGATAATGTGGATATCTGTCGTGATGAATTGGTGTGTAAAGTGACATCCTATATTTATGTTTGAATTGTATTTCGCTAGAATAAATTGGGTTAAAATGACATGGGATTCGAAGATATCGTGGTCGGGTATCAGTAAATACCCAAAGCCACTTCGATTTGATACCTTCTTTAATCCCTTATAGATTTGATATGTTTAATCAATAGGCAGGAATGGAATAATTTAAGCAAACTGGACCATTGAAAACTAAGTATGGGTACTTAGGGATTGATTTGTGAAATAAGTGTTGAGGATAACAAGTAATGAACTCGTAGTGAAGTACAAGTTATCCCGGGTTTTTCTTTTATGGTTTGAACTTAGTATTTTAAATTATATGGGTTTACTCATGCCGGTTTCCAGCCTGACCCGGGTGTTACTTTGACGTAATGCTCGGGTCAGACCGAGTATTACAAAATTTTTAGGTAAGGACGTTCTGGAGCTCAGGAGGCGAGCTGTCAGGACCCGATTCTTCGACTTTCGAAAATTGACATCGATACGTCCACTGTATCAACTGCCGCACAATCGAATGCCGGAAAACCGAACCATGAGGGTTAAAAAGAAGAGGTAGAAGAAAAAGATAGAACAAGTAAGGAAACAGAACAGAAACAATATCAGAATCTCACATATCGCAGCGGAACAACATATAATAGAAAAATGTATAATCTTTAAAACAAAGAACTATCTCGGTTATTACATTACATTACATCATCATTAGAGTCAATATACAACACAACAAGACAATGGACAATTATACAAACATGTCCTTACAAGTGAATTTACAGCGGAAAGATAATATCATATACAAGTAATACGTCTCGCCATCCAGCTCGCCACTTGAGCTCCATAGCACTTCTGAATCACAGAATGACCTGATAACCTGACTCTAGACTGCCCGTATGGAAAATTTTTGGGCACCTAAAGTTTAGGAAGAGAACAATAAACTCCAGGTCAGTCATGGGACTAGTGTGAGAACTAAAACAGTTATTTATCTTTTAAAACAACAACAACAACAAGGGAAGTGAAAAATATCCGCAATGCTTTTGGAAAATGAAACTACCATAAGGTCTTCCCTCACACACACAATGCAAATGCAGAATTGGAGGAGATTTCTCCTTATGATAGTCAAACATGCTTGATACACAAAACAAATCATTTTTGATATTATTATTAGTGCATAGTGATGAAAGCATTTCGAAAATAGAATATTAATCTTAGCCAGCATAGGTACCATTATAGTATGCCTACTATAGCTACCATATTAAATGGCAGGTTCTACAACTAAAACCGTACAAGGCTCGTATTGTTTCTTTGGATTTCCAACAAATGGTCAGGCTAAGGAACTTCCTACTGCCACATGGGATCGCCTTTGGCGGCGTCCCGAGAACTTAACCAGCTCTCTGCCAACACAAGGCCGGGTTACTTTTTTAACTAAGTAACTACTACACGAATATACCAACCCCCGGTCCTTTGGGACCTTTATCTGATGGCCCTCGATCACCAATCAACAACGGCACAGAAAAATGAGATTGGAGCAACCACATAGGTTAAGCATCAGGGCTCCATACCTGACACCACCCTTTTCCAAAAGGAAATGACATACCCTAAAGAGTGCGACCCTCATAACCTTGCCGCATATTCCTGTTTCGACCATTTCCGGGGTATGAGGTCTGACGAAGTCTCATCCACAAAGCTACGTTTTTTCACAAAATCACACTTTGATCAACAAATGATCAATAAATAATCATCACACAGCAACACTCAGCATGCCACACTACCAAATTAGGAATATATCGCTGATAACCTTCAACTACAAAACCGCTGAGCTCGTACATCTCAGAGAAGGGTGTTAAGCCAAGAGAATAAATTCTCCGCCACTAATAGAGATGTATTTGAAAGAAATCTGCTTTATATCTCAAAATGTAATGTCAGACACGTAACCATAAAAGTCTGTTCCGGGTTCGAACAGAACCGAAGGCACTTCCAAAGAATCCCTTGCAATCCGGGTATTCACAATCCCGATCAAATTTCCCATCATTAAGGAAATCTCCATACTGTAGCTAAGGTGCAGAGACAATCGATAGGTCATCCTATAGTTTTCACAAATATCCGGTCTTCACCACCGGTCTTCAATGCTATCCATTACGTCGTATCACTATTCGGAATGGGTAATCCGAATAACGAGCGCAATAATTTTAAAAATAAGTGTAGCATTCAATTTCAACCAATTCACAACAAATAGCCATTTAAGGGTCAATATTGATAGTCGGTTATTTAACTATCAATCAATATTCATAACATAACCCGATTTCAAATAATTTCCCAATTTATTTATTTCCAAAATATCTTTA
The DNA here is from genome assembly GCA_030765085.1 of Allium cepa. Taxonomy (NCBI): domain Eukaryota; kingdom Viridiplantae; phylum Streptophyta; class Magnoliopsida; order Asparagales; family Amaryllidaceae; genus Allium; species Allium cepa. The sequence goes on along the minus strand of CM060940.1, from coordinate 249,244,278 downwards.
CAAGATATAAGTTCCACACTTCAACCATATGAAAACAGATTTCAAATCAGTTTTCACCTTTACAACTTTCAGTTCAAAATGGTTCATTTAAACCAATTAAATAAATCCTTACCGATTTACTTTAAATTTACGTCCCAAATTCGTAAATTTATTTCCACACTTCAAAAATAAATCAATGTTCATTTTTAAACAAATCTCCCTTTCCTTTATATTTTCCATGGTGAATTTAAATTTTCAAATATCCACTGATATACGATTTTCAAATCGTTTTCAAATATTCACTTTCTATTTATCTTTAAAAGATATAATCTCAAAACATTCACTTCATATTGTAAAATATTTCCATACTTATTTAATAATAAGTAATTCACAAATCCATTTATTTTCAACATTTGGAAAATATTCAATATACTTAAATCCAAATTAAGTATATATTTTATTCTTTAAGGAAAACTTCTCTTAAACACATTTATTTGAGTCAAAACAAATATTGCGTAAAACATCGTTACGACAACCCAAAATCACTAGTATAGGGATTTGAAATTAAGATAGAATATAAACCCCAATACTATACAAAACTTTTCCTTTCGGAAATCATTTACTATAACAACAGTGTTATAATCCACCATTTCTTCTATTTCTCGAAAACGTCTATTTCAACAATGAATGTTGAAATCTATGGTTTCGATACTTAATGCATTTTTAAAACATTTTTGAATCGTTTTAATTCTATTTAAAATATCACTTTCCAAAGCATTTCCTTAATATATTATTCACTGTCCAAAATCGTGAATATACTTCATTAACCAAATTCAATTTCTATATATTTTATTTAAAGGATTATCCACTGTCCAAAATCATGGATATATTTCCTTTAATAAGCTATAATAATTAAACTTATTAAAATAAGTCGATTTCAAATTTATAAAACAACGTTTATAAATTCCATTTATACTTTATAACAACTTCAACTTATAAAATCACATTATTAACAAATTCTATCCATATCCCATTTGCACGCCAAAATCCAATTTATAAATTAATTACTTATAAATCTTTTATTTTATAAAATCTATTCATTTTATAACTTCACAATTTATAAATCTATAGATTTCATTCACTTATGAAATCCATTTACACTTCATTTTAACACTTATAAAAACTCGTTTTATAATTCCAACATTTTAATTTATAAATATCAATTTTGTAAATCTTTTATAAAAATCATTTATAATAATTCAAAAATCCCAGTTTTAAAACATTTTATAAATTAATCAACTACTTATTTCAAAAAAAATCACATTTCGGTTATATTTCACAAAAATCATAATTTTTATAACATAAAAATTTCAACGTTTAATTATTTAAAATGAATCAATTCCAAAATTAAATTTTATTATGAATTTTCAACTTAATTTTTTTAAAATCAAATTTTATTTATTTTCGGCATCTAACGATAACAAAAATATATTTGGCTAAATTTTAGCTTTAACGATTTCAATCACAAAGATAATCACGCAGATTATAAATAGATCAACACACAACATTGAAACTAATTCAATCATTTGAGGAATCCAGTTAGATCCCTCCAACCTATTTCCCTGCATCCAAAGATGTTAGCACAATACAAATTCCGCTTCAAGACGGAATATCGCGGCATATGGGATTTATAAAATATTATCCGCTATTATGCGACGCAATAGGGTCTCATCCGCTATATAATGCGGGAAATCAACTCCAAGTACATATATAATACCAATTTCATATCAAGTTGGATTTATCACGGTATATGTGTTTAATAAATAACATCCGCTTAATATATGGTGTACAGGGTCTATTTCAATACAATAGATAATAACTATCTCCAATCATACAATCAAGCAATTTTAAATAATTTTGAATCTAACTACTTAAAATTTAAATCAAAACAATTCGATTAAGTGAGAAGTTCTCACCTTGAGTTTCCGATAACAGTTGTAGCGTTTTATTTTGAATAAAATTAAACGTGCGTTTAATTTTACCCGAAATTATCACTAGCTCCAAACGACTACAAACCAGCTTCGTTGCGTAGTGCTCGACAAAACAAACCCGATGCAAGTCGTTTCGTAATTTCCCAACCTCGTATCAAAAAGTTATAAGGTTACAAAGATTACACGATTTAATATAATTCAATTTCGCAATTTTATTTTTAATTTTAAAACCTAAATGTCATCACGGCCGCACGTTTTCGTTCCCAAATCTCGGCCCTTGCTTCCATCTTCTCCCACGCGACAACATCAGGCCGAACAAACCCAACTATCATTCAAAACCCTAGTTGGCCGCACCCATTTCATCGACATGGACGACGATCAAGACTCGTCAAATGGAAGAGCATCACGAACACTATCATCTCATGGAAACTCAAGCAGCTCAGTCGCGCTATCTATGCGAAATTCATGCCCAAACGTGAGCGCTTCCCTGGCCTGTTGCGCATCCATCAATGCTCCGATGACGATCACAGTCGTTCAAAGGATAGAGCACAACAGGCTCTACAATCTTATAGTTGAAAGTTTTCAGAATTATTGAGTGGATTTCAAGAAAATGGAGGAAGAACTAGAACAATTTTCGGTCGTTGTTTTTCTTAGAGGTGGCGGCCGAAACCCTAGGGCTGTGATGTTGCAAATGAAATAAGCCAAGTCCTTTTATAGAAATTTCTCAAAATACTATTCATCCGAGATTTTCCAAACTCCAAATCTCGCATGGTGACTGGCGTTTCTAAGGTTTACCCCACGTTTTGGACACAACGGAATGTGTTTCGGAGGCTAATTCGATCATATGTGCGAGTTATGGAAATAAATGATCAAATTTAAATTAAATCGATTAAACCAATTTCTATGCGTTTTGGCTTGCTCCGGACAAACGGTAAATCCGATTGACACGAAATTTGAAACCATACAATAATTTGACATTACGGATCTGATGAAACTAGTTTCGTTGAAATTCGAGACTGTTTGAAAAATGACTATTTTAACTCGTCAATTAAATATTAAAATATTCAATTTTCACCAAATTAACTTTTAATTCAATTTTAAAAGTTCACAAACATCGTTCTAACTCCAATATGATTTAATATAACTTTACAAATCAATTTTAATCACACTAAACCCAATTTTCAATTATTTACGCAATTTCAAATATTAAATTATCGATTTAATTATCCAATTAAATCCAGATATTCGAAAAATAAATTATTCGACTTAAATTTTTTATTGTTGATATTTAAAATCAATTAAATATCTGAATTTCGAATGATAGAAATTCTGGGTCGTTACACGAGCTAGATGGCAGGAACATATGGAGTGTGTTCCAGTAAGAGATATTATAGTTTATTTGGGACAAATTGATTTTATCTAGTCCAGTTTTGTGTAAATGTTGTAACTCTGATGTATTATATGTGTAAATTAACTGATATAGCTTTTCTTTGTATAAAGGATATTATTTGATTTATATTTGATCCGCTGCGATTTTGCGAATCTGTGTTTTGGTGTTTCTGTTTCTTATTCTTCTATCTCTTTTCTTCTTTTCCCTAACTATCTAGAATTTTCTGGGTCGAAAATTCGGGGTCATTACATTTGGTATCAGACCCTAGTTAAGAGACAACCTAAGCACTGGTGGGTGTACTCATTAAGGATAGGGTCAGTGTTACCCGAGGATGAGTTGAGTGTATACATATACATATGAGAGCGTAATTTTTATTTTCTTATATAAAGGTTTTAAAAACGATTTTAATGAATGATTTTTATGAAAGCTTATATTTTATATATAAAGCAATAATTGGCTGTTGGATATTGAAATTGGATAAGAATAAAGTGATGAATATATATATGTCCAAATAGGAATTGGATAAAATGAACTATACAAATAAGATGAATTAGAATTAGTTTCAAACCAGTATAGAATGGTTATTATGTTTAAGAATGGGGTGATTGTTTTCCAATAAACAATAAAATGTTTTAAAGAAGTGACCATTAGATGAGAATAGCTTGTAAATTAGAAAGGACATAAATTGAGAAGTTTTGAATTCTAAGTCTAGAAACATTTGAAATTATTTTCAAAACGTTAAGAGAAATAATAAATAGTATTATTCAGAATATTTTGAATGTGATATTATTTTAAAATAGAAGTTGTTTTGTAAACTTTAAAAGAATCTGTTTTGAATTAAAACCAAAGGTGGTTTAAGTTTTAAAATATGGCTTGGTGGGCCAAGAAGTAAATATGTATATATGTGTGGATATATATAATATCAAAAATGATTTGAAATAAACTCTAAGGTGTTGAGTTTTGATTTTCTCTGAAGTGTGATGTAAAACCCGAAATGATATAGGTTTTGAACTTATAAGTGGAAAAGAATTTTGAAATTTGAAGTGGGAATTCAAATTTCAGTAAGGTTAACGAGATTAACTTGAATTTAACTTAGAGGAAGTTAAATAAGTTTGGAATGAACAAACAAAATTGGAAATTTCAAAATGAAATTAAGATTTAACTTAGGGAAGTTAAATGGGTTGAGTCGAAAAGGAGTTATATAAGATCTCAAATGCGTTTGAATTTTGGGAATGGGTAACAGATGCTATTGATGGATGTTTTAGATTATTTGGATGTTTATTTATATCCTGCTATCATTCTGTTGTTATCTATGGATTTATGAATTGGATTATTTGAAATGAATTCAGTAATGTATTGAGGAAATATATATCCATTGCCGAAATCAAGTGGAAATAAACTTTAAATTGAAATTATTTAAGAAATTTTGATTTTTGAAGATAAAAATTTAACTTGTGGAAGTGATATCACTTTGAACTTAAGTTTTGGATGTTCAAAGGAACTTGGAAATTCAAATTGTTAATGATTGGTTTAACAATTGAAATTTGGTAATAAATTGAATTTCAAAGATCGAATTGTTAGAAAGGGGTTTGAACTATGATTTGAACTTAGAAATAAGTTCATCAAGAAGTAAGGTGATTTAAATTGGAATATGTGAAATTTGGACTCAGAATTAAGTGTTTAAATACTTTAAAAGTAAAGGTTAATTTGATTTAAAGAAATTAAATCAACATTTCAAAATTTAACTCAAATTTATATAATTCGAGACGATTTAAAGTAAAATTGATTTGAAATTAGTTCAAATTGAAATTTGATTTGAATAATTTGGAATTGTGATTAACGTTGAATAGTTTCAAATTCAAATGGATTGGAAATGGAAATTGGGAAATAAAATTAATTTAATTTGAATAAAAATTAAATCAACTCAAAAGGATATGGAAATTTAAATGGAATTGATGGGAATGGAGATTGAAAGTTGAACAGTATGGCTCTGGACTATTTTCAAAATAAATTATTTATTAAATTTATTTTTTCAAGCTATTTACTATATTCAACCTTTCTTTTCAAAGCTAAACAATTTTATACTTATTTTACAATTATTTTTGGAACTATTTAACTATTTACAATTGTTTTATAAACTAATTACTATTTTACAACTATTTTGCAATTACCTAAATATTCTATAACTAATTAACTATTTTTCAATTATTTTACAATTACTTAACTATTTTATAACTACTTAACTATTTCACAGCTATTTTACGAACTAATAATTATTTTTCCACTACTAATCCATTTTTAACTTTTCAAGCCATTTTCTAAATATAAGCTGGTCAGAGTGCAAACTGTTTATGATTAATTACCAATTGAGATAAGAATTGAAGTGATAATCCAAATGGGGATTGAGGCAATTATGAATAAATGAATAAGAATCTAAGGGAATGTGAATAGAAAGGAGGATTGATTTAGCAAATAATCAATGAAGGTAAATACGTAGGATTTACGTATATTATTCTATTTGCATAACGATTTGATCCAGATTCGAGCACATAATTTCGAGATAGTATGTCGATCCGAGTTGGGATTTTCACTCGATTTTTGACGGCAAACCTAGATATGGATTTTTGATTGATTCTGAGAATTCTCTATCATAATTATGTCTATGTAAGGAGAATGACTGTTTCTGATCAAGAAACCAGATCTGAGTCCGCACTAGGAAGTCGGGTGGACGATACTAGTTCGGAAGTGAAATTGTGTGATTGGGTGAGCGATCAGATTGATATAGCGCACAGATGATATGTGTACATCGTACGGGTTTGAATGAAATTGATATCGAAATTTTGTGGATAAGAACCGTAAAATGGTTTTTGAAATGAAAAGTATATTTTGTGAAATATGTGATGAAATAAAATGGGAGTTGGATATTTCTATAATTAGAACTCATTTTATAGAAAAGTAATATGGTTGATAACTTTATAAGAGTAATCAAATTTGAATATTTGATTTGGAATGAAGAAATTTATGTATCTTTGTTATATATATATGATAAACTCCCCTTGTTGAATTTATAGCCAGAAGAAAAGGGCATTTAAAAAGTATTTGAAGTATAAAAAGGGAATTTATGCAAGTATGAAGCGATCCAAAGACTTTCAAATTTATATATATATATATATATATATAAAGGATTTTATGAGAATGATTTTTTGGAAAAAGGTTTAGGGAACCTATGGACTTTGGAAAGGCTTTTGATTTTTAGGGAAAAATAAATTTTGGAAACTTGGAAAGCCTAGTTTGAGAATTATTGATTTTGGAATAATCGATTTTGAGAAAAGGAAATTTATATAGGATTCATACTCGGTGTATGATTTGGAAGATACTATATGTGTATAGTATAAAGTATTTTGGAAATGGCTCTGGAGAAAAAGGCGCTTCCTTGAAATGAACTTCTCAGGAGTATCATAGGTTGGTACTGCCTTAAGCCCCAAAGGGGGGAGGCTCTAAAGTGGATCTTGTGAGGAAGTCCGGAAAAACTGAAGTTCCTGAGGATTATTGGATAGCAAAAGTCGAGGGCGCTGATGCCTACAGAGGCATCTGGGTTATGCTTTGACGACAGTGTAACTCGATGTCGCTGCGATCTACTGTGGACCATAGTGGAAATCGTGTGGAGGTGAGTGTCAATGGTCTACGCTTAATTTTGCCGAGAAGGCAACGTAACATCGGTAGACTGCGATCTATGGTCGAGTGGAGAAGTTTCATTCTTTTGGCATTGAAATTCGAGGGCGCTGATGCCTACAGTTATAATGATTTTAGTGTGATAGCAACGTAACCCCAGAGGTAGCTACGATTTGTAGCGGGTTCCATGGCATAATCGAGGGGACGCAGAGTGCCTACATTTATCTATGGATTTTGCTGGGATGGCAACGTAACCATCGGGTTAACTACGACCATGAATAGGGGTGATGATTTCCAGAGCATTCTCACCAAAGATGTTTCCTCTATTTTCAAAAATTCTTTCTATATTTTCAATAAAATATTTTTCTAAGTATTTTCACTGGGTGTTGAAAACGGGTTTACCAAGTACTTATTGATTTTCAGTCTTACGCCTGATCAACATATGACCGAATTTCTGTGAGAACGAGGATGGACTTGTTGAAACATTGAGTTATAAAAGGTGTTTTTATAAAAATAATTTAGAAATATTATATAGATATTTAAAGTGTTTTAAAAATGATCAAAAAGTGATTTATCTGATTTTTAGTATTCGATAAATTATGGCTTCGTTTCTTTTCGGGACGAAAAGATTTTAAACGGGGAGGAATGTGATAACCCGGATTTTTAAACATCTGTTAATTGGATAACTAACTGATTTCAAATTATTGAGATACTAATTTTAATTAGTTGAACAAATAAAATTTGATAATTAGAAATACCTAATGATCATATAAGTAGATTTGGAACTATAATAATTGTTGAATTAAAGTGATGAATCTTACTGTAAATTAGAAAATTATTTTACATTTATTTAGACATTTTTAACACTAGTATTATGTATAATTTTCAATTTAGATGACAACTTAAGTATGAAATTTAAACAAGAATTTATCAAAGAGTTAATATTCTTCTTTCTAAATTACATGTGGTAAGTTTAGTTTATATATAATTTAAATACATAAAACCCAAAATTGATAAGCATAAGAAATATATGAATAAGGTTTTATATATTTGTAAGCTTTATAATACATAGAATTAACATTTGTAACAACAAATTCATTGTTTTGACAATTATAACTTATATACCATGCAATTTTACAAGTGGCCAATATGTTTTCTTTTCAAATTTGTAATGTAGATAAAAATTAAAGAAATTAAACCAAGCTTTATACAAACCAAAGCATCTTCATTCTTTTTTCAAAATCTTCTTCCATCCTTTCATAATTAAAAACTAGAAAAAAAGAAGAAGAGAGAAATCAAAATGAACTCTTGCAAATTAACTTGAGAAAGCAGTGGATTCAGGTTCAACTTAAGCATCCTAGAAGCAGAGAAATCAAAACTTTTGTTTCAAAATCCAGATCAAAGATGTACCTGTAGCTTTGCTCTCTTTTTCCAAAAATCGCGTGAGTAAACAATTTTGTTTAAGAGTTTAAAATCTATTAAATTATAAATGTAAGTTGTTGTTCTTGAAACTGAAATATGATAAGTGATTGTATGATTAGTCAAATCATACACGTATGTATATACAAATGATTATATGCATGTCTGGAACCATAAAATTTGTTCAGTTCTTAGCGCTATAGGTTTAAAAAAATATTCAAAAACCAAATTTTCTCTTCCCCTAATCTTCTTTTAGACTTCATTTATAAACAAAACTTGTTCACAATCACAAGATAATGGAACTAAAAATATTTCCTGTATTGAAGAGAAGAAGAACAATAAGAATCAAACTATATCAAATTCTTGATAATAAAAATTGGTTGATTCCGATATATAGTCGGGTTTAATATCGAAAATTATGATTTTTAAAAATATAATCATGATTTTTATGTTTTTAAATCAAGAGAAATCTTGAGTTGAACGATATTGGGGAGAGTCGATTGGGGGAGACAGGATCATCACTGTTTTGGCTGGAGCAAGCTTGGTTGTAGAGGCTTTTGGAAAAAATGGAATTTGTATTTATCGATCACTAAGGAAGTTGAACTACGTCGATTTAGGGTTATAGGATAATTTTTGGACAGGGTTACTTTCTAGGTATTCGCGGCGATGTGACAGCAGTGGGGTGGATTGGAGGGGGTGGAACTGGATGATGGAGGTGAGACGAGGTCTGGGCCGGAGTTTTCGTGGCCACCGGTGGCCTGTGGTGGCGATGCTGGGTAGTTATTGGTGATCATCGTGTTTCTGGTTTCAATTGAATTGCTTGATTTCGTATTGATGAGCTTTCGAGTTTTCTAGGTTGTCGACCGGGTTGACGACGACGTCGCCGACGTGATGATGGATGCGGCGCTGGTTGGAGATGGCCTGAATGTTTGTGCATATGCACGTATCATCGTATCGGTTTGCTAAGAAGGTCGGGGAAGAAGGATCTATCTCGGGTTCGAACGCGAGGAAAGGTGGTTTGGCTCAAGTAATTTATCAGGGACATTTAAACATGGCTCGAGTTACTTTGACCTGGTGTTAAAATAAGGAAATTTAGTAAATAAAAATCAAATCAAACCAGGATGTTTCAAGTTTAAACAATGTAAAGTATTAACCTAACTTTTCACGGAATTAAAATTTATAAAGTAAATGTGTTTTGGATTCAAATTGTTTATTTGAATAATTATATATATATATATATATATTATAAGCATTTCTCAAATGAGATTTATTAATGATTAAATTAAGTAGATGTTTTAAGATAAGTTTGTTAAACTTAAGTCAATTAAGGGTCTAAAGTAATTTTTGTATGTTAAGTTAATTTTAAGGCATTCAATTTAAAAATGACTTATAAGATAAATTAATTAAGATAATGATTATCTTAGATCAATTAGGGACTTAAGTAAATAAGGATAAATTAATTTATAATTGAGAGTTACTAATTAATTAATTAGAGATTAATTACTTAAGTGATAATTTCTTAATGTAAGTAATTAAAGGATTAATCTGTTGAGGGTTAATTAATTTATTTAGAAATTAAGGTTAAATTAAGTAATGATCAAGGTTAATTAATTGAGGATAATTAACCAATGGGATAGTTACTTGATGAAAGTAATTAAAGGTAAATCACTTAAGGGAAGTAATCAAGGATTTATTAATCAACGATTGATTAATTAAGGAAATTAATTAAGGATTGGTTAATTAATGAGTGTGAATAATTGAAGGATAATTAATAAATGTAAGTGATTAATTAATTTGAGTAATTAATTGAGGATAAATGTAATTAATGTGAATGGGTGGAAGTTTAATTAACTTATATAATTAATTAAAAGATAAGTACTTCATGTAATTAGAGAGGATAATTAAGGGATGGTTAATTAATGATTTGTAATTAGTTAATGTTAAGTAATCAGGATTAAAAGTGATTAAAGTAATTAATTTGATTTAATTAGGAATGGTGTGACAAATTAACCTTGCTTATGAATAATTGGTTGATATCTCTGATATGAAATGTTTTGTAAGATGATTGGGTTGAACAGTGATAATATGGATATCTCGTGATGAATTGCTGTGTAAAGTGACATCCTGTATTTAAGTTTGAATTTTATTTCACTTAATAAATTGGGTTAAAATGACATGGGATTCGAAGAGACCGAGGCCGGGTATTAGTAAATACCTGGAACCACTTCGATTTGATATATTCTATAATCCCTTATAGTTTTGATATTGTAATCAATAGGCTAGAATGGAATAATTTAAGCAAGCTGGACCATTGAAAACTATGTATGGCTACTTAGGGATTGGTTTGTGAAATAAGTGTTGAGCATAACAACTAATGAACTCGTAGTAAAGTACGTGTTACCCTGAGTTTTCCTTTTATGGTTTGAACTTAGTATTTCAAATTATATTGGTTTGCTCATGCTGGTTTCGAGCCTGACCCGGGTGTTACTTTGATGCAATGCTCGGGTCAGACCGAGTATTGCATATTTTTAGGTAAGGATGTTCTGAAGCTCAGGAGGCGAGCTGGATGGCAGGAACGTATCGAGTGTATTCCACTGAGAGATATTATAGTTTATTTGGGACAAATTGATTGTTGATAGTCCAATATTTGTGTAAATGTTGTAATTCTGAGGTATTATATATGTAAATTAACTGATACAGCTTTTCTTTGTATAAAGGATACTATTTGATATTATATTTGATCCGGTGCGATTTGATATTTTGTGTTTTGGTGTTTCTGTTTCTTCTTCTTCTTCTATCTCTTTTCTACTTTTCCCTAACTATCTGGAATTTTCTAGAGTCGAAAATTTCGGGTCGTGAAATATTTATTATTTCATATATGTTCCACTACATCATGTTGTTTCGTTGCATTATTTATTTATTCCTGCTGCATGTAACTCCGATGCATGTTGTAAAAGTGTGATCAAATGTTATTTGTCAAATAGCTTCATGAACTTTTTATTTGATTATTATATTTTGTCATTCCACTGTGATGTTCTGTGTTTTGTTTTCTTTCTTTTCTCTTCGTTTCCTTATTTACCCCATATAATCCTCCCTTTTGAATGATTTGGGTCTGACAAGTGTGGTTTATTGTCGATTTGAACCATCCAAATAGGTGGGTCGTTACATTTGGTATCATAGCTTTGGTCTAGCGATAACCTTAGCATTGTAGGTAGTAATACCCTAGAATGAGTTTTTCAAGTGTATATATATGAGAGAGCTACTTGTTAGTTTATAAAAATATTTTATATTGTGATAATTTGTTCGATTTAGTATTTATAGATTCAGTTAAGTACATAGGACATTACGGCATCGAAGGGTTTTCTAAACACTTAATAGGGCAGATTGACCCAATATTGTTTTGAAATATAGGTAAATGAAATAATTTACAGAGTATTTTATTTTGTATATAAAAGGATAATTTTATAAATGGATATAGTTGTTTTTGATATGTTGTTTGTTAGGTAGAGAAATTTTATAAATCTTGATTGTAAAATATGATTTACAAGTAAAGTAAATAGAACTGAAAATTTGGGAACTTCAGTTCCGGGGTTTGAAATTTGTTTCTAATAATTTTGGAATATAATATATGATTATTTGGAAGTATTTTTGGATAAAAATATTTCAATGTGATTTGAAAGATATGTTTTAAAAGAATTATTAAAAGGAAATAAATTCTGTACTCCCCTCTCTATCGCTGGAAACTAATTTCGACGATGATTGCACCCATCACCGACATTCATTTTCGAGTTTCGAAATGGGTAGACTACTGTAGGAGTTTTACTACACATTTTTTTTGATAAACAAATATTGATTTTAAATTTATAAATATGATTGATACATATAAAAGATATGAGTATGTTTTTTTTTCAAAATGATTTAAATGAATCCTGAATTTGAATTTTTAACTTTTGTTAAATTAATTATTTCAGCTAGAAATAAAGTGAAATTTTAATAGTTGGAAACTTCTAAAATGAAAAATAAGAAATTAGATGCTAAGTGATTAATGAAATATATAAGAAAATGGAAATTTGTAGCTTGTAAATTTAAAAGATAGTAAGAATTTAGAAGATGTAATTATTGAACATTTTGTTAATTAAATAAATAAGATAAACCTATGTAACATCCAATTACATTCATAAACATTTATATAACTTACGAGAAATGTTAAAAAGTTGAAATGTTAATAAAAATATATAATAGAATATTATACAAGTAAAACTTAAGTAATGAAAGTGTTAGATGGAATTATTTCTATAATAAGAATTCTGATGTCACAAAATGTTATAAACTCGAGTTAATAAATTGAGATGCTAGTAATTAAATTTTATTGAAAAAGTGAATACTGTAAGTAAATGATTATGAACTTAAGTTAATGTTTGACGTTATTTATAATTAAAATGAGTAGTAAAAGTGTAACGATCCCCTTCTTAAGCCAAATTTAAATTAATAACTAATATAAATTTTTGGATTAATTTGAATACAAATAAGATATGTGTTTCTTTTATATAAATTAAAAATAGAATTTTGATTTGCAATTCAAAAATAAATGTCTTAAAAATAATTTGGATATTAAAAATGTATATTTTAAAATTAATAAAAAAGTTCTAATTATAATTTATGTATATGTATATATATTGTGATTTGGAAGTTATATTTTGAATTTAATACGATACTTTTGATATATACATACATGTTTACTTATTAATGTATGATTAGATTTTAAAAATAATTTCTTTAAAAAGTTATACAAATATAAATAAGAGTAAATGAATTAATAAAAATATAAAACATATATATATATAACATATGTTAATATAAAAAAATGTTTTTTAAAAAAAAATTGGAAAGTATAATATAAACATATATATATAGATATAAAAACTAAATTGTAAAAATTATATAAAAATATATTTAAACATATTAAATACATTAAGACATGAATAAAGACAAGTGTAAGATAATTTTAACATGTGTAGGTATTTTATTAAAAAATTAAACAAGTGTAAAACTTGTAGTATAACATTGAACAAGTGTCATATTTAATAAATTTTCTTTCTATTTTTAGAAAAGTACTTAAACATTCTTATATATACATATCTCCTTACCTCTATACTTCATTCTCTTTGATACAATTCAAAACTTAAAAGCCTGAAAACAAGCTAAACCAAAAAAATGAAAACCTAGTAACTCAACAAAAGAAAAACCAGCAATTAAAATCAAGCCAAGATTCAATTCAAACAATAACTTTTCTTTCAAATTTTCAAAATCCGAAGCAAATTCAAATGTAAGATTCATCTCAACATCAAGCAAGTTTAAAATTAAAGCAAAGTTCAGATCAAACTTCAACTTGAAGCTATAGATTCAACTCCAAACCCAAGAACATGCAAAAATCAAATTAAATTGAAAATAAGATTCAAAGTTCAACTTAGTTTCAAAGCAATCTAAAGATCAGATCAAAGTTTCAAGATCATTTTCCAACCTTCAAAGATCATCTCGGCATTAGAAAGCTAATTCAACTAAATCAAACAGTAAGGATCAGATCAAAGTTCAAGTTTTCAAACAATTTCCAGTTTTCCAGTTTTCTTTCAAAATACATGTCTTTGTTCTTTGTTCTAGGTGAGTAACTTGAATCTTATACACTAAAATTATCTGTTTTATATGATAAATCACTGAAATGATATTGTGAAAAATGTTTGCATGGAAGCATTTTGCCAGGAATATAGTTAAACTACCAGGTATATTGATGTGCAGGTCTGCGCATATATATATAGCCTCTGATTGAATTACAGATCCAAGAACAACTAAAAAAATCATAGATGCCAATCTAATCAAATTAAAGTTGTGATCATTGAAAGAAAAGTGATTGTATGAATGTGAATTTATTTTTAAAAATAATTTAAAGTGAATATATTGTGAAATTTTTTCAAAAATAAGAAATAACAAAGAAAAATCAATTCAAGTCAAAATTTTGATCAGTTAAATTCCAAGTTTTGACTGCATGACTGGATTCGAACTTAGAAACCATGATTTTTGATATAGATTTCATGATTTTTAGTGTTGTGTTTAACGAGATATCGTGAGTTGAACAATTTTGGGACTTTCGTCAATTTTTCGTGATTAGCAAAAGTTTGGGTGTCATGTTTTATGCTGGAGGTAGCTTGAGGGACGTGTATCTTGGGAAAAACGATTGGAGAATTTTTCGATCATTGTGGCGACGGCACCGCATCGATCTAGGGTTTAAGACCTGTTTTGGTCAACTTAGTTTGCAAGCTTAGTTCGTCAACGTCGAGGCATCGGAGTGGATCGTAGGAGGGGAAATCGGTGCATAGGTTTTCGATGGAGATTTGGTCGGATTGTCGTGGTCTCTGGTGATCTGGGGCGTCGGCATGAGGGTATTTCATCAATCAGGTTTATTCTAATAGAGCTTTATGATTATTTGATTTCGATTCAGGAAGTCGATGAGGGTTCTAGGTGGTTGCTTGGATGGAGATGGTCGTTGATGACTTGTGGATGATCGCGGCACTGGTCGTAGATGACCAGAACTCGTGTGCACATGCACATGTGTCTAGGTTTGTAAGTATGTTTTGGGATGGGGAAGAAGAGATGGGCTTGAAGTCGAACTTGGAAAAATGATGTGGTGGCTCGAGTATGCATGCGGCTGAGTTCGCGTGAGTTACAGCTTGTAACGATCCTGAATTTTAAACAATTTAAATTGAAAATATTTAATTAATTTTAAATATTTGAATGATAATTTAAATTGAATTCCCAATATAACAATGAATTTGGCGATTAAATTTTAGAATTTAATCTATAAAAAATTGAATAAAAATTTAAATTTGACTTTGGAGTTGGAAATTGGATATTAAATGTGTATTTAAAATTCGAATTGATGACGTAAACAAAAAAAATTTGAATTTAAGGATTATTACTTATGCAAATTTATAATTGAATTAAATTTTGATTTGAAACTGTGGAGTCATTTGAATTTTTCAAGTTTAATATGAAGAACATATTTGAATTTAAAATTTGAGCTAGGAGTTTGTAAATTGATTTAAATTCCTTTCAATTTTTTTAGGGGTTAAGTGGGCTTTGAAAATAATACCAGCCCACTTTTGATATTGATGCTGTGATTAGGCAGACCCGATCCCTTTTCCTTCTTCATTTCGAAAACCCTAAACTAAAAAAAGAAACGAACAATAATGGCGGCTTCGATTCTCATCTTCGTTCCTTCGTTCAAAAGAAGAATTTTGGGGCTTCGATCTTCGTTCAATTGTGCTCATTACTCTCTTCGGCTGTTTCGATTATAAAGGTGAGTTTTTTCTCACGATTAATCGTTATTCAAGTTTTTAGATTTGCTTGAATTGAGTGCTTGGTTGCATGCTATGATTTGGGGTTTCATTTGTCATCATTTTCTCGGTTATTTGAATTTAAACTAATAAGAACAGATAAAACACTGCATGTTGTTTGTTGGGTGTTGTTTGCTTCCATTTGCTCTGTTAATTTGATTTAAACTAATAAGAACAAATAAGAATAGATAAAACACTGCATGTTGTTTGTTGGGTGTTATTTGCTATCATTTGCTCTGATAATTTGATTTAAACTGATGAGAACAGATGCTATAAATTTGTTTTAAATTGATAAGAACAGATGCTATACTAAATCCTTTTTCTCTGTTTACCTGTAAATAAATGACTTAGGCCTAGTGTGTGTTGTGATTTCGGGTTTGGTCCCTGGAATTGTTTTGTATAAGTGATAATGTACATGTATGAATGTGAATCATTTTTGGCTTGTGAATGATTGCTATTAAGCTATGAATTCTGGAAGTTAAGATGATGATATGGATGTAAATCTTATTTTTGAATGTTTATTTACAAAGTTTTCTGGCTTGGGTTTAAAAAAAATCTAGTCTTGGGTATAATTTGTGTTTAGTCTCAGATTTTAAAACCTGTAGTGTTTTGTTCTAAACAATTTTCGAATTAAGGTTCATTAAAGATATGAGTAAAAGTTTTAGATTAAAGTTTAATCTAGAATTAAATTTAAGTTGTATCCAGTTTTGAAATGAGAAATTTTGTTTTTATTTTTATTTAAATTTTATTCATTTTTAACCTTAAAAAGGAAATTTGGAAGTACTTGGAAGTGAATTGTTCAATACTTATTGATCTCTGCTTGTGGTGTTCTTTGTTGTTTGCTGTGTATTATGCTTGCATGCCATATGTGAATGATTCCAGTTCAAAAGCCTGAGAAACCCAGTTTTTAAACCTCTGTAAAATGTCCTACATCCTGAAAATAACAAAATTTACAAGCTTAAAACATTTCTTTGATGAATCTGATGCATTGCTATAATCCTTGAATCCATTGTGTGATGCTCGAATGTTTGTTTAGGTATGGGATTGAAAGTATACATGTGAATATGAATTTATGCATATACATGTTACTGTATATATTAAGTTACCTCTCTGTTGTAAATTGCTACATCCAGATTCTTTTTGCTTCTTTAACCAGTGAGCAAACTCTTACACCCCTTTCTTTTACATTGTTTGGAATGTGGTTTATTTTGATTGTTTGTTTGTGAAATATAACTGCATGTCTGAGATGAAGTTGAAAGTCACTTACATAAGAGCAAACCTTACCTTCTGATTTAATTTATGACTAGATGCATGTTTGAACCAAGTTGTGAAATCTGCTTGTGTATATGCATATATATGCCACCTCTGTTGTGTTAAAACTGTGAGCAAATTTCTAATTTAAAACCTTTAATCTATTTTAAAAATGCATGTGGTTGATTTTCAAAAGTAAGATTATCAAACATCTTTAATTATTCAATCCAGTTAAAACTTGAATGCATATATTGAAATCATGATTTTTAAAAAAATAAAATCACATTTTTAATTTAGTATGGAGTGAGTATTGCTGGATTGATATGTGGGTACTCCTGTACACTTATTTTCTCAAACTGTCTTGGGTAACTGTGTTGAACCTAGTTTCATTGTCTTGACTTGATCATTGCTTTGAGTTCACTGTCATACTCCCATTATTCAGTTGAGTTGTCTGCACACTTGTGCTTTGCCTTGATCACTTCTGCTGTTGTCACTTTTGCAGTTTGGTCTTGCATTTGATGTTATTTATGTCTTCATGTTCGTGTATGTCTTCCATTCACTGGTATCTTTCATTTTTGTCTGCACTATCCACTGCCCTTGCGTTGCTCATCATGTTGTTAATATTCACAGTGGAGTTCTGTTGCACTTGTACCATTCTGTTGCATTTGGACTTGATGTTTCGGGTCTGCATATTATTCAGTGCTTCATTGTTGCACTATGTTGGTATAACTGTTGCATTTGGGTTATTTTATTGCACTCAATTGTATTCTGCACTACCATATATGTCATCATTAAGATTGTCATTAAGAGTTTTTGAATTTTGTTGCATTGGTGCATTTCTGTAGTTCCACTGCACTTTGTAGTTGCTGATCATTTTTATACATACATTCATGTATGCTTGTCTTTGGTCTCTGTTGTATGCACTATTGTAGTTCTACCGCACTTTGCAATTGCCCTGCACCTGGGTGGCTCTGGCTTGATTATCTGGACTGTATTTAGTTTGTCACGTAGTTTCTTCTTGGCTTTGACATTTCTGAGTCTTTGCCTTTGATGCTATTTTGTGGTTTGCAACTGTGTCACTTGAGACTGCTGCCTGTACTTGTGTTCTTTGTTCATTGCACTGGCTGTTGTTGCGTACTGTACTTCTTTTTCTACTGTTTGGTTGATGACACTCGAATTTGATATGTAGCTGACCTTGTTTTGGTCTGATAGCTGTTTTTTTTTACACGTGTGTACTGCAGCCACACAGGATTGACAGTATTTTTTTTTAAAAAAATTTGAAGTTATTAATATGGAAATCCATAATAGATTTAAATTGATTCATGTGATTCATCATCTCTGTTGCATAGTTTACACACTGTAATTTGGGCTATTACCATTTTATTTCAATTCATTGCAAATTTAATTACTTGAATTAAGATTAATCCTGACTCGAGTGTTTTTGTGTTTTGCAATAAACGCTCGGGTCAGACCGAGTATTTTTACAGCTTGGAGATTTTCTCGCAGCGAAGTTAGAGAGAGAGGGGAAAGCACTTCACTAAAGCTTTTCAGAAAAAAAAATTCTTGTACTTTAAAAAGATATATGCTTGTTCCGTTGTATTAAATGTAATTCATTGTATAACTCTGATATTTGTATATAAAAGAAAAAAAAAGTTCATTTATAAAATATATTATTGTTTCTGTGATTCTGTGACTGATTCTGTTTAAATGTTATAAACTAAATAACAATCCATCATTTTGAATGTTTCTAGTTGGTTTAATTACCGACTAGAGGCGGTCAGAGCGGCGGGTCATTACACAGCTGTTTT
Organism: Allium cepa; assembly: GCA_030765085.1. NCBI lineage: Eukaryota > Viridiplantae > Streptophyta > Magnoliopsida > Asparagales > Amaryllidaceae > Allium > Allium cepa. The sequence continues at coordinate 249,225,380 of CM060940.1, read as the reverse complement.
AAGTTTTACACATAACATGGTTTTAAAGAAAAAACTTCTTGGGTTTAGGCTCGAGGATTTTGGGTTTTGGCCCGGGAAATTGTAGAAATGTTTTAATCAGGTTTTTAAAGCTTTAAAAATGATCAAATTTTTTAGTAAAGCAAATTTTGTTAACCATTTTTAAAAATAAAGTAAATTAGTAACAAAGTTTCAAAGTATTAACCCAATTTCAAAGCAAAGTTCGATCAAGTTTTTCAAGCAAGTATTCAACATTTAAATTTAAGTCAAATGTATTTAAATTTAATTTCTTTGATTTTAAATAATTATATATTAGGATGATGATAAATTAATTCCTAATATTTTCAAATGGAATTTAATTCAATGATGTAACTAAGGAGTGATTAAGGTAAGGATATTAAACTTTAATTAATCAAAAGGTTCTGAAATGATTTTGTATAAATTGATTTCAATCATCTAAATTAAATAAGAAATGAATGATAAGATTATGATTAATTAAAGAATAATTTATATGTGTGATAAATTAAAGGACAAATGAATGAATGTGATTAATTAAAAGTTAATTAATTAAACAAAGGTTAATTAATTAATATAAATAATTAAGGGACAATTACTTAAAAAATAATTACTTAATGTAAGTAATTAAGGGTAATTTAATTACATAAAGGTTAATTACTTAATGGAATTAGTTAAAGGTTAATTAATTAATAATTAAAGGTTAATTAATTTTTGATTAAAGGATAATTAATTTATATAATTAATTAAGGGTTAATTAATTAATATAATTAAACTAAGGTTAATTAATTTATGTGATTAACTAAGGGATAATTAATTAATTAGGGACAATTAATTAATTAAGGATAATTAATTAAGATGAGTAATTACAGATTGTTAATTAATGTCATTAATTATAACGAATGGTTTGTAACTAATGTTAATTAAGCGAGATTTAGGGGTAACTGATTTAATTTATTTGGTGATTAAAATTAAATTAATTGGGAATTAAACAACTAATTAATCTTGCTTATGGATGATTGGATTATACTAAATGCCTTGAATTGATTGATATATTTAATATGTAATGTTCTATGATATGAATTGCTTTGGATTGAGTTGTGATTAATAGAAGTTATTTGTCTGTGATGAATTTACATATTTATTTGTGAATGAAAAATAAGCGTTGTAGGATTATACCAATTATTGATATTGTTGCACTTGGATATATGATGGTTGTGATATTTAATTGTTGCTTGCAAAATCCCTAGACAAAACACGCACACATACAAATATGGATTTCGTAGGAAATTGGTTAAGTCATGGGTATTTTGAATTTAATATTATTTTATTCAAAATGGTGAAAAATTTGAATTTCGAATCCAAAATGGTTTGGAAGTGAAATTGGGTTAAATATGAAAAACTTTTGAAAAGGAAGTTTTGAAATAAAACAATTTATTATTTGGTATATTTATTTTAATTTGAAATTTTGGAAACTATGGTTTAAAAATGGTTATGCAGGTTATATAATATGTGTGTGTATATATATGGATTTTAAGCTATTTTTAAATTATTTCAAATGAATTATTTTGGAAATTTAAATTTTACTCAAATAGAACTTGCCAAGAGTACGGCAGTTCACTGATTTTCCGATTTATACTTTAAAAGGTTATAACTTAAGCAAATTTAATCGGATTTTCCCGAAACGGAAAACCTTTGTTTTCAAATGATAATAGCTTTCATGTAAAGAAAGAATTTCCAGTGTATGTTGAAAGGATTTTGAGTTACGCATAAATCAAAGTTGAAATGGAAATAGTTTTGAAAGCTATGAATGAATCTATAGCAAAGATTTCGTAAACCTTATTTCTACTTGAAGAGGATCTTGTAGATGGATCTTTTGTTTAAAAGATTAAAATGGAAATTTTTTTAAACCATTCAAAAGTAACGGTTTTGGGAAATAAGGGATAAAAAGTTGTGACTTAATTAAGATTCGACTGTATCCATATGTTTTTAAAATAAGTGCTCATTATTCGGATTAGCCGGGGGAGGACGTTAAGTCATAAAACTCATTCCGAATAATGATAAGACGAAATGGGATATGTAACGATCCCGTTTTTGAGTAAAATATAATTTAATGGTTAGTAAAAATTTTTGGATCTAATTGTGAATTAATTTGAATATTTTCCAAACCAAATAAGATATGTGTTTGTCTTATATATATAAATAGATTGTAAATAGAATTTGATATTGAAATTCAAAAATAAATATTTTGGATATAATTTTGAATCTTACTTTCTATATTTAAAATTAGTAAAAATTTTTTTAATAATAACAATATGTATATATATGTATATATATTATGATTTGAAAGTTACATTTCGAATTTGATATAAATAATTTTCAAAAGTTGTTAAAAATTAAATTCTATATTTTAAAAATAAACTTAAAATATAATATATATATATATATATATGTGTGTGTGTGTGTGTGTGTGTGTTTATTTATTAAGGCATGATTAGATTTGAAAATTATTTTTTAAGGTTATATAAACTATTATATATTTAAAGGTATAATAGCTTAAATTAAAATAGGATTTAATAAAAAGATTTAATCTTTTAAAATGTAACATGAATAAATGTGATTTGTATGTATGTATATACATACATACATACATACATACATATATATATATATATATATATATATATGAAAATTTAAAAATATAAATAGAAAATCACATAAGAATATATATTTAAACATTTACAAATGTAAATAAAGACAAGTGTAATCATCTCATCATGAAATTAAACATGTGTGAGAGTTTTAAAATACAATTTAACATTTGTAAAAAGATTTTAACATGCATTAACAAGTGTAATACAAAATAACAAGCTTTATGTTTGATTTATTTTCATTCTATTTTTGAAAATTAATGAATAAAGAGGAAATAAGATTATATATACACATAAATCCTCTCTTTTTCATTTTCTATTCAAAGTTTATAAAAATAAAAACCTGTGCAAACTTAAGCCAGGAAAGGAAAAAAAATCAAACTTAAAGGAAAATACAAACTAAATCATACAATCTTAAACTTGGGAATAAAAAATTCAAAGCATCTCAAAACTAAAGCATGCAAGCTCAGGCAACTAAACAAGTAAGAAGAAAATCATTTCAGATCAATAACCAAAACAGAGTCAAAGATCAGGATCGAATTACAATTTCAAGTTCGTCTCAACAATTTTCGACCTTTCCAACTTTTAAATCCTGAAGCAAGCTTTAGGTTCGTCTCACTTTTATCAAAGCAAATTAGAATCAAGTAACATATCAAAGATTCAAGCTTCAGTTCAATTAACAGTTCAAATAAAAGCAAGAAAATTACAGGCTTCGTGTTCTCTATTCCAGGTGAGCAAAATCACTTTTTAGACCTTGATATGGTTATATCTTGATGGATGTGATAAATGAATGAAGTAATGTTATAGATGTGATTGCTTGAATTAAAGTATGTTTATATATATGTACAAATATATATATATATATATATATATATATATATATATATATATATCTATGTATTGTGTATGTATGTATGTATGTGTCTATGCATGTCAGAGAAACAAGCAAATAATGCCCCTGTCTTGTTTACAGGTTTAAAACCTGTTTAAAAATTCAAATCATTCCACATAAATGATTTTAGGCTTTAACCTCTGAATGGAAAATGTTTTTATATGTGTAACATCATTTTTTAAAAAAAATTAAGCGTTCAAGTTGAATATTCATTTCAAAAATGATAAATAACAGAGAGGATCCTATATAAGTCAAAAATCAATGTTTAGAATTTCAAGTTTTGATCATAGGATCAGATTCGTTTTACAAAATAATGATTTTTGATGTTAAAATCATGATTTTCAAGCTTGTGAATGATGGGAACTTTCGAGATGAACGGAATTGGATTTTTCATCGATTATCGACGATCGACGAGGAGTTGGACGTCGAGTTTGAGTCTGGTGGTAGCTGGAAGGATGGAGATCATTAGAAAAATGGTGGTGGAATTTATTAGTGACCGCGGTGGCGAGTTGACGATGAAGTAGGGTTTAAGAACTGGGTTTTATCGACAATGAATCTCGAGCTCGTGCTACATCAATGGTGGATCGGGATCGATGGAACCAGGGGGAATCGATGCATGAGGGTGTGATGCAGCTCTACGTTAACTGACATGGTTCCAGATGGTCGGAGGAGATGGCTCGAGGTGTTTTCTGGTGACTGGGTTTTGTTACAGGTGGTGTTGGGTGTACTCGATTTTGATTTCAGGCGAGTTCGACGATTCTTGGTGCTTAGGTAAATCGTTGAGGTCGTTGATGACTGAAGGATGGTCGCGGCGATGATTGGAGGTGCTCCGACCATGTGTACACATGCACGAATGTCAGGATCTATCAGTGGGTTGATTTGTTACTATCAGGTTGGAGAAGAAGGATGTAACTCTAGTTTGTACTCGAGGATTTAGATTTTTGGCTCGGGAAAGGTTACGGTTAATTCACGAGTGAGATTCTAGTTTTTTAAAATTGAATCAAAATAAAGTTAAAAGGAAGAAGAAGGGAGTTACTCGGGAATAGGCATGGGTATTTTTGGTTTTTGTCTCAGGTTGATACCCGAAGTTGTCTCCGGTCAGGAATTTTAAAAAATAAATTAAACAAGTTTACCAAATTTAAAAATTAAATCAAGTTTAAAACCTTTTCTTGATTAATTATTGTAAAATAAATTTTTTATTTTAGTTTTGGAATTATTTAAAGGTTTAAAATAAATTAATTTTTATTTGTTAAGTCTAAGGTATTTTATTATATATCTTTCATTTTAAATTAATTCTTAAGCTGTTTAAATAAGTTTAAATAATGTAATAGTTAATTATAGAAGGTAAACTGACTTTAATTATTAAGCAACATAAAAGACTATAAGTTAATTTTGTATGTTATGAAAATTAATTCCAAAATTTTATTTTATAAGATTTAAATACTGTAATTAAGAAATTTATTAAGATAAATTGTTTATCTTTTGATTAATTAAGGTCTTGAGTAATTTCTTAATGATAGTTACTTAATGTAATTAAGGGATATTTACTTAGTGTGAGTTATTAAAGGATAATTAATTACTCAAAAAGGGAATTACCTAATAAAAATAATTAAAGGTTAATCACTTGATTAATTAAAGGTTAATTAATTATTAAAAGTTAATTTATTAAGCTAATTAAAGGATAATTAATGTAATTAATTATGGGTAATTGATTAATTAAAGGGTTATTAATTAAGGGTTAATTAATTAATGTAATTGACTTAAGGATAATTTATTTGGTAAATAATTGGTAAATAAAAAGGTTAATCAATTTTGATGGTGATTAACTAATAGGATAATTACTTAATGAAAATAATTAAGGATAATTAATTAACGGTTAATTAATTAATAATTAAGGGTTGATTAATTAATAAAAAGGTTAATTAATGAATAATTAAAAGATGATTAAAGGTTAATTAATTTATGTGATTAATTAAGGAGTAATTAATTAATTGAGGATAACTACTTAAGATGGATAATTAAGGATGGTTAAGTAATTTCATTAATTAGTTAAAATAATAGCAAATGGTTTGTAATTAATTAATGACAATTAAGCAATCTTAGGTAATTAATTAATCTTTCTTATGGATGATTAGATTATATTGAATGCCTTGAATTGTTTGATATCTCTTATATGCGATGTTCTGCGATGTGATTGTTTAGGATTAAGTTGAGAACTGTGATTTATTTATTTGTGATAAATTTACATGTTTATCTGTAAATGAAAGATAAGCGTTATAAGATTATACCGCTTATTGATATTATCGTGCTTGAATTTACGATGGTTGATTTTTATTGTTGCCTGTGAAACCTCTGGACTACACACAACACACACAAATATGGATTTCACGGGAAATTTATTAAGTCATGGATATTTTGAATTTAATATTATTTTATTAAAAATGGTGAAAAGAATTTAAAAGTTTAATTTGAATCCTAAATGGTTTGGAAGTGATTTGGGTTAAATATGAAAAACTTTTGAAAAGGGAATTTTGGAATTAAAATTATTTTAAATATAATATTGTTTGTTAAAGTTTTGAAAATAAAATAATAATATGGTATGAAAAGGGTTATGCAGGTTACATAATTTATAGATATGGATTTTAATCCATTTTTAAAGTATTTTAAATGAATTATTTTAGGAATTTGAATTTTACTCAAATAGAATTTGCCAGGTGTACAGCAGTTCGCTGATTTTCCAGTTTACACCTTTAAAAGGTTATAATTTGTGCAAATTGAATTGATTTTCCCGAAACGAAAAACCTTTTTTTTAAATGATAATAGCTTTCATATAAATAAAGAATTTTTGGTTATTTTGGAAGGATTTCAAGTTATGGGGAAATCAAATTTGAAATGGATATAGTTTTGAAAGCTATGAATGAATCTTTGTTAAAGATTTTGTAAACCTTTTTTCAAATTGAAGAGGATTTTCATGGTGAATCTTTTGTTTAAAAGGTTAAAGTGGAAAATTGTTTAAACCATTCAAAAGGAAAGGTTTTGGGCTAAAAATTGTGACTTAACTGAGATCCGAATGTATCCATATGTTTCTAAAACAAGCGCTCACTATTAAGGTTACGCCAAGAGAGGACTTTATGTCATAAAACCCATTCCGAATTAATGATATGAAGAAATGGATAGCAATTAAAGAGGGTGGTTGAAGACCGGGTATTTTTGAGAATGAAAGGATTACCTATTGATTGTCTCTGCACTGAGTTGCTCCGGTATAGAGATCTCCATATGTGATGGGGAGTCTGGTCGGGATTGTGAATATTTGGATTTGAAATGGCTTCTTTCCTTAATTGGACGATGTTCCTTATGTTCCATCCTAACCCAGGATGGATTTGTATGGATGTATGTCCGACATTACACTTTAGGATATAAAACTGGTTTCTATTAAATACATTTCTATTTGGTGGTAGAGAATTTATTCTCTTAGCATAACACCTTCTCTAAGACGTACGAGCTCAGAGGTTATGTAGTTGATGGTTACCGTGATATATTCCCAATTTGGTAATGTGGCATGCTAAGTGTTGATCAATGGTTGATCGAATCATGGCTTTTGTGAAAAGCGTAGCTTTGTGGGACGAGACTTCATCGAACCTCGCACCTCGAAAATGTTCGAAATAGGAAGGATGCGACAAGGTTACGGAGGTCGCGCCCCTTAGGGTATGTGCATTTCCATCTGGATAAAAAGTGGTATCATGGTATGGAGCCAAGATATTTAACTTATGTGATTGTTGGAATTTGTTGGTGATTCCTAGGATAAAGGTCGGTGATGACCGGGGGATGGCATACTCATGACAGTTAGTCACCTATTTAAAGAGGTAACCCGATCTTGTGTTGGAAGAGATCTGTTTAATTTCTTAGGGCGTCCCTCTAGAGGCATACCCATTCGGAAAGAAAGTTCCTTAGCCTTGGCCATTTATTGGAAATCCAATCACCCAATATGAGCCCTGCACGATTTTAGTTGCATAACCTACCATTCTTAAATGGTAGCTATAGCAGGCATAATATAATGGTACCTATGCTGGCTAAGATTTATATTTTACTTTCGAAATTCTTTTCCACACTATGCACTAATAATAACATTAAAAGGATTTTTGCGTATCAAGCATGTTTGAATATCATAAGGAGAAATCTCCTTCAAGTGCGCGATTGCATTGTGTGTGTGGCGGAAGACCTTATGGTAGTTTCATTTTCCAAAAAGTATAGAAAATTTCTTTTTATTTGTTTTTGTTCAAACAACTGTTTTTATTTTCTCACACCAGTCCCATGACTGATTTGGAGTTTATTGTTCCCTTTCTAAACTCTGGGTGCCCATAATTTTCCACACGGGCAGCCTAGAGTCAGGTTATCAGATAGTCGGCTAGTTGGTGTAGCTTTTGACAGCCTTTGGACTTGGGATTGCATCAAGTTTGCTATTAGTTCAGTATGATAGTGGTTCGAGCTTTTTGGTTTGGAGCTTTGGCGATGAAGATAGTTTTCCGCTGCTTTGATTTTCCGCTCTTGTATATATATCTAATAGTGTTGATCACTTCTTATTGTATCATTGGTGTATCAATTTTTGTATACCAATAAAAACTAGTTTTCTGTTTCCATTATGTTATTATTCACCTTATGTGTTATAAGCTCTGGCCAATCGGATTTCAACGTTTGAATCTGCGACATTCGAGTACGGGCAATGTATGGATATCGATTTTCGAGTGTCGGAATCTGAGTCATCACATCTGATATCAGAGCTAAAGGTTGAGTAAGAACTTTAGCTTTGGAGTATAACGCATTAGGTGACTCATTAGAGATAGGGTTACAAATACCCTAGAATGAGTTTCCCTAAGATATCTTGTCCATATGCCTCAGTCAATTTGTCTTAATTCACAGATAGTGATAATGAGTCCAAGAAGAGGATGAGATAGGGACAGGGGAGTGCCACTACAAATGGTCGATACCTTGCAACAACAAGGAACAACTTTTTCCATCAATCTCTTTTGATCATCATGCAATTTCAATTCTTTGATTGCTTCCTGGAAGCTCGTAGAAGAAGCTTTGGTGTGGTGGTGGCCCTGCGAATCTTTGTTTACGTTGTAGAAAGGTTCCTATTTTGTATTCTTTTCATCAGTTTCTTATCCGTCTTCTCATTCTTAACTTTAATAAATTTGAAGTTTTAATTGAAATTAATTGGTTAACAAAATATGAAGCTAAATTAGATTGTATCAATTAAATGATTTCGGTCATAACCAAATTTGAGAATTTTGTTGTGATTTCTTGTAAAGATCTAAGTCCGTAGAGGGACAAGCAAGTTTATACTTTGGGGTGTTTCGACTTGAGTTAAGTATCCATTTTTGGGGTCCCGATATATTCTACAAATGGTTAGTTATCCCTTCGGACTAACCAATGCCCCTTCATATTTCGTAGACCTGGTGACTCGAGTATTTCATAGAATATTGAATAAGTTCGTTCTTATATTTGTTGATGACACTCTGATTTGGCAAGCCAATTGTAGAATAGATGTTCAATTTGATCGGGTAAATCATCTCTCTGTATGTTCACATGTTTATTGTTTGACTCACCATCTAGCAAATTTCAAGGACGAAATTTTCATAAGGGGGAATCTGTAATGATTGTGTTTTTTGAGTCAAATTTAATTTAGCAGTTAATATAAATTTTTGGATTTAATTGTAAATTAATTTGAACATTTTCCAAACCAAATAAGATATGTGTTTGTTATATATATATATATATAAATAGATTGTAAATGGAATTTGAAATTGAAATTCAAAAATAAATATTTTGGAAGTCAATTTGAATTTTAATTTCAATATTTCAAAATTAATAAAAATTAGTTTTCTAATTATAATATATATATATATATATATATACACACATATGTATATATAGTGTGATTTGAAAGTTATATTTTGAATTTAATATAAATAATTTTCAAAAGTTGTTTAAAGTTAAATTCTATATTTTAAAAATAAACTTAAAATATAACATATGTGTGTGTGTGTGTTTATTTATTAAGGCATGGTAGATTTTAAAATAATTTTTTAAGGTTATATAAATAGTTATCCATTTAAAGGTATAACAGCTTTAATTAAAATAGGATTTAATAAAAAGATTTGATCTTTTAAAATGTAACATGAATAAATGTGATTTGTATGTGTGTGTGTGTATGAAAATTTAAAAATATAAATAGAAAATTACATAAAAAAACATTTATACATGACAAAAAAGACAATTGTAATCGTCTCATCGTGAAATTAAACATGTGTAAGTGTTTTAAAATAAAATTTTACATTTGTAAAAGGATTTTAACATGCATTAACAAGTATAAAAGATGTATCATGCAAAAATAACAAGTGTCATGTTTGATTTATTTTCTTTTTATTTTTGAAAATTAATGAATAAATAGGAAACAAGATTATATATACATCTAACTCCTCTCTTTCTCCTTTTCTGTTCAAAGTTTATAAAAACAAAAAACTATGAAAATTTAAACCAGGAAAGAAAAAAAAAATCAAACTTTAAGGAAAAAATAAACTAAATCATACAATCTCAAACCTGAGAATAAAAAATTCAAAGAGTCTTAAATCTAAAGCATGCAAGCTCAAGAAACTCAACATGTAAGAAGAAAATCATTTCATATCAATAATTAAAGTTTAGTCAAAGATCAGGATCAAATTACAATTTCAAATTCATCTCAACAAAGATCGACCTTTCTAACTTTTAAATCCTAAAGCAAGCTTTAGGTTCAATTCGGTTTTATCAAAGCAAATCAGAATCAAGTAACAGACCAATGATTCAAGCTTCAATTCAATTAACAGTTCAGATTAAAGCAATAAAATTTCCAGGCTTTATGTTCTCTGTTCCAGGTGAGCAAACATCACCTTTTAAACCTTGATATGGTTATATCTTGATGGATGTGATGAATAAATGAAGTAATGTTATAGATGTGTTTACTTGAATGAAAATATGTTTGTACATATTTGTACATATATGTGTGTGTGTGTGTGTGTGTGTGTGTGTGTGTTTGTGTGCATGTCAGAGAAATAGGCAAATATGCCTCTGTCTTGTTTATAGGTTTTAAACATGTTTAAAAATTCAAACCATTCCACCTAAATAATTTTAGGCTTTAACCTATGAATGAAAAATGTTTGTATATGTTTAACATCATTTTTAAAAATAATATTAAGCGTTCAAGTTGAATATTCATTTCAAAAATGATAAATTACAGAGATGATCCTATATAAGTCAAAAATCAATGTTTACAGTTTCAAGTTTTGATCATAGGATCATATTCATTTTACAAAATAAAGATTTTTGATGTTAAAATCATGATTTTTAAGCTTGGGAATGATGGAAACTTTCGAGATGAACGGAATTGGGTTTTTCATCAATTATCGGCAATCGATGAGGAGTTGGACGTCGAGTTTGAGTTTGGTGGTAGCTGGAAGGATGGAGATCATTAGAAAAATGGTGGTGGAATTTACTAGTGACCGTGGTGGAAGGTTGACGATGAAGTAGGGTTTAAGGACCGGGTTTTTGTTGACGATGAATCTCGAGCTCGTGCTACGTCAGTGGTGGATCGGGATCGATAAGACCAGCGGGAATCAATGCGTGAGGGTGTTATGCAGCTCTGGGTTGACTGGCATGGTTCCAGATGGTCTTGGCACGAGATGTTTTCTGGTTACTGGGTTTTGTTACAGGTGGTGCTGGGTATATTCGATTTTTATTTCAGGCGAGTTCGATGATTCTTGGTGCCCGGGTTAATCGATTAGGTCATTGATGACATGAGGATGGTCACGGCGATGATCGATGGCGCTCCGACTGTGTACATATCCATGAATGTCAGGATGTATCAGTGGGTTGATGTTACTATCTGGTTGGAGAAGAAGGGTGTAACTTGAGTTTGTACCCGGGGATTTGGGTTTTTGCTCAGGAAAGGTCATGGGTAATTCACGAGTGAGATTCCAGTTTGAAAAAAAAAATCAAAATAAAGTTAAAAAGAAGAATAAGGGAGTTACTCGGAATAGGCTCGGGTATTTTGGGTTTTGTCTCGGGTTGATACCTGAAGTGGTCTCAGGTCAGGAATTTAAAAAAAAATAAACAAGTTTTCCAAATTTAAAAATTAAATCAATTTTAAAACCTTTTCTTGATTAATTCTTGTAAAATAATAAATGTTTTAATTTAGTTTTGGAATGAGTTAAAGGTATGAAATAATTTTATTTATTTATTAAGTTTAAGGTATTTTATTATATATCATTCATTTTAATTTAATTATTAAGTTGTTTAAATAAGTTTAAATAATGTAATAGTTAATTAAAGAAGGTAAACTGACTTTAATTATTAAGCAACTTAAAAGGTTTTAAGCTAATTTTGTATGTTATGAAAATTAATTCCATAAGTTTATTTAATAAGATTTAAATACTGTAATTAAGAAATTTATTAAGATAAATGGTTTGTCTTTTAATTAGTTAAGGTCTTGTGTAATTTCTTAATGATAATTACTTAATATAATCAAGGGATAATTACTTAATGTGATTTATTAAAGGATAATTAATTACTTAAAAAGGGAAATACTTAATGAAAATAATTAAAGGTTAATTAATTACTAGAGGTTGATTGATTAAACTAATTAATAGATAATTGATGTAATTAATTAAATGGTTATTAATTAAGGGTTAATTAATTAATGTTATTGACTTAAGGATAATTTATTTGATAATTATTTGGTAATTAAAGGTTAATTAATTTTGTGGGTGATTGACCAATGGGATAATTACTTAATGAAAGTAATTGAGGATAATTAATTAAAGGTTAATTAATTAATAATTAAGTGTTAATTAATTAATAAAAAGGTTAAGTAATGAATAATTAAAGGATGATTAAAGGTTAATTAATTAATGTGATTAATTAAGGGACAATTAATTAATTGAGGATAATTACTTAAAATGGATAATTAAGGATGGTTAATTAATTTCATTAATTAATTAAAATAATTGCAAATGATTTGTAATTAATTAATGATAATTAAGTAGGCTTAGGTAATTAATTAATCTTGCTTATGGATGATTGGATTATATTGAATACCTCGAATTGTTTGATATCTCTGATATGTGATGTTCTATGATGTGATTGTTTTGGATTGAGCTATAAACTGTGATTTATTTATCTGTGATAAATTTACATGTTTATCTATGAATGAAAGATAAGTGTTACAAGATTATACCGCTTATTGATATTGTTGTGCTTGAATTTATGATGGTTGATATTTTATTGTTGCCTGTGAAACCCCTGGACTACACACAACACAAGCACAAATATAGTTTACACGGGAAATTGGTTAGTCGTGGGAATTTTGTATTTAATATTATTTTATTCAAAATGGTGAAAAGAATTTAAAAGTTGAATTTGAATCCAAAATGGTATGGAAGTGGTTTGTGTTAAATATGAAAAACTTTTGAAAAGGGGATTTTGGAATTAAAATTATTCTAAATATAATATGGTTTGTTAAAGTTTTGAAAATAAAATAATAATATGGTTTGAAAAGGGTTATATAGGTTATATAATGTACAGATATGGATTTTGAACCCTTTTTAATGTATTTTAAATGTATTATTTTGGGAATTTGAATTCTACTCAAATAGAACTTGCCCGGTGCACGGCAGTTCATTGATTTTCCAGTTTATTCCTTTAATAGGTTATAACTTGTGCAAATTAAATCAGATTTTCCCGAAACAAAAAACCTTTGTTTTCAAATGATAATCGCTTTCATATAAAGAAAGAATTTTCAATTTTTGTTGAAAGGATTTCAAGTTATGGGGAAATCTAATTTGAAATGGATACAGTTTTGAAAGCTGTGAATGAATCTTTTTTAAAGATTTGGTAAACCATATTCTCAAATTAAAGAAGATTTTCAAAGTGAATCTTTTGTTTAAAAGGAAGTGGAAATTTTTTTAAACCATTCAAAAGGAAAGGTTTCTGGCTAAAAATTATGACATAACTGAGATCCGAATGTATCCATATGTTTTTAAAACAAGCGCTCATTATTCGGTTAAGCAGGGAGAGGACTTTATGTCATAAAACCCATTCTGAATTAATGATACGACGAAATGGATAACAATTGAAGACGGGGGTTGAAGACCGGGTATTTTCGAGAACGAAAGGATTACCTGTCGATTGTCTCTGCACTAATTTGCTGTGGTATAGAGATCTCCATATGTGATAGGGAGTCCGGTGGGATTGTGAATATCCGGATTTGCAAGGGCTTCTTTCCTTAATTGGAAGAAGTGCCTTCGGTTCCATCCAGACCCAGGATGGATGAATATCTGACGTTAGACTTTGAGATGTAAAGCCGGTTTCTATCAAATACGTTTATGTTTGGTGGCTGAGAATTTATTCTCTTTGCTTAACATCCTTTTCTGAGACGTACGAGCTCAGAGGTTATGTAGTTGATGGTTACTAGTGATATATTCCCAATTTGGTAATGTGGCATGCTAAGTGATGATCATTGGTTGATCAAAGCATGGCTGTTGTGAAAAGCATAGCTTTGTAGGACGAGACTTTATCGAACCTCACACCTAAAAAATGGTCGAAATAGGAAGGATGCAGCAAGGTTATGGGGGTCCACCCCTTAGGGTATGTACATTTCCTTCTGGATAAAAAGTAGTATCGTGGTATGGTGCCCAAATATTTAACTTATGTGGTTGTTGGAATTTGTTGGTGAATCCCGGGATAAAGGTCGGTGACGACCAATGGATGGCATACTTGTAACGACACTTAAATTTTCAATAATTAAATTTGTTGATTTAATAAGGTTTTGGCAATTAAATCTGAAATAAATAAAAATTTGAAATTTGTTAATGAATTTATAACGGGAATGAGATGTAATGATGTTAGATTTTTCATAATATAATAATAGGTTGAATAAAATGAATGGAAATTCAAGATTTATTAATTTATTGGAATTTAAATTTAATAATTGGATTAATTGCAAATAATTGAAATTTAATATTTAAATATTACGTTAATGGAAATTAAGTTGAAAATGGAGAATATTATGTAATATTACATGAACTAATGTTGATTTCATCCATTTGATAATGATAGATTAAATAATAGGATGAAAGGTCAAATTAAATGGATTTTTGGAATTTTAATTATAATTTTTGAATTCAATGAAATTGAAATTAAACACTGAAATTGAGGAATGAATCAATTTTAAATTAACATCTAAATTTGTTTAAATTAGTGTGAATGATTTAGAAATATAAAAATGATAAGAACTGTCAATTTTAGAATTGAAATTGAAATTTTGATTAATAATTAATCAATTATTAATTTATTTAATTAATAGCAAAATAGCCATTTTTGCCACTGACTTGGATTTCGACGAAACCAGTTTCATAGGATCCATAATGGAGAATTATTATAGGATTTCAAGTTTCGTAGCAATTGAACTTTTCGTTTGATCGTACGGACTCGAAATGCCTTGAAATCTGTTTGAAATCAATTTAGCATAACTTCTTCATACGATGGAATATGGACTTAAAATCTATTCCATTGATTTTAAAATACTAAAAATCATCTATTTGATATATGGGTTGACCCAATTTCGTTCCGGAGTCGAAACGGGCTTTTCAGGCCATTTATCGTTCAACCGTCCAAACCAATCGTATTCGTTCCTCTATTTTTCAGCTTTGTCTATATATACCTTTTTATAAACCCTAGCCTATTTCTTATTCCTCATTTCTGTACGTACAATTCTGATGGCACCTACTCATTTCAATGGCTGGAAACCCTAAATTTTACAATTCAATTCCAATTCAAGATTCAACCTCAAAATTTCAAACATCACAAACTAAATCGAATTATATATGGATTTGAAGCTCTCGACGAGCGCAACTCAAATATATGATTCATTTTTCAATTTGAGTTTCGATGTTGCCGGAAATCATCAAACTATTCACGGTCGTTCATCACACGTTGATGAACTGCGCCTGATCATTGAATCGAGGGTATAGTCTCGTAGAGGGGGATGAGTGGAGGTCATCGGCGTCGTTCGCTTGATCGATTAACCATTGGATTTGGCTGCAAAATTCATTAGGGTTTTAGAGTAGGGTGGTGGCTGCTCATTTTTTTGGCCGAGATCGGTGTTGACGTGGGGTTTGAGGTGAGGCGGAGGTCGTGTAGTAGGCGGTACTGTGCTCGGTCGTGTCACGGCTGGCCATCGGAGGCTCGCGGCGGCCTTTAGGCGTGGTGGCGTGCGCAGTCTGGGTCGTGGCTACTGTAAGGTTTTGAACGAAACCGTGTCTATAGCATGCGTGAGAAGGAGAATGCTAGGCAGGTGACATGTAAATTAGTGTTTATTTTATTTATTCTTTTAAACATAAATCGTACAACTTCAAATTTATGTAATTTTCGCATACGAGGTCCGATTTGCACACGGTTTGATCTGCTGGGATCGTAATAAAATTCCAAACATTCTGATGCTAGTTTCGATGAAATATGAGACTGTTCAAATTTTAGGTCTAAATTGGAATTAAATTCAATTTAAATTCGAAAGGTGAGTGTTTTAACCCACTCACAACTTCTAAAATTTCTTATGCGTGTTAAATTAATTTTTGATGCGATTAGATATTTATTTATGATTGTTTGGTATACTTTTATTCATCGTCTCGGTTAAATTGAATTTACTAAATTAAATTGTTATTTAATTTATTATGCATATAGACTGCCAGTAAATACCAGTTATATGTTATCTATTCTATACTGATGTTATTGATTAAATTGGATGATGATTATGATTAATCGTTGATGATTGAGATTGGATGAATGGATGTTGTATTTTCTATTGTTATAAGCTGCACGTTGTTATGGATTTTATTTCTTTCGGGATCGCGGTTTGAAATAATATATAACCGTATTTGTAATTTAAATTGCGGATTGAAGTGATAATTATCTGTATCACTTGACCATAGGATAGAAAATTTATACAGACACCGTGGTCTATATGTAAAAATATTTGAAATGATTTCTATGGTTTTGTAAAGAATATATGGTTTTATGAGATACTGATTTGGATATTTGATAAATGTTATTTTATATATAGTTAAATTCTTAGTTTTAAGCTATGTATAAAATTGGTTTAAAGTATAAATCAAGTTTAATAATAAAGTTTGATTTTATTAAGATATAATATGGTTAAGTATTTATTTAAATTTTATTTCTAGAGTTTATAATGACCTAAATGAGAATTATGTGGGGAGATAAATATGCAGTTGATTTAAAGTTTAATAAAATTGAGATTTTAAAGGTATGATCTTTATAACTAGATTTTGTTTAAAATGAATTAAATGAATATTCTAATTATAAATAAATTGAAGGAAATGTTTAGTTATTTGTAATTTGAGTATTATTTAAATGATAATGGATTTATTATGCAAATATTTCAAAACTAAACAATAGAAAACTGAATTGTTGAATCGTAATTACCAACCTTAGTTTTGAAATTGTTTAGTACTTAAAGTTTGAAATATATTGAAATTGAAATGATTTATTGAAACTGAAAGTGACTTGAAACTTATGAATTGAGATTTGATTTAAAGTGAATAAAATTATGAAGTCGATGAAATTATTTTTACTTTATAAAGTAATTTTAAAGTCAAATTATTTTATTTTATACGCTATTTGAATATCCAAACCATTTAAGTTTTGGAAGTTATGGTTTAGAAGCTATGAAATCAAGTATTATGATTTGAAAGGTTATATTTCGAGCATTGGTTTTGAAATATTTTAATTTTGAAAGTGCTATGATTTTGGAAAGGATATATTCGAAATAAAAATGATATTATATTGATTTGGGTTTTAATAAAATGATGTCATATTGATTGGTTTTTGAAAGGGAAATGATATCGTGTTTATATGGTTTTGGAATGGATATTATATTCTAGTTTTGAAGTATAATTATTTTGAAATGACAATGGTGTTATAATAACGTTTGGTTATTAAAGAGATCGGGATCAGAAGTTGTCATACTCTCTGCCAACTCCGAAAACCACTTTAACAACTGTGTACGCGGTGGAGATTCCAGAATGAAGTAGGATGGTGGTGATGTTCTATTGACGTATATACGTGGACCCGACTCCCATGAGTTGGCATAAGGTGGCTAAAACAAGAGCGATTCTCGGGTGAGTGAGGTAGCCCCTCTTATCGGACACACTCCTTCGATATCATTCTATTACTTTATGATTGATTTGGGCCCTTTGATTCTTGAGGGTGTGGCTCTAGGTGGGTGGTAGCTGGACGCTACGCATCACCACTGGCCTGGATAGCAATTGGTATATCTACCATGGCATTGCCTTGTGTGTCGTGTCACCTACCCTATCACGCCTTGTACGAGTTTGGTTTTCTCCCATACCCTGTGTGGTATCCTCTTGTGGCTTCCCGATCAAGAGGGACTATGATATTGGATGGACTACTGGGACTATTACGTGTAAAGTGGGAGATTGGATGTGACGACCCTAAACTTTGAACATTTGAAATTGAAAAATATTTAATTGATTTTAAATATTTGAAGGATAGTTTAACTTGAATTTCAAATGCTAATATGAATTTGGCGCGTAAATTATAAAATTTAATCTATTGAAAAGTTGGATAAAAATTCGAATCTTCAATTTTAAGCTGATTAAAAATATTTCAAAGGCTTGTAAAATTCATATTGATAATACTAAAGATAATAGAAGCTTCATAATTGAATTTGGAAATGTTTTATTCAGTTTTGAAATTATGTCGTTTGAATCGATATTTAAAAATAGTCTTCCGAGGTACGGTCTCGGAATTCGATGAAACCAGTTCCATTAGATCCGTAATATTGTATTATTATCAAATTTCAATTTTTGTAGTGTTTGGAGTGACTGCGTGGCCGTACGATAAACAAACGCGCTAAATTTAAATCGAAAGTTCGATATTTTAACTGGTTCAAAAAGTTATCATCTCCATACGATCGAATTTGGTCTCGGAACCTTTTCCATTGCGTTCGGAATGCAGATAAAACCTTATAAATGCCTGGCGGCATGTCTGATTTGGAGTTCGAAATTTCGAATTGTGCTAAACGAGATATTTTGAGAATTTAATAATATAAAAAAAATTAAATTAAGTCAAACCAGCCACCCTAATTGTACTCAAGCCACCCTAGCTTCTGATTTGAGTCAACTTACCTCGTACGAAGACGCCTCTCCCTTAATTTTAAATCGTGTGCTGAGCAGAAAAGAGAATATAAACGAACAAATGAGAAAAAAGTTCATCTTCATTTCCAGTAAAAACACCAGCTTCAAAATAAATTTAATGGCTGAAATCAGTTTGTTTAAAATGTAAATCAAATTAAAATCAAAACCCGGCCGCCTCTTCATTCATTTTCGAATCGAGATCACAGGAAAGGTCACCTTCATTCTTTACTCAAATTAGAGCGCCGATGTTCCTCGTTCGAGTTCAAAGGTCGAGGCTTCGGATAAGATGCTTCTTGAAGGAAGATACTCGGGTAGCCCGGGGGTGGTGAAACTCGATCGCGCCGTGTGGCCGCGATGCGATGTTGTTTAGGGAAGCGGGGCCAGTCGCGTTTCAAGCGAGGGAGGCTGAAAACTTGAATTGGGGTTTTAATCAACGGCGACTTAAGGAATCTCGAGTTCATGGAGATTGGCGTCAATTCAGTTCTCGAGCGTCGCGATGTTGGTCTAGGATGGGTCGCGATGGCTAGGCGATAGCGAGGCAGTGAGGTCGACTAGCAGGCGTGTGTGGGACAGTGGCGATGCGAAGCAGGCAAGGCAGTTCAGGCAAAGTCGATGATTTAGGGTTTCGCGTGAATGGTTGGAGCAGGCTTGGGGTTCAAATTCGAGTTCGTGTTCGACGAATTGGCATCTGCCATTCCCAATTTCGAGGGTATGGTTTCTTTTAATCCTATTTCGAATTTATATGTTGACATAAAATATTTTTATGTGCCGATAGATTTATATTTTACAGAGAAAATAAAAATAAAAATATATATAATAAAGGTAGTTTTACTTAATAAAACATATTTAATTTATTTTTACCAAAGGCTAATTTATTTAATTTAGTTTTGAAATAATTTTTTTTGGTCAAATATTTTATTAAAAGAAAGTTAGTTAAAATCTAATTATTAGTTTAAATCCCAAGTGTTGGTTAAATTAAGTAAGTAATTGATTCATCGATAGTTCAAATATTAATAAAATCCTAAATTGTTATACAAGGTCAAAATGGCAAAGAAAAAAGTCGGGATTGGAATTGAAAATGGATTGCAAAATAAAAGCTAAGATGAGAACTTCTTACTCAATCGAATTGTGTTTCGATTTAAATTTTAAATAGTTAGATTTAAAACTATTTAAAATTGCTTGATTGTGTGTTTGAATGATAAATTATTATCTATTGTTTTAAAATAGACCCTATACGCCGTATATTAAGCGGATGTTATTTATTAAACACATATACCACGATAATTCCAACTTGAATGGAATTGATATTATATATGTATTTGGAGTTGATTTCCCACATTATATAGTGGATGATACCCTATTGCGCCGCATAATAGCGGATAATATTTTATAAATCCCATATACCGTGATATTTCACCTTGAAGTGGAATTTGTATTGAGCTAACATCTTTGGATGCAGGGAAACAGGTTGGAGGGATCCAACTGGATTCCTCAAACGTTTGAATTAATTTCATATGTTGTGTGTTGATTGATTTATAATCCGTGTGATTATCTTTTTGATTGTGATTGTTGAAGGCTATAGGTTAGCCGAATATATTTTTGGTATCATTGGATACCGAAAATAGATAAAAATTTGATTTTTGAAATTTCAAGTTGAAAGTTTATAGTAAAAAAAATTATTTTTGAGAATTGGATATGTTAAAAAGGAGTTTTAAAAAGACAAAGTTATTTTTGAAACCATATTGAATAAAATTCCAAATTACGGAAAAAAAGGGCAAAGTAAATGGATTTTTGATTTATATTATTATAAGTTGAAGAAATTCATTTTAAAAAAGAGAAATGATTTTGTAAATTCATTGGAAATTTATTAAGCGGAAATTAATTGGTTTTGATAATTAATTAAGAATAATTAATCAAGTATTAACTTTTAATTAAGAGTTAATCAATGATCAATGAAAGGATAATTTATTAAATGTTTTTATAATTAATTGGCTATTAATTTACCATAACTAGCAAATTTTATTCATAGAAATTTATTTGATTTATATTAATCAGATGATTAAATTTATCCTACTTATGGATGTTTTAATTATATTGGATGTTGAATTGTTATGATATCTTTGATATGTGATGCTTTGTGATATATCCTGATGTGTGTTGTAATCTGTAATTTGTTTATCTGTGATATATATATATATATACACACATATATATATCTGTGATCTGTGAATGAAAGTTAAGCATTATAGTTTATACCGCTTATCAAATATATTGTTATATTTTGATCTGTGATGGTTGGATGTTGTTGCACTATTGTGTTAAACCCTTGGACTACACAATGCACACACAAAATGTGGATTTCACGTGAAAATCAGTTAAGTCACAGATTTTATCACAATTCTAAAGATTGAATTTTTGAATCCAAATTATTTTTGGAATTGGAATTGAAAGTTTTTGAAAATGAATTTCAAAAATAAGAGTTATTTTAAATAACCTAATAAAAATTGGAATTTAAATCATTTGATTTAAATTTTGAATTCAATGTTTGAAATTGATTTCAATGATTTGGGTACTATGGTCTAAAAGATTGTACAAGTTATAAAAGGTGTTTATATGGGTTTTTAACCATTTAAAATATAGGTTTGGAAATTTTAAATTTAAATCCAAGTTTATACTTGAGTGGCTTTAACTCATGAAAAATTGTATTCAATTTTTCCCAAAACAAAAACTATCTGTTTTCAAATAATAATAGCTTTCACATAAGGAAAGAAATTCCCATTTGTGTTAAAAGAATGTAAATTTGAAATTAAACTGTTTTGAAGGCTATGAATTAATCATTGTGAAAGGTTGTTGAACTTGACTTGAAATAAAGGAGTATTTCAAATGATGTATCTTTTATATTATAAAAGACTTGAATTGTAAATAGTTTTGAAAACTATAAGTTAAATCTTGATTTAAGATTTAATGAGTTAATCCAATTGAAATGGAAATTTATCTGGGAATCTGGGGATAAATCTGTGTGAAACTGGGTAAACTTTGTGAAGTAAATCTTTTTGTTTAAAGACTTAAAATGGTAATTTGTCTAAACCATTTGAAAGAAAGGGTTTGGTAATAAGTTGTGACTTAATTGAAATTCCAATATCCATATGCTTTAAAAATATTGCGTTAACTATTTGGATTAGCCGGGAGAGGACCTTTGTGTCATATAACCTATTCTGAATAAGTGATACGACGTAATGGATAGAATTGAAGACCGGTGGTGAAGACCGGGTGTTTGTGAAAACGATAGGATGACCTATCGATTGTCTCTGCACCGTTAGCTACGGTATGGAGATTTCCTTTGTGATGGGAAATTCGATCGGGATTGTGAATACCGGATTGCAAGGGCTTCTTTGGAAGTGCCTTCGATTCTGTTCGAACCCACAATAGATTTGCATGGTTACGTATCTGACATTACATTTTGAGGTATAAAGCAGATTTCTTTCAAATACATCTTTGTTGGTGGTGGAGAATTTATTCACTTAGATTAACACCCTTCTCTGAGACGTACGAGCTCAGAGATTTTGTAGTTGAAGGTTATCATCGATATACTCTCAATTTGGTAATGTGGCATGCTGAGTGTTGCTGTGTGATGATTATTTATTGATCATTTGTTGATAAAAGCATGGATTTGTGAAAAAGCGTGGTTTTGTGGACGAGACTTCGTCGGACCTCACACCCGGAATTGGTTGAAACAGGAATATGTGGCAAGGTTATGAGGGTCGCGCCCTTTAGGGTATGTCATTTCCTTCTGGAAAAGGGTGGTGTCAGGTATGGAGCCCTGATGCTTAACCTATGTGGTTGCTCCAATCTCATTTTCTATGTGGTTGTTGCTTCGTGATCGATGGCCCTCAGATAAAGGTCCCAAAGGACCGGGTGGTGGCATACTCGAGTAGTAGTTACCTAGTTACAAAGGTAAACCGGCCTTGTGTTAACATAGATCCAGTTAGGTTCTCGGGACGTCCCGCCAGGGGCTTACCCATGTGGCAGTAGGAAGTTCCTTAGCCTAGCCATTTGTTGGAAATCCAAAGAAACAATACGAGCCTTGTACGGTTTTAGTTGTAGAACCTGCCATTTAATATGGTAGCTACAGTAAGCATACTATAATGGTACCTATGCTGGCTAAGATTATATTATACTTTCAAAATGGGTTTCCACACTTTGCACTTAAAGTAATAATATCAAATAAAATTTGCGTATCAAGCATGTTTGACTATCAAAAGGAGAAATCTCCTCCAATTCTGCGTTTGCATTGTGTGTGTGCGGGGAGGCCTTATGGTAGTTACATTTTCTAAAAGCATTGCGAATCCATTTCAAAATATTTCTTCGTTTGTTTTTAAAAAGATAAATAACTGTTTTGAGTTCTCACACCAGTCCCATGACTGACCTGGAGTTTACTGTTCTCTTCCTAAACTCTGGGTGCCCATAATCTACCACATGGGCAGCCTAGAGTCAGGTTATCAGGTCATTCTGGATTCAGAAGTGCGATGGAGCTCAAGGGGCAAGCTGGATGGCGAGACGTATTACTTGTATATGATATTATCTTTCCGCTGTAAATTCACTTGTAAGGACATGTTTGTATAACTGTCCATTGTTTTGTTGTTTTGTATATTGTTGTTGTACACTCTGATGATGATGTGATGTAATGTAATAACTTATATAGTTCTTTGTTTTAAAGATTATTCATTTATCTATTATATGTTGTTCCGCTGCGATATGTGAGATTCTGATATTGTTTCTGTTGTTCTTCTTTCGTTCTATTTTCTTCTTCTTCTACCTTTTTCTTCTTCTTAAACCCTAAGGGTTCGGTTTTCCGACATTCGATTGTTCGGCAGTTGATACATGGACGTGTTGATGTCGATTTTCGAAAGTCGAAGAATCGCAATCGTTACATTGGGTAACTCCTTAACGCTATTTAAAAGTAAGTTTATTTTACTATAAACATTATATAATAGAAAAATATTACTACATAGTAAATAGCTTAACGGATCCATATGAGATGTGAATCCCGAGCCTCTCATAAGTTACTGCACTCACGTTTGACACTGGATAGGAGATGTCAAATTCCGTAAACATCTCTGACGTCATCCCACTCATATTATTTATCGTTGATTTAACTTACATAAGATCTTTTTGTTCTGACCCGAGTGTTTTGTCTTTTCAATTCGCTTGGGTCGGTCGGAGCATTTCAGGGTTTGAAGATCTTATTTCTAAAGGACGAAGACGAAGATTGTATTATTATTATATACTATATTGTTCCACCACATCACACTGTTCTGCTGCATTATTTATTATTCTCTTGTATGTGTCACTCTCATATTTATTGTATAAGTATAATAAAATGTTTAGTAAAACAACTTCAAGAACCGTTATTTGATTATTATATTTTGTCCTTCCGCTGCAAGATTCTGTTTTGTTATTTTTCTCTGCTTTTACTTATTTACCCCAATAACAATCCGCCCTTCTGTATGGTTCGAGTCTGACGTGTGTGGTTTATCGTCGACTTTAAAGCGTACAAAAAGGCGGGCTGTTACATCTGGTATCAATGCTTTGGTTTAGCGATAAACCTTAGCTTTGTGGGGTCAGACTCTTTATTAATAGAGTAGTAATACCCTACGATGAATCGTTGAAAGCATATATATGAGAGAGCGTATTTGTTAGTGTTATAAAAAGGTTTTGATATTGCGTTAATTTATTCCGTTTTGTATTAATAAATTCTGGTTGGTGCCTAGGACGTAATAACATCAATAGTGATTTCTAAACACTTAATAGGACAGAACGGCACAATATTTGTTTTCAATATAAGTGAATGAAATAATTTTGCCTATTATATTTTCTATATATAAAATAAATTTTTTATAAAGTTATATTTGGTTGTAATATATTGGTTGTTAGGTAGTGAAATTTATAAATATTGATTGGAAACAAAATTTGAAGAAAATAAAATAAACGAAATTTGGAAATTTTAGAACTTAAGTTCCAGGATTTTGAAATTTGCTTTCAAAGGATTTTGGAATATAATAATAATATTTATAAGTATTTTCTGATATAAATATTCCAATATAATTTGAAAGAATTGTTTTAAAGAAATTTTAAAAAGGAATAAGTTCTGTACTCCCCTCTCTGTCGCTGGAAAATAATTTCGTTGATGAGTGCATGCATCATCGACATTCATTTTCGAGTTTCGAAGTTGGAAGGCCACTGTAGTAGTTTTACTGCAGATTTATTTTGATAAATAAATGTATAAATTTTATTTTTTTTAAAATATAATTGGATACATAAATTATAAATATATACGTTTATCTACTATTTTTAAAATGATTTGAAATTTAACCCGTTATTTAGTTCTTATGTTTCCGTTAATTAATAGTTTTAGTTAGTGTAGTGAAATGGAATTTAACTAATAATTGAAACCTTTAATTGAAATAAGAGATTAAACATCAAGTTATAAATGAAATTACAAGGAAGTTGGAATTAATAACCTATAAAACAAATGATATGATTATTGAACGTTAAATTAATTAAAAGAAATGAGATAAACTTGTATACTTTCAATTACACCTTTAAAGCATATGTGTAACTTATTAAATATTAAAAGTTCTAATGTTTAATAAGAAAATGTAATGGATGTTATACAAGTAATAAACTTGAAGTAATGAAGTATTCAATGAAATTCTTTAATAAATAAGAATTTGATGTTGTAATTGTTATAAACCTAAGATATAATGGAAATCTTACTATAATAAAATATGATAGAAGGTAAATGTTGTAAGTAAGTAATTATAGACTTAAGTAAATCATGAAGTTATTTATTTTAAAAATAAGCAGAAAGATGAATACTGTAAGTAAATGAAATTAAGCAGTGAATAAATGAATGTAATATAATAAAAAGAAATTTTACATGATATGAATAAATGAAAATGAGATTTTGTTAGAAGTTAATAAAAGTAAATGAAACTGTATGAAATAAAATGTGAATTAAAAAGATAAATTATTATATGAATGAATTAAAAAATGAACTTGGTTTATTGTTTGAAATTGTTGCTAGCTTGGTTTATGGTTATTTGGGCAATGACACATTAAAATTGTTTGGATGTTTGAATAATCTATTTAGTTCATCTAAGACTGTTGAGTAAATAGTGCACTTAATAGTTTATTTTCCATTCTGTATAATTTAAAGTTTTGAACCCAAACAAATATTTGTTTTGTTTGATATAAATGGATAATTGATTGGGTTGATTTTGAATGATGATTGTATATTGGTTGCAAGTGATTGTTGTTTGATATTGAATTGGTTGAAACAACTTTAAATATTTCATCTATATAATTCTAATTAACTCTTTTTAGATTATATAAGTGAAATGCAGGTTATAGCAGCAATTGCTACTGCTTTTGGTTTCATAATTTAAGCATTAATTTCCCGACAAATAGGTATGTTCTCGGATTACGGTTTTATAGTGTTATTATATTGTTTTCCCGTTATTGGGATATATTATTTTGAAATATTGTGGTATATATTGTTATACTTGATATTATATTTTCTCCCAAGCCTCTCCTACAAAGGAGATTCTTCCGAAATTTTCCGTAAATTTCGGACTTAGAAAAAAAATTTCGAAAATGTTTTCCAAACTTATTATTTGAGAATAAAAAGATTTAATGGTTATAAATTGGTATATTTTATTTAAATTAATCAATTTTTAAATTTATTGGTTTATAAAGTTAATATTTCTAAATAAGATGTATTGTTTACTCAATTCTTCTTTTCCCTTCTTTTTCCTTTTCGGGGATGAAAAGTTTAAGTGGGTGAGAGTGTAGCGACCTATAAATTTTCAACAATTAAATTTGTTGATTTAATAAGGTTTTGGAAATTAAATCTGGAATAAATAAAAATTTAGAATTTGTTAATGGATTTACAACAGGAATGAGCTGTAATGATGTTAAATTTTTCATAATATAATAATACGTTGAACAAAAAAAATGGAAATTCAATATTTATTAATTTATTGGAATTTAAATTTAATAATTGGATTAATTGGAAATAATTGAAATTTAATATTTAAATATTACGTTAATGGAAATTAAGTTGAAAATGGAGAATATTATGTAATAAATCATAAACCACTGTTCATTTCATCCATTTGATAATGATAGATTAAATAATGGGATGAAAGGTCAAATTTAATGGATTTTTGGAATTTTAATTTTAATTTCTGAATTTAATGAAATTGAAATTAAACACTGAAATTGAGGAATTAATCAATTTTAAATTGACATCTAAATTTGTTTAAATTAGTACGAATGATTTAGAAATATAAAAATGATAAGAATTGTCAATTTTAGAATTGAAATTGAAAATTTGATTTAATTAATCAATTATTAATTAATTTAATTAATAGCAAAGTAGCCATTTTAGCCACTGATTCAGATTTCGACGAAACCAATTTCATCGGATTGGTAACGGTGAATTATTGTAGGGTTTTTTTGTTTCGTAGCAATCGGACATGTCGTTTGATCGTACGAACTCGAAACACCTTGAAATCAATTTAATTGAAATGAATTTGAAATTAATTTGAAACAATATGATTTTAGTATAACTTCTTCATACGATG
Source organism: Allium cepa (assembly GCA_030765085.1). Lineage (NCBI taxonomy): Eukaryota > Viridiplantae > Streptophyta > Magnoliopsida > Asparagales > Amaryllidaceae > Allium > Allium cepa. Next base: position 249,197,911 of record CM060940.1, on the reverse strand, counting down.
GACTTTGGACTTGAAACCTGTTCCATTGATTTTAAAATGCTAAAAAAACATCTATTTGATATATGGGTTGATCCAATTTCGCTCCGGAGTCGAAACGGGCTTTTCGGGCCATTTATCGTTCAACGGTCCAAACCAATCGTATATATTCCTCTATTTTTCATCTTTGGCTATATATACCTTGCTATAAACCCTAGCCTATTTCTTATTCTTCATTTCTGTACGTATAATTCTGATGGCACTCATTTCAATGGCTAGAAACCTTAAATTTTCCAATTCAAGTCCAATTCAAAATTCAACCTCAAAATTTCAAACTCCACAAACTGTATCGAATTATATATATATGGATTTGAAGCTCTCGACGAGCGCAAGTCAAATATATGATTCGCTTTTCAATTTGAGTTTCGATGTGGCCGGAAATCGTCGAACTATTCACGGCCTTCATCACACGTTGATGAAATGCGTCTGATCATTGAATCGAGGGTATGGTCGCATAGAGGGGGACGAGTGCAGGTCATCGGCTTCGTTCGCTCGATCGATTAATGGTTGGATTTGGCCAAAATTCATTAGGGATTTAGAGTAGGGCGGCGGCTGCTTATTTTTTTGGCCGAGATTGGTGTCGTCATAGGGTTTTAGGTAAGGCGAAGGTCATGTGGTAGGCGGCAGCATGCTCGGTCGTGTCGCGGCTGGCCATCGGAGGCTCGCGGCGATGTTTAGGCACGGTGGCGCGTGCAGTCTGGGTCGTGGGTGCTGAAAGGTTTCAAATGAAACCGTGTCTATATCATGCGTGAGAAGGAAAATGAAAGGTAGGTGATGTGTAAATTAGTGTTTATTTTATTTATTCTTTTAAACTTAAATCGTACAACTTCTCATTTGTGTAATTTTCGCATACGAGGTCCGATTTGCGCACGGTTTGATCGCTGGGGTCGTAAAAAAATTCCGGACATTTTGACACTTGTTTGGACGGATTCTGAGATTGTTCAAATTTTGGGTTTAAATTGGATTTAAATTCAATTTAAATTCAAAGGGTGGGTGTTTTAACCCACTCATAACTTCTAAAATTTCTTATGTATGTTAAATTAATTTTTGATGTGATTAGAAATTTATTTATGACTGTTTGGTACACTTTTAATCATCATCTCAGTTAAATTGAGTTTATTGAATTAAATTTTTATTTAATTTATTATTGCACATAGACTGCCATTAAATACCTGTTATTTTTTATCTGTTCTATATTGATGTTATTGATTAAATTGGATGCTGATTGTGATAAATGGTTGATGATTGAGATTGGATGAATGGATGTTGTATTTTCTATTGTTATAAGCTGCATGTTGTTATGGATTTTATTTCATTCGGGATCGCGGTTTGAAATGATATGTATTCGTATTTATAATTTAAATTGTGAATTGAAATGATAAATATCCGTATCACTTGACCATAAGATAGAAAATTTTATACAAACACCGTGGTCTATATATAAAAATATTTTGAAATGATTTCTATGGTTTTGTAAATAAATATATGGTTTTATGAGATATTGATTTGGATATTTTATAAATGTTATTTTATATATAGTTAAATTCTTGGTTTTAAGCTATGTATAAAATTGGTTTAAAGTATAAAACAAGTTTAATAATAAAGTTTGATTTTAATAAGATATAATACGGTTAAGTATTTATTTAAATTTTATTTCTGGAGTTTATAATGACCTAAATGAGAATAAGGTGGGAAGATAAATATGCAATTGATTCGAAGTTTAATAAAATTGAGATTTTAAGGATATGATTTTTATAACTGGATATTGTTTAAAATGAATTAAACGAATATTCCAAGTATAAAGAAATTGAAGGAAATATTTAGTTATTTGTAATTTGAGTTTTATTTAAATGATAATGGGCTTATTATGCAAATATTTCAAAATTAAATAATAGAAAATTGAATTGTTGAATCGTAATTACCAGCCTTAGTTTTGAAATTATTTAATACTTAAAGTATGAAATATATTGAAATTGAAATGGTTTATTGAAACTGAAAGTGAGTTTAAAGTTATGAATTGAGATTTGATTTAAAGTGAATAAAATTGAAAATTCGAGGAAATTATTTTACTTTATAAAGTAATTTTAAATTCAAACTGTTTTATTTTATATATACTGTTTGGATATCCAAACCATTTAAGTTTTGGAAGTTATGGTTTAGAAGCTATAAAATTCGAAGTATTATGTTTTGAAAGGTTATATTTCAAGCGTTGATTTCAAAATATTATAATTTTGAAAGTGCTATGATTTTGGAAAGGATATATTTGAAGAAAAAATGGTATTATATTGATTTGGGTTTTAACAAAATGATATCATATTGATTGGTTTTTGAAAGGGAAATGATATCGTATTCATATGGTTTTGAAATGGATATTAGATTCTAGTTTTGAAGTATAATTATTTTGAAATGACCGCGGTGTTATAATAACGTTTGGTTGTTAAAGTGACGGGGATCGGAAGTTTTCATACTCTCTGCCAACATCAAAAACCACTTTAACAACCGTGTACGCGGTGGAGATTCCAGAATGAAGTAGAATGGTGGCGACGTTCTATTGAGGTATATACGTGGACCCGACTCCCATGAGTTGGCATAAGGTGGCTAAAAGAGGAGCGATTCTTGGGTGAGTGAGGTATCCCCTCTTCAGTACCATTCTATTACTCTGCGATTGATTTAGGCCCTTTGATTTTTAGGGGTGTGGCTCGAGGTGGGCGGTAGCTGCGCGCTACACGTCACCACAAGCCCGGATAGCAATTGGTATATCTACCTTGGCATTGCCATGTGTGCCGTGTCACCTACCCTATCGCGCCTTGTATGAGTTTGGTTTTCACCTGTAGCCCGTGTGGTATCCTCTGGTGGCTTCCCGATCAGGAGGGACTATGATACTACATGGACTACTGGGACTATTACATGTTAAGGGGGAGATTGGGTAACTCCTTAACTCTAGTTAAAAGTAAGTTTATTTTATTATAGACATTATTATAATAGCGAAATATTACTACATAGTAAATAGTTTAACGGATCCTTAGGAGATGTGAATCCTGAGCCTCTCTTAAGTTGCTGAACTCATGTTTGACACAGGATAGCAGATGTCAAATCCCATAAACATCTCTGACGCCATCCCGATCATATCATTTAACATTGATTTAACCTACATAAGATCTTTTAGTTCTAACTCGAGTGTTTTGTCATTTCAATTCGCTAGGGTCAGCCTGAGCATTTTAGGGTTTGGAGATCTTATTTCTAGAGGACGAAGACGAAGATTGTATTATTATTATTATTATTATTATTATTATTATTATTATTATTATTATTATATACTATATTGTTTTACTGCATCACACCATTCCATTGCATTATTCATTATTCTCTGGTATGTGTCACTCTGATATGTGTCGTATAAGTATAATCAAATGTTTTGTAAAACAACTTCATGAAATGTTATTTGATTATTAAATTTTGTCGTTCCGCTGCAAGATTCCATTTTGTTTTTTTCTCTGCATTTTCTTATTCACCCCAATAACAATCCGCCCTTCTGTATGGTTTGAGTTTGACGTGTGTGGTTTATCGTCGATTTAAAGCATAAAAAAAGGCGGGCTATTACAATACTCATGACAGTTAGTTACCTAGTTACGGAGGTAACCCGACCTTGTGTTGGCAGATCCGGTTAGGTTCACGTGACATCCCTCCATAGGCGTACCCATTCGAAAAGGAAGTTCCTTAGCCTTGGCCATTTGTTGGAAATCCAATCACTCGATACGAGCCATGTACGATATCTGTTGTATAACCTATCATTCATAAATGATAGCTATAGCAGGCATAATATAATGGTGCCTATGATGGATAAGATTTATATTATACTTTCGAAAATTTTTTCCACACTATGCAATAATAATAATATCAAAAGGTTTTTTGTGTATCAAGCATGTTTGACTATCATAAGGAGAAATCTCCTCCAAGTGTGCGATTGCGTTGTGTATGTTGTGGTAAGTCTTATGGTAATTTCAATTTCCAAAAATCATAGCGAATTTCTTTTTATTTTTTTGTTCAAACAACTATTTTTTTGCTCACACTAGTTCCATGACTGACCTGGAGTTTATTGGTTCCTTTCTAAACTCTAGGTGCCCACAATTTTCTACACGGGCAGCATAGAGTCCGGTTATCAGATAATCAGCTAGTAGGTGTAGCTTTTGGCAGTCTTTAGAGCCTTTGGTTTTGGGATTGCACCGATTTTGCTGTAAGTTCGGTATGATAGTGGTTCGAGCCTTTTGGTTTGGAGCTTTGGCGATGAAGATAGTTTTCCGCTGCTTTTTTTCGCTGTTATATATATCTCTGATAGTGTTGATCACTTCTTATTGTATCATTGTTGTATCGATTATTGTATATCAATAAAAAAAAATCTGTTTCCGCTGTGTTGTTATTCACCTTATGTGTTATAAGCTTCGGCGAATCAGATTTCAACGTTTGAATCTGCGGCATTCGAATACGGGCAATGTATGGATGTGTATTTTCGAGCGCCGGAATCCGGGTCGTCACAGAATAACATTTGAAGACGGTGGTTGAAGACCGGGTATTTTCGAAAATGAAAGGATTACCATCGAATGTCTCTGCACCTAATGGCCCTAGTATAAAGATTTAGATTACCCTATGTGATGGGGAGTCCGGTCGGGATTGGGGATATCCGGATTTGCAAGGACTTCTTTTGAAGTGCCTTCGGTTCCATTTAGACCGAGGATGGACTTGTATGGATGTATGTCTGATGTTACACTATGAGATATAAAGCTGGTTTCTATTAAATACATTTATGTTGGGTGGTGGAGAATTTATTCTCTTGGCTTAATACCCTTCTCTGAGACGTACTAGCTCAGAGGTTATGTTATTGATATTTACTAGTGATATATTCCTTACGTGGTAATGTGACATGCTAAGTGTTGATCATTGGTTAATCGAAGCATGGCTTTTGTGAAAAGCATAGCTTTGTAGGACGAGACTTCATCGAACGTCACACCCTGAAAATGGTCCAAACAGGAAGGATGTGGCAAGGTTACGGGGTCGCGCCCCTTAGGGTATGTGCATTTCCTTCTAGATAAAAAGTGGTTTTCTGATATGGAGCCTAGATATTTTACTTATTTGGTTGTTGGAATTCGTTGGAATCCCGGGATAAAGGTCGGTTATGACCGGGAAATGGCATACTCGTGACAATTAGTTACCTAGTTACAGAGGTAACCTGGCCTTGTGTTGGCAGAGATCAGGTTAGGTTCTCAGGGCGTCCCTCTAAAGGCGTACCCATTAGGAAAGGATGTTCCTTAGCCTTGGTCATTCATTGGAAATTCAGTCACTCAATACGATCCCTTTACGATTTCAGTTGTAGAACCTTCCACCTTAGGTGGTAGATATAATAGGCATAATATAGTGCTACCTATGCTGGCTAGGATTAATATTATACTTTCGAAATGTTTTCCACGCTATGCACTAATAATAATATCAAAAGGATTTTCGCGTATCAAGAATGTTTGACCGATATAAAGAGAAATCTCCCCCAAGTGTGCGATTGCATTGTGTGTATGCCGGGAGGCTTTATAGTAATTTCAATTTCCAAAAAGCATAACGGATTTATTTTAATTATATTTGCGATTTATTTTGTACAAATAACTTTTTTTTGCTCACACCAGTCCTATGACTGACCCGGAGTTTATTGTTCTCTTTCTAAATTATGGGTGCCCACAATTTTCCACGTGGGCTGTAACGACCCGTATTTTACGTGTCGATAGATCGTAGAATTACTAGGTTGTTAGTGTTGGTTATGTCGTCCATAACCTAAGTCGTGTGGGGAGTTAACTCGTGGATAGTTTGGACGACCTAAGAAGTAGACGAGTTAGAAGGCAGCGACTTAAGGAAGTTGCCGAGTTACGACCTATAGGTTTGAACCTAGTCAGGGTAGTAAGCGACTCATAGGTAACGACTCAAGGAAGGTGACCGACCTAAGTGAGTGACCGGGTTAAGATGTTAGCGGTCTAAGGAGTGGGACGGGTTATGGTATAAGTCGTAGGTCGGCCATACTGTTGAGTCGATAGGTCGGCAGGGGGATAGGTCGACAGCGACCTAAGTTAGGTCGGAGGCTTTTATATCGTGTATGGTCATTAGGTCGTGTGGCCCGTGTTATTGTTAGGTCGGTAGGAAGAAGTTTGCGACTTAGTGGTTAGGTCGCATGAGTCTTGGGTCGGCCATGTCTTTAGGTCGGCTGTGTTGTGTTGATTAGGTCGGTGACGACCTAAGGGGCGGACGACCTAAGGTAAATTCAGCCTATAAATAGAGGGGTTTGGCTCACTTTTTGGCACCGGTTTTTGAAGCGACGAAGTGCTGCCATTTTGAAGACTCGACTACAACATTTCTTCATCTTCTTTTCTCTATTCCAATCTAATTCTAACATCCATCCAAGATCGAAGATTGAGATTGAAGATCCAAGAGACAAAGTTGAAGATCTTCATCCAACGAAGCTAGATTTCATCGTTTTAAGCGAGATTTCGCCGGATCAAGCCTTGATCTTCGCTGTCCAGATCTGAAGTGTTTAGTTTTTGAGGTGTTTAGGTGATTTGGTGAGTGGTAGTTATCTCTCACGCGGACCCAAAGGAGTATATTGGATTGGTGGTTTGTTGGAGTGTTGTAGATAGTGATTTTGTGCATTTTCCTTAGATCCAAGTATAGATCCATTGTTGTGAAGATGTTTATCTATGCAAGTTCATTTATTAAGTTATAGAAACAAAACCCATGTTTTATATTTGATAGATCTATGCTTAAAACTATGATTTCATGTATGTTAGACTTATGCTCATTTATTTACGAAATTGCCACTATAGTTAACATTACTTATTAGATCTTGTTTGAATGCTTGAATGGTTGGATGTATGATTGATTAGATTGTTTCAAGTTAGCAAATGGTTGATTTGGAACCAGATGGTTGGAGATGATTCAAAAGCTAAGTGGAAAGGCTCTTGAATGGTGAAAGTTGCCGGTGACATATGAAGCGGATGTGGAAGCTCATATGGATGGATTCGATGATGATGGTCTTTGCTATGATGTGATTAGACAAGGCATGAGATCGTGATGGAACTTTGCTATGATGCGATGAAGCAAAGTATGATGTTGAGATGGGACGGGTCATGATGACGTTCCAAGCACGTGCTGCGACGACGTGCAAAGTAGGTTGATAACTCGGTGATGCGATCCGGGTTGGTGATAATGGTTGGCTTGAGAGGTGCTTGAGCTATTATGGAAATAGTCGTCGAGGAGGATGACTAGGAGGCTGAGATCTTATCGTTGTTGAAGGTTCTAGCATGCTCAAAGCAAGAGTACGTTGGAACGGGCTGCGACGACGTTCCAAGCACGGGCTGCGACGACGTGCTAGTACTCTGGGTAGTTGCGAAAATTCCTAGGCACGGGCCGCGACGACGTGCGGAGTTATGTCTAGAACCAGGGTTACCATTAGCCCTTGACAGGTGGTCATTCAATTAACGGTAAAATCATGGCAAAGATAACAGTGATAGCCAGAGTCATGGATGTTTGGTTGTATTATCATTCGGTCTCAAGAGCGGTATTTTCTGGGTGCTTATCTGATCTTGGTTTAGGCTTTGGGGGTTTGTAGTTGGAAAGCATCGCCCTTGACTCGAGTGATTATTGCTTTACTTTAATTATCTGCTATATTATGCTTGCTTTTCCTTAGTGTGTGTCTGGGGCTATCACTGTAGAAAGAGGTGGAGTGGGATGGTTTGGTTCCTATTCCTTTTATTCCTTATGCTCTTTTGGTATGTTTGGTAGTTGATTTACCGCTCACTAAGACTTTGTCTGACTCAAGGTTTTATGTCTCCTCTTATTACCTTGGGCTGTTCATCCATGTTGGGATGGGCAGACTAGGTAGCAGGTGACAGGTGCTGTTCTTAGAGATCTACGCTGAGGATGACGAAGACGAGCAGGAGGCTTTGCATATTAGTTTTCTTACTATATGTACTGGGTGTTCCGCTGTTGTATCTGATTGAGTGTTATGTAGTGAGGCTTGGATGTATGGATGATTCATACGTTTGTATAAAACTACTATGATGCTTATATGATGATTTTCTGCTATGGAGCTTCACTATATATTTCTCTATTGTATTTTATCCATGCGCTGTGAGATGTACGATAGAGTTTGCTGTTTTATTTTACCCTGACTATCGTCCATGACTACCTGGCACGCCTTTCAGCGCTCTTTTCTCTTGTTTTGGTGCGGGAGTCATGGGCGGTCGTCACATTTTGGTATCAGAGCTTTGGTTAATCGATTTTGGCCAACGCTCGCTGACATAGTACGTATGAGAGACGTAATTGTATTTTGATGGGCGATTACTATATATAATATAGTAGTTTAGAAGGATTTGAACTCCTTATGCAGTTGTTTCTTAAGGTGTTCTAATCATTCTTATTACAGATATTAAGGATGAGTCGAAGAGGGAGACCAGCTGCAAGGGAAGGCCGTGCTACTGAAGGGGCTGTTGATTATGGAACTATGTTCGAAGCGATGATGACTTCGATCATGAGAAGGATACCAGCTCCAGGGCCATCTGTAGATGTTGGAGTTCAAGTCCAAGCTCCAAGACCGGTGGATTTTGCTAAGCTTTGTAAGGATTATACTTCTCTTGGAGGAAAAGCTTTCTTGGGGACGGAGTCGACTATTGAGGTGCAGAGATGGATTGATGCATGTCGAAGGATCTTTGGTGATTTAGGGATTGAGGATGCAACCAAGAGAAAGCTCGCATCAAGGCAACTTCAAGGGAGAGCTTCGGATTGGTGGAATTCTATCACCATTGATACTCCGGAGGAGGAGATTACTTGGGAGCAATTCCAAGCTAGATTTGAAGCTAAGTTCATCTCTACTGCTCAGAAGTCTGCTTTGTTCAAAAGGTTTGTAGAGCTCAAGCAAGGTGGGAGGCCTGTTCTTGAGTATATTTCCGAGTTTGAGGCCTTGTCCAAGTATGTCAGATCGTATATTGATTCTCCCTACCAGAAGAACGAAAAGTTTGTGACTGGTCTGGATGCTTATCTTGGGAGGCAGTTAGTGGATCATTTGGACGATCCATTTGAGAAGCTGGTGGAGAAAGCTCTTAGGCATGAGAGCTTGTTTCCTAAGGAAAGTTCTGTTGTTGCTGTAACCAGGGAAGGATCTAAACCACAGCGGAGTGAAAATAAGAAGAGGAAGCAGCAGCAACAGAAGGGTGGAGATGGCCAGAAGAAGCCGAAGGGCGAAGTGACTTGTTATAATTGCCAGCAGAAGGGCCATCTCTCCAAGGATTGTAGGAATCCAAAGGCGCCGGCGAAATGCCACAACTGTGATAAACCAGGGCATTTCAGGAAGGACTGTCCAGAACCGAGGAAGGACAGGCAGGTTGTGCAAGCTTATGCTTTGGGAGTTGTGCCGTCATCTTCAAAAGCTCCTACTGTAGAAGAGAAGGGGAAGAGTGTGGTGGTTCAAGGTACTCTTTCTATCTGTGGTGCTCCAGTTAGAGTGTTGTTTGATACTGGAGCGTCGCATTCTTTTGTTTGTAATGATTTGGTAGACCGGTTAGGTTTGAGACCGGATATAGTTGATAGGCCATTGGTTGTGAGTAATCCAGTTGGGGGTTCGTCATGTTTGTGTATGATATGCCGTGGTCTGGTTGTGTCGAGTCATGATTGCTCGTTTGATTGTGATTGCTTTGTTCTGAACTTTGCGGGGTTCGGAATTATTTTGGGTATGGACTGGCTCAAGAAGTATGCGGCAAGGATTGATTGTGAGAGGCTTGAGGTGACAGTCGGGAATGTGGAAGGGCGAAAGGTTGTGATACGATGTAAGCATGAGGAAGGCGTCTTCATGAGCTTCATGTATTCGCTGGTTGTTCCACGGGATGGACTGTCATCAGTGCCTATTGTGAATGGATTCGAGGATGTCTTTGACGAAGTCAAAGGGTTACCGCCGCATAGGGAGATCGAGTTTCGTATCGATCTAGTTGAGGGAGCCAGACCTGTTGTGATGCCTCTTAGGCGGATGGCGCCTAGGGAGCAGCTAGAGTTGAAGGTGCAGGTTGATGACCTTTTACGGAAGGGATTCATTAGGCGTAGTGTGTCCGAATGGGGTGCACCAGTTGTGTTCGCAACCAAAGTGGATGGATCGTTGAGGTTGTGTGTGGATTATCGTGAGCTGAATAAGTTGACTAGGAAGAACAAGTATCCATTGCCGAGAATAGATGACTTGTTTGATCAGCTTCACGAGGCTAAGGTGTTTTCTCAGATGGATTTGGCAATGGGATTTCACCAGTTGAGAGTGGCGAAGGATAGTGTGCCGAAGACTGCTTTCAGGACACCATCCGGATTTTATGAGTGGCTGGTAATGCCGTTTGGATTGACTAACGCGCCAGCATATTTTGTGGATCTTATGAATAGAGTGTTCAGAGATCAGTTGAATAAGTTCGTGCTTGTGTTCGTGGATGATATTTTGGTTTACTCCAGGACTGAGGAAGAGCACAAGACGCACTTGAGAATTGTTTTGGAAATCTTGCGGAAACATCAGCTGAAGGCTAAGTTTTCGAAGTGTCACTTCTGGAAGAGTGAAGTGAGGTTCTTAGGCCATGTTATCTCTGGAAATGGAATAACGGTTGATCCCGCTAAGGTGGCAGCAATCCAGGATTGGGTTAGACCTAAGAATGCATCTGATGTAAGAAGTTTTCTTGGATTAGCAGGATATTATCGTCGGTTTATTAAAGACTTTTCCAAGATAGCTGCACCGTTGACAGGATTGACGAAAAAGAACCAAGTGTTCAGATGGGATGATAAGTGTGAGCAAGCTTTCGCAATCCTGAAAGAGCGACTGACGAGTGCTCCTGTTTTGACTATTCCTAGTGGGAATGATGAGATGGTGGTTTACACCGACGCATGTGGCACTGGACTTGGAGCAGTGCTAATGCAAAAGGATAAAGTTGTTGCGTATGCTAGTCGACAACTGAAGCCGCATGAGAGAAATTATCCGACTCATGATTTAGAGTTAGCAGCGATTGTGTTTGCTTTGAAGATATGGAGACATTACCTATTGGGAGTTCGATTTGAGTTGTTTACGGATCATAAGTCGTTGAAGTATCTGTTCTCCCAAAAGGATTTGAATCTTCGACAGCAAAGATGGCTAGAGTTCCTAGCATCATATGATTTCGGTATAGCCTATACTCCGGGAAAAGGAAACGCAGTGGCAGATGCGTTAAGTCGAAGACATGCAGGATTGGGAGCCATGTTTTCGGAGTGGAAGAGTCTCGAGTATTTGGCTGAGTTTGACTTCAGGCCTAGATGTGAGTTGGAACCTGAGATGTTGGCAAACTTATCGATTAGACCTACTCTTGTGGAAAGGATTGGCGAGAGGCAAAAGCAAGACGATAAGCTTGTCAAGATTATCCATGGTTTGGAATCTGGATTGGAACCAGAGAAGGATAAAGGATTCGAGATCGATCGAGAGGGTCGGCTTCGAAAGCAAGGACGACTGGTTGTTCCCGATATAGATGGATTGAGAGGTGAAGTTCTAAGGGAAAGTCATCACTCGAAGTTGACGATTCATCCAGGTGGAAATAAGATGCATCGGGATATGAAGAGAACTTACTACTGGGAAGGCATGAAGAAGGATGTTGGAAGTTTTATTTCCAAATGTATGAACTGCCAGTTGGTGAAAGCTGAGCAGACGAAGCCCAGTGGATTGCTTCAGCCATTAGAGGTTCCTACATGGAAGTGGGAGCAAGTGTCGATGGATTTTATTGATGGTCTACCTAGGACAAGAGCAGGAAATGAAGGGATTTGGGTCATAGTAGATCGTTTGACAAAGAGTGCAAGGTTCATTCCTGTTCGATCAACTAGGACTGCATCGAAGTTGGCTGAATTGTATGTGAAGTGGATAGTTCGATTCCATGGTATTCCGAAGAGTATAGTGAGCGATCGAGACCCATTGTTCACTAGTGGATTTTGGAAGAGCTTCCAGGAAGTTTTGGGAACCGAGTTGTGTTTGAGTACAGCTTATCACCCCCAAACAGATGGTCAGACTGAGAGAGTTAACCGAGTTTTGGAAGATCTTCTCAGAGCTTGTGTTTTGGACTTCGGAGGATCATGGGAAGATCATCTTCATTTGGTGGAGTTTGCATATAATAACAGTTATCAGTCGAGTATTGGTATGGCACCATATGAGGCATTATATGGAAGACCGTGTAACTCTCCGACATGTTGGTTGGAAACTGGAGAAAAGCTGATGCTTGGGCCAGAGATGATTCGACAGACTTCGGATTGTATAGAGATCATTCGGCAACGAATGAAGGTAGCCCAAGATCGACAGAAAAGTTATGCCGATAATCGTCGCAAGGATTTGGAATTCGACGTAGGTGAGATGGTTTTTGTGAAGATTTCTCCATTAAAGAGTGTTATTAGATTCGGGAAGAAAGGAAAGCTAACTCCGAGATTTGTTGGACCATTCCCGATCATCGAGCGGATTGGAAAGCTCGCTTATAGATTGGAGTTACCGAAAAAGATGGCAGGTGTGCACAATGTTTTTCATGTATCGTATCTACGGAAGTATGTGCACGACCCAACTACAGTGGTTTCTGCTAATAGCTGTGAAAATTTAGAGGTTGATCCAGTGGTTACGAGACCTCGTAAGCCGCTTCGTGTTGTTGAAATCGACACGAAAGAGCTTAGGAGGAAGACGATTACGTTGCTCAAGGTACAATGGAGTGATGATGTTAACGACTGTACGTGGGAGGAGGAAGAGAGGATGAAGGCAGCTCATCCCGAACTCTTCGAGGTATGGCCCTAAAGTGTCGTGACATCTCATGAATTTGTAGCTTGTTCTAAGTCTTAGAATTCTGCATGCTAGGTTAGAAATTGGATGCATGGTTTGTTGATTGCTATGGATGGTAGGCATGCAGAATAGCTTTGATTGATGTTGTTGCTTGGAATTTCGGGGGCGAAATTCCTAAGGGGGAGAGAATGTAACGACCCGTATTTTACGTGTCGATAGATCGTAGAATTACTAGGTTGTTAGTGTTGGTTATGTCGTCCATAACCAAAGTCGTGTGGGGAGTTAACTCGTGGATAGTTTGGACGACCTAAGAAGTAGACGAGTTAGAAGGCAGCGACTTAAGGAAGTTGCCGAGTTACGACCTATAGGTTTGAACCTAGTCAGGGTAGTAAGCGACTCATGGGTAACGACTCAAGGAAGGTGACCGACCTAAGTGAGTGACCGGGTTAAGATGTTAGCGGTCTAAGGAGTGGGACGGGTTATGGTATAAGTCGTAGGTCGGCCATACTGTTGAGTCGATAGGTCGGCAGGGGGATAGGTCGGCAGCGACCTAAGTTAGGTCGGAGGCTTTTATATCGTGTATGGTCATTAGGTCGTGTGGCCCGTGTTATTGTTAGGTCGGCAGGAAGAAGTTTGCGACTTAGTGGTTAGGTCGCATGAGTCTTGGGTCGGCCATGTCTTTAGGTCGGCTGTGTTGTGTTGATTAGGTCGGTGACGACCTAAGGGGCGGACGACCTAAGGTAAATTCAGCCTATAAATAGAGGGGTTTGGCTCACTTTTTGGCACCGGTTTTTGAAGCGACGAAGTGCTGCCATTTTGAAGACTCGACTACAACATTTCTTCATCTTCTTTTCTCTATTCCAATCTAATTCTAACATCCATCCAAGATCGAAGATTGAGATTGAAGATCCAAGAGACAAAGTTGAAAATCTTCATCCAACGAAGCTAGATTTCATCGTTTTAAGCGAGATTTCGCCGGATCAAGCCTTGATCTTCGCTGTCCAGATCTGAAGTGTTTAGTTTTTGAGGTGTTTAGGTGATTTGGTGAGTGGTAGTTATCTCTCACGCGGACCCAAAGGAGTATATTGGATTGGTGGTTTGTTGGAGTGTTGTAGATAGTGATTTTGTGCATTTTCCTTAGATCCAAGTATAGATCCATTGTTGTGAAGATGTTTATCTATGCAAGTTCATTTATTAAGTTATAGAAACAAAACCCATGTTTTATATTTGATAGATCTATGCTTAAAACTATGATTTCATGTATGTTAGACTTATGCTCATTTATTTACGAAATTGCCACTATAGTTAACATTGCTTATTAGATCTTGTTTGAATGCTTGAATGGTTGGATGTATGATTGATTAGATTGTTTCAAGTTAGCAAATGGTTGATTTGGAACCAAATGGTTGGAGATGATTCAAAAGCTAAGTGGAAAGGCTCTTGAATGGTGAAAGTTGCCGGTGACATATGAAGCGGATGTGGAAGCTCATATGGATGGATTCGATGATGATGGTCTTTGCTATGATGTGATTAGACAAGGCATGAGATCGTGATGGAACTTTGCTATGATGCGATGAAGCAAAGTATGATGTTGAGATGGGACGGGTCATGATGACGTTCCAAGCACGTGCTGCGACGACGTGCAAAGTAGGTTGATAACTCGGTGATGCGATCCGGGTTGGTGATAATGGTTGGCTTGAGAGGTGCTTGAGCTATTATGGAAATAGTCGTCGAGGAGGATGACTAGGAGGCTGAGATCTTATCGTTATTGAAGGTTCTAGCATGCTCAAAGCAAGAGTACGTTGGAACGGGCTGCGACGACGTTCCAAGCACGGGCTGCGACGACGTGCTAGTACTCTGGGTAGTTGCGAAAATTCCTAGGCACGGGCCACGACGACGTGCGGAGTTATGTCTAGAACCAGGGTTACCATTAGCCCTTGACAGGTGGTCATTCAATTAACGGTAAAATCATGGCAAAGATAACAGTGATAGCCAGAGTCATGGATGTTTGGTTGTATTATCATTCGGTCTCAAGAGCGGTATTTTCTGGGTGCTTATCTGATCTTGGTTTAGGCTTTGGGGGTTTGTAGTTGGAAAGCATCGCCCTTGACTCGAGTGATTATTGCTTTACTTTAATTATCTGCTATATTATGCTTGCTTTTCCTTAGTGTGTGTCTGGGGGCTATCACTGTAGAAAGAGGTGGAGTGGGATGGTTTGGTTCCTATTCCTTTTATTCCTTATGCTCTTTTGGTATGTTTGGTAGTTGATTTACCGCTCACTAAGACTTTGTCTGACTCAAGGTTTTATGTCTCCTCTTATTACCTTGGGCTGTTCATCCATGTTGGGATGGGCAGACTAGGTAGCAGGTGACAGGTGCTGTTCTTAGAGATCTACGCTGAGGATGACGAAGACGAGCAGGAGGCTTTGCATATTAGTTTTCTTACTATATGTACTGGGTGTTCCGCTGTTGTATCTGATTGAGTGTTATGTAGTGAGGCTTGGATGTATGGATGATTCATACGTTTGTATAAAACTACTATGATGCTTATATGATGATTTTCTGCTATGGAGCTTCACTATATATTTCTCTATTGTATTTTATCCATGCGCTGTGAGATGTACGATAGAGTTTGTTGTTTTATTTTACCCTGACTATCGTCCATGACTACCTGGCACGCCTTTCAGCGCTCTTTTCTCTTGTTTTGGTGCGGGAGTCATGGGCGGTCGTCACATGGGCAGCCTAGTGTCAGATTATCAAATAGATGTGATTTTGGAGGTGTTTTGAAAGATGTTGGTTTAGAACCCTTAGTCTTTGGAGCCTTTGGTTTTGAGTTTTTGGCTTGGTCTTTGGAGCTTGGGCAATGAAGATGCAGTGTTGGATTCTATCTTTCTCTCTCTCTCTCTTTTGAAGCTTTGTTGAAGATATATTTCCGTTGTTGTTTCTCTTGTTCTATATTGGCTTTGATATTGTTGGGCATTGTTATCAGCTTGTTGTATTCATGTTGTATCCGTATTGTGTATTAATAAAATTCTTCTTTTTTGCACTGTGTTGTTTTTACCTAATGTGTTATAAGCTTCGGCGAACCGGAACGTTTGAATCTCTGGCATTCGAATACAGGTGATGCATTGGGTGTCAATTTTTTAAGCTCGAGTCTGGGTCGTTACACTGGTATCAGAGCTAAAGGTCGAGTAAGAACTTTAGCTTTGGAGTAAGACTCATTAGGTGACTCATTAAAGATAGGGTTATAAATACCCTAGAATGAGAATATTCCGTAGTATATCTTGTCCATACGCCTCAGTCAATTCTCTTATTGTTCACTGATAGTGAGAATGAGTGCAAGAAGAGGACGAGGTAGGGGACATAGGAGTACCATTACAAATGGTTGATACCCCGTAACAACAGGGAATAACTATTCATATCAATCTTCTTTGATGGCTTACTGGCAGCTACAAGAAGAAGCTTTGGTATGGTGGGAGACCATTACTTTAGCCAAGTCGGAAGGATGAGTTTACATGGGATTTGATTCAAGTAAGTATTAGAGAAGCATTATATGCCTTTCTCTAGTATTTCCAAGATGTAAATAAGAAGCAAGGTAATATTCTTATTTATAATAAAATTGTTAGAGTTCTATTCGACACTGGAGCCACACATAGTTTTATTTTCCAACAGACCATGGAAGAATTAAAACTTGAACCCGAATTCGTAAACGAACTATTTGTGTGAAGAATCCGATAGGAGGCCTTGCGAATCTTTGTTTACGTTGTAAGAAAGATTCCTATTTCGTATTCTCATCATCGGTTCTCTATCAGTCATTTCATTTTTAACTTTAATGAATTTGAAATTTCATTTGGAATAAATTGGTTAACAAAATATGAAGCTAAATTATATTGTATCAATAGAACGATTTCGATAAAAACCAAATTTTTAATTTTTTTTATGATTTCTTATGAGGATTCAAGTCCTAAGAAGTACAAGTTAATGTATACTTTAGGGTATTCCGACCTGAGTTTTGAATCCATACCCAGTGTTTAAGAATTGCAAAAGATTGTATCCATTTGTCTGCTCTTAGGGGTCCAAATACATTCTACGAACGGTTAGTTATTCCCTTCGGACTAACCAATGCCCCTGCATATTTCGTAGACCTGATGACCCGAATATTTCTTGAAATATTGAATAACTTTGTTCTACTATTTATTTTTGATATTCTAATATGGTAAACCAAATGTAGGATAGATATTTAGTTTGATTTGGTAAAACATTTCTCTATCTTTCTATGTGTTCAAATGTTCTTTGTTTGCCTCCCTATCTAGCAAATTTCGTTGACGAAATTTTCTTAAGAGGGAATTTGTAACGATCCTGTTTATATGCCAAATTTAAGTTAATAATTCATATAAAATTTTGGATTAATTTGTGAATTTATTTGAATACAAATAACATATGTGCTTGTTTTATATAAATTGAAAATTGAATTTTGATTTGAAATTCAAAAATAAATGTCTTAAAAATAAATTGAATATAAAAACTCTATATTTTAAAATTAATAAAAAATTGTTTTCTAATTATAATATATGTATATGTATATATGTTGTGACTTGGAAGTTATATTTTGAATTTAATATGATAGCTTTCAAAATCTATTTTAAGTTAAATTCTAATACACACACACACACACATGTTTATTTATTAATGTATGATTAGATTTTAAAAATCATTTCTTTAAAAATTTATATAAGTACAAATAATAGTAAATGAATTAATAAAAATAGAAAACATATATATATAACATATTTTAATATAAAATTTGTATTTATTTAAAATTCAAAAATATAATATAAACATATATATATATATAAGCTAAATTGTCAAATTATATAAAAATATATTTAAACATATTAAATACATTATGACATGAATAAAGACAAGTCTAAGATAATTTTAACATGTGCAAGTATTCTAATAAGAAATTAAACAAGTGTGAAACATGTAGTATAAAATTTAACAAGTGTCATGTTTAATAAAAAAATTCTTTTTTTAAAAAAGTAATTAAAAATTCTCATATATACATATCTCCCTACCTCTACATTTCATTCTCTTTGATACAATGCAAAACTTAAAAAGTTGAAAACAAACTAAAAACTAGAGAAATGAAAACCTAGTAACTCAACAAAATAAAAATCAGGAATTAAAATCAAGCCATGATTCAAATCTAACAATAATTTTTCCTTTAAATTTTCAAAACCTGAAGCAAATTCGAATCCAAGGTTCATCTCAACATCAAGCAAGTTCAAAATTAAAGCAAAGTTCAGACCAAAATTCAACCTGAAGCTATAGATTCAACTCAAACCCGAGAACAAGCAAAAATCAAATTAAATTAAAATTAAGATTCAAAGTACAACTCAGTTTCAAAGCAAGCTAAAGATCAGATCAAAGTTTCAAGATCATTTTCCAACCTTCAAAGATCATCTCATCTTTGAGCAAGCTAATTCAACTAAATCGATCAGTAAGGATCGGATCAATGTTCAAGCTTTCAAACAATTTCCAGTTTTCTTTCAAAAGGCCTATCTCTATTCTTTATTCCAAGTGAGTAAACTTGAATCTTATACACTAAAATTATCTGTTGTATATATGACGACCTGCCTTCCTCGACCCTCAAAAATCGACACAAAATACTCCACAGTGTAATATGCCGACGATCATGTGCCATAAAAGACAGATTGTTGAGGAAAAAGAAAGAAGAAAAAAGAAAGAAGGAACTAAACAATAATAGAGCCTCACAATCGCAGCGGAACAAAATATAATAGTCAATAACATATCTTTACACAAAATGAAAACTAGATCTGTTTTATACAATATATCATCAGAGTATATCTCAAACAAACAATAATTACCATCCTGACAACATCAAAAATCACAGCAGCGGATATAAACAAATACGGATAATACATCTCAGACTCCAGCTCCTCTCCTGAGCTCCACAGCTTCCTTTCCTGTAATCTATAATACTCGCTCTAACCCAAGCATTATAATGAAATAATACCCTAGTCGGTTTGGATTACCAACTGATAAAAATACACCCAATTTGATTATTAAAGTTTCGAAACCCTTTGAAATCGAAAGCATCCTGTAAGGCCACGCCACAAATAAACATGTCGGGTTTTTACCTAACGATAGCTAAAACATTTCTTATAAATTCCTCTGATATTATAATAGGGTCTATATACAAATACTTACTAAAATAGCCGAAATTATTACATGATTAAATTCTAGCTACTAGCCATAAAGTGGGTAATACAAACAAAACTCGTAAAAGGCGCGTAGGGAGAATGGATATTCAACTAATGACTAGGCACTGGGGTACCACCTGTCACAGTACGTGGCCTAGATCACCGTACCGAAGACCACTCCCGATCCCCTACAACACAAGACCGAGACTACCCCTTACTGGATAATCTCGAGTAAGATCACCCCATGGTTGGGATCAGCAACCGCACAATTAAGCCGAATAAAAAGGGACATCTAGACAGGGATGTCCTCATCCTAATGGTTGCTACCCATATAGCCTTGCTGCATATCCCCTGATTTTCAGTCATTCTCGGTTGATGAGGCTTGAGTCTAAGCGTTACCTTTTAGAACGTTTCACTTAGAATGCCCATCGTCCACCTGACGATGTTCCGAAAGCATTCATCCATACAAGTCCGTCCCGGGTTCGAACGAAACCGAAGGCACTACTCCTACTACATCTATTTTGGAAATATCCTCAGGATTATTAGCGACTAGCCCTTGCACTTCATTGCTCCATCTTCGACTCCGAACTCATTTTACCCACGAAAACATACAAACCGGATTGAAGTAGTTTTCGATAAATTAATTCTAATCCCGGTCTCTTAGAAACGATCAACGCATTGTCCCATATTGATAGTCGATGATTTAACTATCAATTAACATTTGCAAACATCCATCACACAATAAATAATTTTCCACATTATCTATTTCCTCAAAAATATCTTTGCAAGATATATTTCCATTTTCAAACCCTTTTGAAAACAGTTTTCAAACCCAACTCTTCTCATGGAATAAATTCCCAAATCTTTACTTCCTCTAACATCCAAGTACCAATACTTAAGATTTAAAAAAAAATTAAATTATTTATTCTTGAAAATACATTAAAACATTTATATTAAAACTTCTTACATAGTTAATTTACAGTATATATACTTTTCAAAATATTTCGAATAAAACTGCTTTATAAAACATAAACTATTTTCTTTAAAGTAAAGGTTAAACTAACTAATTTTTTTATAAAAATGGGAGTTATGAAATCCTATTCGAGTTCCAAATAATACTTTAACCAAAACCTATTCTTAAAATAAAACTATTCCATAAAATATAAATATTAAAAAGTATCTTTAAAAACAATACACATGAACCCTTTAAAATAATTACTACTATAACTATTTCAATACTATTTACCTTTAAACTTAACAACTTAAATAATTTCTTAAAAACATTCCTTTAAAAACAAATTTAAAACTTTTAACATTCACTTAAAAAAATACTTTGAAACGTACTTGGCTTTTAAGGGAAATACACTTCCATTTTAGAATAAACCAAACAATTCTTTTTTTAAATCCTGCTTGATTTATCTCAATTCAAATTTACGTTTATATTCCGTAAATTCCTTTCCACGCTATACAAATAAACTCCTTTTATTTTAAAACAAATTTCTATTTCCTAGAAATCACTTTCGAAATGTACTTAAAGTATTTAAAATATGATTACTAAATTCTTTATTCAAATTGTACTTTTGAAAATCTATAAAATTTCTTAAGTAACTTAAATCAAGAATTTTCTTTTTATACGAGGCTATTATATAAAATGTTCATATTTAATTCCCTTTAGAAACATAATTCTAAATTAACTTTTAAATAGTTAAATACCATAATTACATAAAAAAATATTTACTTTAACTTAAAATAATTAAAAAAATAATAATAATTTTCTAAAATATTCTAAAAACACCTTTGCAAAACTTTCCAGTTTATACTTCGAAAATCTTTCTTTGAAACATGCTTAGTTTCCAGGAAAAAATACACGTCCCATCCTTTAAAAATAAATCTCGCTATTATTTTTAAAACAATTCACATTTCCTTTTTAAATCACAATGTCTTACACTTCAGATTTTCAACCAATTTCTTGAATTTAATTCCCTTAAATTCATTAATCAAAATTTCCCCTTTCTATTCTCTTTTAATTCCAATTTATTTTATTTACATTTTAAAATCCCAAATTATACTTATCCAATCATAACACAACACGATTTAATTTCCAAACCAATCTATCACAGGATATTAACGAAATATATCACAGAATATCAATAAAATTTCAATTTGTAAGGAATCCAGTTGGATCCTTCCAACCTGTTTTTCCCTGCATCCACAGATGTTAGCACAACAAATAAATATCAATCCAGTCTTATAATAATTTTCATATTAAACTAATCAACCAATCATTTAAATATTAACTATTTAAAACAGCTGAAATTTAAGATGTGAGTGAGATTAACTCACCTTGAATTCAAAACGCCGAGCGTTTAATTCCAAATTAAATCAAGCACCTACGATTTAATCTAAAATTTTCATGTGTTCCAATCGTTCCCAGATCTACACTTCAGCATACATCCCGTCGTTGCGATTCCAGTGCCACCAATTTCGCCCGATTTCGATCTCGTATGGATGAGATATGGCATTTTAAACATTTGCATAACAATAATATACCATATTTGCTTTTCTTTTAATTAATTGTTTACCAAAACCAATCTTTACCGTATGTTAGGCGATTCAAATCTAGGCCGATGCCAGATCATCTCCTGCATCGCGTTTTAGGTTGAAAAAGAAACCATTGCCGTCGAGAAACCCTAAATGACGCGACCACTACATTCAACAATAAATCGATCAACTACCTCCATATGAAACGCCCAGACAAACACCACTTTCGAACAAAAGCATGCGAAGCTCGGTCTCCCTATTGCAAAGAAAATCCTGCACGAACTCGAGCCCTTCATGGCCATCTTCTGACTCCTAACGACGACGATAAGCCAGATCTACCGTTGGGTAGGTAGACGTTGAAGTGCTCCAACTTCCCAGTCAAGATTTTTGTAAAAACGAGTGGATTTCGAGATAAACGACGGAGAAGAGAATTATTTTTGGCCATTGATATAAGTAACGGCGGCGGCTGGTAAAAATAGGGCTAGGGTTTCAACTTGTGCATATATATACACATTTATAAGCATTATTTTAATATTAAATTCATTTTAAAACAACTTTTTCACACAATCTCCAAACAACGCATGTGGACAGGCGATTATAATGTTTTACCCGCATTTCGAACAGAATGGAACGTGTTTCAGAGGCTAATTCAATCATATGCACGAGTTACGGGAATAAACGATCAATTTTAAATTAAATCGATTAAAATAGTTTCTATGCGTTTTGAGCTGTCATGGTCAAACGACAACTCCGATTTGTACGAAAATTGAAATCCGATAATAAATAACTATTACGTATCCAATGGAACTGGTTTCGTCGAATTCCAAGACTTTGCCCCGGAAGGCTATTTTAACTCGTCGATTATTTCGAGCGATTTCAAAATCGTTGGAATCACTTAAAATTTCACTTTTAAAATTTTACTATCTTAATTATAAATCACATAGAATCTATAATCACATAATAAATCATTCTAATTCAATTTAAATCAAACTCTGATTAGTTGCATTATTATATTATTAAATTCACATAAAATTCCAATCTTTAAACTTATCGACTTTTGATTCCATCCAAAAGTCCAAAACACTATTTATATCCAAATAGACTTAAAATAAATTTTAGAAACCAATTTCGTATCTATTTACCTCCAAATTCATAAATTATTTCAAATTCAAATAGTTAATTATTATTATTCAAATTCAATTGAATAGCCATATAAGAAATTTAACTAATTTCATTAATTTAACCAAAATCTTTTTTTTCAAAACCAAATTATATTTCACATTCAACATTTAAAATGAATTAAATGTTCAAAATCTAATGATCAAATTCAGGGTCGTTACATTCCGCCCCATTATAAAAATTTCGTCCCCGAAATTTGCTAAGGTATGAAATATGCTACTAAATTCATTTACTTACCCATTCTTACTCAGTTACAACTTACATTCACTTCACCAAAACCATTAGCTCAATTCCAAAACCATTTGCTTATTTTAACCTAAAAGCTTTGTTTTCACTATCCTTTCAAAAACAACTTTACTGGTTAACCAAAAATTTTAAAATTTCCAAAAATTTCCTAACTACCAAAATTTTGGAAATTTTTTAATAGCGTGTAGGACCCTGACTCGACCTTCGAAAATTGGCACCAAGTATGACACTCGTATTCAAATGCCGCAGATCCAAATGTCGAATCTGGTTCGTCGGAGCTTATAACACATTAAGTATAACACAGCGGAAGAAAAAGAATATATCAATACACAACATTGATACAGTATCTAAAATAATATGATACAACAGATGATACAATAGATATCAATATACATCAGAGGTATGATATAAGACAATAGTAGCAGAAAGAAAAGACAACACCAGCAGCAGAACAGTATCTCCGATATGCTCTTCAAGAAAGAACTCCAGTATCGGTAATCTCCATCTCCAAGGCACCAATCCAAAAATAGCTCGAACTCCCAATGACGATGGAGTGAAGCAACTTGATCCAATGTGATTGCCAAATTCTAAGGCTAAAAGCCATCGAATCTACACCTACTATTCGATTATCGGAAAAACCCAACTTTAGACTGCCTGTGTGGGAAAATTGTGGGCACCCAGAGTTTAGGAAGGGAACAATAAACTCCAGGTCAGTCGTGGGACTGGTATGAGCAAACAAAAACGGTTTATCTTTAAAACGAACAACAGATGATTTAACATAAATCCGCAATGCTCTTTAGAAAATAAAACTAACATAAGGCCTCCTGGCGCACACACAATGCAATCGCACACTTGTGGGAGATTTCCCCTTGTGATAGTCAAATATGCTCAATACAAGAAAATTCTTTGATATTATTACTGGTGCATAGTGTGAAAAATTTCGAAAGTATAATATTAATCTTAGCCAGCATAGGTACCATGATACAATGCCTACTATAGCTGCCATGTTAAATGGCAGTTTCTAAAACTAAAACTGTACAGGGCGCGTACTGTTTTTTTTGGATTTCCAACAAATGGTTAGGCTAAGGAACTTCCTATTGTCAATGGGTACGCCTTTGGCGAGACGTCCCGAGAGCTTAACCAGCTCTCTGCCAACACAAGGCCAGGTTACCTCTTTAACTAGGTAACTACTACACGAGCGTGCCATCCCCCGGTCCTTTGGGACCTTTATCCAAGGTACCTCTAATCCAACAACCACAAAGTAGGTACAAAGTAATAGATATGCATTGTCTACATGAGTTAGGTATCTGGACTCCATACCATGATACCACCCTTGTCCAGTAGGGAATGACACATCCTAAAGGGCGCGACCCTTATAACCTTGCCGCATCTTTCCTGTTTCTACCATTTCCGTGGTGTGAGGTCCTGATGTAGTCTCGTCCACAAAGCTATGCTTTATACAAAAGCCATGCTTTGATCAACAAATGATACACAACAACATTCAGCATGCCACACTATCAAATTTGGGAGTATATTACTGATAACTATCAACTACATAACATCTGAACTCGTACGTCTCGGAGAAGGGTGTTAAGCTAAGAGAATACCAAGCAGAAATGTATTTGATGGAGATCAGTTTAATATCTCAAAGTGTAGTGTTGGACACATAACCATACAAGTCTGTTCCGGGTTCGAACAGAACCGAAGGCACTTCCGAAGAAGCCCTTGCAATCCGGGCATCCACAATTCCGATCGGACTCCCCATCACATATGGAGAACTCTATACTGGAGAAACTCGGTGCAGAGTCAATCAACAAGTTATCTTATCGTTCTTTCAAATACCCGTTTTTCAACACCGGTCTTCAAATGCAATCCATAACGTCGTATTACTATTCGGAATGGGTTATATGACATAAGGTCTTCTCCCGGCTAAACCGAATAGTGAGCGCAACATTTAAAAACGTATGGACATGGGATTTCAGTTAAGTCACAACTTTTAAAATCCAAAACTTCCCTTTCAAATGGTATAAACCAACTACCATTTCACATCTTTAAACAAAAAGATTTATTTCACAAAGTTCACCCAGTTTCATAAAGATCCATTCATAGGTTTTCAAAACACTACTATTTCAATTTGGATTTACGTAATCTTTAAAACAAGGATTTAACTTATAGATTTCAAACATGATTCCAATGATTTATTCATAACTTGGAAAATCATTTTCATTTTAGACTTGAAATCCTTTTAACATAAATTGGAAGTTCATTTCCTATGCGAAATCTTTTATTATTTGAAAACAAACAGTTTTCGTTTTGGAAAAATATGATTACATTTGTACAAGTTATATTTGTTTAAGTTATAAAACTTGGGTTAAATGTAGATTCCTAAAATAATATGTTATAAAACCCATATAGATACACTATAACTTGTATAACATTTTTAAACCATAATTCCCAGTATAGAATTCAATTCAATTCTTGAATTCGAATCAAACTATTTAAATTTCAACTTTATTAAGTTATTCAAAATAACTAGTATCTTTGAAATTCTTTTTCAAAAACTTTCCATATTAAACCAAATTCCAAAAACCATTTAGATTCAAAATTTATCTTTTAAAACCATTTTAAAAATTCTGTGACTTAACCAATTTCCTCGTGCAATCCATATTTGTGTGTGTATGGTGTAGTCCTGGGGTTTTACACAATAGTGCAAAAATATCAATCATCACAGGTACAATCACAGCAATATCGATCAGCGGTATACCCTATAACGCTTATCCATATACATAGAATCACGGTCAGATAATATAAATGCATTATAAATAAATAAACTACATTCATCATAGCTTGAATTAAAATAATTCAAATCACAAAGCATCACACAACAAAGGTGACAAAACAAATCACAGCATTCAATAGAAGACAATCATTCACAATAAGGTTAATTGATCATTTGATTAATTAAAACCAAATTATTCACTAATTCTGGTTGATTAACATTAATTAATTACAGTTTATGTTAATTAATTATCCTTTAATTATTCATTAATTAACCATAATTAATGAATTAATTAACCTTTAATTATTAAAGAATTAATCTTAATTAATTAATTAATCCTTAATTAACATTTAATAAGTTAACCCTAATTAATTTAAGATAAGTAATTATCCTTAATTACTTAATTAACTTTAACCCTTAATTTTTATTAATTAATTAATATTTAATTAATTAATCACTTCTTAAATTAATTACTTTAATTACATTAATCAATTATCTTTAATTCACTGACCTTTAAACACTTTATTAATCAATCTTTAGTCTTAATAATTATTTTTAATTACTTTCATTAGGTAATCATCTTTAAGTAATTTATTACCCTTAATTACCTACATTAGTTTGTTAACCTTTAATTTAATTACACTAAGGAATTATCCTTAAAAAAAGGTTAAATTTAAACCTTTAATCTTTGAAATAAAATTATCATAAGTCCATAAATTGATTTAAGACTTTTTAAAGTTGATTTAACAATTTAAATATTATACTTTTTAAATTAACTATTTAATTTCATTTATAATTTAAGGTTTCTTACAAATTTAACATAACAAAATTTAAGTAAATCAAATTACATAACTTCTTACTCAAATGTCAAAGAAAACATTTATAGAACATAAGAGAAGTTTATATAAGAAAAGAGAAAAAAATGTTTAAACTAGATTTAATTCTTTATTTAAAACTTGCTTAATGTTTAAACTTCATACTACTTAAACTTTACTTTGGAACTTAATAACATTTGTTTGGGAAACTCATTGTATTGGCATAACTTTAAAACCTGAAATCCTGATACTTAATTCAAAACAACTCGAGGCGAACTAAAGATTTCCCCGAGACAAACACATACAAGCTTCGAGCCCAGCCCCGAGAACGACATCGAGACATTCTTCTTCTTTCCTTTCTTTTAAACTTGGATGGTTTTAAATCCTTTAAAACTGTTACTATACGTCCCAAATTTTTTACTCGATGGCACTCTCGAGCAACCCATCAAACATCTCGATAGCAACCTGAGGAATCTCCCCATCCCACAAACGACTACAACAGACACAATTCCCCCCATGCGTGCACGTGCACCAGAGATCGACGCCGCTCCAGTCATCGCTGAGGATTCCCACAAGTTAACGATCATTTCCCCGACCCCCTGACCTCCGAATTCGTAAAAACTGATAGCGAATCAAAATTGAGCTAGAGCAACCCAATTCTGGAATGAACTCTAGCCACAAAATCGACCTACCGACGACACTTCCGGTCCTCATCCTCCTCGCCATCAATCCTAAAGACGCGCAAGCCATCCACGCACATTCTCCCCCAGGTGCGATCAACCCAATCTCCTCGACGACGCCGCACGATCCAAATCTTTCGACATCGTTTCAAACTAAGCTAAAACCCTAAATCGACATTGCCTAATCTCCACGATGAACTAAAATTAGAACGAAGATTTTTCTGATAATCACCTATGCACCAGCCTCCTTCACTAACAAACGCGACATACCATTCTCACCGATCAACGGCAAACCACAAAAATGCAATTTTTGTTCATTTTGAAATACCTCAATGTATAAAGACTTAAAAATCTCGAATTGGTTATCAAAATCCATCATTTTGAAATAAAAACTTATTTGTGAAGTTAAAACATAAAATAGAAATCTTTGATTTTTGACATTATTTAGATTATCACTATTATTTGATAATTTCAAAACAGTTACTAAACACTTCAACTTGAAACCACTTTAAAAATTTATATCTTGTTAACTTGAACATTTTTGTTTAAACAACTAAGCCAAAAAAAATTGGAAGAAGTGCTTTTGAATTTTGAATAGGCTTTAAACCTATAGAGTGAGAATAGGGGTGATTTTTTTCTTTCCTATAAACATACACACATATATTTCAACATGCAGTCACATTTACACACCATACTAGCATAACCACGTCATAGCTCAAAATACAACTTCAAACAGTAAGGTAAATAACAAGGTCAAAGGGTTTGCTCACATTGTAAAAGCAGAGACGGAGAAGAACAGAGAGGCCTTGAAAAGAACTGGAACTTGATATTTGATTTGTTGAAAAGATCCTGAAACATGCTTGTTTCCAGTTTGAAGTTTAATCTTTCTAGGTTGTAGCTTTGATTCCAGCTTCATTTTGAAACAGATCTTGATTTTTACACTACTATTTTTTTTCTGGTTTTCATTCTGTTTTCCTGGTTTGTAAGTTTGATTGCCTCTCCTTTTGTTTCTAGTTAATTTGAACTTGATCAATCCCTTTGCCTTTGGAAGCTGAGTTGATCATTCCTGGTTGTTGATGAGATATTTTATTGCTTTCAGATTTTGGATTGAGGTATGAAGAAGAGAGAAGAATGAATTCCTCAGCCTTTTTTTTCTTTTTACTGTTGCCTTTGATATTGTGGTTTGTGATTATCAATCTTTGTTTTACTGTTCTTTCAGACTTGGTGTGAAACTTAATAATTGCATATGGGGAGATGAAAAGTTCTTTTTGTAATTTTTAAATCTTATTATTTTATTCAACTAATTGTACTGGGTCCCATTTGTAAAAAGATAATCATGAGATCTCAATGTATATAAATTTCTTTACTCCCTTATGTATGTTTAACATTTGTAATTTTTCAAAGACAAAATAATTTTTAAATTTTTATATCATACACACTTTATAAATAAATGTACCCCTTATTTCATTAATTTGTTAATATGAAACAATTTGTGCTTGTACCCACTCCTTTACTTTATTTATAAATCTTGTAATATATTTTCTCATATTTATATTTTTTTAAACACCTTAAATTTTCATGTTAATAACACTTAAATATAACTTCATATTATGTTTTCCATCTAAATAAATACATTTTTCTTTTATTTATGTATGTGTTATGTTTTCTTTTATCTTATATTTACACAAATAAAATCTTATCTCCATTGTTTTTTTTCAAATTCAGTCTTTAATTTAGTTCAACATATTCGTATACTTATATTTTTATACAATTTGCATTCATACATTCTTTATTATTTATTTTTGTACCACTTTTAAAAAGAAAAGAAGGATTTTTAAAAAAAATTGATTTCATATTAACAAATAGTCACATTTATTTATATAGGAGAATTAAATCTTAAAAATAAATCTTTTGAAATTTATTACATCTTCCAATTATTAATATAATTAAATATTTAGAAAAGAAACTATCATTAGCTTTTTTTTAATCAGAAAGCTTTTAATTTCTATTTTAATTTTAATACATTTTATTTTGAAATTCAATATTTGTTTATGAAATACTTATTCTTATATTTTAAATCAAATTTCTATTTATTCCCAATAAACTTATTTCTCCTTAATCCAATATTCATTTGTAAGATACTTATGCTTAAAATTCAAATTAAATTTCAATTTATTGCAACGACCCGCCTTTCATTCCATAGAAAGACGCATCATTAAGAGGAAAGAAAGGGATATAAAAGAGAAAAGAAAGAAAGGAAAGAAATAGACAATATCAGAATCTCACAGCGGAACGAATAAATTATATAATATCACATAAAACATTACATAGTATCATATATATCAGAGTCATATAACTAATACAACACAAATTAGATAGTTATAAACATCTGTCAAGCAATTACAATTCAAGTACATCAGAGAAAACAGATACAACTCAAACACAGTGGAACCACTATATATATCTACACGGCGAAGCCTCCTGCTCCATATCTCCCTCGGAAACTCGTCAAAGCAATCCTAAATCAGTTGACTACTCATACGTAATATGAGTACCCAAGAGTTTAATAAAATAAAAAATAAACACTCGGG
This sequence comes from Allium cepa, assembly GCA_030765085.1. Classification (NCBI taxonomy): domain Eukaryota; kingdom Viridiplantae; phylum Streptophyta; class Magnoliopsida; order Asparagales; family Amaryllidaceae; genus Allium; species Allium cepa. The sequence continues at coordinate 249,167,995 of CM060940.1, read as the reverse complement.
ACGGAAAGGGGTTTGGTGTGAGTAAACGGTTAAAATTTCTTAACTTTTTAAAAAATCCTTTTGAAAGAGAAAGGTATCACGTAAGACTTTCCACACATAAATATGGAAATGTTTTTACCTTACGCTAACCAAAACATTTGATAGGAAATCCAGTGATATTATAATAGTGTCTAGAGTTTTCAAGTAAATAAGAAATAGCCTAAAATGTTACATGATTAAATTCCAGCTACTAACCACAAAAGTGGGTAATACAATCAAAACCGTAGGGTTTCGTAGGAAAAATGGGTTTCCATCAATGGCATGGCTACTGGGGTACCGCCCGTCACAGTACGTGGCCTAGATCACCGTACCGAGGAGTTTGCCCGCTCCCTTGCAACACAAAGCCGGGACCATTCCTTACTGAACAGTCTTGAACAAGACCACCCCGCAGATTGGCCGTCACCAACTGCCACGCAACCGAAATTTAAAGGGACCTCTAGACAGGGGTAAATCTCACTCTCAAGTAGGGGCTACCCACGAAGCCTTGCTGCACCTCCCCTATTTTAGCCATTCCCGGTTGATGAGGCTTGAGGCTACAATTACCTTTATAGGACATATCAATCTTAGTATGCTCATCGTCCACCTGACGATTTTCTGAAAGCATTCAATCCATACATGTTCGTAACGGGTTGGAACGAACCCGAAGGCACTATCTCGTTGCACTCATTTTGGAATCACCCTCAGAGTCAACGACCATAGCCCTTGCACTTTAAATCACCATCTCGAACCTAAAAGTACTATTCCATCAAACTCATCACGGAATCACCCCTAGAGTTATACTGACGAATAGTCCTTACACCTTGAGCCTTTACTCTTCACTTGAGATTCACGACCTAACGTTTAATTTGGATCGATGTGGTTTTCGGAATTCCAAATTTGGAAATCCGATCCCGGTCTCATCGAAATCCAAACGCCATCTTAATGTCAAAGTTAATATAATTTGAATAATTAATTCAATTCATTATTATCTATTACATACAGATAGATAATCACGTATCACAATAGATAATCACATTCTCATTATAAACAGATACTCTGTATCATAATCACAAACAGATAACCATCACAACAGATAATCAACACAACTAGATAATCCATATTATCATACTTTATCTAAGCATCTGTATCCTATAGGTACTACTCATCTCATTACTGAGATCACAATCATCCAATCAATATCATCCATAAGCAAAGATTTATTAACCATCATCTTATAATTAATTTAAAATGAATTAAATTAATTACTTCTATCTCTAATTAACTTAAAATAAATTAAATTAATTATCACATATATAAATCCTGCTTAATATCCTTTAATTAATTAACCTAGTTAATTAATCATTCTCTAAGTATTCAACTTGATTTAACACATTTGATTAATCATTCTCTAATTACAATAAGTAATTAGTCCTTAATTAATTTCACAAATTAATTAACCTTAATCAAAAGTAATTAACATTTAATTACTTCATTTATGAATTAACTATAATTAATTACATTTATGCCTAATTAATTACATTAATTAATCACTTAATTATTAATTATTCCTTAATTGAACAATTCTTAATTAAATCATTAATTATATTAATTAATGATCTCTAATTTATATTTAAATTAATTACTTTATTTAAAATTAATTACATTTAGTAATTAATCTAAAATTTAAGATACAATTATTGATCACCCTTGATTAATATTCAAATCAATAATTAACTACCATTATTTATTCATTAACAAATTAATTATCCCATAATTAATTATCTTCATTAATTTATTTCCTGATTAATTACAAAAGTAATTGTCCAAATTACTCATCTTCACTAATTGCATTCCAGTAATTATCAATTATTACTTTTCTAAGAAACCTTGCTCCATTAATTACATTAAGTAATTACTCTCATTAAACCATCAAATGATTTACCTAAATTAATTAAACTAAATTAATTAACTTAACAAATCACATTATCATAATTAATTACAACAAGTAATTAATCCTTTAATTACTTTTATCAAGTTATTATATTTGACAATTCAAAATTAATTACCTTAAATTAATTAATCTAATTAATTATCAAAATTAATCATATTAATTAATTACTTAATTATCCTTAGATAATTATCATTATTGATTAACAATATCCTTAAATTACTTATGTAAGAAAATTATCTTGGATTAATCATCAATCCTCTCTAATTAAAATTTTATCTAAAACATTAATTTAAATCAAATAAATAAGTAAATTCTTTATTATCTTTAATTATTTCTAAAATAATTCATTTACTTATTAATGACTTCATTAATATTCAAAATGTATTTAAAACCATACATTTCTAAATTTAATTCAAATTCCATTTAAAAATTTAAGATTTTAAAATGTTGAACATATAAACATTTATCCATATTTAAAATAACTTATAAACATAAAAATAAAAGTAAAGAACCATCATTATTTATATAAGAAAAGTTTAAAATCTAAATTACATAATTTTAAAAAAATCAAGCTTTTTAAAATAGATTGACTATTTTAACTTTTCAATTTAAAATAAAACATTTCATAACTTTAATTCAAATATTAAAGGAAAGAATTCTTTCAAGTTTAAACCTTTATTTGAAATCAAATTCATTTTTAAATCTACTTTTAAAAAAATTGAATCTATCCAATATTTAAAAAATATCAAAACTTTTTTGAATTCAATCTGGTTTCAGAGTAAACCTGAAAATCATATTTAGATTTGATTTCAAAACTCAACTTAAATCTTGCTTAAAATTTAAAAATTTCATTTTAAAAAATTTGGATTCAGAAATTCACTTGAATTCAAATTTTAAACTTTGTATTTGAAAACCTCTATTGAAATCCTGCTCAAAAACTTGAATTCCATTAAGATTTTAAAAACTGCAAAATTTTCAGGTTTATAAAACCTGAAACAAAACACACCCGAGACCCCAAATTATTACTTCGAGTTCACAAACCACTTGCTTCATGTAAAAAACTAGTTCTTCCCGAGAAAACTTCGAGACAAAAATACTGCACAACCCAACAGTCCACCAGAATTTCAAATATGCACGGTGCATATGCACCAGTGCTCAGATCATCTCCAGCCACCCTAGGCGACTCCTCCTAGTCGCCGACCATCCACCAACAAGCTTACGACCATCAACGTTCCTTCTGAAACTCGAAATCAAATTTGAGAAAACAACTGTAACCTGGAAACCAAACTGCACTGAAATTCCCAAACCTGTCATCATCTAGCAAACCCACCTCCGATCATCTGGCCACCCACAACCCCAGCCATCTCTTCTTCCACGACTCCTCTTCCCATTCCCTAAGTCCTACATCACTCGATGCAACAGAGAGCAAGAGAAGCAACTCGGTTACTACTTCCAGCAAAAATTAGGGTTAGAACCTGGAAACCCCTATTGCCATTTCCACCACCCACTGAAAAAACATCTGACAATTTTCCTTCACTCTCCAATCAATCCTCCATCTCCAGAAAGATTCACAACATCCCACAATCACTAGAAAATTAAATAGACCCAAATTTCCCAATTCTGTTCAATCCCTAAATGCTAACACCAAAGTTATTTATAAATTGTGAATTTTGTCTTAAAAATCATGATTTCTGACATTCATTCTAGTTATAAACTTGATTTAATAATTTCAGATATTTAAGATTCATGATTATTGAAAATAAGGACTGTAACATTTGTTTTCTGAGGCACATATTTTAATTAAACTAAATTTAACAAAATCATAATTTGCAAACCTAAATCTATGCTAAACAAACATATTTTGTTTACATAATAATTTCTAACTAGATCTAATCATGTGGAAATGGATTTTTATCAAAAATCCTAGTTAAGAAACAGAATCAGGTCTGTAGATAACTAGCATCACACACATATGCATATTTATGAATATACACAGAACATCGTCACACTAAAATCAAGCAAACATGCTTGTTTCTATGCACAGATAATTTAGGCTTTTTGCATTGTAAGGTAACTCATTTTAAATAAAAAACAGAGCAGATTTCATCAAGACAGTTTTGTTTTTTTTAAACAAGCATGTATTAGACATGAGTTTTCTGAAAAACTTGTTTAGCTTTACTTTTTAAAAGTTAAAAACTGTTTTTAAAATTAGAAGCTTACTCACATTATAGAAGAATGCAGAGGACAACTCTGTTGCAAATCCTGTATTCCTGGAACTGCTGATTGAATCTGCATGTTGAAGTTGATCCCCTTGTTGATTTGTAGGTGATTTTAAATGAAGAAAATCCTTGCCTTAGTGGATGCAGTTGACCCTTATCTTCATTGCTTTGATTTGAAGATTGAACAAATTGATGTCGAAGATAGGAGTTGATTTTTAAACATGCATTGCACTTGATTTTTTTTAAATTTTGGTTGCAGATTTTGAATCAAATTTGGGTTTTGCATTTGGTTTTTGAGTAAATTTGGTTTTCATTTTTACTTAAATCTGATTTTCAGATTCAGTTGAAGATAATGTTTTTAACAAAAATGAATTTTCTAAGTTTCTTATCTTAATATATTTTTAAATAATTTTTTTTTAAAATAATGCCACTTGTTATTTTAGTATGTCAAATGTTTACAAGTGTATTCCTTGTGCATAAATGTCTTACACAGTTTATCTTAATATTAAAAGAAATTTCTTTAATATATGAATGTGTTTTAAATCTATCTAAAACAATATCTAATTTAATTTAACATGTTTTAAATGTTTATTTATATTTAGCCTTTAAATAAATACATGTAAATTACTTTTATAAAATTACACATCTTAATGTTTATTTGAATATATTTTTAAAATAATATTTTTGAAGCTAAATTTTTCAAAAGAGAAAATTTTAAAAAGAAAAGAATGTTGAATTCATTTTATTCCAAAGTTTCAAACCAAAATACTTTACCCAAATATAAATGAACTAAGTTTATTTCAAAAGAAAATAATTTTTAAAATAAAACAAAATAAACTTTTATTATAAAATACTATTTAAACTATTATATATTTATAAACAAAATATATATTTTACTTATATTCCCTTTTTAAAAGATAGATTTTTAAAACAAACTTTTGAAAAGTTTAATATTAATTTAAATCAAATTAACCAATTTACAATTTATTCACATAAATATATAAATTTGAAAATATTCTTATTAAATTTAAATTAAATTTAAATCAATTCCTCTATTTACAATGTATACACATATATACATTATAAATAAAATATCTTTAAATCAGCTTAGAAATATAATTTTATCATTTAAATTTTTTTAACATTTGAAAACAATAAGATTCTCAAATTAAATTATCATTATTATAAATTTTGAAAAGAATATCATTTAACAAATTGAATAATAATAAATTTTCAAATGATAAATTCTGTTTGAATTAGATTATTAAATCAATATTTCTCATTTTTAAATAATTTATTAATGAAATTATTAAATAAATATTGTCTAAATTTCCGAGACATCACATTCCTCCCCCCGTAAAAGAATTTCGTCCCCAAAATTTAAAAGCAAAGGTAATTTAATAATCTCATACAGAGTTTATTTTAAAATTTAAAATAGCAAACATATGCTATCAACCAAATACTATCAACCATAGCAACCAATTCGAACAAACAATTCTAACTATCCAGACAAAATTCTTGATAGGATTCTCTAGAGTTTCCCAGGTACAAACACTGGAATACTCGCTCTACAGAATCTAAACTAGTTATACCACTTAGATCTAGAGCTCCTATATATCTAGATCTATAAATCTAAACAGGATACTGGACTACAGACAAGTCCTGATCAACTTCCAAATCTCCCAAAACTACTGATTCTAAAATTAGTGATAATCCATACATGTACTCCCTCATAGATACGTGAAAAACAAAACAAATTCCAGACATCCGAACTGGCAATTCAATCCTGTAGACCATACACTTAACCCTTAAGAGAAAACAGAAAGATACAATACTCTTATCCACAAATCTCTCCTATCGATCCTGGGCTGCCTTCAACCTTCTAGATCAATCAAATCTTCGCAAATACTTCACAGAACAAGTCTGGACAAAAATAAACGATCTCCAGATCCTACTCAACTAAATGGTTATCTCAAAAACCATCACACAAACTCCACTACACAAACATCAGAAGACTCCAAACATACTACTCCTATTCTAAGAACATAACAGATGCACAAGACAATCAAGCTTCCAGATCTTGAATGAATATCCTGCAGAAATTCTCTGATCTAAGACAAAACACAAATTCCCAATGAATCGGTGTTGCTACTATTTGGGAATAGCTATCACCATGCGTCCACTGCACAACTCTGATTTGAGAATGCTGTTGATGAACACAAGTATAGATTTGATCAACTTACTCCGGAAACATTCGTCCATCAAATTCCATAAAATCTCAGTGACCTATCCGATTCGGACACAAACACGCAGCAAAAATACAACCAGAGATCTAGATCCGATCAATCCTGTCAGCTTAAACATATCTCTCTCTCAATGAGCCCTCCTACCATGCTTGTAACGACCCGCCCTTCTGACCGCCCCTAGTCGGTAGTTAAACCAACTTGAAACATTAAAAATGACGGATTGTTATTCAGTGTATAGAGTTTAAACAGAATAAGCCATAGAAACACAGAATAATTATATTTCACATAATGAATTTTTTGTACATATATCAGTGTTTATACAATGAATTAAATTTATACAGCGGAATATTTCTTTAAGTACAAAAATAAATCCCCAAAAAGCTAAAGTGAAGCGTTGCCTCCCCTCTCTCTAACTTCGCTGCCTGAAAATCTTCAAGCTGTAAAATACTCGGTCTGACCCGAGTATTACATTCAAAAGAAAATAATACACGGGTCAGTCTAATTCAAACTCAATTATTAGTTCATAGAGGCAATAATAATCAAATAACAATTAGACAACAGTCAAATATAAATTCACCTATCTGATCCTTTAACAAAGAAATCGGATAACGGTAAATATGACACTTAACAGTGTTAGACAATAAATCAGCAGATTCTAATTATCAACGAAGATAGATGAAGGAATTATAAATGAAGATAATTTAGAAAAAAATAAAAAAACATCAAAATTGCCTAAACGGCAACTGACTACAAAATCATCAAATTATAACCAAATCAATTCAAACAATTGAAAAGTTACTTTAAAATTTTAAAAAACGATTGGCTGCAGTACACGCACGCGTATACGGCCTCGCCACAAGTAAAATGTTAAATCTGTGTGGCTGCAGTTCACGCTTGCGTGCACTGCCTCGCCACTACCGTATATGGAATATGCAAAAGATCATAAATCAAAACAAAATAGGATATCAATAAAAAAAATGCCGTGTGGCTGTAATTCACGCTTGCATGCACTGCCCTGCCACTATAGTGATGATGTACCCAAAAGCTCAATGGAAGTTCACAAACGAGCACAAGGTCAAACCCGAGCCATTTAGCTGGATTCAACTCAATGTATAGAAACAAATACCAAACAGGGGAAAACTGGAAATATCAAAGTAAAGCAAGAAACAACTGCACATAGAATCTGCAGTTGAAACAAGCAAATGGCCACGGAACTAAACAGTCGAGCAACGACAACGTAAGTGCCAAACTCAACTGAACAACGCAAGTTAAGAACTGAAACACTTAATTTCCTTATCATCCTTAAGGTACTTAAAAAAAATAGATTTAAAACTTATTTATTCCAAATCCAGGTTTCACAACTAACTGGAACTCACCTTTAAACTTTGGTTAAACTCAGTTAACCATTGATTTGAAATTCAAATTTCTTTTAGCTTTCCAGGAAAACAGTTCAAGTTTAAATGCATACAAAACGTTTTTTTTCCAGTTAGTTACCAAATTTACTTCGGGCCACACACATCAAATCTTCGAGTAGATTCTCATATAACCCGAGACAATATGTATATACAACTGTAGCTAGGCAGTACACATAGGAATTCAAAAGCCAATAGATCAAATGACAATGCAAGCTAGTAATAAATGATGGACACATGAATGCAACATTGAAACCGCTACACCAAGTGCACATATACAACTACAAAGAATCAATATCAAATGCAATATGAACTAGACAATAAACAAGAGCAAAATGTATGCAACAGTGATTCAAATGCAAAGATGGATATGTCAACATATATGGAATAGTAAGTTGACAAAACAGCATCAAATATCTCACTGAAATAAAAATGAAACTGCAAAGCGAAACCATTAACAACATCGAATGCAGTGACTCGACGCAACTGTAGCACCAAAGCACAATGCAGTGGCACAACTACAAAAATAGAAGGAGGGTGAGAGCACCAGAGGTATGGCACCACAGCACACAAACATATGAATACAATGGTGACCAGGCAGCAAGCCTAAATACAACAAAAGGTCAACTAACTCAGAAACTCAAGTGATAAAAGAACAATGCTCGACGCACTAGAGTTTCAGATAGTTCACGGGGTGAGGACATGGTATGGTGAACTACAAAGTGGTACATACGAAGTGCATAAGTATTCCAGATCTAACAACACAAATGAAACAAACAACTGAGAGAACCAGCTTCAAGTCGAAGTGAAACAGAATGTACAAAGTCACTGCAGTGCGCATTAGTAAGCCCTACAGGCATGTTGGAGGCAATGCAATGCAACTGCTAAATGTGGCCTCAATATTAAAGACCAAACGAAGACTCAATTTCAATGACCAATTCTACCAAGCAAAAAGATTATCACTGTCAACCAGCACGAGTGCAACACCAACACAGCAGTGAGACAACAATGTGCGAGTACAAAAACATGGTATCGAGTCCAACTACCAAAATAAATAAATGGAACAAGTCAAAACCAATTCAACTCACTTGCCGAAGGCAAGACCATCGTCCATCAAAAAAGGAACATCATGTAAAACAACAAGTCGAGTATACTACTGGGGTGAACGCAAATGGTCAGAGCCAAGTACACCGAGACCACAAAAATAAAAATCGCGACAGCCAAAGAAATCACCAATTCCCATGGCCGAAGTCAAAATACTATTTCAAAATCGAAGTCGAAGTTGAACATGTCATAAGTCGACATCGTGGTGGCCGGCAAAGCCAAAATCGAAGCAATGTTAAATTAAAACAAAATCAAATGGCCGAAGCCCTATTTTTATAAGAACGAGAAAACAGGGATTCAAACCCTATACAAACAAAATCATCAGAGCAAACATCATCACAGCCGTGTAAAACAAGAAGACGAACCAGGATAGATAAAAATCATCAACACCTAAAAAAACTCGAATGATTGAAGAATGAAATTAGATGTGAGCGATAAATAATCACTCACCTTTGCCTGACGTGAATTGGAGCAACAGCGAGTGGAGAGAAAGCATCGATTGCCAAAGCAAGGAGTCGGCGCCTTCGATTTTCACGAGCCCTAATTTCAGAGCGATCGAAAGAACGAGGCCGCCATTATTTTTTTCTCAGAGACATTGAAGAGGAACGGGCGATAACAATAAAAGAAAAAGGGGCCGGCTTCGTGTTTTATGAGGAAGAGGGGAAGCGCGATTTTTGGGCACGATTTTGGGCGTGAGTTACGGCATGAGTGAAGGCATGATTTTAGGAGAGGAAAACAGCTGATGTGATTAGATTATCATGTTTGTACTAAGGTAAAAAAAATTTTTATTACTTTTGTTATTTCTTTTCTTTGTTTTGTTTAATTATGTTGTTAAAATTTTAACTATGTGTATTTGTTTATTTATTTTGTATTGATAAAGTTTATTCCACTTTATTTAAGTTAAAGAAAAAATGTTATTAAAACTAATCATCAATTTATTAATTTACATAAATAATAATTCTTAAATCCAAATTATGTTTCTAAGTCATTAGTTCGAATTTTATATACAAATTTAATATTCAATTTCAAACTCCAAAGTCAAATTCAATTTTATTTAACTTTCAATAGATTAAATTCTAAAATTTAATCGCCAAATTCATTCTGATAATTTGAAATTTAAGTCAAACCATCATTCAAATATTTAAAATAAATTAAATATTTTCAATTTAAATTGTTCAAAATTCAGGGTCGTTACAATCTTCCACCTTAAAAGAATTTCGTCCCGAAATTACAAGTTAGGAAAAATGATTGTTAAAATCTCACCGATATTTATACCCTACACAATTTTACCAAGTTCAAAACTTATTAAAAATGAATATAGGATTCATTCCATTTATTTTATCTCACTAGCTTTGTTCATTATTTCTACAATCAAGACGCAAAAGTCTTCTACCAAAATTTTCGACTTACAAAACTCAGATTTAGACTTGAAATTCTTCATGCTAGAGATTTGCATATCATATATATTTTTTCAAAGCTATGGACTTTCAAGATAATTTAAAGATCTTCTTCCTTAATTCAATTAGGTTGGAATTATGTAATTCTAATTTCAGACTATTGATTTTCTATCTAAAGTTTTGAAAATACTTGCTAACTCGAAGTTTAACAAGTCTATCGTCATTCTCACAGACATTAGGCATACGCTGGCCAGGCGCAGGACTAAAAATCTCCAAGTACTAAATATACTTGCTTCAACTCCCAGTGAAAATACCTTTAAAAATTCTTTTAAAAATGGATATGGAAAGCACGTTCCCCTATGGATCACAGTTTTACCCAGCGGTTACGCTACTATCCCAGTAGAAACGCTTGTAATCTGTAGATTTCACATCTCTTAAATTTCACCATGGTTGTTGCCATAGATCGCAGTTCACATGGCGGTTACGCTACTATCCCAGTAGAAACTCTTGTGACCGTAGGCATCTCGCCCCTCAAATTACGCTTTGGCCTCTAGATCGCAGTTTACGCGGCGGTTGCGCCACTATCCCAGTGGAATCGCTTGTAACTGTAGGCATCACACCCCATGAATTACGCTAGCATACATCATCATCAATTCACATGATCCCATCACGATCATCCATCATGAGGGATTCTAATCCAAATGGACATTCCAACTTATGGAAATTCTACGTAGCTACGAATTTCAAATGGACACTCACAACGAGTTCCAACACCTTCACAAATTTTAAATGGAAGGTACTTGTCCATATCCTCAGTTTAGAAAACATAATGTCATATACATATAGTACATCATTTCACATTTCGTACATATCATACCTATGTAAACTTACATAGGATTTTCATAATAATGACTTTCCAAACTGATGGTTTTCGAATTATTACATTCACATATATAAGTTCCGAAAACCACAATATCCCATACCCATAACAAATAGAGGATTTCTAAATTTTCCATCTCATTACCGATTTAAATTTTTCCTCTAAATCGATTTTGAAAATTTAAGGTTATCTCAAACCCAATTCACATTCATAATCCAATTCATTATCGAATTCACATTCAATTTGGATTTCACGTTACATCGTCAATTCTCAACACATAATTGATGTCTACCGATATATAACCTCTAAGCTCGTATGTCTCAAAGAAGGGTGTATATAGCTAAAAAATAAATTCTCCGCCCACCAAACAGATATATATTTAATAGAGATCAATTGCTATGTCATCAATTCACAATGTTAGACATACAATCCCAATCGACTATCCGAAATTCAAAACTCAACTTATATCGTTTTTGGTGTCGAAGTTAAACTCAATTTAACTCAAAATTCAATCTTTTTTGAAAAATTCAAGTTAAACTAATTGTCCAAATTTCCCAAAAACATCCTTACAAGATATATATAATTTTCCACACTTAACCATTTGAAACAAATTTCAAATATTCACTTTTCAATTTATCTTTAAAAGATAGAATTTCAATCTTTCCATTTCATATTGGAAAACATTTCCATACTTATTTAATAACAAGTAATTCACAAATCCATTTATTTTCAACACTTGAAAAATATTCAATATACTTAAATCATAATCAAGTATATATTCCATTCTTTAAGGAAAGCGTTATTTTAAACACATTTATTTGAGTCAAAATGAATGTTACGTAAAACATCGTTACGACAACTCAAAATCTCTAGTATAGGGATTCAAATTTAAGATAGATATATAAATCCCAATACTATATAAAACATTCCCTTTCGGAAACCATTTACTATAACAACAGTGTTATCGTCCACCATTTCCTTTTATTTCTCTCAAAAACGTCTATTTCAACAATGAATGTTGAAATCTATGTATTCGATAGCTAATACATTTTTAAAACATATTTTAAAACAATTAACTTCATTCTTTTAAATTTCACTTCTCCAAATCATACCCGTTTATTCAATAATATATTCACTGTCAAAAATCGTGAATATACATCGTTTACCAAATTCAACACTTGGACTTATTTCATAGTTTGAATTCCCGCATACTTTTCACAATATTGGTTTTAAACCGATTTCAAACTTTTCAATATTAAGTTTTTCACTTACTTAATTCTTTGATTCTCAATTTCAAATTTATCACTGAATCTATTAAACCTATTATGGATTATCACGTTAACAACTTCAAATTTTAAATCTAAATTCCATTTGAATTTTTGCATTTGCTTTCTATTTCCACATTAATCAACTAATTCTTTAGTAAGCCATTCATCGACTTGGTTTCATTAAATTCATATCTCCACATTCACTATTTTAGGCATTAGTTTAAACTTGAAATATAAGCTTTACATCAAAACTAGTTTGATTCATACCGTTAAGTCAACAAATAAATTTTCTTCCCAAGATGCTATTTTATTAAAATACTTCGTTCCATACAACTATCCATAGCTTAATACTTTTAAAATACGTACATAGAAGATTTTGGATTACAAAAGATAGTATTACAAAATATATTGATTGGTTTAAGATTCAGAGTGATTGAGGACTATCGAATTCCTGTCTGGTAGTACGCATCTTTGACAACTTCCCTCCTCGGTTTACACTATTTCAAGTTGTATTGAAGGAGGATTAACACATTTAAAATCTACATGTCCCCAATTCCTGCAGTTCCCGTAAAAATATGAGATGCTTCCATCCTTATCTATCACCCTTACACTTTTTGCTCTAGCTGATCGGGCTATAGCTTGCTTTCCATGTTGTCTTTCAGTGCAGTTTCTGGCTATATGTCCAGTCTGGCGACAATGGTAGCAGATTGTCAATCTGTCGACGGGTAAATTGAGTACGTGCTTCTTCCTTTTCACTTTAGGGCAATGACTAAGAAAATTCCCTTTCCCCTGACATTTAAAACACACAATCTCAGGACGAGCGAACCGGACATCCACATCCCTTTTCTTTCTCTTCTCTCGGCACGTAACGGCATAATGTCCCTTTTTATGACATCGATAACAGATAACATCATCATAGGGACCAGGTGCTTGCCTTTCGTTTATTTTCCTTTCGATTTCCGCGCATGCCACTGCTGCTTCTCTACGGGCAATTTCTCTTTGTTCACGGCGTGCTGCTTTTTGTGCTTCGATTTTCGCCATTTTAATTAACAAGATATTTTTTTGAAGTTTCCTATTAAAATTTACAATCATTATTAGCAAAGGTTGGATTATTCAATCATTTTCCCAAGACAATTTGCAAATTTACATTATCCTAATATATAGGATTATTATTCAACCAAACTTGAGATTCAACTTCGGATTTTATTTCAAACATTTGAAATCAATTTTCAAAAGAATTCAAAAATCAAATTCCCAAGTTATAGTTTAATGATCCTCTTGGCTATACTAAATTGACATGTCATTTTATTTCACAATTATTACTTTGGAGATATTCAAAATATATAATTCAAAGCAATTCATTAATTCACTTAACATACGTTTTATTTTTCATAAATCTCAGCAATTCGATAATGGATTTTCAAATGATCGGGACTCAAATCTAAGGAGACCTTACTGAAGAGAAACTATCGTAAACCTAAATTTAGAGAGGGGAATTTCCGAAAAAGATTTGAATTTTCAAAGTACCTTTTATTTTCAAAAAAAACAACAAATTTTTTTATACTTCTTTAGATTTGAAAAACGTTTTCTTTAAAATGATTCTAGTAACTATTCATATTAAACATCATAAAATGAGCTTTGTATAAACCAAAGCTCTGATACCACTATGAACCACCGGTAAAGCTCCAAGAACCAAGTCGAAACAGAACTCAATCTCCTTATGCGGATGCAAATCTTAATTCCTTCGAAGATATCCGAAAAATACCAAACCATTTCGATAACTCTAACATCCTTTAGAGATGCTTCAATCCAAACAAAGATTGCTCAGAGAACTTCTGAACCATCGCAAGTCACTTTTGCGATTCCACTCAGTTCGGATTCCAAGAAATCGTTCTTTCTTCAACAATCAGAACAGCTAAAGCCTTCTTATCAAAAGAAGAAACTAAGGTCCACCTCCAACCACAAACATCACACCCAGTTGAGCTTCCAGAAGAAATAGACAAGCTTCACCATCTGCCCGGCCTACTGATAGAAGAATCATAGAAGCTTTTGAACCATCGAAGAAACAGGCTACTCTTCTACTGCTACTGCTACAAAAGACATCTTATCCAAAAGCTCATCGAATCACAAATCTACACCAGCCACTTCCACAATAGAGCCTTCAGGAAGACAGACATCTCTTAGGAAACTCGACTTTAAACCAAACACAAAACACTCTGTCAAACTGAGTCTCAGACTCAAATATAAACAGAACTCCTTCCTAAGGTTGCCAAGATTCTAACTTTGGCTTCAGTACCCCAGCTGATCCAAACTCAAGAAAATCCACTCATACGAGTGCAACCCAGCTTACAATCCAAAGATAAACTCTGAACCTTGAAAAGATTACCTATAGAGATTGGTGAAATCCTTCACACCAAATTGCAAAACTACTCAAGATGCCCAATACTACCCTAGTAGTCCACTTCCAACCTCAAACACTCGGACTCCAACCATTGATAGTTATGTTACACACACCACTACCCTATCTACCTCTAGAACTTATATTGGAGAACCTGAACAGGTAACTCAATCAAATAGGTAGAGATAAATAAATATATATAAATATAAAATTACAAATACGCTCTCTCAAGAAGGACACCACTCCAAAGCATTGGTATTCGCTCAATCTAGTGCTCTGATACCACAATGTAACGACCCGCCTTTCATTCCATAGAAAGACGCATCATTAAGTAGAAAGAAAGGGATAGAAAAGAGAAAGAAAAGAAACAGACAACATCAGAATCTCACAGCGGAACGAATAAATTATACTATATCACATAAAACATTACATAGTATCATATACATTAGAGTTATATAACTAATACAACACAAACTAGACAGTTATAAACATCTATCTAGCAATTACAATTCAAGTACATCAGAGAAAACAGATACAACTCAAACACAACGGAACCACTATATATATCTACACATTGAAGCCTCCTGTTCCATATCTCCTCCAGAAACTCGTCAAAGAAATCCTGAATCACTTGACTACTCATACATAATATGAGTACCCAAGAGTTTAATAAAACAAAAAATAAACACTCGGGTCAGATAGGGATCTGGTGTGAGTAAACGGTTAAAGTTGCTTAACCTTTTAGAAAATCCTTTTGAAAGAGAAAGATATCACGTAAGACTTCCCACACATAAACATGGAAAAGTTTTTACCGTACGCTATCCAAAACATTTGACAGAAAATCCAGTGATACTATAATAGTATCTAGGGTTTTCAAGTAAATAAGAAATAGCCGAAATTGTTACATGATTAAATTCCAGCTACTGCCAAAAAAGTGGGTAATATAATCAAAACCGTAGGGTCTCGTAGGAAGAATGGGTTTCCATCAATGGCAGGGCTACTAGGGTACCGCCCGTCACAGTACGTGGCCTAGATCACCGTACCGAGGAGTACGCCCGCTTCCCTGCAACACTAAGCCGATACCATTCCTTACTGAACAGTCCCGAACAAGACCACCCCGCAGATTGGCCGTCGCCAACTGCCACGCGACCGAAATTTAAACGGACCTCTAGACAGGGGTAAATCTCACTCTCAAGTGTGGGCTACCCACAAAGCCTTACTGCACCTCCCCTGTTTGAGCCATTCCCAGTTGATGAGGCTTGAGGCAACGATTACCTTTATAGGACATATCAATCTTAGAATGCTCATCGTCCACCTGACGATGTTCTGAAAGCATTCAATCCATACAAGTTCATTCTGGGTTCGAACGAAACCGAAAGCACTATCTCGTTGCACTCATTTTGGAATCACCCTCAGAGTCAACGACCATAGACCTTGCACTCTAAATCACCATATCGAACCTGAAAGTACTATTCCGTCAAACTCATCATGGAACCACCCCTAGAGTTATACTAACGAATAGTCCTTACACCTCGAGTGTTCACTCTTCACTTGAGATTCACAACCTAACGTTTAATTTGGATCGATGTGGTTTTCGGAATTCCAAATTTGGAAATCCGATCCCGGTCTCATTGAAATCCGAACGTAATCTTAATGTCCAAGTGAATTTAATTTGAATAATTAATTCAATTCATTATTATCTATTACACACAGATAGATAATCACATATCACAATAGATAATCACATTCTCATTATAAACAGATAATCTGTGTCACAATCACAAACAGAAAACCATCACAACCAGATAATCCATATTATCATACTTTATTAAGCATCCATATCTTATAGATACTACTCATCTCATTACTGAGATCACAATAATCCAATCAATATCATCCATAAGCAAAGATTTATTAACCACCATCTATAATTAATTTAAAATAAATTAAATTAATTACTTCTATCTCTAATTAATTTAAAATAAATTAAATTAATTATCACATATATAAATCCTGCTTAATGTCCTTTAATTAACTAACCTAGTTAATTAATCATTCTCTAAGTATTCAACTTGATTAAACACAATTGATTAAATCATTCTCTAATTACAATAACTAATTATTCCTTAATTAATTTCATAAATTAATTAACCTTAATCATAAGTAATTAACATTTAATTACTTCATTTATTAATTAACTATAATTAATTACATTTATCCCTAATTAATTACATTAATTAATCACTTAATTATTAATTATTTCTTTTAATTACATCATTAATTATATTAATTAATGATCTCTAATTTATATTTAAATTAATTATTTTATTTAAAATTAATTACATTTAGTAATTAATCTAAAATTTAAGATACAATTATTGATTACCCTTGATTAATGTTCAAATCAGTAATTAACTACCATTATTTATTCATTAACAAATTAATTATCCCATAATTAATTATCTTCATTAATTTATTTCCTGATTAATTACAAAAGTAATTGTCAAAATTACTCATCTTCACTAATTACATTCCAGTAACTACCAATTATTACTTTTCTAAGAAATCTTGCTCCATTAATTACATTAAGTAATTACTCTCATTAAACCATCAAATGATTTACCTAAATTAATTAAACTAAATTAATTAACTTAACAAATCACATTATCATAATTAATTACAATAGGTAATTAATCCATTAATTACTTTTATCAAGTAATTACACTTAAAAATTCAAAATTAATTACCTTAAATTAATTAATCTAATTAATTATCAAAATTAATCATATTAATTAATTACTTCATTATCCTTAGATAATTATCATTATTAATTAACAATATTTCCTTAAATTACTTACTTAAGAAAATTATCTTGGATTAATCATCAATCATCTCTAATTAAAATTTTATCTAAAACATTAATTTAAATCAAATAAATAAGTAAATTCTTTATTATCTCTAATTATTTCTAAAATAATTCATTTACTTATTAATGACTTCATTAATATTCAAAATGTATTTAAAACCATACATTTCTAAATTTAATTCAAATTCCATTTAAAAATTTAAGATTTTAAAATTTTTAACTATAGAAACATTTATCCACATTTAAATTAATTTATAAACCTAAAAATAAAAGTAAAGAACCATCATTATTTATATAAGAAAAGTTTAAAAATCTAAATTACTTAATTTTAAAGAAACCAAGCTTTTTAAAATAGACTGATTATTTTAACTTTTCAATTTAAAGTAAAACATTCCATAACCTTAATTCAAATATTAAAGGAAAGAATTCTTTCAAGTTTAAACCTTTATTTGAAATCAAATTCATTTTTAAATCTACTTTTAAAAATATTGAATCTGTCCAATATTTAAAAATTTACAAAACTGTTTTGAATTCAATCTTGTTTCAATGTAAACCTAAAAATCATATTTAGATTGATTTCAAACTCAACTTAAATCTTGCTTAAAATTTAAAATTTTCGTTTTGAAAACTTTGGATTTAGAAATTCGCTTGAATTCAAATTTTAAACTTTGTTTTTGAAAACCCTTATTGAAATCCTGCTCAAAAAACTTAATTCCATTCAGATTTTAAAAACTGCAAAATTTTCAGCTTTATAAAACCTGAAACAAAACGCACCCGAGACCCCAAATTATTACTTCGAGTTAACAAACCACTTGCGTTGAGTAAACAACTAGTTCTTCCTGAGAAAACTTCGAGACAAAAATACTGCACAACCCAACAATCCACCAGAATTTCAAATATGCACGGTGCATATGCACCGGTGCTTAGATCATCTCCATCCACCCTAGGCAACTCCTCCTAGTCGCCGACCATCCACCAACAAGCTTACGACCATCAGCGTTACTTCCGAAACTCAAAATCAAATTTGAGAAAACAACTGTAACCTGGAAACCCAACTGCACTGAAATTCCCAAACCTGTCATCATCTAGCAAACCCACCTCCGATCATCTGCCCACCCACAACCCGGGCCATCTCTTCTTCCACGACTCCTCTTCCCATTCCCTAAGTCCTGCATCACTCGATGCAATAGAGAGCAAGAGAAGCAACTCAGTTACTGCTTCCAGCAAAATTAGGGTTAGAACCTGGAAACCCCTATTGCCATTACCACCACCCACTGACAAAACATCTGACACATTTCCTTCACTCTCCAATCAATCCTCCATCTCTAGAAAGATTCACAACATCCCACAACCACTAGGAAATTAGATAGACCCAAATTTCCCAATTCTGTTCAATCCCTAAATGCTAACACCAAAGTTAATTATAAATTGTGAATTTTGTCTTAAAAATCATGATTTTTGACGTGCATTCTAGTTATAAACTTGATTTAATAATTTTAGATATTTGAGATTCATGATTATTGAAAATAAGGACTGTTGCATTTGTTTTCTGAGGCACAGATTTTAATTAAACTAAATTTAACAAAATCATAATTTACAAACCTAAATCTATGCTAAACAAACATATTTTGTTTACGTAATAATTTCTAACTGAGATCTAATCATGTGGAAATGGATTTTTATCAAAAATCCTAGTTAAGAAAACAGAATCAGGTCTGTAGATAACTAGCATCACACACATATGCATATTTATGAATATACACAGAACATCATCACACTAAAATCAAGAAAACATGCTTGTTTCTATGCACAGATAATTTTGGCTTTTTGCATTGTAAGGTAACTCATTTTAAATAAAAAAACAGAGCTGATTTCATCAAGACAGTTTTGATTTTTTTAAAGCATGTATTAGACTTGAGTTTTCTGAAAAACTTGTTTAGCTTTACTTTTTAAAAGTTAAAAACTGTTTTTGAAATTAGAAGCTTACTCACATTATAGAAGAATGCAGAGGACAACTCTGTTGCAAATTCTGTATTCCTGGAACTGCTGATTGAATCTGCATGTTGAAGTTCATCCTCTTGTTGATTTGTAGGTGATTTTAAATGAAGAAAATCCTAGCCTTAATGCATGCAGCTGACCTTTATCTTCATTGCTTAGATTTGAAGATTGAACAAATTGATGTTAAAGATAGGTGCTGATTTTTAAACATGCATTGCGCTTGATTTTTTTCAGATTTTGGTTGCAGATTTTGAATCAAATTTGGGTTTTGCATTTGGTTTTTGAGTAAATTTGGTTTTCATTTTTACTTAAATCTGATTTTCAGATTCAATTGAAGATAATGTTTTTAACAAAAATGAATTTGCTAAGTTTCTTATCTTAATATATTTTTAAATAAAATGTTTTTAAAACAATGCCACTTGCTGTCTTGTATGTCAAATGTTTACAAGTGTATTCCTTGTGCATAAATGTCTTACACAGTTTATCTTAATATTAAAAGAAATTTCTTTAATTTATGAGTGTGTTTTAAATCTATCTAAAACAGTATCTAATTTAATTTACGTTTTAAATGTTTATTTATATTTAGACTTTAAATAAATACATGAAATTAACTTTTATAAAATTACACATCTTAATGTTTATTTGAATATATTTTAAAATAATAATTTTAAAGTTAAACTTTTCAAAAGAGAAAATTTTAAAAAGAAAAGAATGTTGAATTCATTTTATTCCAAAGTTTCAAATCAAAATACTTTACTCAAATATAAATGAACTAAGTTTATTTCAAAAGAAAATAATTTTTCAAATAAAACAAAATAAACTTTTATTATAAAATACTATTTAAACTATTATATATTTATAAACAAAATATATATTTTACTTACATTTCCTTTTTAAAAGATAGATTTATAAAACAAACTTTTGAAAAGTTTTCAATATTAATTTAAATCAAATTAACCAATTTACAATTGATTCACATACATATATAAATTTGAAAATATTCTTATTAAATTAAAAACAATCCTCTATTTACAATGTATACACGTATATACATTATAAATAAAATATCTTTAAATCAGCTTAGAAAGGTAATTTTATCATTTAAATATTTTTAACATTTGAAAACAATAAGATTCTCAAATTAAATTATCATTATTATAAATTTTGAAAAGAATATCATTTAACAAATTAAATAATAATAAATTTTCAAAAGATAAATTGTGTTTGAATTAGATTATTAAATCAATATTTCTCATTTTAAAATAATTTATTAATGAAACTATTAAATAAATATTGCCTAAATTTCCGGGACATCACATTTATAATCAAAAATTTATTTATTCTGGAAATTCGTAATTTATTCACGAATAATCCCATAATTTAATTTCAAAATTAAATTAAGTATCAAATTAAACGTGGTTGATTTTTAGGAATGTTACAGATTCCCCCCTTAAAAAAAAATTCGTCCCCGAAATTTGTTAGGGAGACGAGAAAGAATAGATGATAGATAAAGAAATGATTGATCAGATCAGAACGAAATATTTATTACGCATTCGGTTTACCAAATCAGAAGGTCAACAATATGAGGACAAACTCATACAGTATTTCATGAGGTAAAAAATGTGCAGTGATAGTGTACGAGTGCACGTACTAATATAGTACACACGGATCGTGTAATATGGAATATAATATAAATTCGAAAATAGATGATAATAGCACAGTAAATAAAAATAGAAAAATCACACCAGAGATTTTTATACTGGTTCGGAGGACCGTCCTACGTCCAGTCCTAGACTTCTATCTGGATTTTGACTATTAACTTCCTCGCTTCACCCGGAGGAACAGGTTTACAATACCCGAGCAAACAAACGGGATTTCACGTCTCTAATACACTGAGGACTTCAACACTTGCCTCTTACAACACCGAGGAATTCAACACTTGCCTCTTACAACACCGTGGACTTCAACACTTGCCTCTTACAACACCGAGGACTTCAACAATGATGAATATAATTGTTTGTTGGCAGTATGTGTTCTTGCTAACATAGTTTTGTCACTTGTTGTACAAATTTCCTATAATCTTATCCTCAAAATATGCGAATGATGTTTTGTGAAGATTAAGGAAAGTATATTACTTATTGAATCAAAAGATATGAAATAATTTCAATGATTCAATAAGCAATTAAAATAATTGAGAGCTTTTAGAATGTAGGAGTATTTAGGAAGTAAGATCAGAGATTAGAGTAGAAAAACATATATTTTCATGTATTTGAATCAATGATTTAGATGAGTTTATATAGAGAAAAGATGGTTGTAACTCTTTGTGAATAGTAGCCATTAATAGATATGATCATTGATGAAAGGTAAGAGATGCAACCATTGGAGAAAGAAGTGTCTTTTGGAAAAGGTTGCTCTCTGTTTAAAAACGGTCGACGGGTCAAAAAATGGCCAGTAGACAGGATTTCAAATATATAGTCGTTATGTGCATGTGTGCACGTTCATTGTGCATTTTACACAGAAACGGTCGACCGCCTATATTAATACCGGTCGACCGGTTACTGTCAATTTGCACAATGAATATGCAATGCTATTATATATATATATATCGATTATATTGAGGTGCATGATTATTTGAGGATAGATTTTAACAAGTTTATCACTAATACAATATCAAATAATCAACTTATAATCTAGAGTACCATATGTAGCTCCTTTGTGCCTCTTTATAGCCATGATGTCTGTGTTTAGTCGATCGCCTTTATTTCTTTGTCATTAATCAAAATCATCATAGACTCTGAGTCTCAACATTCTCCCCCTTTTTGATTGATGACAACATATATCTGAAGTTATGAATCTCCCCCTGAATATGTGATCTCCCCCTGAGATTTTGTTTGTATTCTTTATATATATATTCCTGCAAATAATTGTTAGCACTTTCTCCCCCTTTGTCATCGACAAAAAGGAATATATAATGGAATAATATAGGAGTATATCAACCAGAATATATCATAATATAACATACCAAAGTATCATATTCACCATAATATAGGAGTATCATACACACCAAACATACCAGAGTATCCAAACATACCAAAGTTGCTTGATATGAAGTCCAAGAAAATAAGATAGTTCTCCCATATGAGACATTTCGAATTCTTTGGTCATAATACTTCCAAATTCCTTGCAGAGTTTATCGTATGTTGAACCAAAGATGATATCGTCTACATATATCTGGATAACTAAAATATCTTTTTGAGAATGTTTGATAAAAAAGGTTTGATCGACTTTGCCTATTTGAAATCCTGAGTTAATAAGATAGCTACGTAGTCGTTCATACCAAGCACGAGATTCTTGTTTTAAACCATACAGAGCTTTCTTAAGTTTGAACACATGGTCAGGATATTTTTCATGTACAGACAAAGGAGGTTATTCGACATAGACATTCTCTTCGATAAATCCATTGAGAAAAGCACTTTTGACATCCATCTGATAAAGTTTGAAATTATGGTGACAAGCAAAAGATAATAGGATTCTAATAGCTTCTAGTCGAGCAACTGGTGCAAAAGTTTCTTCATAATCGATACCTTCTTCCTAATTATACCCTTGTGCTACTAATCTTGCTTTATTTTTGGTGATATTTCCTTGTTCGTCAGCCATATTTTTATAGACCCATTTAGTACCAATAACTGACTGATCAGTTGGCCTTGGAACAAGTTCCCAAACGTCATTGCGCTCGAACTGATTTAGTTCTTCCTGCATGGCAATGATCCAGTAATCGTCTGTAGCAGCTTCTTTTGGATTCTTAGGTTCGATATTTGAGAGAAAAGCGACATGACCCATTTGGTTGAGTTGACTCCTTGTTCTGACTTGTGATGTTACTTCACCGATTATATTTTGGGCTGGATGGTCTCTTAATATCCTTGGTGGTGATTGTAACTCACATATTTGAGGAATATTCTCAATAATTATTTCTGAGTCAGAATCAATATTCGTGGTAATTGGATTGTCAGTGACTATTGATTCGTCATCATCTGATATAGTGTGAGGATGCTGATAGAATTCATCAAAAGAGACATAAAGTGATTCTTCAATAGTTTTGGTTCGTTTATTAAATATACGATAGGCCTTACTTCCTTCCGAATAACCGACAAATATTCCTTCATCGGCTTTTGGATCGAATTTGCCAAGCTGGTCTTTCGTATTTAAGATAAAACACTTGGAACCAAAAACTTTGAAGTATGAGATTTTTGGCTTTCTTTTGTTAAATAATTCATAAGGAGTATTCTTGGTAAGAGGTCTCATGGACACACGATTTAAAACATAACAGGCAGTTGCGACGGCTTCTGCCCAGAAATGTTTTGGTAAGGTGGTTCCATTCAATAATGTTCTTGCACATTCTTGTAAAGTTCGGTTCTTCCGTTCTACAACTCCATTCTGTTGTGGAGTTCTGGAAAACGAAAAATTATGATATATACCTTTCTTTGTACAAAAATGTTCAAATTCATTATTTTCAAATTCTCCGCCATGATCACTTCTTACATTTTTAACTTTAATCCCTTTTGATTTTTGAATTCTTTTGACGAAAGATTTGAAATGATCGAAAGTGTCACTTTTATTTTTTAAGAAAATTGTCCATGTGTATCGAGAGAAATCATCAACAATTACAAGCACATATCGATTGTGATTTATTGACTGCACTCTAGTAGGTCCAAATAAATCCATGTGTAGTAACTCAAGTGGTTGTAATGTTGATATAACTTTCTTGGATTTAAAAGATGATTTGGTCAATTTTCCTAATTGACATGCATCACAAATGTTGTTAACTTTAAAACTCATTTTGGGTAGTCCTCTAACTAGATTGTTTTTGGCTAGCTTGTCAATAGTTCTGAAGTTTATATGACAGAAGCGTTTGTGCCATAGCCATGGATCATTATCATTAGCCACAAGACACATCTGAATTATGATTAATATTCATATTTAGAATATATATATTTCTGTCTCTATAACCTTCGTAAACTAAATTATGGTCTTTATCTAAAATGCTACACTTATTATTCGAAAAGGAGATTATAAAACCCTTGTCACATAACTGACTAATACTAAGTAAACTGTGCTTTAAATTTTTAACTAGCATGACATTAGTAATAAGAGGTAAGTTAGATGTACCGCAATTGCTCACATCGCCTTTGCCGATGATATAGCCTTTTGAATTATCTCCAAAAGTGACAGATCCACCATCTGAGTATGTAATATTTGTTAATAAGCTCTTGTCTCCAGTCATGTGCTTCGAGAAACCACTGTCCAATATCCACTTTCCTCTTTTCTTAAGTGGGACCTGCAAAAAATAGAATTAAGTTCATGGTACCCACTTTTTATAAGGTCCTAAGAGTTAGGTCTTAGGAGTCCAAACCCATACGGGTCTGGTATCCCCTTTATGTACATAATTAGTATTATGATGCACAGTATTCATGAAATTCTGAATATATTTGTTCCTAATCAAATTGTTATTTGTTTTAGGAACCCATATTTTGATAGTTTTGGCATTTTTCTTTTGAAATTTCACAACTGGTTTTGGTTTGGAATATAATAAACTAAGATTTTTCTTAGCTTCAGTTTTTTGTACTTTCTTCTTCCTTTTATTACCAAGATGTTTCTTGGTTTCCTGTTTCTTATATCCCAAACCTTGTTTATCCGAAATAGATTGTGAACTTTCAATGATTTTTGTCAAATTTTCTCGACCTTTGTTAAAGTTAGAAACATTTTGCGTAATGTCATCAAACTTTGTTTGTAAACTAGCTTTTTGTAGGTCTAGAATTTTGACTTTTGCCTTAAGCTCATGATTTTCAGTAGTGAGAGCATTATTTTTCTCTTTTTGAGCTTCTATTTCTTGACTCAAAAGAGATAGTTGAGAGTCAACATTAGATGATGATTCTTGAATTTTTTCAAGTCTTTTTCTAATATTTTCTTCTCATCTTTTAACATCTCTCGTTCAAACTCTGCTCTACCTAAATCTGCTTTGACTACTTTTAATTGACGTTTATGTCTTTATATTTGACTATCAATTCATCATTAATATCAAGTAATTCATCAAGTGTAGGAATTTGTACCTCATCTTCTGTTGCCATAAAACAAACATTAGCTTGTTCATTCTCCGAATCACTTCCACTTTCTGATGAAGATGAGTCTGAATCATCCCATGTTACTGAGAAGGCTCGTTTCTTTGACTTGTCCTTCTTATATTTGAATTTGTCATTTTCTGACTTCTTCTTTTGTTCTGGACAATCCTTCTGCATGTGCCCCTTTTTGTGACAGTTGAAGCATTCTACAGAGGATGATGTTGGTTTATTTGATCCAGATTTCTTTCTGTTATAACGACTGGCTTTTCGCTGTTTTAGGAATTTTTTGAAACCTTTTGCTATGAAAGCCAGATCTTCGTCTTCAGATTCTGATTCATTTTCGTCTTTTTCAACATGGAATGCCACATTCTTCTTTTCTTCTTTTTGTTCCTTTCTAGTCTGCAAGTTAGCTTCATAGGACATTAGATTTCCTATCAATTCATCTGGCTTCATGACGGAAAGGTCATTAGCTTCTTCAATTGCTAATACTTTTCCTTTCCATTCACTAGTCAGAGAATGTAGGACTGTTGAAACAACATCAAAATCAGAATACTTTTGTCCTAAGCCAATAAGTGCATGGTGGATAGTTTGAAACTGTGAATACATATCATTGATTGTCTCATTTGGTTTCATTTTGAAATTTTGAAATTGACTTTTCAGCATGGCTATTTTGGCTTGTTTAACCTTGTTAGTACCTTCATGAGTGATTTTTAGCGTTTGCCAAATTTGATATGCAGTAGTGCAGATACTAACACGGTTATATTCATTTTGGTCTAATGCACAAAACAACATATTTATTGCTCTTGCATTTACGGTTGCTGCCGTTTTCACAGCCGCAGTCCATTCTGAATAATCAGTTATTGGATTTACTATTTCTTTTTGAGTTGCATTCCAAGCATCATGACTATTTGATTGCATAAAGAATGACATACGTGTTGCCCAATAACTATAGTTAAGACCATTGAAAAATGGAGGTCTTTGTGTCGATTGACCTTCCATGTAAGTGGTGTTTTGAGTGCTAGTACTTGCATTATTTGCCATATTATAAGAATATATCAAATAACTGTGTTACGGTTATATGATGGCCGTGCTCTGATACAAAACGAAAAATGTGCACTGATAGTGTATGAGTGCACGTACTAATATAGTACTAACGGATCGTGTAATATGGAATATAATATAAATTCGGAAATAGATGATAATAGCACAGTAAATAAAAATAGAAAAATCACACCAGAGATTTTTATACTGGTTCGGAGCACCGTCCTACGTCCAGTCCCAGACCTCTATCTGGATTTTCACTATTAACTTCCTCGCTTCACCCGGAGGAACAGGTTTACAATACCCGAGCAAACGAACGGGATTTCACGCCTTTAATACACTGAGGACTTCAACACTTGCCTCTTACAACACCGAGGAATTCAACACTTGCCTCTTACAACACCGAGGAATTCAACACTTGCCTCTTACAACACCGAGGACTTCAACAATGATGAATATAATTGTATGTTGACAGTATGTGTTCTTGCTAACACAGTTTTGTCACTTGTTGTACAAATTTCCTATAATCTTATCCTCAAAATATGTGAATGATGTTTTGTGAAGATTAAGGAAAGTAGATTACTTATTGAATCAAAAGATATGAAATAATTTCAATGATTCAATAAGCAATTAAAATAATTGAGAGCTTTTAGAATGTAGGAGTATTTAGAAAGTAAGATCAGAGATTAGAGTAGAAAAACATATATTTTCATGTATTTGAATCAGTGATTTAGATGAGATAATACAGAGAAAAGATGGTTGTAACTCTTTGTGAATAGTAGCCATTAATAGATATGATCATTGATGAAAGGTAAGAGATGCAACCATTGGAGAAAGAGTGTCTTTTGGAAAAGGTTGCTCTCTGTTTAAAAACGATCGACAGGTCAAAAAATGGCCAGTAGACAGGATTTCAAATATATAGTCGTTATGTGCATGTGTGCACGTTCATTGTGCATTTTACACAGAAACGGTCGACCGCCTATATTAATACCGGTCGACCGGTTACTGTCAATTTGCACAATGAATATGCAAT
Organism: Allium cepa; assembly: GCA_030765085.1. NCBI lineage: Eukaryota > Viridiplantae > Streptophyta > Magnoliopsida > Asparagales > Amaryllidaceae > Allium > Allium cepa. The sequence goes on along the minus strand of CM060940.1, from coordinate 249,140,048 downwards.
GCTATTATATATATATATATATATATATATATATATATATATATCGATTATATTGAGGTGCATGATTATTTGAGGATAGATTTTAGCAAGTTTATCACTAATACAATATCAAATAATCAACTTATAATCTAGAGCACCATATGTAGCTCCTTTGTGCCTCTTTATAGCCATGATGTCTGTGTTTAGTCGATCGCCTTTATTTCTTTGTCATTAATCAAAATCTTCATAGACTCTGTGTCTCAACACCGGGTCCTCCGGGTCTACAAATATGCAAGGGCATTGATTAATTCGAAGGGATAACTAATCGTTCATAAAATATATCGGATCCTAGAGAATAGATAAATAGATTCAATCTTATACAATTTCTCAAACACTAGGTATGGATTCCAAATTCAGGTCGGAATATCCCAAAGTATGTACCAACTTGTCCCTCTTCGGACTTCGATCAACACAAAAGAAATTAAAATAGAATTTCAAATTTGGTTTTTTAACATATACCTTTTTTGATATAATTCAAATTTATCCTCATATTTGTTAACCCATTTAACTCAATTTTAAATTTCCAATTTATTTAATTTAAATTTTCCAATTCATTAGAGTTTAAAACGAAAAGCTGATAAGAAACCGATGAAGATACGAAGTAAGGTTCTTCTACATCGATTCATAGGGCCACCATCACACCGAAGCTTCTTCCTGGAGCTGTCACGAAGATGTCAAAATAATTTTGGAATCGAATCAAAGGAGATTGATAGAGAAAGATATTTCCGTTGTTGCAGAGCATTGACCATTTGTACTGGTATTTCCCTGTAACAACCCGCATATTTAACGATTTTATATTTAAATGTTTGATTTAAATATAGCATCGTTATTCGGATTTTTGGGGTCCGAAATGTTACTTTCTGCAAATGGCCGAATTGGAACTCGAAACCACCTCCATTGGTTCCAAAATGGCGTTTGCGATCTTTTTGAGTATAATCTTTGATATGTTTGGAGTTTGTGAAATTTTGGCTACTTTTCCTATTGGGTTTGGGATTGGGTTCAGCCCACTAGCCCACTTAACCCCCTAGCTCAACCCTTCTCTTCATTTCATTTCTTTCTCAACTAAAAACTGAAATGGGGGAAAGGGAAGAGAATTAGAAATTAGCAAGCCCTAGTTTCTCTTTTGTATCTTGATTTCTTGCTCCAAATTCATAGAGAATCCATTGGTAAGTTCATCTCCATCTTCTCCATCTCTTCTCCTCTTCAATTTCTGTAATTTTCCTAACCCTAACTTAGGAAATACTTTCTTTGATTCTAAATTGAAGCTTGTAGTGTTGAAGTGGAGTGTAGTTGGTTGATTCCTTGCAATTGTGCTTCTTCATCTTCTTTGTTTTGTGTAAAAAGGTGAGTTTTGAACTCACATCTACTTCTTTTGATTTCATTGATGACATGTATGAATTCCTAACACCTTGTTCATATGCACTTGCAATTGGTTTGGGTTGAATTGGAGAATATTCCAATTTTTAGTGTTTTGGGTTTAAATCTTTGAAATCCTAACTTTGATGTTTTAATCATGTTTTGGTGATACATCGAGGAACATATAGGGTCGGGTTGTCGATTGGCATAAGCCCTTGGAGCCAATGTTCGTCCGATTGCATTTTGGGAGAGTTTGCTCTTCATTTGAATAAGGCTGAAAAACAGCCCAGGCATGATTCAGTCGACTGAAAACTCTGTTCAGTCGACTGAACCTGAAACCCGAGAGTTTCCAGGCATGATTCAGTCGACTGAAAAACTCTGCACAGTCGACTGAACCTGGAAACAGAAAGTTTCCTGAACCTAGAAAATTTCCAGGTACAGGGTCAGTCGACTGAAAAACTCTGTTCAGTCGACTGAACCTGCTGTTTCTGCCCACTTTGCCTTTTGGGATTGAATTTTCAATTTGAATTAATTCATGATGATCCTATGTATGATTATCAATTGTTTTGACTTTGATGATTCCTTTTAATTTTAATCCACAGGTTTTTATAAAATAATCTCTCGAATCGCATTTAAAAGTTCGTTTCTCTAATTTATAAATTCGAATTAAAACACACACACTTTCGCACTTCGAACGAAGTGGAAGGGTGATTAAATGGTTGGGCAAAACACGGACCATGAATCTGTGCGTTTATCCTTCCGACTAATCCTTGACCTATTCGATTGATTGTTTTGACCTTCGGGTTTGGTTTATCGATGATATGAGGTAAACTTTGTACTGCTTTGAGTGTGAAAGGGACTGACGGATAGTAAACCGTTTAGTGCGAACGAGTGGTTATGGGACATACGTTAACACTTTTCGGATTCCTTTTCGAGAGTTGTGACATATTCCGCCAGTTAGTGGTGTCCAGTACTGGGTCTTCGACCTTAACCACTACGGTTTGTTGCCTCTGGGATAGTGTCTTCGGACTGTCTCCCTAGGTTTGTTGCCTTCGGGTATGTTGCCTTCGGGTGTGTGCCTTCGGGTTTGTTGCCCTATATAGTTTCGCTCTGATGTTGGCCTTAGGTGCCGCATGGGTGATACTTGGGTTTGGAGTCTTCGGGCTCATGGATCCTTGTTTGTACAGTACCGAGCTCGAGCAAATTTTATGATGTTTCATTGATATGTATATTCCCTTGGTATCGCCCTTCGGTGTTGGTCTTTGTGAGCCGCATGGAGTATAGCGTTTACCTTGTGGAACTTGTATACCTTATTGGTATTTGTTGTTTGCCTATTGGCTTGTTTTGGGATGTTTGTATCCTTTGTTTCTATATGTTGCCGATGATATGAGGCTTGTTCTATATGATTCATCTCTTGTTGATGATTGTGTTATCTCTCCTAGAGATATTTGTTATACTGTATGACCTTGCAGGTTTATTATTGTTCAGTTAATCTAACTGATTTGTTATCTAGACTGATCCGGGTATTTTATACTCGGGTCAGACCGAGATGTTTCAGGTTAGGTGCTTTTGGGGACTTAGCCTATTTTGCTTCCGCATGGACTATTCGCTAGCTTCATTTTGTTATAGCGTCTTTTGTAGTCCTTATCTGCTGTAACTCTGATTTATACTCTTTCGTTTCGTCTGTATATTGTGGTCTCCTGTACCACTTGACATGTATTATTTTGTATACTCTGTAGTGTATCTGTGTATGTGTATATTATGATCGACTGTTCTGTGATGTACTTTACATTTGAGTTGTTATATTTTCTTCTGATAGATCCTATAGCCATTGTAGTTTTGCTTTAAATATTTATTGAATAGGTTGAATTTTAATGTGTTCTACTTTTCGACATATTTAGTGAATAGTTAAGGTAAGATTGCACATGGTCGCTTCCATTATACTCTATTGTCCGCGTTAGCCGACAGTATTATCTATGTAATACTCTTTGTTAACGAGGCTCTCGGAGTGGGGCGTCACATTTCCCAGTCCCCTATCTCGTTCTCTTCTTGCACTCATACTCACTATCAGTGGATAGTAGGAGAATTTACTGAGGCATTCAAATGGGTATCTTAGGGATATACTCACTCTAGGGTATACTTCATCCTATCTCTAATAAGTTACTTAATGTGTTATACTCCTAAGCTAAAGTTTTAACCTTCAGCTATGATACCAAAATGTAGCGACGCTGACTCGACCTTCAAAAATTGGCACCGAGTACGACACTCATATTCAAATGCCGCAGATCCAAACGTCGAATCTGGTTCGCCGGAGCTTATGACACATTAAGTACAACACAGCGGAAGAAAACGAACATATCAATATACAACATTGATACAGCATCTGAAACAATATGATACAACGAATGATACAATAGATATCAATATACATCAGAGATATGATACAAGACAATAGCAGCGGAAAGAAAAGATAACACCAACAGTGGAACAATATCTCCAATATGGTTTTCAAGAAAGAACTCCAGTATCGGTAATCTCGATCTCCAAGGCACCAATCCAGAAATATCTCGAACTCTTAATAATGATGAAGTGAAGCAACTCGATCCAATGCGATTGCCAAACCCTAAGGATGAAAGCCATCGAATCTACACCTACTATTCGATTATCTTAAAAACCCAAGTCTAGAATGACCGTGTGGGAATCTTGTGGGCACCCAAAGTTTAGGTAGGGAACAATAAACTCCATGTAAGTCGTGGGACAGGTATGAGCAAACAAAAACGGTTTATCTTTAAAAGGAACAATAAAGGATTTAACATAAATCCATAATGCTTTTTAGAAAATGAAACTACCGTAAGGCCTCCCCGCACACACACAATGCAATCGCACACTTGAGGGAGATTTCCACTTATGATAGTCAAAAATGATTAATACGAGAAAATTCTTTGATATTATTACTAGTTCATAGTGTGAAAACATTTCGAAAGTATAATACTAATCTTAGCCAGCATAGGTACCATGATACTATGTGTGACGACCCGACTTTCCACTTTCGGAAAATCGCATCATCTTTAAAAAAGAAATGGATAGAAAAGAGAATAGAAAGAAGAGAAGAAAGAAACAACACATCAGAATCTAACAGCGGAACGAATAAATTATATTAATAACATAAATATTACATAGTTTACAACCATTATCAGAGTACACAGACATACAACACATACTAGACAGTTATAAACACCTGTCTAGTTATACAACTCAATACAACAACTCAGAGAACACACAGCGGAAATCTCTATAGTTATACGTAGAAGCCTCCTGCTCCATTACTCCTTCAGAATTCGTCAAGTCAATCTAAAATCCTAACTTGAATCACCCTTGACTACTCATAAAAATTTGAGTACCCAAGAGTTTATGAAAAACAAAAATAAACTCCGGGTCAGACATGGGTCTAGTGTGAGTAACAGTTTAAAGTTGCTTAACTTTAAAAACCTTTGAAAAGAAAAGGTATCACGTAAGACTTCCCACACATAAACATGGAAAAGTTTTTACCTTACGCTAACCAAAACATTTGATAGGAAATCCGATGATATTATAATAGTGTCTAGGGTTTTCAAGTAAATAAGAAATAGCCGAAATTGTTACATGATTAAATTCCATCTACTAGCCACAAAAGTGGGTAATACAATCAAAACCGTTGGCACTTATTGGATTTTGGATTCCATACAATGGCAGGGCTACTGGGGTACCGCCCGTCACAGCACGTGGCCTAGATCACCATACCGAGGATTGCTCCCTTCATCCCCTGCAACACAAAGTCGGACCCGTTCCTTACTGAACAGTTCCGAATAAGACAACCCCGACGGTTGTAGCTACTTAATCGTCCACACACATCCGAAATAAAAGGGACCTCTAGACAGGGGTAAATCTTACTCTCAAGTGGGGGCTACCCACGAAGCTTTGCTGCACCTCCCCTGTTTTAGCCATTCCCGGTTGATGAGGCTTGAGGTTACGATTACCTTTATATGTCATATCAGTTAGAATGCTCATCGTCCACCTGACGATGTTCTGAAAGCATTCAATCCATACAAGTTCGTTCCGGGTTCGAATGAAACCGAAGGCATTATTTCGTTACACTCATTTTGGAATCACCCTCAGAGTTAACGACAATAACCCTTGCACTCTAATTCACCATCTCGAATCTATAAGAACTAATTCCGTCAACTCATTACGGAATCGCCCACAGAGTTATACTGACTCATAGTCCTTACACCTCGAGTCTTCACACAGCTCCTCTTTGATACACGACCTAACGTTATTTGGAATCGATGTGGTTTTCGGATATCCAAATATGGAAACCCGATCCCGGTCTCATCGAAAACCAAAGCGTGTCTTTTAAGTTCCAAGTTGTTTTAAAGTTTTTAAAAACAATTCAACTACAGTATCTATATACATACAGATAGATAACTCATAAATCATAACTGATAATCAACATTAACAGGTAATTCACATCATCAATATCATATAGATATACCATATATCATCACAATAGATAACCTAAGTTATCATCACAATACAACCAAGAGTTCATACCACACAATATCATTTATCTCATTACTGAGATTTCAAAACATCCAAGTCAATCAATGACATCCATTCATACATAAGCAAGGATTTACTCATCACCATATAATTAATTTAAAGTGAATTAAATTAATTATCTCCAATTTTAATTAATTTAAAATGAATTAAATTAATTACTCATATTAAATTAATTTAAAATAAATTAAATTAATTACTTCATCAAATTATAACTTGCTTATCCATTTATTCAATTGATTACAATCAATTAATCATTCAAAATAGATCATCCTAATTAATCATTCTTGATTAATTACTTCTTAATTACATTCATATAATTATCCTTAATTAATTTCACAAATTAATTATCCTCAATTAAACAGTAATTAACCTTAATTACTTCAATTAATTAACTAATCATAATTAATTATTCTAATCCTTAATTAATTACATTAATTAATTACCTATTATTGATTAATTAATCATAATTAATCATCCTTAATTATATCATTAATTAAAATAATTAATGATCCTTAATTATTAATTACCTTAAGTAATTAAGTAACTTAATTACTATATTAAACAAATTAATTATCCCTAAATTAATTTCTTAATTAATACCTTGATTAATTACTAAATAATTAATTCAAATCACTCATTCTTAAAACATCTCCTTAATTACAACCTGTAATTACTAAACAATTACTTAACTAAGTAATTCCCAAAACATTAATTACATAAAGTAATTATTTATAAAACCCAAGTGTTAAAATTAATTAAACTTAATTAATTAAATTAAACAATCTTATTAAACTAAATTAATTACATTAAGTAATTGACTTCCTAATTACTTTATCAAGTAATTACTCTCTAACCATTTATAATTGATTATTATTAAATTAATTAATCTAATTAATTATAAAAATTAACTACATTAATTAATTGTTAAATAATCATGGTTAATGACCTTCATTAACCATCCTCAAATTATTTTATAAGGTAATTAACTTAAATTAATTACAAATTAAATTATCTTTAAACAGTCATTAATTAAAGTTAGTTATTGAACTAATTAACCTTAATTTAAAACTTAATTACATAATTAATATTCATTTATCATTAATTAAAAATTTAATTAATGATCTTAATTCCAAATTGATTAATCATTAGTCAATTATTAATTTAATTAATTAAATAAATTAACAAATCTTAATTACCTTATTAATTAATTCTAAAACATAAATCTTAAACAAATTTTCAAAATAAAACATAACTTAATTATGTTTAAAACAATTCAATTCAAATCTAAGTACTTTTGAAATTACCTTTAAAATTTCAATTTAAATTCAAGTTTAAAGTAGAAAAATATTAAAACTTATCAAATTTAAAATAATTTGAAACTTATTTAAAATTACAAGTCAAAACAAAAGGTTTGACTTAAGAATGCAATCATAAGAATTTGAAGTTAAATTTACTTCAAAATTCAAGAAGTTTCAAATCATTTATGTTTTAAACTTCAAATTTAAATATTATTTTAAATTTGAAACTGAACTTCATTTTAAACTCAGATTTCTAGATTTAAAATTTATCTTCAAACCTTGCTTCATATTTAAAAAAAACTTCATTATTTAAAATTTCAACTATTTACCCAAATTGAAATAGTTAATTAAGTTAAGAATTTAAATTTTTATTTCAAAACCTGGGATTTAAATTTGAATCTAAAATTCAAACTTGCATTTGAATTTATACTTAATTCTTACTTAAAATAAATCTGCAGAATTTTCAATGTTTAAAAATCCAGATTTTAAATTTCAAAACTCAGATTTTAAAGAAAACAGAAAAACAGGTTTCAACTCAAAAACCTGGAATTTAAATTCAAATTAGTAATTTAAATCTAACTTTAATTTTAAACCTGAACCTTAATTAAACCTATAACTACAGATTTAAAAAGTTTAAAAACCCAGATTTTATAAAACACGGTTTTCTAAAACCTGTAACTACAGTGACCCGAGGACCTTATTTTCTACTTCGTGTCAAAAGTTACCTTACTTCGAGTCATACACATGCCTACTTCGGGTTTCTACCATACTTGCTTCGAGTAAACCCAGATCTACCCCTGAAAACCCAAACCAAACAGATCTTCAGAAATCATGTCGCCGTGCATATGCACGGCGAACACCACCTCTGGTATCATCAGTGATGATCCAGTAACCTCCATAAACACAAGCATGCCCACGACAACCATCAAATCGAACCAATAATCTATAATTCAAAATAACCCCAAATTTTCAAAACCTGGAATTTTTTTACAGGTTTCTATTCAAACCTGTCAACGGCCCCATTCTCACCTCCGACCATCTTGATCTCCACCTCTCTGGCCTCGCACTCCTCTACACACCAACTTTCCATCTCCCAGATATCAAGACACTCGGTCAATCCACCACTTCAAACCATCTCAATGCACAAACCCATACAAAACTAGGGTTCATACTAAAAAAACAAAACTGCATCTGTCTACTCAATAAAATTCTCATTTCAGATTTTTCTTAGGATCTAAACTCCTTACTCTATAACTCAGAAAAGTATTAAGTTTCCTTAAACTATAGATTGCAAGAATTTTCTCAAATTCATATTTTGCTTCAAGAATAAACTACCACTAATCAAACACAAAAAATTACTATTACTTGATTAAAAAAAACAAGTTGCAGTTTAAATATTTGATTTATACTATGAAATTACTACATCCATTTGTTTGAGTTTTGATAAAAATAAATCATGCAAAATTTTACCTGAGTTAACAGAGACAAAACTGTTTTATATCTATATTTCTTTTTGCACTTGCTTAAAACTGTAAAAGTTAACTTAAGATAATTTATAACCTTACATATAAATTAAATCATTCCAGAAGTTAAAGTTAAAGATAAGGTTTAAATAAAACTGCCTAGAAAATCAAGAAACAGATCAGGTAATAAAACAACAACAAACAAACATTTCTTCACACTTAAACACAGCAATACTTATATATATATATATATATCAACAAATTCTAGCATGTAATACTATTATAAATTTATAAATTTAAGTTACTCACTTTTAAATGCAGTCCCCTGTTGTATTTTGAATTTGCAGAAAACATGGAAAGCAGGCTTGACTTCCACTGATGCTCATGATCCAAACTCTAGTTACTTGTATGCATGAAATAGATGTAGATGATGCAGTTGCTAGATTCTCACATGCATGCAGAGGCACTTCCAACCCAGGTTAAAAACAGTGTGCAGAGAAAAAGAACAGGCTTCACTTTGATTTGAAGAGGAAATGCGGATTTGATCTTAGTTTTGAGATATGCAAGTGAATTTGCAGATTGATCTTTAATAAAGAGGAACATGCAGATCTGATTCTTGATAATTTATGGATGCAGATTTGATTGTGTAGGTTTATTTGAATTTGATGAGGAGTTTGTATATGTGGAATTGTTTATGGATATATGTATGCAGACTTGTGATTTGAATTTTAGGTATGCAGATCTTTAAAATGAATATGAAGATGAGTTTGATCTTTGTTTTGATTAGGGAAGAATGGAAATGTTATGCATGAATGAAGATTGTAAACTATGCAAATGTATTTCAGATTTTTAAAAGAAAAGAAAAATTAAAAACTAAATTTAACACTTGTCATAAATTAGACACTTGTCTATATGAATACACATGAATGCAACACATGTTTCTTTTTAAGATGATTAGTACTAATTACAAATTAATGTACTTGTAATCCTAAGTTAATATGTTAGTTGATATTAATGTGTATATGAATTCACAAAGGAAACAAGAACAAACAATGTTTTACCAATTAACTTATACATATTAAAATTAAAACAATTTAGATTTTATACTTTTGAATTTAAATTCAAACTAGATTCAAAACCAAACAATTTCAAATTAAGTTATAAATAAAAATTAAATTTGAAATTAATATTACAAATTCTATTCAAAACTTATTTATAAAGTCAATACAATGTTAATATTGCTTTTATAAATCTCTTTTTACTAAATTAAAATCATTTTACAAGAGATTATATTTTTTATTAATAAAATATCCATTTTATTAAAACATAAAACATTTTATTGAATTTATGAAATCATTTTGTTGAATTTATTCTAAATTTAAAACAATACCAATTTATTAAAAATATGAACCATATATTTATTTATAAATAGAAATCAATTTATTATTTTTAAAAGATAAAATGACCAATTTAAATAATTATTGAAGAAGATTATTAAATTATCTGAATAATTATTAACAAATTGTCAATATCAATTTAATTTTAACCACAGATTATTAAATTGATATTGTTAAAAATTTCCGGGATGTTACAATCCTCCCCCCTTAAAAGAATTCCGTCCTCGAAATTTAAAACAAAGGTAATTTAATAATCTCATTAAATTTTAATTTAAAAACACAAGCATATATCAAACATATGCTAACCACCAAAAACAACCCATCAAACAAATCTAATTATCCAGATAAAATTTCATCGAGTTTCCCCAGGTGTATATATATATATATATATATATATATATATATATATATATATATATATATATATACCGGGATACTCGCTCTAGAGAATCCAAACAACCAATACTATGAAGCTACAAAGTTCCTATACAACTATGTCAATAAGACTAGACAAGATATCAGACTACAAATGAGTCTGACTCAACAACCAAAATTCCAGAACTGCTGGTTCCACAACCAGAGATAGACCATACACGTACTCCCTCAGAGATACGTGAAACTCATTGAATCCCAGTTATCCAAACTGGCAATCCAATCCTGTAGATCAATCACTTATTCTCCAAGATCACAGAAAAGATCCAAACACTTCAAAGCTAACTCCTCGGACTTACCCAAATTATAGCTCACTTAAGATCAGAGAAAATTTATCCAAAATTAAACCTCCAACCATAGAGTCCAAATCCCTCCGACTCTTATCCACAAAATCTCTTCAGACAATCCTGGCTACCTACAGCCTACCAATCAGCTCAATCTTCGCTGATGCTTCTAGAAACAAACTAGACCAACAACTTCAACAAAATGATCTCCTCAAGATCAACCAAAACCAAGAACTCAAACTCTACTCCCCAACATCAGAAGATAACAACTTGCTCCTCCTGTTCGGGAAAAGAAAAGCAGATACACTTCCAAACTGCTTCCGCTGCTCAACTCTGATCCGAAGCAGAAGAAAATACTGAAGAAGAACGCAAGCACAAACAGGAAAACACACCCCAGAGATATGATTCAACAAATCCATAAGAAACTTTCAGAAGTTCCTCCAAAACTCCGAGCTGCTACACCAACTCAATCTCCTGGAACCATTCTTCTATAAAGCTGAACCACCGGTACCACCCCTGGAATTCCAGTCGATAAGAAAACTCAATCTCCAGATGCGAACAAAACTCTGACTTCTTGAAGACATCCAGAAAAACTCAGATAACCCAAGAGAACACTCAAATAATCGCAAGTCACTTTTGCGAACCACTAAACCAAATCCAAGGAATGCTGTTCTCCCTTAACTAAATAGAGCAGCTTAAACTTAACCAGCTAACCCATCGAAGAAACGGGTTCACTCAACTGCTTCTGAACTCCACTCCAAAAAACTGCTAAACCAGAAGATCCCTTGCCAATCCCGAGAACACTCCAAACTACACTGCTGCCACAAAAGCCAAAGAATTCCAAAACAAAGCTCTCCGAGAAATTCGGACTTCAAAGCAAACAGTAACTCAAGCTGACCACAGCCACACTACTAAAGCAGACTCACTTCCTTAACTTGTTCCAAAGGAAACATCTTCGGGAACATCCATAGTCACGGCATGTCATCACGCAGCTACTACTTCCTGATGTAACTAAAATACCATCACTCGCTTCTGCCCAACCTACAGATCCAAACACTACTCATCAACTTCGGAAATAAACTCCGAACCTCAACAGGTTTCCTTCAGAGATCAATGAAGTTCTTCATCACTACAGAACTCAATCGAGACGGTATTAGGTCTACAGTCTCGACATATACACTTTCAATCTCAAACATTCAAACTCAACCAATGGTAGTCGTGTTACACACACTACTACCCCATCTACCTTTATAACTTATATTGGAAAACCTGAGCAGGTAACCCAATAGATAGGTAGAAATATATATATATATATATATATATATATATATATATATATATATATATATTACAAATACGCTCTCTCAAGAAAGACACCACTACAGAGCCTAGGTATTCACTAAACCTAATGCTCCCTAAAGAAAGATATACTTCAGAGCCTAGGTATTCACTCAGCCTAATGCTCTGATACCAACTGTGACGATCCGACTTTCCACTCCCGGAAAATCGCATCATCTTTAAGAAAGAAATGGATAGAAAAGAGAATAGAAAGAAGAGAAGAAAGAAACAACACATCAGAATCTAACAGCGGAACAAATAAATTATATTAATAACATAACTATTACATAGTTTACAACCATTATCAGAGTACACAGATATACAACACATACTAGACAGTTATAAACACCTGTCTTGTTATAGAACTCAATACAACAACTCAGAGAACACACAGCGGAAATCTCTATAGCTATACGCAGAAGCCTCCTGCTCCATTACTCCTTCAGAATTCGTCAAGTCAATCTAAAATCCTAACCTGAATCACCCTTGACTACTCATAAAAATTTGAGCACCCAAGAGTTTATAAAAAACAAAAATAAACTCCGGGTCAGACATGGGTCTGGTGTGAGTAACACGTTAAAGTTGCTTAACTTTAAAAACCTTTGAAACGAAAAGGTATCACGTAAGACTTCCCACACATAAACATGGAAAAGTTTTTACCTTACGCTAACCAAAACATTTGATAGGAAATCCGATGATATTATAATAGTGTCTAGGGTTTTCAAGTAAATAAGAAATAGCCGAAATTGTTACATGATTAAATTCCAGCTACTAGCCACAAAAGTGGGTAATACAATCAAAACCGTTGGCACTTATTGGATTTTGGATTCCATACAATGGCAGGGCTACTGGGGTACCGCCCATCACAGTATGTGGCCTAGATCACCGTACCGAGGATTACTCCCTTCATCCCCTGCAACACAAAGCCGGACCCGTTCCTTACTGAACAGTTCCGTATAAGACAACCCCGACGGTTGTAGCTACTTAACCGTCCACACACAGCCGAAATAAAAGGGACCTCTAGACAGGGGTAAATCTTACTCTCAAGTGGGGGCTACCCACGAAGCTTTGTTGCACCTCCCCTGTTTTAGCCATTCTCGGTTGATGAGGCTTGAGGTTACGATTACCTTTATAGGTCATATCACTTAGAATGCTCATCGTCCACCTGACGATGTTCTGAAAGCATTCAATCCATACAAGTTCGTTCCGGGTTCGAATGAAACCGAAGGCATTATTTCGTTACACTCATTTTGGAATCACCCTCAGAGTTAAGGACAATAACCCTTGCACTCTAATTCACCATCTCGAATCTATAAGAACTAATTCCGTCAACTCACTACGGAATCACCCACAGAATTATACCGACTCATAGTCCTTACACCTCGAGTCTTCACACAGCTCCTCTTTGATACACGACCTAACGTTATTTGGAATCGATGTGGTTTTCGGATATCCAAATATGGAAACCCGATCCCGGTCTCATCGAAAACCAAAGCGTGTCTTTTAAGGTCCAAGTTGTTTTAAAGCTTTTAAAAACAATTCAACTACAGTATCTATATACACACAGATAGATAACTCATAAATCATAACTGATAATCAACATTAACAGGTAATTCACATCATCAATATCATATAGATATACCATATATCATCACAATAGATAACCTAAGTTATCATCACAATACAACCAAGCGTTTATACCACACAATATCATTTATCTCATTACTGAGATTTCAAAACATCCAAGTCAATCAATGACATCCATTCATACATAAGCAAGGATTTACTCATCACCATATAATTAATTTAAAGTGAATTAAATTAATTATCTCCAATTCTAATTAATTTAAAATGAATTAAATTAATTACTCATATTAAATTAATTTAAAATAAATTAAATTAATTTAAAATAAATTAAATTAATTACTTCATCAAATTATAACTTGCTTATCCATTTATTCAATTGATTACAATCAATTAATCATTCAAAATAGATCATCCTAATTAATCATTCTTGAATAATTACTTCTTAATTACATTCACGTAATTATCCTTAATTAGTTTCATAAATTAACTATCCTCAATTAAACAGTAATTAACCTTAATTACTTCAATTAATTAATTAATCATAATTAATTATCCTAATCCTTAATTAATTACATTAATTAATTACCTATTATTGATTAAATAATCATCCTTAATTATATCATTAATTAAAATAATTAATGATCCTTAATTATTAATTACCTTAAGTAATTAACTAACTTGATTACTATATTAAACAAATTAATTATCCCTAAATTAATTTCTTAATTAATACCTTGATTAATTACTAAATAATTAATTCAAATCACTCATTCTTAAAACATCTCCTTAATTACAACCTGTAATTACTAAACAATTACTTAACTAAGTAATTCCCAAAACATTAATTACATAAAGTAATTTTTTATAAAACCCAAGTGTTTAAAATTAATTAAACTTAATAATTAAATTAAACTATCTTATTAAACTAAATTAATTACATTAAGTAATTAACTCCCTAATTACTTTATCAAGTAATTACTCTCTAACCATTTATAATTGATTATTATTAAATTAATTAATCTAATTAATTATAAAAATTAGCTACATTAATTAATTGTTAAATAATCATGGTTAATGACCTTCATCAACCATCCTCAAATTATTTTATAAGGTAATTAACTTAAATTAATTACAAATTAAATTATCTTTAAACATTCATTAATTAAAGTTAATTATTGAACTAATTACCATTAATTTAAAACTTAATTACATAATTAATATTCATTTATCATTAATTAAAAGTTTAATTAAAGATCTTAATTCCAAATTGATTAATCATTAATCAATTATTAATTTAATTAATTAAATAAATTAACAAATCTTAATTACCTTATTAATTAATTCTAAAACATAAATCTTAAACAAATTTTCAAAATAAAACATAACTTAATTATGTTTAAAACAATTGAATTCAAATCTAAGTACTTTTGAAATTACCTTTTAAATTTCAATTTAAATTCAAGTTTAAAATAGAAAAATATTAAAACTTATCAAATTTTAAATAATTTGAAACTTATTTAAAATTACAAGTCAAAACAAAAAGTTTGACTTAAGAATGCAATCATAAGAATTTGAAGTTAAATTTATTTCAAAATTCAAGAAGTTTCAAATCATTTATGTTTTAAACTTCAAATTTAAATTTTCTTTTAAATTTGAAACTGAACTTCATTTTAAACTCAGATTTCCAGATTTAAAATTTATCTTCAAACCTTGCTTCACATTTAAAAAAAACTTCATTATTTAAAATTTCAACTATTTACCCAAATTGAAATAGTTAATTAAGTTAAGAATATAAATTTTTATTTCAAAACCTGGGATTCAAATTTAAACCTAAAATTCAAACTTGCATTTGAATTTATACTTAATTCTTACTTGAAATAAATCTGCAGAATTTTCAATGTTTAAAAATCCAGATTTTAAATTTCAAAACTCAGATTTTAAAGAAAACAGAAAAACAGGTTTCAACTCAAAAACCTGGAATTTAAATTCAAATTAGTAATTCAAATCTGAATTTAATTTTAAACCTGAACCTTAATTAAACCTATAACTACAGATTTAAAAAGTTTAAAAACCCAGATTTTATAAAACACGGTTTTCTAAAACCTGTAACTACAGTGACCCGAGGACCTTATTTTCTACTTCGAGTCAAAAGTTACCTTACTTCGAGTCATACACATGCCTACTTCGGGTTTCTACCATACTTGCTTCGAGTAAACCCAGATCTACCCCTGAAAACCCCAAACCAAACAGATCTTCAGAAATCATGTCGCCGTGCATATGCACGGCGAACACCACCTCTGGCGATCATCAGTGATGATCCAGTAACCTCCATAAACACAAGCATGCCCACGACAACCATCAAATCGAACCAATAATCTATAATTCAAAATAACCCCAAATTTTCAAAACCTGGAATTTTTTTACAGGTTTCTATTCAAACCTGTCAACGGCCCCATTCTCACCTCCGACCATCTTGATCTCCACCTCTCTGGCCTCGCACTCCTCTACACACCAACTTTCCATCTCCCAGATATCAAGACACTCGGTCAATCCACCACTTCAAACCATCTCAATGCACAAACCCATACAAAACTAGGGTTCATACTAAAAAAAACAAAACTGCATCTGTCTACTCAATAAAATTCTCATTTCAGATTTTTCTAAGGATCTAAACTCCTTACTCTATAACTCAGAAAAGTATTAAGTTTCCTTAAACTATAGATTGCAAGAATTTTCTCAAATTCATATTTTGCTTCAAGAATAAACTGCCACTAATCAAACACAAAAAATTACTATTACTTGATTAAAAAAA
Organism: Allium cepa; assembly: GCA_030765085.1. Taxonomy (NCBI): domain Eukaryota; kingdom Viridiplantae; phylum Streptophyta; class Magnoliopsida; order Asparagales; family Amaryllidaceae; genus Allium; species Allium cepa. The sequence continues at coordinate 249,123,443 of CM060940.1, read as the reverse complement.
ACAAGTTGCAGTTTAAATATTTGATTTATACTATGAAATTACTACATCCATTTGTTTGAGTTTTGATAAAAATAAATCATGCAAAATTTTACCTGAGTTAACAGAGACAAAACTGTTTTATATCTATATTTCTTTTTGCACTTGCTTAAAACTGTAAAAGTTAACTTAAGATAATTTATAACCTTACATATAAATTAAATCATTCCAGAAGTTAAAGTTAAAGATAAGGTTTAAATAAAACTGCCTAGAAAATCAAGAAACATATCAGGTAATAAAACAACAGCAAACAAACATTTCTTCACACTTAAACACAGCAATACTTATATATATATCAACAAATTCTAGCATGCAATCCTATTATAAATTTATAAATTTAAGTTACTCACTTTTAAATGCAGTCCCCTGTTGTATTTTGAATTTGCAGAAAACATGGAAAGCAGGCTTGACTTCCACCGATGCTCATGATCCGAACTCTAGTTACTTGTATGCAGAAAATAGATGTAGATGATGCAGTTGCTAGATTCTCACATGCATGCAGAGGCACTTCCAACCCAAGTTAAAAACAGTGTGCAGAGAAAAAGAACAGGCTTCACTTTGATTTGAAGAGGAAATGCAGATTTGATCTTAGTTTTGAGATATGCAGGTGAATTTGCAGATTGATTTTTAATAATGAGGTACATGCAGATCTGATTCTTGATAATTTGTGGATGCAGATTTGATTGTGTAGATTTATTTGAATTTGATGAGGAGTTTGTATATGCAGAGTTGTTTATGGATATATGTATGCAGACTTGTGATTTGAATTTTAGGTATGTAGATCTTTAAAATGAATATGAAGATGAGTTTGATCTTTGTTTTGATTAGGGAAGAATGGAAATGTTATGCATGAATGAAGATTGTAAACCATGCAAATGTATTTCAGATTTTTAAAAGAAAAGGAAAATTAAAAACTAAATTTAACACTTGTCATAAATTAGACACTTGTCTATATGAATACAAATGAATGCAACACATGTTTCTTTTTAAGATGATCAGTACTAATTACAAATTAATGCACTTGTAATCCTAAGTTAATATGTTAGTTGATATTAGTATGTATATGAATTCACGAAGGAAACAAGAACAAACAATGTTTTACCAATTAACTTATACATATTAAAATTAAAACAATTTAGATTTTATACTTTTGAATTTAAACTCAAACTAGGTTCAAAACCAAACAATTTCAAATTAAGTTATAAATAAAAATTCAATTTGAAATTAATATTACAAATTCTATTCAAAACTTATTTATAAAGTTAATACAATGTTAATATTGCTTTTATAAATCTCTTTTTACTAAATTAAAATCATTTTACAAGAGATTATATTTTTTATTAATAAAATATCCATTTTATTAAACCATAAAACATTTTATTGAATTTATGAAATCATTTTGTTAAATTTATTCTAAATTTAAAACAATACCAATTTATTAAAAATATGAACCATATATTTATTTATAAATAGAAATCAATTTATTATTTTTAAAAGATAAAATGACCAATTTAAATAATTATTGAAGAAGATTGTTAAATTATCTGAATAATTATTAACAAATTGTCAATATCAATTTAATTTTAACCACAAATTATTAAATTGATATTGTTAAAAATTTCCGGGATGTTACACTATGCCTACTATAGCCCCATGCTAAATGGCAGGTTTACAACTAAAACCGTAAAGGGCGCGTATTATTTTGTTTGGATTCCAACAAATGGTCAGGCTAAGGAACTTCCTACTGTCGATGGATACGCCTCTAGCGGGACATCCCAAGAGCTTAACCAACTCTCTGCCAACACTAGGCCGGGTTACCTCTGTAACTAAGTAACTACTATATGAGCCTGCCATCCCCCGATCCTTTGGGACCTTTATCCGAGGTACCTCTAATCCAACAACCACAAAGCAATCACAAAGTAATAGATCTGCAGTGTCCACATGAGTTAAGTATCTGTGCTCCATACCATGATACCACCCTTTTCCAGAAGGGAATGACACACCCTAAAGGGCGCGACCCTCATAACCTTGCCGCATCTTTCCTGTTTCGACCATTTCCAAGGTGTGAGGTCCTGATGCAGTCTCATCCATAAAGCTAAGCTTTATACAAAAGCCATTCTTTGATCAATAAATGATACACAGTAGCACTCAACATGCCACACTACCAAATTTGGGAGTATATCACTGATAACTATCAACTACATAACCTCTGAGCTCGTACGTCTTAGAGAATGGTGTTAAGCTAAGAGAATAAATTCTCCAGCACCAAGCAGAAATGTATTTGATAGAGATCAGTTTAATATCTCAAAGTGTAGTGTCAGACATACAACCATACAAGTCTGTTCCTTGTTCGAACAGAACCGAAGGCATTTCCAAAGAAACCCTTGCAATTCGGGCGTCCACAATTCTGATCAGACTCCCTATCACATATGGAGAACTCTATACCGGACCAACTCAGTGCAGAGTCAATCGACACGTTATCCTATCGTTCTTGCAAATACCCGGTCTTCAACACCGGTCTTCAAACGCAATTCATAACATTGTATCACTATTCGGAATGGGTTATATGACACAAGGTACTCTACTGGCTAAACCGAATAGTGAGCGCAATATTTATAAACATATGGATATGGGATTTCAGTTAAGTCACAACTTTTAAAATCCAAAACTTCCCTTTCAAACGGTTTAAACCGATTACCATTTCAAATCTTTAAACAAAAAGATTTATTTCACAAAGTTCACCCAGTTTCAAAATGATCCATTCATAGATTTTCAAAACACTTTTATTTAAATTTGGATTTACTCACTTAATCTTTAAAACAAGGATTTAACTTATAGCTTTCAAACCCGTTTCCAAAGATTTATTCATAACTTGGAAAACCATTATCATTTTAGACTTGAAATCCTTTTAACACAAATTGGAAGTTCATTTCTTATGTGAAAGCTTTTATTATCTGAAAACAAACAGTTTTCGTTTTGGAAAAATATGATTACATTTGTACAAGTTATGTTTGTTTAAGTTATAAAACTTGGGTTAAACGTAGATTCCAAAAATAATATGGTTTAAAATCCATATAGATACAATATAACATATATAACATTTTGAAACCATAATTCTCGATATAGAATTCAATTCAATTCTTGAATTTGAATCAAACTATTTCAATTTCAACTTTATAAAGTTATTCAAAATAACTTTTATCTTTGAAATTCCTTTTCAAAAACTTTCCATATTAAACCCAATTCCAAAAACCATTTAGATTCAAAATTTATCTTTTAAAACAATTTGAAAAAAATCTGTAACTTACCAATTTCCTCGCGCAATGCATATTTGTGTGTGTATGGTGTAGTCTCGGGGTTTTACACAATAGTGCAACAATATCAATCATCACAGATATAATCACAGCAATATCAATAAGTGGTATATCCTACAATGCTTATCCATATACACAGAATCATGGACAGCTAATATAAATGCTATATAAATAAATAAACGACGTTCATCACAGCTTGAATTAAAATAATTCAAATCACAAAGCATCACACAGCAGAGGTGACAAAATAAATCACAGCATTCAACAGAAGACAATCATTCATAATAAGGTTAATTGATCATTTGATTATTTAAAACCAGATTAATCACTAATTCTGGTTGATTAACATTAATTAATTACAGTTTATGTTAATTAATTATTCTTTAATTATTTATTAATTAACCTTAACAAATGAATTAATTAACCTTTAATTATTAAAGAATTAATCTTAATTAATTACCTTTAATAAATAATTCTTAATTAATTAACCCTTAATTAACATTTAATAAATTAATCCTAATTAATTTAAGATAAGTAATTACCCTTAATTACTTAACTAACTTTTACCCTTAATTTTTATTAACTAACTAATATTTAATTAATTAATCACTTCTTAAATTAATTACTTTTAATTGCATTAATTAATTATCTTTAATTCATTGACCTTTAAACATTTGATTAATCAATCCTTAATCTCAATAATTATTTTTAATTACTTTCATTAGGTAATCATCTTTAAGTAATTAATTACCCTTAATTACCTACATTAGTTTGTCAACCTTTAATTTAATTACACTAAGGAATTATCCTTAAAAAAATTTAAACTTTAAACCTTTAATCTTTGAAATAAAATTATCCTAAGTCTGTGAATTGATTTAAGACTTTTTAAAGTTGATTTAACAATTTAAATGTTATACCTTTTAAATTAACTATTTAATTTCATTTCTAATTTAAGGTTTCTTTAAACTTTAACTTAATAAAATTAAAATTAATCAAATTACATAACTTCTTACTCAAATGTCAAAGAAAACATTTATAATGCATAAAAGAAATTTATATAAGAAAAGAGAAAAAAAATGTTTACACTAGATTTAATTTTTTATTTAAAACTTGCTTAATGTTTAAACTTCATACTGCTTAAACTTTACTTCGGAACTTAATAACATTTGTTTGCTAAACTCATTGTATTGGCATAACTTTAAAACCTGAAATCCTAATACTTAATTTAAAACAACTCGAGGCGAACTAAAGATTTCCCCAAGACGAACACATATAAACTTCGAGCCCAGCCTTGAGAATGACATCGAGACATTCTTCTTCTTTCCTTTCTTTTAAACTTTGCTTGTTTTAAATCCTTTAGAACTATTACTATACGTCCTAAATTTTTTACCCAATGGCACTCTCGAGCAACCCATCAAACTTCTCGATAGCAACCCGAGGAATCTCCCCTTCCCACATACGACTACAATAAACACAATTCCCCCCACGCGTGCACATGCACCAAAGATCGACGCCGCTCCGGTCATCGCTGAGGATACCACAAGTCGACGATCATTTCCCCGACCCCCCTGACCTTCGAGTTCGTCGAAGCTGATAGCGAATCCAAATCGAGCTAGAGCAACCCAATTCTGGAATGAACTCTGGTAACAAAATCGACCTGCCGAATACACTTCTGGTCCTCATCCTCCTCGCCATCATTCCTAAAGACGCGCAAGCCTTCCACGCACATTCTCCTCCAGGTGTGATTAACCCAATCTTCTCGATGACGCCGCACGACCCAAATCTTTCGACATCGTTTCGAACTAGGCTAAAACCCTAAATCGACATTGCCTGATCTCCGTGGTGAACTAAAATTCGAACGAACATATTTTTGATAATCGCCTATCCACCAGCCTCCTTCACTAACAAACGCGACATCCCATTCATCACCGATCAATGGCAAACCATAAAAATGCAATTTTCGTTCATTTTGAAATACCTCAATGTATACAAACTTAAAAATCTCAAATCAAATCCATCATTTTGAAATACAAACCTATTTGTGAAGTTAAAACATAAAATAGAAATCTTTGATTTCTGACTTTATTTAGATTATCACTGTTATTTGATAATTTCAAAAAAGTTACTGAACGCTTAACTTGAAACCACTTTAAAAATTCATATCTTGTTAATTTGAACATTCTTTGTTTAAACAACTAAGCCAAAAAAAAAATTGGAAGAAGTGCTTTTGAATTTTGAACAGGCTTTAAACCTGTACAGTGAGAACAGGGGTGATTTTTTTTTCTTTCCTATAAGCATACACACATATATTTCAACATGCAGTCACATTCACACACCATACTAGCATAGACACATCATAGCTCAGAATACAACTTCAAACAATAAGGTAAACAACAAGGTCAAAGGGTTTGCTCACATTGTAAAAGAAGAGACATAGAAGAACAAAGAGGCCTTGAAAAGAACTGGAACTTGATATTTGATTTGTTGAAAAGATCCTGAAACTTGCTTGTTTCTAGTTTGAAGTTTAAGCTTTCTATGTTGTAGCTTTGGTTCCAGCTTGATTTTTAAACAGATCTTGATTTTTAAACTGCTACTTTTTTTGGTTTTCATTCTGTTTTCCAGGTTTGTAAGTTTGATTGCCTCTCCTTTTGTTTCTAGTTAATTCTAACTTGATCAATCCCTTCGCCTTTGGAAGCTTGGTTGATCATTCCTGGTTGTTGATGAGATATTTTATTGCTATCGGATTTTGGATTGAGGTGTGAAGAAGGGAGAAGATTGAATTCCTCAGCCTGTTTTTATTTATTTTTTCTTTTTACTGTTGCCTTTGATATTGAGGTTTGCGATTCTCAATCTTTGTTTTACTGTTCTTTCAGATTTGATGAGAAACTTAATAATTGCATATTGGGAGCTGAAATTATTTTTTGTAATTTTAAATCTTATTATTTTATTCAATTAATTGAATTGGGTGCCATTTGTAAAAAGATAATCATGAGATCTTAATGCATATTTTTTTTTTACTACCTTATGTATGTTTTACATTTGTAATTTTTCAAAAATAAAAGAATTTTTAAATTTTTATATCGTATACACTTTATAAATAAATGTACCCCTTATTTTATTAATTTGTTAATTTGAAACAATTCGTGCCTGAACCCTCTCCTTTATTTATAAATCTTGTAATATATTTTCTCATATTTATATTTTTTTAAACACCTTAAATTTTCATGTTAATAACCCTTAAATATAACTTCATATTATGTTTCCCATCTAAATAAATACATTTTTCTTTTATTTATGTATGTGTTATGTTTTCTTTTATCTTTATATTTACACAAACAAAATCTTATCTCCATTTTTTTTTCACATTCAATCTTTAATTTAGTTCTACATATTCGTATGCTTATATATTTATACAATTTACATTCATACATTCTTTATTGTTTATTTTTGTACGACATTTAAAAAGAAACGAAGGATTTAAAAATTTTGATTTCATATTAACAAATAGTTACATTTATTTATACATGAGAATTAAATCTTAAAAATAAATCTTTCGAAATTAATTACATCTTCAAAATATTAATATAATTAAAAAATTAGAAAACAAACCATCATTAACTTTTTATTAATCTCAAAGCTTTTAACTGTATTTTATTTTTGATACATTTTATTTTGAAATTCGATATTTGTTTATAAAGTACTTATTCTTATATTTTAAATCAAATTTCTATTTATTCCCAATACACTTATTTTTCCTAAATCCAATATTTATTTGTAAGATACTTATGCTTAAATTTCAAATTAATTTCTATTATAATCAAAAATTTATTTATTTCGAAAATTCCTAATTTGTTCACAAATAATCCCATAATTTTATTTCAAAATTAAATTAAGTGTCAAATTAAACGTGGTTGATTTTTAGGAGTGTTACACGACATCTCCTTTGTACGGAAGAGCCTTTGCAATATCACAATCGATATAAATATATATGCATCCACCCACACAATCGAAAAACAAATATACCACAATATATATATATATATATATATATATATATATATATATATATATCATTTTCCCAATTGTACTGCGTAGGCGTACCTTAGATTAGCATTTTAAAAGCAAGCAGCTAATTATATTGCATATACGCGCTCCAACTCTATCGATTGCCTCCCGTACCTGTACTTACTTGAACAAACACATCAGTTTTCAATAATATGAGAATTTAACAACATTCCATTCATTTATCTAAATCAACATGTCAATTACAAAGCCTATACAACAATTTTCGAAATTCTACAAGTTATCTATCTATATAAGTAAACCACGCGTTTTAATAATATTCTAATCTTCTTTGCAAATCCATATTTCATTTATTCTACTCAAAAGAATTTACATTCAAGTTTGCTATACTCAATTCATATTCACCATCACCAATATATTCTCACTTCAATATGGTTACATATGCTTTGCTTACATCAATTTATTTCGATTCAATTCCAAATTGATTTACAATCAAATTTTATTTCCAATTTGATATATTTGCAATTCTTTAATGATTCACTTGCATTTATATATAAATTCACTAAATTAAATTCCGACCCATTCCAATTTATTCAAAACTAACTTCATTTACTTTCCTTAATTTATTAGTTTTGTTTACAACAAAAACGACTAATCTAAATGCAAATTTGACGTTATTTAAGCAAATAGCCATTACTTAAGTATTATACCCATTTCAAATTGATTCCAACTCAAACTATATTAATTTTACTACATTTGAAATTATTTACAACCCAAACAATTTTTATTTCATCTCAATTATTAAATCAAATCCTTATTCTCATTTCAAGTTCATCATCCAACTTAAGTTTATATTAATGTCATTCCATTCTGGATTATTTACAACTCAAACATTCTTATTTCATCATGATAAGAAATTAAAATTCTTTCACTTGCATTTATATTTTATTATCTAAACAAATTTCATTCAAGATCCCTTATAAAGCTCAACAACAACCATTTCAAAATATTCTTAAGTTGTCTCAATTCGATTACATCCCCTTTCCTTTCATACAATCAATTTTATTTCATTTTAATTCGATTCTCATTCAATAAATTCCAATCCATTACAAATTTTAATTCAAATTGTTTACTTACTCAATCCATTTTAAATTTTAATTCACCTCCTTAATTCACTTTTGAATTTATTAATAACAAAACTATTACAATTATTCTAAACCAGAACAGGGTTTTATTTTACTTTTCAAATTTTACAAGCTACCAAAATTCTTATTCATCCCAATATTCTTTTCATATAATTTAGCTTACGTTGGATTTATTTTCAAACAATTCTTTCGAACTTAGTTGAGTGAGCATTTATTTCATTCAATATCATTCATACTTAATTTAAATTCCATTTAATTTAATTCTTTTCCAATTCCTATTCAAATTCAACTAAATTTATTCAGCCAGCTTACATTCTTACCATTCCCTTTACTATTTTAAATAAGGATTGAATTTCATTCAATATTATTTATAACACAACTGAATTTTGATTTTAATTAAATCCAAATCCATTGCAATTCCATTTAACCGAAGTTAAATCCAATTCGATCCAATTTTATTTCTCTATTCAATTTAAATTTTTACTTTCTAATATATAAGTTTTAAAACTTATTTACTAACTTAAGTCCATTCACATCTTATATTTTCTTTGCCTTATCACATTTACCATCCATTTAGGATTTAAATTTTGAATTTACCATACCATTCAACTATTACCTATTTATGTTTATAATTCCATTTTCTATTCTTAAGTTCACCAACTTATTTATTTAAAATCTTATATTGCTCATTTGAGTCATTTTCACCTTATAACCGCAACCCTAAATTATATGCATACATACATACATACATACATACATATATATATATATATATCACTTAATAGCTTAAGGGTATAAATTTCCATTACACAATTATAATCCACAATTTAATTCAATTCAAATTTCAATTTTATTTAACTTATCCTGAGTTAAATTTAAATATATTGTATTCACTACCATTCATTTAAGTTAAACTTTAATTCCAGGACTAAAATTTCATTTTCCTTTCTTATTTAAATCAATTCCACTTACAGGTTCAACAGTTGATTCATTTTGACCTTCACATTTATATTTTTAAATAGGATTCCTAGAATTCAATTGCCCGGTTTTATTCCAAAACCATCTTGAAATAATAATCAACACATACCCACTTTGTATATCAAATCAAACTTCCAGATTCCAAAACAACTTGTTTTTACCAAACAAATTTCCCTTTTCAAAATTTCTAAAACCACTTGTATACCCAACAAGTCCAAACAAAAACTGTGACCAATCACCACGGTAGCAATCCAACACTTTAGAAACTCGAAAATGAATTCTGACGATGTGGCCATCATCGTCAAGATTATTTTCTAGCGAATGAAGTGAGTTCAGTGCTTCCTTCCATAATTTCTTTTCAAAACCATTTCCATTCAAAAATATTTTCCAAAACAATACTCCATTATTGCTCTCCAATACTTTGGAAAGCATTCCCACAATTTTAAATCGCCAAACTTTTTGTTTAAATTCATTTTAAAACACTTTTCAAAATTTTCGGGATTTAAATTCTAGTTTAAATCAAATTGTAGTTATTCTTCTTTGGATAAGTCATACTTATTGAATTTTATTTGATTATAAACCATTTCAAATTTTAGATCAAAATTTTGGTTCTTATTTGATTATAATATTAATAACCAAACATCCAAATATACATATAATAATTCAGAAAATTATTTCTTTTATATCAATATATAATTTTGGGTAAAATTATTTCATTTACCCACTTTAAAAACAATACCATGTCGGTTTATCTTGTTTTTAGAGTTTAGAAACCCCTACCGATACGGTTGTACTTCCCGTACAAACCAGAATTCATAAACACTCAACCAATAAGTCAACACATTATAAAAACAAATTTTATATTCACTAACAAATACGCTCTCATATCTATTAATACACTCAAACTCATTATAGAGTACTATTGACTCTGTTTATCATAAGTAATTTCCCCACCAAAGCCTAGGTTATCGCTAACCTAAGCACTGATACCAAATGTGGCGACCCGCCCTCCTCGACCCTCGAAAATGGACACAAGATATTCCACAGCATAATATGCCGACGATCAAGCACCGGAAAAGACAGATTGTTGAGGAAAAAGAAAGAAGATAGAAGAAAGAAGGATCTAAACAATAACAGAGCCTCACAGTCGTAGCAGAACAAAATATAATAGTCCATAACAGATCTTTACACAAAATGAAAACTATATCTGTTTTATATAATATATCATCAGAGTATATCTCAAACAAACAACAATTACCAGCCTGACAACATCAACAATCACAACAGCGGATATAAACAAGTACGGATATTACATCTCGGACTCCAGCTCCTCTCTTGAGCTCCACAACATCCTTCCCTGTAATCTATAATACTCGATCTAACCCAAGCATTATAAGTAAATAATACCCGAGTCAGTCTGGAATACCAGCTGATAAAAATACACCCAAATTGATTATTAAATATTCAAAACCTTTTGAAATCAAAAGCATCTCGTAAAACCACGCCACAAATAAACATGTCGGGCTTTTACCTTACGATAGCTAAAACATTTCTTATAAAATCCTCTGATACTATAATAGGGTACATATACAAATACTTACTAAAATAGCCGAAATTGTTACATCATTAAATTCTAGCTACTAGCCACAAAGTCGGTGATACAAACAAAACTCGTAAAAGGCAAGTAGGGAGAATGGATTTCAAACTAATGACTAGGCACTGGGGTACCACCTGTCACAGTACGTGGCCTAGGTCACCATACTGAGGACCACTACCGATCCCCTGCAACACAAGATCGGGACTACCCCTTACTGGATAATCTCGAGTAAGATCACCCACCGTTGGGATCAGCAACCGCACCACTAAGCCGAATAAAAAGGGACATCTAGACAGGGATGACCTCACCCTAATGGGTGCTACCCATATAGCCTTGCTGCATATCCCCTAATTTTCAGTCATTCCCGGTTAACGAGGCTTGAGGCTAAGCGTTACCTTTTAGAATGTTTCACTTAGAATGCCCATCGTCCACCTGACGATTTTCCGAAAGCATTCATCCATACAAGTCCGTCCCGGGTTCAAACGGAACCGAAGGCACTACTCCTACTACATCCATTTTGGAAATATCCTCTGGATTAGTAGTGACTAGCCATTGCACTACACTGCTCCATCTTCAACTTCGAACTCGTTTTACCCACGAAAACGTACAAACCGGATCGAAGTGGTTTTCGAGAAATTAATCTCGATCCCGGTCTCTTTGAAATGATCAACGCATTGTCCCATATTGATAGTCGATGATTTAACTATCAATTAACATTTACAAACATCCATCACACAATGAATAATTTCCCACATTATTTATTTTCCTCAAAAATATTTTTGCAAGATATATTTCCATTTTCAAACCCTTTTACAGTTTTCAAACCAACTTTCTCATCGAATAAATTCTCAAATCTTTACTTCCTTTGAAAACATCCAAGTACCAATACTTAAGGTTTAAAATAATTTAAATTCTTTATTCTTGAAAATACATTAAAACATTTACATTAAAACATCTTACATACTTAATTTAAAATATAAATACTTTTCAAAATATTTCGAATAAAACTGCTTTATAAAATATAAACTATTTTCTTTCTTTAAAGTAAAGGTTCAGCCAACTAATTTTTTTTGAAAATAGGAGTTATTAAATCCTATTCAAGTTCTAAATAATACTTTAACCAAAACCTATAACTATTTTAATACTATTTACCTTTTAACTTAACAACTTAAATAATTTCTAAAAAACATTCCTTTAAAAGAAAAATTAAAACTTTCAACATTCACTTAAAAAACTACTTTGAAACATACTTGGCTTTTAAGGGAAATACACTTCCATTTCAGAATAAACCAAAGAATTCTTTTTTTAAAATCTTGCTTGATTTATCTCAATTCAAATTTACGTTTATATTCCATAAATTCCTTTCCACACTTTACAGATAAAATCCTTTTATTTTTAAACACATTTCTATTTCCTGGAAATCACTTTCAAAATGTACTTAAAGTATTTAAAATATGATTGCTAAATTCTTTATTCAAATTGTACTTGAAAATCTATAAAAGTTTCCTACGTAACGTAAATCAGGAATTTTCTTTTTATATGAAGTTATTATATAAAATGTTCATATTTAATTCCCTTTAGAAACATAACTCTAAATTACCTTTTAAATAATTAAATACCATAATTACGTAAACAAATATTTACTTTCACTTAAAACAATTAAAAATAATAATAATAATTTTCTAAAATATTCTAAAAACACCTTTACAAAACTTTCCAGTTTATACTTTGAAAATCTTTCTTTGAAACATAATTAGTTTCCAAGAAAAAATACACTTTCCATCCTTTAAAAATAAATCTCGCTATTATTTTTAAAACAATTCACATTTCCTTTTCAAATCACAATTTCAAACACTTCAACTTTTTGACCAATTTCTTGAATTTAATTCCCTTAAATTCATTACTCAAAATTTTCCCTTTCTATTCTCTTTTAGTTCGTATTTTATTTATATTTTAAAATCCTAAATTATACTTATCCAATCATAACACAGCACAATTTAATTTCCAAATCAATCTATCATAGGATATTAACGAAAAATATCACAGAATATCAATAAAATTTCTATTTGCGAGGAATCCAGTTGGACCTCTCCAACCTGTTTTTCCGCGCATCCACAGATGTTAGCACGACAAATAAATATCGATCAAATTTGATAATAATTTTCATATTAAACTAATCAAGCAATCATTTAAATATTAACTATTTAAAACAGCTGAAATTCTAGATGCGAGTGAGATTAACTCACCTGGAGTTCAAAACGCCGAACGTTTAATTTCAAATTAAATCGACCACCTTAGATTTAATATAAATTTTCATGAGTTCAAATCGTTCCCCGATCTACACTGCAGCGTAGATCCCGTCGCTATGATTCCAGCGCCACCAGTTTCGCTCGATTTCGACCTCGTGCGGACGAGATATGGTATTTTAAACATTTGCATAATAATTATGTGACCATATTTGCTTTTCCTTTAACTAATTGTTTACCAAAAAAAATATTGACCGTAATTTTGGCACTTCAAATCTTCGCCGATGCTTGGTCATCTCCTATATCGCGTTCCAGGTTGAAAAGGAACCCATAGCCGCCGAGAAACCCTAAATGACACGACCACTACGCTCAACAATAAATCGATCAACTATCTCCATATGAAACGCCCAGACCAACTCCACTTTCGGCCAAATGCACGCGGAGCTCGGTATCCCTATTGCAAGGAAAATAACGCACGAACTCGAGCCCTTCATGGCCATCTTCTGGCTCCAAACGACGACGATAAGCCAAATCTACCGTTGGATGGGTAGATGTCAAAATCTTCTCCAACTTCCCAGTTAAAAGATTTTTGAAAAAGCGAGTGGATTTCGAGATAAACGAGGGAGAAGAGAAATATTAAGTAACAGTGGCGGCTGGTGGAAATAGGGTTAGGGTTTCAACTTGTGCGTATATATATACATTTATAAGCATTATTTTAATATTAAATTCATTTTAAAACAACCTTTTCACACGATCTCCAAATAACGCGTGCCGACAGACGATTATAATATTTTACCCGCATTCCGAACATAATGGAACGTGTTTCGGAGGCTAATTCGATCATATGCGTGAGTAACGGGAATAAACGATCAATTTTAAATTAAATCGATTAAAATAGTTTCTATACGTTTTGAGCTGTCACGGTCAAAGGACAACTCCGATGGTACGAAAATTGAAATCCGATAATACCTAACTATTATGGATCTGATTTCGTCGAATTCCGAGACCGTGCCCTGCAAGGCTATTTTAACTCGTCGATTATTTCGAGCGATTTCCAAAATCGACGAATCACTTAAAATTTCACTTTTAAAATTTTAATATCTTAATTATAAATCACATAGAACCTATATTCATATAAGAAATCATTCTAATTCAATTTAAATCAAAATCTGATTACTTGCATTAATATAATATTAAATTCCATTATTAAATTAATATAAAAATTCCAATTTTTAAACTTATCGACTTTTGATTCCATCCAAAAGTCCAACAACACTATCTAAATCCAAATAGACTTAAAATAAATTTTAGAAACCGACTTCGTTTATATTTACCTCCCGATTCACAAATTATTTCGAATTCAAATAGTTAATTATTATTATTCAAATTCAATTGAATAGCCATATATGAAATTTAACTAATTTCATTAATTTAACCAAAATCTTTTGTTTCAAAACTAAATTATATTTCACATTCAACATTTAAAATGAATCAAATGTTCAAAATCTAACGATCAAAATTCTGGGTCGTTACAGTATATGATAAATCATTGAAATGATATTGTGAAATTTTTTTGTATGGATGCATTTTGCATAGAATATAGTTAAACTACTGGGTATATTGATGCGCATGTCTGTGTGTGTATATATACACACGCATACCCTCTGTTTGAATTACAGACCCAAGAACTACTAAAAAAAATCATAGCTACCCATCTAATCAAATTCATGATGTGATCATTGAAAGAAAAGAGATTGTATGAATGTGAATTCATTTTTAAAAATAGGTTAAAGTTAATATATTGTGTAATTTTTTAAAATAAGAAAGAACTGTGAAAAATCAATTCAAGTCAAAATTTTGATCATGTAACATCCCTGAATTTTAACCAAGATAATTTGATAATTAATTTAATTTTTGGAAATTAAATTATGAATCTATTTGTGAATTAATTAGAAATTTTTAGAATAAATAAATATTTTAGATTATAAATAGAATCATAAAGCTTTAAGATTTAATGTGAGAAACAATTGAAAAAAAATAATTTGTGCAAATGAGAATATATATATCAAAATTAGCAAATAAAGGAATTGATTTAAAAATTCAATAAATTGATTTTTAATAAAATTCCTATTTGGAATTCAAAGGTAAATATTTTATAAATAGATAATAATTTGGAATTTGAATTTGAATTTCAAATACAAATGTATTGAAAATAAATAGGCATTCTGATTTAGAAGTTATGATTTATATAATGACTTGAATTTAAAATTTAAAACCAGAATGAATATAAAATTTTAGTATGTATTTATCTTTTTAAAAGTAAATGTATATGGATAAATATTTTTAATAAAATAATAATAATAATAATAAGATTTTTTTTAGTGTATAATTTTATTTCAAATCATTTTCAAAAGTAAATAAGAAGCTTTAAATAAATATATATGTGAAGATTAATATGAAAATATATAAACATAAGAAAGATGTTTAAATGTAAAATTCTGTATATATATATATATATATATATATAATATGTGTATTTATTAAAGTATAATTAGTTTTTAAACCATTTCCTTTAAATTGATAGAAATGTAAAATTGGTTTGTAAAATTATAAAATGAGATTTAAAAAAAGTGTATAACATTTAAAACATAATATGTATAATTTGAGAGTATACATATGTAAATATAAAGTAATTTATAAAACGATATGGTTAAAACAAAATTCATAATTTAATTTAACAAATGGATTTAAACATGAAAATTTTATATTTTAACAAGTGTCCATGTTTAAAGATAAGTGTTAACATGTGTTAGTTGTATTTACAAGTGGAAAACCCTATTCTCTAAATTTCTTAATAATGTAAATAAAAAATGTATGAAAAAGAAAAAAAATAAGGTTTCTCAATCTCTTTCAACCCTGAACAAAACAATGAAGTAAAACCTGAAAATCACAATAACAAAGCAGATTAAAGAAAAGAAGATCAAAACCTGAAAACCTGAAAATAAAGAAAAAGAAAAGCAAACAAAATCAGATACAACAATAACTTCAGTTCCTAACAGAAGCAAGTTCAAAATCAAAGCTTAATCAAGAAATCTGAAAATTAAACTCAAGTCAAAACAGGAAACAAAAAACAAAGATCCTGAAGGCAAGCAAACATGGGATCTAAACTCAAGTTTTATAGTCTGTAGCAAAATTCCAGCAACTCAAACACCTTCAACATAATTCAAACGAGCATGATCAATTATAGATTTTCAAACTTGAAAACAATTTCCAGGCCTAAACCATAAAAGCATGTTCTTTCCTTTGTCTTCAATTTTTCAGGTGAGCAAACTTCACCTCCTTTATTTTGAAATGCATGTGTGTAAACTCCTTTTTAAATTTGAATTAAATCTTGGTGTTGTGAAAATATGGATGTTTAAATTGAAAATGTGAGTTGCATGTATATAAATACATAAAAATTTGAGTGTGCATGTCTATGCACTTGAAAGAGTGGTTATGTCCCAGGTTGACAGGCCCAAGTATGATCAAAATTTTAATTTCTTCATTTTCAATAAATATTTAAACATATGATCAGAACAAAAGTTGTTTGTTTAGGTATAATTCAAGTTCTAAAAATAATTTAAGCAAATCAAATGCAAGAATTTCCTGAAAATTTGAATTTACAGGCAAAACTAAACCTGTTGAAAATTTGATTATCCTATTCTTTGACTTCAGTTATATTAATTGAAATGCTTTAGGAAATAATGATTTTTGAAAGAAAAATCATAATTTTAAGTCAGTAATTACCGAGATAAGCAGAAATGAACAATATTGGGGTTTTTGGCCATTGGCGATCATTGATGCGATGGCTACGGTCAGGGTTGTTCGTGAAGGTGGAGGAGGACTCGGTGATTAACGGAAAAATGCTAATCGATTTTATAAGTGGATGTGGAAGGTTTTCAAGATCAAACTAGGGTTTTAGCTCATGCTTCTGCATTGATCAGAAATTGACCAATTTCGTTGTCAAGGCTACATCGGACTGGACGAGACTATTTGGAGGAGGTGCGTGGTCGACAGAGGAAGCTCATGGCAAAGACACGTGGCCTCTAGTGATGTTTGGCATCGATACGAGGTGGTTTTGTGGGACGAGCTTCGACCCAGATTTGAGTCAGATGACTCTTTTGCGAGATCTTCGAAGTGATGAGCTTCTGGGTACTAGAAGGGTTCAAGGGAATGGTCGTCGACTTGATGGTGGCTGGAGCTTCGACAAACGACGGCGATTCCGTTTGTGCATGTGCACAGTAAGTGATTGGTGTCAGTGGGGGAAAGGTTGGGGAAGAAGGGTTTATCTCGAAGCAAGTATCGGGGAGGAACCTGTGGTAACTCGAGTTTAGTCTCGAGTAGAATTATTGATGCGCTGGGTTAGTACTTAAGGAAATTTTAAGTTTAAAGAAAAATTGGAGCATGGGTTGATTTTTGATATAACCCGAAGTAAACAAGCAAAGTGCTCGGGGTGGCTCGAAGGGGGTCTCGAGTTAATCTGTAAAATAGTTTTTACTTTTAAAAAAAATTAAACTTTTAAACTTTTTAAAACCCATGTTTTCAAAATGATGTTTTGATTAAAGTTTGAATGAATCAAAGGTTTAAGTAAAATATATTTCAAAATAATTAAAATTTTAATTTATTTAAATTGGACACATTATTTTATAAAGTTATTTATATTTAATAAATAATGTAATTAAAAAGGGGTAAATAAGATAAAATGTTGTTTAAACTAAATCTCAACATTTTAAAATAACTAATGTGATTAAGTTGATTTATTTAACAAGGTTTAAAAGAAAAATCAAAATTAAATCATCTCTCGGTTTATTAAAACAATTAATGATTTGTTAATATAATTATTTTAAAAGGTAATTACTTAATTGATCTTTAGATATTAAAGATTTATTTAATAAATAATTAAGGTTAATTGATTATTAATTAATTAAGGAATCATTAATTAATAAAAGTAATTAAGATTTAATTGTTTAACAATTAAGGGTTAAATAATTAATGTAATTAAGGACAAATTAATTAAGATAACTAATTAAGAAATGATTTAATTATTGATGGCGATTAAGACTTAATCAATAGTAATTAATGATAATTAATTTATTGATTAAAGATAATTAATGAAGGTAATTATGTGGTTAATTAATTAAAACCACACAATTTATTCATCTTAATTGAAGATGTTTGATTTTTATTGAATGTGGTGTATTGGATTGATATCTCTATTATGTGATTGTGATGCTATGAAATATGAATTGCTTTGTGCTGAGCGGTGATATATGTGATGAATGTACTGTTGTGTGAATTAGAAAATCCCTTGGCCTGTAAAACGGCATTTGAATTTCGATGCGAAAAGGAGTCAAATTCCAGTTGGTTATCCGAAACCCACATCGAATCGTAATGGTGAATCTTTGTGATTGATAATTTTGCTTTATCTGTAAATATGTTAATAATGTTAAGCGTTATTGGAATATATCGCTTATCGATATTGATATGATTTAGTCTGCAATGATTGATGATATTGTTGCACTATTGTGTGTAAAACCCCTGGATTATACCATACACAAATATGGATCGCACGAGGAAATCGATTAAGTCACAGATTTTTGAAATTAGTTCAAAATAGTTTTAAAAGTTGAGTTTTGAATCCAAATGGTTTTGAAAATGGATTTGGTTGAATTTGACAAAGGCTTTTGAAAAGGAGTTTAAAGATAAAAGTTATTTTTGAATAACTTGGTAAAGATTTGAAATTTAAATAATTTGATTTAAATTTGAATTCAAAAAATTGAAATTGAATTCTATATTTGGTAATTATGGTTTAAAAAGGTTATATAAGTTATAAATGTGTTTATAGTGTTTTAAACCATTTTAATACTATTCTTTTGGTAATTGGAATTTACCCAAGGTTTTTGAAAGGCTTGAACTTGAGAAAATGTAATCAGAATTTCCCGAAATTAAACTATTTGTTTTCAAATAATAATAGGTTTCATATAAGGAAGGATTTCCAATTTGTGTTGAAAAGACTTTAGTTTGAAATAAAATGAATTTTGAGAGCTATGAAATGTCTTTGATTTAAAGACCGGATGAGTTAATCCAACTTGAAATGGAATTGTTTTAAAAGGCTATAAATGAATCTTTGTTAAAGATTAGCGAACCTTGTTTTTAAATTAAAAAGGGGTTCTAAAAGTGAATGTTTTGTTTAAAAGATTAAAGTGTGGAAATTGTTTGAACCAATGAAAGGTTTCTGGAAGTAAATCTTTTTGTTTAAAAGATTTGTATATGGTAATTCGTTTAAACCATTTAAAAGAAAAGTTTTGGGTTTTAAAGTTGTGACTTAACTGAAATCCCATCATCCATATGTTTTTAAATATTGCGCTCATTATTCGGTTAGCTGGGAAAGGACCTTATGTCATATAACCCATTCCGAATGATGATACGACGATATGGATAACATTTGAAGACCGGTGGTGAAGACCGGATATTTTCGAAAACGAAAGGATAACCCGTCGAATATCTCTACGCCGACTGGTCCCCGGTATAGAGATTTGATCACCCTTTTTGATAGGGAGTCTGGACGTGATTAGAGATTATCCGGATTGCAAGGACTTCTTTTGAAGTGCCTTCGGTTCTATTCGAACCCGGAACAGACTTGTATGGATGTGTGTCTGACGTTACACTTTGAAATGTAAAACTGGTTTCTATCAAATACATTTCTGTTTGGTGGTAGAGATTTATTCTTTTAGCTTAACACCCTTCTCTAAGACGTACGAGCTCGAAGGTTCTGTAGTTGATGGTTACTAGCGATACATTACCAATTTGGTAATGTGGCATACGAAGTGATGCTGATCATTTTTTGATCAAAACATGGCTTTGTAAAAATCGTAGCTTTGCGGATGAGACTTTGTCGAACTTCACAAACTGGAATGGTCGAAACAGGAAGAATGCAGCAAGGTTATTTAGGGGTAGCACCCCCTGAGGGTATGTTCATTTCCTTCTGGATAGAGGTGGTATCATGGTATGGAGCCCAGATATTTAACCTATGTGGTTGCTGCAAATTTATTACTTTGTGGTTGTTGGTGGACCCCGGGATAAAAGTCAGTTACGACTGGGGGATGGCATACTCGTGTCGTTAGTTACGTAGTTAGAGGTAACCCGACCTTGTGTTGGCAGAGATCCGGTTAGGTTCTCGGGGCGTCTCTCCAGAGGCGAACCTATGTGGCATTGGAAAGTTCCTTGGCCTGACCATTCGTTGGAAATCCAATCATCCAATACACGCCTTGTATGGTTTTAGCTATAAAACCTGCCATCTACATGGTAGCTATAGTGGGCATACTATAATGGGTCGTATGCTGGCTAAGATTAATATTATACTTTCGAAATGTTTTCCATTATGCACTAATAATAATACCAAAAAGGGATTTTGCGTAGTAAGCATTTTTGACTATCATAAGGAGAAATCCCCCTAAGTGTGCGATTGCATTGTGTGTGTGCCGGGAGGCCTTATGGTAGTTTCATTTTCCAAAAAGAATTGTGTATTTCAATGTTTATATTCTTTTTTGTTTGCTTTAAAGAAAACTGTTTTTGTTTGCTCACACCAGTCCCATGACTGGTCTGGAGTTTATTGTTCCTTTCCTAAACTCTGGGTGCCCATAATTTTCCACACCAGCAGTCTAGAGTTGGGTTTCTCAAATAGTCATGTCTAGTAGATTATCTGGAGCTAGTTCAGTCTTTGGATTCAGACTGACCTGGATTTTCTTAATTTATCGTGATTAGGAGATCGAGCTACCTTTGGAGTTGGAGCATTGAGGTGGAGTTGCTGATATTGGAGTTCCTTCTTTGGAGCTCAAGTTAAAGCTATTGTTCCAGTGCTAGTACATATGTGTTTTCCGCTGTTATTCTTGTATCTCTGATGTATATTGATATCATTTGTATCAATCTGTTGTATTGAATATTGTATATCAATGATATTCATTTTCTTCCACTGTGTTGTTATACTTAATGTGTTATAAGCTCTGGAAAATCGGATTGAATGTTTGTATCTGCGGCATTCGAGTACGAGTGAAGTACGGGTGTCGATTTTCGAACGCGAAAATCTAGGTCATCGCATCTGGTATCAGAGCTGAAGGTTGAAACTTTAGCTGAGGAGTATAACACATTAAGTAAATCATTAGAGATAGGGTAAAGTATACCCTAGAATGAGTATCCCTAAGATATCCGTTCGTATGCCTCAGTAAATTCTCTTGCTATCCACTAATAGTAAGTATGAGTGCAAAAAGAGGATGAGATAGGGGACAGTGGAGTACCACTACAAATGGTCAATCTCTGTAGCAACTAGGAAACAATTGTTCTCAATTTCATTTGATTCGATTTCAAATTATCTATTATTTGGGTTTCGATATATTATACGAACGGTTAGTAATCCCTTCGAACTAAACAATACCCCTGTATACTCGTAGTTCTGGTGACCCGAGTGTCTTGTATTGTATGAGTTCGTTCTCATAATTATTAGTGATATTCTGGTTTGGTAAGGCAAATGCAGAATAAATATTCAGTTTGATCTTGAAAGCTATATCTTTGTGTGCTCATCTAACTTTGTTGTCGCCCAAGCAAATTTTGAGGACGAAATCTCTTAAGGAGGGGAATCTGTAACATCCCTGAATTTTAACCAGGATAATTTGATAATCAATTTAATTTTTGGAAATTAAATCGTGAATATATTTGTGAAATGATTATAAATTTCTAGAATAAATAAATATTTTAGATTATAAATAGAAGTATAAAGCTTTAAGATTTAATGTGAGAAACAATCGAAACAAAAAATTATTTGTGCAAATGAGAATATATATCAAAAGATAGTAAATAAAGGAATTGATTTAAAAATTCAATAAATTGATTTTTAATAAAATTCCTATTTGGAATTCAAAGGTAAATATTTTACAAATAGATTATAATTTGGAATTTGAATTTGAATTTCAAATACAAATGTATTGAAAATAAATAGGCATTTTGATTTAGAAGTTATGATTTATATAATGACTTGAATTTAAAATTTAAAACCAGAATGAATATGAAGTTTTAATATGTATTTATCTTTTTAAAAATAAATGTATATGGATAAATATTTTTAATAAAATAATAGTAATAAAAATAATAATAAGATTTTTTAGTGTATAATTTTATTTCAAATCATTTTCAAAAGTAAATAAGAAGCTTTAAATTAGTATATATACGAAGATTAATATGAAAATATATAAACATAAGAAAGACGTTTAAAAGTTAACCATATATATATATAATATGTGTATTTATTTAAGTATAGTTATTTTTAAAACCATTTCATTTAAATTGATAGGAATGTAAAATTGGTTTGTAAATTTATAAAATGAGATTTAAAAAAAAAGTGTATAACATTTAAAAAATAGTAAGTATAGTTTGAGGATATACATATGTAAATATAAAGTAATTTATAAAATGATAAGGTTAAAACAAAATTTCTAATTTAATTTTAAAAAGGATTTAAACATATAATGTTTATATTTTAACAAGTGTCCATGTCTAAAGATAAGTGTTAACATGTGTTAGTTGTATTTACAAGTGGCAAACCCTATTCTCTAAATTTCTTAATAATGTAAATAAAAAAAGTATGTAAAAGAAAAATAAAATTAGGTTTCTCAATCTCTTCCAACCCAGAACAAAACAAACAAGTAAAACCTGGAAATCACAATAACAAAGCAGATTAAAGAATAGAAGATCAAAACCTGAAAACCTGAAAATAAAAAAAAAGCAAAGCAAACAAAATCAGATACAACAACAACTTCAGTTCCAAACTGAAGCAAGTTCAAAATCAAACCTTGATCAAGAAATCTGAAAATCAAACTCAAGTCAAAACAGGAAAAGAAAAAAAGAACCTGAAGGCAAGCAAACATGGGATCTAAACTCAAGTTTTATAGTCTGTAGCAAAATTCCAGCAACTCAAACACCTTCAATATAATTCAAACCTAAGAGCAAGATCAATTTCATATTTTCAAACTTGAAAACAATTTCCAGACCTAAACCACAAAAGCGTGTTCTTTCCTTTGTCTTCAATTTTTCTGGTGAGCAAACTTCACCTCCTTTATTTTGAAATGCCTATGAGTAAACTCCTTTTTAAATTTGAATTAAATCTTGTTGTTGTGAAAATATGGAAGTTTAAATTGAAAATGTGAGTTGCATGTATATAAATACATAAAATTTTGAGCGTACATGTCTGTGCACTTGAAAGAGTGGTTCTGTCCCAAGTTGACAGGCCCAAGTATGATCAAAATTTTGATTTCTTCATTTTCGATAAATATTTAAACACATGATCTAAACAAAAGTTGTTTGTTTAGGTATAATTCAAGTTCTAAAAATAATTTTAAGCAAATCAAATGCAAGAATTTTCTGAAAAATTGAATTTACAGGCAAAACTAGACATGTTGAAAATTTGATTATCCTATTCTTTGATTTCAGTTATATCAATTGAAATGCTTTAGGAAATAATGATTTTTGAAAGAAAAATCATAATTTTTAAATCAGCAATTACTGAGATAAGCAGAAATGAACAATATTGGGTTTTTTGGCCATGGTCGATCATTGATGCGATGGCTACGGTCGGGGTTGTTCGTGAAGGTGGAGGAGGACTCGGGGATTAACGGAAAAATGCTCATCGATTTTATAAGTGGATGTAGAAGGATGTCAAGATCAAACTAGGGTTTTAGCTCATGCTTCTGCATTGATCGGAAATTGACCAATTTTGTGGTCAAGGCTGCATCGGACTGGACGAGACTGTTTGGAGGAGGTGCGTGGTCGACAGGGGAAGCTCATGGCAAAGGCGCGTGGCCTCTGGTGATTTTTGGCGTCCGTACGAGGTGGTTTTGTGGGACGAGCTTCGACCCAGATTTGAGTCTGATGACCCTTTTGCGAGATCGTCGAAGTGATGAGTTTCTGGGTACTAGAAGGGTTCAAGGGAATGGTCGTCGACTTGATGGTGGCTGGAGCTTCGAAAAACGGCGGCGATTCTGTTTGTGCATGTGCACGGTAAGTGATTGGTGTTAGTGGGGGTAAGGTTGGGGAAGAAGGGCTCATCTCGAAGCAAGTATTGGGGAGGAACCTGTGATAACTCGATTCTGGTCTCGAGTATAATTATTGATGCGCTGGGTTAATACTTAAGGAAATTTTAAGTCTAAAGAAATATTGGAGCACGGGTTGATTTTTGATATAACCCGAAGTAAACAAGCAAAGTGCTCGGGGGTGACTCGAAGCGGGTCACGAGTTAATCTGTAAAATAGTTTTTACTTTAAAAAAAAATTCAAATTTTTAAAATTTTTAAGACCCATGTTTTCAAAATGATGTTTTGATTAAAGTTTGAATGAATCAAAGATTTAAGTAAAATATATTTCAAAATAATTAAATTTTTAATTTATTTAAATTGGACACATTATTTTATAAAGTTATTTATATTTAATAATAATGTAATTAAAAAGGGCTAAATAAGATTAAATGTTGTTTAAACTAAATCTCAACCTTTTAAAATAACTAATGTGATAAAGTTGATTTATTTTACAAGGATTAAAAGAAAAATCAAAGTAATTAAATCATCTCTCGGTTTATTTAAAACAATTAATGATTTGTTAATATAACTATTTTAGAAAGCAATTACTAAATTGATCATTAAATATTAAAGATTTATTAAATAAATAATTAAGGTTAATTAATTATTAATTATTTAAGAAATAATTAATTAATAAAAGTAATTAAGATTTTATTGTTTAATAATTAAGGGTTAATTAATTAATGTAATTAAGCACAAATTAATTAAGATAATTAATTAAGAAATGATTTGATTAATGATGGTGATTAAGACTTGATCAATAGTAATTAATAATAATTAATTTATTGATTAAAGATAATTAATGAAGGTAATTATGTGTTTAATTAATTTAAACGACATGATTTATTCATCTTAATTGAAGATGTTTGATTTTTATTGAATGCTGTGTATTGGATTGATATCTCTATTATGTGATTGTGATGCTGTGTAATATGAATTTCTTTGTACTGAGTTGTGATATCTATGTTGAATGTACTGCTGTGTGAATATGAAAACCCTTTGGCCCGTAAAACGGCATTTGAATTTCGATGCGACAGGGAGTCGGATTCCAGTTGGTTATCCGAAACCTACATCGAATCGTAATGGTTAATCTTTGTGATTGATAAATTTGCTTTATCTGTTAATATGTGAATAATGATAAGCGTTATTGGAATATATCGCTTATCAATATTGATATGATTTAGTCTGTAATGATTGATGATATTGTTGCACTATTGTGTGTAAAACCCCTGGACTACACCATACACACACAAATATGGATTGACGAGGAAATCGGTTAAGTCATAGATTTTTGAAATTAATTCAAAATAGTTTTAAAAGTTAAATTTTGAATCCAAATGGTTTAGAAAATGGATTTGGGTTGAATTTGACGAAGGTTTTTGAAAAGGAGTTTAAAGATAAAAGTTATTTTTGAATAACTTGGTAAAGTTTTGAAATTTAAATAATTTGATTTAAATTTGAATTCAAAAATTGAAATTGAATTCTATATTTGGTAATTAGGGTTTAAAAAGTTTATATAAGTTATAAATGTGTTTATAGGGTTTTAAACCATTTTAAAAGTATTGTTTTGGTAATTGGAATTTAACCCAAGTTTTTGAAAGGCTTGAACTTGAGAAAATGTAATCAGATTTTCCCAAAACAAAAACTGTTTGTTTTCAAATAATAATAGCTTTCATATAAGGAAGGATTTCCAATTTGTGTTGAAAAGATTTCTAGTCTGAAATAAAATGATTTTTGAAAGCTATGAAATGAGTCTTTGATTTAAAGACCGGATGAGTTAATCCAACTTGAAATGGAATTGTTTTAAAAGGCTATAAATCAATCTTTGTTAAAGATTAGCGAACCTAGTTTTTAAATTAAAAAGGGGTTTTAAAGGTGAATTTTTTGTTTAAAAGATTAAAGTATGGTAATTGTTTGAACCATTGAAAGGTTTCTGAAAGTAAATCTTTTTGTTTAAAAGATTTGTAAATGGTAATTCGTTTAAACCATTTGAAAGAAAAGTTTTGGGTTTTAAAGTTGTGACTTAACTGAAATCCCATTATCCATATGTTTTTAAATATTACGCTCATTATTCGGTTTAGCCGGGAAAGGACCTTGTGTCAAATAACCCATTCCGAATAATGATACGGCAATATGGATAGCATTTGAAGACCGGCGGTGAATACCGGATATTTTCGAAAATTAAAGGATAACCTGTCGAATGTCTTTGCACCGAATGGTCCCCGGTATAGAGATTTGATCACCCTTTGTGATGGGGAGTCTGGATGTGATTAGGGTTTATTCGGATTGCAAGGGCTTCTTTTGAAGTGCCTTCGGTTATGTTCGAACCCAGAACAGACTTGTATGGATATGTGTCTGACATTACACTTTGAGATGTAAAACTGGTTTCTATCAAATGCATTTCTGTTTGGTGGCGGAGATTTATTCTCTTAGCCTAACACCCTTCTCTGAGACGTACGAGCTCAGAGGTTATGTAGTTGATGGTTACTGGTGATACATTCCCAATTTGGTAATGTGGCATACGAAGTGCTGCTGATCATTTGTTAATCAAAGCATGGCTTTGTAAAAAGCGTAGCTTTACGGACGAGACTTCGTCGAACTTCACAACCCGGAATGGTCGAAACAGGAAGAATGTAGCGAGGTTATTTGGGGGTAGCTCCCCCTGAGGGTATGTTCGTTTCCTTCTGGATAGAGGTGGTATCATGGTATGGAGCCCAGATACTTAACCTATGTGGTTGCTGCAAATTTATTACTTAGTGGTTGTTGGTGAATCTCGGGATAAAGGTCGGTTATGACCGGGGGATGGCATACTCATGTCCGTAGTTACCTAGTTACAGAGTTAACCCGGCCTTCTGTTGGCAGAGATCCGTTTAGGTTCTTGAGGCGTCCCTCCAGAGGCGCACCCATGTGGCAATGGGAAGTTCCTTGGCCTGACCATTTATTGGAAATCCATTCATCCAATATGCGCCTTGTACGGTTTTAGTTGTTAAACCTTCCATATAACATGGTAGCTATAGTAGGCATACTATAATGGTACGTATGCTGGCTAAGATTAATATTATACTTTCGAAATGTTTTCCACTATGCACTAATAATAATATCAAAAAGGGATTTTGCGTAGTAAGCATTTTTGACTATCATAAGAAGAAATATCCCCTAGTGTGTGATTGCATTGTGTGTGTGCCGGGAGGCCTTATAGTAGTTTCATTTTCCAAAAAGCATTGCGAATTTCAATGTTTATATTCTTTGTTGTTTTCTTTAAAGAAAACTGTTTTTGTTTGCTCATGCAAGTCCCATGACTGACCCGGTGTTTATTGTTCCTTCCCTAAACCCTGGGTATCCACAATTTTCCACACGACCAGTTTAGAGTTGGGTTTTTCAGATAGTCATGTCTATTAGATTATCTGGAGCTATTTCAGTCTTTGGATTCAGACTAACCTGGATTTTCTTAATTCATCGTGATTGGGAGATCGAGCTACCTCTGGAGTTGGAGCATTGAGGTGGAGTTGCTGATATTGGAGTTCCTTCTTTGGAGTTCAAGTTGAAGCTATTGTTCCGCTGCTAGTACATTTGTGTTTTCCACTATTATTCTTGTATCTTTGATGTATATTGATATCATTTGTATCAATCTGTTGTATCGAATATTGTATATCAATGATATTCATTTTCTTCCGCTGTGTTGTTATACTTAATTTATTATAAGCTCCAGCAAATCGGATTGAACGTTTGAATCTGCGGCATTCGAGTACGAGTGAAGTACAGGTGTCGAATTTCGAACACGAAAATATGGGTCCTCACAGATCAGTTAAATTCCAAGTTTTGATTGCATGACTGGATCCAAACATAAAAACCATGATTTTTGATATAGATTTCACAATTTTTAGTGTTGTGGTAACGAGATATTGTGAATTGAAAATATTTGGGACTTCCGTAAATTTTTGGCGATCGACAAAGGTTTGGGTGTCGTGTTTTATGCCAAAGGTAGCTTGAGGGACATGGATCTTGGGAAAAATGATCAGAGAATTTTTCAATCATTGTGGCGATGTCACGACATCGATCTACGGTTTAAGACCTGTTTTGGTTGAATGAGTTTGCAAGCTTAGTCCGTCAACGTTGAGGCATCGGAGTGGATCGCAGGAGGGGGAATCGGTGTGTAGGTTTTCGGTGTACCTTTGGTCAGAATGTCGTGGTCTCTGGTGATCTAGAGCATCGGCACGAGGGGATTTCATCAACCAGGTTTATTCTAGTGGAGCTTTATGATTGTTCGATTTCGATTCAGGAAGTCGATGAGGGTTTTGGGTGGTTGCTTGGATGGAGATGGTCGCTGATGACTTGTGGATGATCGCGACACTAGTTGGAGATGACCAGAACTCATGTGCACATGCACATGTGTCTAGATGTGTAGTATGTTTTGGCTTGGGGAAGAAGAGATAGGCTCGAAGTCGAACATAGAAAAATGATATGGTGGCTCAAATATGCATGCAGGTGAGTTCTTGTGAGTTACAATAGTTTTAGGTTTTAAACATAACAGGGTTTTAAGGAAAAAAAATGCTCGGGTTTAGGCTTGGGGATTTGGATTTTGGCCCGAGAAATTTTAGAAATGTTTTTATCAGGTTTTTAAAGCTTTAAAAATATGATCAGGTTTTTAAGCAAAGCAAATGTTGTTAACCAATTTTAAAAATAAAGTAAATTAATAATAAAGTTTCAAAGTATTAACCAAATTTCAAAGCAAAGTTCAATCAATATTTTAAAGCAGGTATTCAATGTTTAAATTTAAGTCAAATGTTTTTGAATTTGATTTTAAATGATTAAATATTAAGATGATAATAAATTAATTCCTATTATTTTCAAATGGAATTTAATTCAATGATGTAATTAAGGAGTGATTAAGATAAGGATATTAAGCTTTAATTAATCAAAAGGTTCTCAAATGATTTTGTATAAACTGATTCCAAGCATCTAAATTAAATAAGAGATGAATGATAAGATTGTGATTAATTAAAAAATAATTTATGTGTGTGATGAACTAAAAGATAAACAAATGAATGTGATTAATCAAAGGTTTATTAATTAATGTAAATAATTAAGGGATACTTACTTACTTAAAGAATAATTACTTAATGTAAGTAATTAAGGGTAATTAATTACTTAAAGGTTAATTACTTAATGGAATTAATTAAAGGTTAATTAATTAATAATTAAAGGTTAATTATGTAACGATCTCGATTTTAAATCAAATTTAAATTGATAATTAATTTAAATTTTAGAACTAAATTATGAATTAATTTGAATTTTTCAAATTAAATAAGAATATGTGGTTTTATATAATAAATAGGTTATAAATGGAATTTGGAAATTGAAATTCAAAAATAAATCGGGTTTAAATAATCTACATTTTAAATTTAATAAAAACGTGTTTTCTAATTTTAAAAAATATATGTATATATATTTGGAAGTTATATTATGAAATTAATAAAATAATTTTTGAATTACTATTTGAAAGTTATAAAAGTAAAAATGCATAAATATAAAACATATGTTAATATAAAAAAGAATGTTTTGTAAATACATAAAAGTATAAATGAGAAAATCATAAAACATAATTTATAAATAAATCGAAATTAAGGGTTTAAAACATAATTTGTAAATTAAATCAAGTAAGGGTTTAAACATAACTTTAATTAAATTAACAAGTGTAATAAAATTAATTCATGTGAGTGACAAATGTAAAACAAGTAATTTGCAAAGATAAACAAGTGGCATTTAATATATTTTTCCTTTTAAATTAAATTTTAGAATAACATGAGGAACAAATTAGTTTAAACTTCTCATCTTAAATTGTAAGAAATCAAAAACCAACAAAAGAAAATGAAAACTAAATCAAAAGCATTCAAGTTTTAGCCCAGAACAGATTGTTATTTCAAAGCAACTAAGCCAGGGAGATCAAACTATAGCATCTCTAGCCTGATTCAAGAGTAAATCAAAGCAAAAATTAAAGCTTTAACTCATATCAATAAAGCATAGATTAAAATCAAGCTTCCGGTTTAAAAAGCAAATCTTCAACCTAAGTTTAAAGCTTCGGTCAATTTAAAACGATTCAAAGATCAACAAAAAAAAGGTTTCAGATAAAATCCTGAAGCAAAGCAGATTTCCGGGTTCAAAACAACTTCAGTTTTTAAAGAGCAAGCTAATTCAAAACCAGTGAGGTTCAAAATAAAAAAAAACAACAATCAAGTTCCAGATTAAATCAAACATCCCAGTTTCAAGCTTCTGGTACTCTGCTTTTTCCATATCTAGGTGAGCAAACCTATTTTATTTAAACCTGATCTTCTTAATGTTTATGCCTGTGTTAATGATAAATGTGTGTGGTACTTTGAAAATGTTTTTTTTATAAATATAAATGCATGCGTATGAATAAAATAAAACTATGCCTATGTATGTCTGTATAAATATAAATAACATAACTCTGTTAACCTACAGGCTCCAACCCATCAAAATAAATTTAATTGCTTATTGTGAAATCAAATTTAGGTTTTGATTTCTAAAATGAAAATGTTTGTAATATGTTAACATCATTTTTAAAGATAGATTCAAAAGGATTTATTGAGTATTTATTCCAAAATCAATGAATTACAGTAAAAATAAAACAAAGGCAGGAAATTCGACTATCTGGTTTTTATGATTTGATCACATGATTAGAATCATCATAAAAAATAATGAATTTTAGAAATAAAATGATGATTTTTAGTTTGGGATCGAGGGTGTAATTCGAAGTTGACCAGAAAATGGATTTTCAAGTTTTATGGTGATTGTTAACCGGCACCTTGGCCCGGCTACAAGACGACAGTTAAAGAAATTTTCGTTAGCACTAGACAAAATTCTGACCAAGAAGAGCCTGAGGATATACGGGTTTGTTGCAGTCGACATGTTTTAGCATTTAGGCATGGTTCGGCAGGAATAGGCCAACTAGCTTGAGATCGCCCTATATGGGCCAAGTCACCTTGGCCTTGAGCCCGTGAAGGAAGTCCAACCCATCTTCGTCTATAAACAGAAGGGCAGGGGCATAGTGAAATGGACCTTTTTCGAGAGCACTAGGAAGGCTCTGCCATTTTTTATACTCTCCTCTTTTTAGTTCAAACTTGTATTCAAGTGATTGATTTACGGATTGTATCTGTATTCAAATAATTGAGAAAGCAATAAAGATTAAACTCAAAGTGGTTGTAGGCAGTTACGCTGAACCACTATATATCTTATGTTCTCGTTTTTGTTGTTCTTTTTGCATTGAATTACACTATTCTTCTGTTCTAATTTACTCTCTTCATTAATCTCTCTACATAACTCTACTCAAGGGTGTTAGTGACCAATTTTGGTGCTAACCTTTTGGTGCTTTCATTGAGAATTGAATTCTCAGCTTGATTGGATCTCACCGTCTACTAGTGGATTTCCATATTAGCGAGATAGATCCAGTTGTTTACTAGAAAACTTCCTATTCTACTCAGATTTGAAAGAAATCTAAAGGAAACCGATAACCGTAGATTGGATTCACTGATGTATGCAAGATCTGGTGATTGGATGTTGAAGTCTACACTCAAGTTGAATGAAGGCCAACCCTCCTCTGAAGGCAATTCAGTCGATCGCCCTAGAAAAAGTGTATGCCGATCGCCCCTAAAAAGGCATATGCCGAGCGAGAGTATGCCGAACGAGGTTACACCAAGCGACCTAGATTGCATGCCGAGCGAGGGGAAACCGACTGAACCAGGTTGTATACCGATCGATATCTGAATTCCGAACAGTGTGGATGCCGAATAGTGTGGAGGTTGAACAATGTGGATGCCGAACAGTGTGGATGCCGATCAGTGTGGATGCCGAACAGTGTGGATGCCGAACAGTGTGGATGCCGAACAGCGCGGATGCCGAACAGTGCGCATGCCGAACAGTGCGAATGTCGAACAGTGCGAACAGTGTGAATGTCGAACAGTGTGAATGCCGAACAGTGTGAATGCCGAACGTTCCTGACTGCTGAATGTTCTCGGATGCCGAACGCTCCTGAATGCCGAGCGCTCTCTAATGTCGAATGCTCCTGAGTGCCGGGCGTTCCTGAATGCCGAACAGTGTGGAATGCCAAATAAATTTGGATGTCGAACAATCTTGTATGCCGAGCAACTTTGTCATGCCGAACGGCCCTCAATGCCGATCGAAACTTAAGTTACACCGGTCTCTTATACGACCCCTATTTTCAAAAAAAATGTTTTCAGGTATGACCCAAATTTTCAAAAAAGAGGCTCCACATAGTGAATTCAAAACTCAACTTAATAAAGAAACATTCTATCTACTTTCCTTACATCCCCTGATCGACCAGGGCATAAAGGATCTAGCGACAGCTTCTGAACGGCAACAAGGGAACGGACAAGAAACCGCTACTCAAACGATACTCCCAAAGGTTAGAAAACATAGATGAGATGAATCTAAGAAAATGCCTAGATGGCTCCAAGCACCATTCTTCACTGACCCAGCACTTTGAATTTAGTGACTCCTAGTAGACCAATGTTTGGCTCTAAGCAATTTATTCCAAATGCTAACATGGATATCACACTGATTGCATTTGAGGAAAGTCGACTTCCATTTATATTTTGGCAACTAGTTAGCTGGAAAGTCTTTCGCGACCATGGATTGTTTCTGTTATAAAATGAATCAGAACCAAATGGAGGAGAAATGGAACACACTACGAAAAATAACAATGAAGGCCCGTTGGCTAAGGATGCTGATTCCAGTAGACAAAACAAGACCTCAAAATTCGACTCATATGCTCTTTGAAAGATTCAATTGACAACCTCTTCTTGAAGACTCGCGACTCGGAGTGGTACGGGAAACCAACCTCGAGAGAGCATACCAAAGTCTAGAGAAAATCAGGGGAATGTTGTATATTCCCTGATGCTCACTGATCCTAACACGGGCGATTACAAACTCCTCCGAGGTGTGGTGGAAAAGCCGATCTGGAAAGGAAATCTTCAATAGTATGTACAAGTCCTGCAGAATGGCGGGCAGCAAACATCCGATGCCTATTAAAAAAGGGCTATGATTATCAATTGGATTGCCGGCGGCCGACATCCCTTTGAAAGGAGCCAAGGGCAAAGTCAAATAGCAAGCACATGATGCTGTTTCACTTATCGATGAGATTTATCCCAATCTTCTTTGAATTATTTCCATTTCTAATTCTATTTCAATTGTTCTATGAACTACGACCAAGTTGAACTAAACTACTTTCAAAACGATGTAGGTGACCATGTACTCAGATTTGTTCGCCAACCAATCCACGCAGACCATGATTAGACGTGTGTAGTTACATCTGGACGAGCATAATTCAATCACTCATCATCAACTGTATGCCTTTGATTTGTAGATACTGAAAAGCTCATCACAATTAGAGCCCACTACAAAGTGAACACGACTTGCCTCACATTCATCGACCTCCATATTTGACTTGGAGACCTCAGAGAGGCTTGGAATGAGCATGGCCTGATCATCCACTCAAATCAAGTTACAGAACAAAGTTCGACAAAATACAGATGCCCCTCTTGAAGCTCAACGACGTCGGGATCTGTCTAGAGTGAATGTGATTTGATCGTCTACACATCAAATCCTACCATGAAAACAAAAGATTGTCCGAAAGCCCGACTTGGAGTAGTTGTGATGGACTACCTACTCGTCAACCATCGCTCTCAATAATCCATTATCCTATTTTTTAGAAGAAGATACGAAGCAAATTGTGTGAGATTTGACTATCTAACACAGCATGGATGTGATCCAACCATCTATCATATACATCCTTTCTTGACTTGATTGGAAGAGCTATAATCACCAAGTGGACGAGAATCAACCGTCCATTTTTCAAGTTTCGTCCCTCATGCTGGGGGCAGAATCCCATACCATGAGAAAAGGTGGATCGATTGTTCTTTCGACAACATTAGCCTCGATACGATAGATGAAATATAAATTAAAGGGTGGAAATACGACTACTCTCGATAAAAACCTCTATGTCCCCAGAGTGTGGACTAGAGTATAAATGGCTTAAATCTCCAAGTCCCTAGAGTACGGAGTGGAGTACTCTAAGTCCCCAGAGTGCGGACTCGGGTATAAACGACTTAAAAAACCTCCAAGTCCCCTGAGCGCAGACTGGAGTACTCTAAGTCCCTAGAGTGCGGACTAGAGTATAAACGACTTAAAACTCCAAGTCCCCAGAGTGCAGACTCGAGTATAAACGACTTGAACCTCCAAGTCCCCAAACCACGGACTGGAGTGCTCTAAGTCTCCAGAGTGCGGATTCGAGTATAAATGTCTTGAATCTCCAAATCCCCAGAGCACGGGCTGGAGTACTCTAAGTCCCTAGAGTGCGAACTCGAGTATAAATGACTTAAGCTTCCAAGTCCCCGGAGTGCTGATTGGAGTACTCGAAGTCCACAAAGTGCGGACTCAAGTACAAATGGCTTGAACCTCCAAATCCCTAGAGCGCGGACTGGAGTACTCTAAGTCCCTAAAGTGTGGACTCGAGTATAAATGACTTCAACCTCCAAGTCCCCAGAGTGTGGACTGGAGTACTCTAAATCCCCAGAGTGCAGACTCGAGTATAAACGACTTAAACTTCCATGTCCCCAGAGTACGAACTGGAGTACTCTAAGTCCCCAGTGTGCGGACTCGAGTATAAACGACTTGAGCCTCCAAGTCCCCAGAGCACGGACTGTAGTACTCTAAGTCCCCAAAGTGCGGACTCGAGCATAAACGACTCAAATCTCCAAGTCCCCAAAGTGCGGACTGGAGTACTTTAAGTCCCCAGAATGTGGACTCAAGAATAGACGACTCGAATCTCCAAGTCCTCAGAGCGTAGATTGGAGTATTCTAAGTCCCAGAGTGCGGACTAGAGTATAAACGACTTAAAAACCTCTAAGTCCTTGGAAGTGGACTAGAGTACTCTAAGTCCCCTGAGTGCAGACTAGAGTATAAATGACTTAAAACCCTCTAAGTCCCTGAAGTGGATTAGAGTACTCTAAGTCCCCTGAGCGTGGACTAGTGTATAAACGACTTAAATACCTCTAAGTCCCTAAAGTGGACTACAGTACTCTCAGTCCCCGGAATGCGGACTAGAGTATAGCGAATGGCCGAAAATCTCTGCATCCCAAACTGTGGGCTAAAGTATAAATCGTTCGACAAATCTCTAAATCCCTAGAGCATGGACCGAAGCATGAACACAAATTGGGCGCGAGTCGAACGAGCGGACAAGAACAGTAAGTGACCAGAATGCAGAGTGGTGTATAAACATCGACAAATAGATGAGTGGATTCCGACCATTCTCTATTCCGCAAACTTCAGCCTAAAATCAACAGGAGGATTATTAGATCACTAAGGATGTAGCTCGACAATCCAACTATTGGCCTGGCTAAATCAATGCTGGGAGCGAGGGTACAAATCACTAAAAGCTGAATAGGACAGCTTACTATAGATCTAGTTTGGCGTTCTTTATAAGTTAAGGCAACGACTACATGGAGGCCTTAATACAGAACTAATCGAAACGACATCCAAAGCTATAAGCAACCGACTATATCATACCTCAGATCGAGGGTCAATTACCGATTCGCACTAAGCACATACGAATGTGATTGGGATGTTCCTTGAAAAACTATAACCTCCAGAGTGTGGAAAGGAGAGTAAACCATGAAGATTTGGTCAAAAATTCTCCAGCGCCCTCCTTCGATCCATTAGGAGGAGTATGAAACTGGATGGGCATGACTCGACTGCATTTGTAGCCAACTTTACCTCGAGAACTGATTACAGAACATGAACCAAAGTGGACGTGGAAGACCGTCCAGTGTCCAAATTACGCCCTAAAACTGATGAGGCATCGAACTATTCCTCTTGGAATGAAAAACCACGATAAAATCCAAGATAGGCGAGACACCGTCTCCCGTCGACTGACCTGATCCTCGATTCAACGGGAAAGAGAGTAATGCTAAAGTGGGCATGGCTGACCTTCCTACTTATTGGTATATATGCCCCAGATCTGGGGGCATGATCTAGAAGCAACATGAATGTGAACCGACTATTCATCGATCAACTCTTTGTTTTCGAAGTTTAGGTGGGGATATAAACATGGCTAGGACGAGACTCAACCGTCCATGCAGTACATTTATCAACCCGAGACTGGGAGCAGACGCGTGGTCATCCAAAGACTGGCTGCGGTTTCTCAATATTGAAACTTATATATAATGTTTACAACTACTCAAGGCTACGACCGAAAGAATGCCTAGGGATAGAATCATTAAATCGATACCTAAGCTAGTGGGCAACTAACTGTCACTCCAACCCAAGGCATGCGGATCATGAATGTTGCTCGAATGTGGAAGATGGAACCCCTGCAAAACAACAACGCATGATGACAGACGATATACCGTTTAGAAGTCGAGATGCAGACAAGGTGGACAGCTTCGTCTGCATCCGAACACTGACAATTAGCAAGTAGTGCCCGAGCCTGGCTCGGGCATCATTCTTGGATCTATAGAGACATAGATCCGAGAGATGATAATGGGGGACTTAGGGAAACGAATGCAGCACCGGCTGAGTTGACGATTGATATACCAGTCAGCCGGGATGACCCTCCACGAGTCCTTAAGATTGGATCGCAACTCGACCTATCATTGGCCGAAGATCTTACTGATTTCCTCCGAGCGAACCAAGACGTTTTCGCTTGGACACATTCTGATATGTGTGGGATTTCTCCCGCTATTGCGAGTCATATTTTGAACATAGACCCGTAAAACATCTCTGTAGAACAAAAAAGGAGAGGCATGGACCCGGAGAGGTCCGCTGCTCTCAGAGAGGAGGTGGACAAACTCAAAGCCAATGGGTTCATCCGTGATGCCCTCTACCTCGAATGGGTTTCTAACCCTGCGCTTGTGAGGAAAGCAAACAGGAAGTGGAGAACTTGTGTTGATTACTCTGATCTGAATAAAGCATGCCCGAAGGATAGTTTCCCTTTACCTAGAATCGACCGGCTCGTCGACTCTACAGTCGGACACGAATTATTGTCTTTTATGGATGCGTATTCGTGATACAATCACATCCCGATGCACATTCCAGACCAAGAACACACAAGTTTTGTCACAGATGTAGGGCTATATTACTGTGAAGTAATTCCTTTTGGATTAAAAAACGTGGGAGCAGCTTATTTGCATTTGGTAAATCGAATGTTTAAAGACCAGATTGGTAGAACGATGGAAGTCTATGTGGATAACATGCTTGTGAAGACACGGCAGTCAGACGACCACATCCGAGACCTAGCGGAGATGTTGGATATACTCAGGCATTATGAAATGAAAATCAATCCTTTTAAGGATTCATTTGGCATAGCGTCGGGAAAGTTTTTGGGTTTCATTGTGAATGCGCGGGGAATCGAAGCTAACCAGATAAGATTCAAGCTATCCGAGACATACAGGTGCCCAGAACTATGAAGCTAGTATAAAGCTTGAATGGAAAGGTGGCTGCGCTGAGTCAATTCATATCCAGAGCTACATACAAGTGTATTCCTTTCTTCGATGTGAAAAAGAAAGGAAAGATGAATTTCGAGTGGACGTCCGATTGTGAGGAAGCATTCCGAGCTCTGGTAAGGCATTGAAAATCCCCCGGTGCTATCGAAACCAATAGACCACGAAATGTTGTAAGTGTACTTGGCAGTATCCCAGCATGCTATCAGTACAGTTTTGGTCCACGAAGAGAGCCGAGTTCAAAAGCCAGCTTACTATGTTGGTAAACGTCTGATGGAGGCAGAAAGAAATTAGCCCAAGATCGAGAAATTAGCCTATTGCTTGGTGATTGCATCACGCAAGCTTTGCCCATATTTTCAAGCACACTCAATCAGTGTTTACACTGATCAACCCTTGCGACAGTTACTCCAACGACCGAATACTTTTGGAAGGATGTTAAAATGGAATATCGAGTTGAGTCAGTCCGGTATTACCTACCTGCCATGAAGGGCCATACAGGGGAAAACACTTGCAGACTTCATTGTTGAATTCACCGTGTCAGACGACTCAAACGGCCACAATGTCATACCTCCCGTTCGATGGAAGATGAATACCGATGGGGCATCTAACGATCGTTGTTCGAGGGCTGGCATAGTTCTTGTGACTCCTGAAAACTGATCAGTTTGTTATGCTTTGAAGCTTGAATTCCCAGCAATAAATAACAAAGCTATGTATGAAACATTGATTGCTGGCTTAAGACTCATCAAAGAACTGGGAGTAAGATCGGTTGAAATCTTTTACGACTCGCAATTGGTGGTGTACCAAGTGCAGGGAGACTACCAAGTAAGGGGATAGAGACTTCCCCGTATTTGGTTCGAGTTCAGGAGCTGCTAGCAAATCTCGATTATTATGATATTTCACATGTCTCGCGTGAGCAAAACAAAGCAGCCGATTCATTAGCAAAATTTTCAAGCACTGGCGACGCGCGGCTGATGGGATTGTTTCCCGTTGAAACCTTACATGCTCCAAGTATAAATATGACAGAGGTAGATTTCGTGTTAGAGACCAAAATCGATAAGGAATCATGGATGACCCCATTTAAGCAATGCTTACTACTTGGGTCTTACCCGAAAGAAGGAGCAAAAGGAGACAAGTCATTCATAAGGCTTCGCGATATGTAATGGAGAGCGGAATAATGTATCGAAGGGGATTCTCGACCCCCTTACTCCAGTGCATAGCCCATGATGAGATAAAACGATCCTTGAAGGAAGTCTATGAAGAAGAATGCGGCGATAGCATCAGGGGGAAAACCATGATAAAGAAAATACTTTGCTACAAGTATTACTGGCTAACTATCAATCTAGATGCGGTTGATCATGC
Organism: Allium cepa; assembly: GCA_030765085.1. Classification (NCBI taxonomy): domain Eukaryota; kingdom Viridiplantae; phylum Streptophyta; class Magnoliopsida; order Asparagales; family Amaryllidaceae; genus Allium; species Allium cepa. Next base: position 249,084,055 of record CM060940.1, on the reverse strand, counting down.
TAGACAATGTGACGAGTGCAAGATGTTTGCAGAAAAACCAAGAACCCTACCGATGGAAATTACTCAAATGGCTAGTCTATAGCCGTTTGCCACTTTAGGGCATTGAAATCATCTTCTTGTTGATCCTAAAAGTGGTGCGAAATACACCATCATAGCAGTTGTTTACTCCACCAAATAGGCAGACAAAATAACTTTTAGCCACAACCAAGAAAAATAATAATCAACCTCACTGTCTGTAACGTCTTTGTCCTTATAACCTTCTACGATCTATTATTATTGCAAATGGACAGGTTGAAGATGTGAACAAAAACATAAAGCCTGTTCTGAAGAGAAGTTTGGAAAAGGCTAGAGGCAAGCGGGTGGATGAACTCCCAACAACACTATGGGATTACAGAACTAACCATGGGTCCGTGACTGGCCATACTCCATTCACCCCTGCTTACTACTTTGAGAAAATACAAACAAGGAATCACAATTGAATTACAATTAAACTAGATGGAATTGGCGATGAATTATGAGCATATAAAATGCATCCGACAGCCAATGGTAAGAACGTGTACCCGAACATGCAAGTGTACATCCGAAAAAAGTTCGACTTCTTGCAATCAACAGGGAATTGAATTCTCACTTATGGTTACTAAGAAAAGACTGGTTCAAATAGCCGAAGCTTATTGGCCTTGTAGAACCGGACATGGATGGCCACTGATGAACTACAACCCTGGATTTATAACATTGGGAATCGACCAAGCATCATGATGACCAAAGAAGGATACGATACCTTAGGAGGATAAAATTAAAGGACAATGATTGTCCAAGGAACACGATGGATTTCTTTCTAGAGACAAGGAATACTCGCTGATTCAAAGCATGTCGTGTTGCTTCACGCGACAAAATTTGGGGGGCAAGTGTTAACTGGTACCTTAGTCCGGCTACAAGACGACAGTTGAAGAAATTATCATTAGCACTGGACAAGATTCTGACCAAGAAGAACCTGCGGATATGCGAGTTTGATGCATTCGACATGTTTTGGCATTTAGGTACGGTTCGGCAAGAATAGACCAACTAGCTTGAGATCGCCCTATATGGGCCAAGTCACCTTGGCCTTGATCCCGTGAAGGAAGTCCAAACCCATCTTCGTCTATAAATAGAAGGGAAGAAGAACAGTGATAGGGACCTTTTTTCGAGAACACTGGGGAGGCTCTGCCATTTTTTATACTCACCTCTTTTTAATTCAAACTTGTATTCAAGTGATTGATTTATGGATTGTATCTGTATTCAAGTGATTGAGAAAGCAATAAAGATTAAACTCAAAGTGGACGTAGGCAATTACGCCGAACCACTATAAATCTGGTGTTCTCGTTTTTGTTTTTCGTTTTGCATTGAATTACACTATTCTTCTGTTATAATTTACTCTCTTCGTTGATCTCTCTACATAATTCTACTCAAGGGTCTTAGTGACCAATTTTGGTGCTAATGATTGGCCATGAACTGGATGGCGGGGTTCATGCTGGAGATGGGTAGAGGTATCATGATCATCGAAAAAATACAAATTTAATTTATAAATGATCGATGCCATGGAGCAACGTGGATTTAGGGTTTATCAACCCAGTTTTGCCAAAAAAGTATATGGGGATGATTCGTCGTTGTTAAGGCGATTCAGGTCATCAGACCGAGGGGATTAATAGTATCATTATGTGGCGAAGCTGTGGACGGGATGGCACGAGCTCAGATGGTCGAAGTTGGCGTGACAAGGCGGATTTAGGTGATAAGGTCCGGTTCTAGGCGATGGCAAACGACTAAATTTTGATCGCCGACGCGATCATGGGTAATAGGTGGTCGAAAACTAAGGAAGGGTCATCGATGATATGGAAAAGGTTTCAGTGATGGTCGGAGGGCATCGGACGATCTGTGTACGTGCACGATTTTTCAATGGTGTCAGCAAGGAGTGGTTTGGGAAGAAAAGGGGATGACTCAAAGTTGTCCTCGAGAAATTCGTGTGCTGACTCGTGAATGTGTTCGTGTATTTTTGATGGCATACCAGGTTTTATAAAACTTAAACTAAATCAAAGTTTTGAAAAGAAAAATGGGATGGCTTGGGAAATAACTTGGGGAAATTGGCTCGTAGCTCAGGGAAGTCTCAGGGAGGTCTCGGGTTCGATCTAAAAATAGTTTTTCAATTTGAAACCTAATTTAAATTTCAAACATTTTAACTGGCCCTTTTAAAATAATTGTTTTATTTCAAGTTTAAAAAGGTAATTAAGTTTATTTAATTATGTGATCATTATTTATAATTTAATTCTTAAATTATTTTAAATCAATAATGAAGTTAAAGATTTAATTAAAAGAAATGTTTTTTTGAATCATTAATTGACTTAAATTTCTTAAGATAAATTATGTGTTAATGATGACTAATTACAAAGACTGTTAATTAAAATTTTAATGATAATTAAGTGATTTGTGAAAAGATAATTACTTAAAGGTCTTTTAATTAATGAAAGTAATTACGGGTAATTAATCGCTTAAGAAAAATTATTTAGTTAAAGGTAATTAATGATTAAGGTTGATTAATCATGTAATTAAAAGATAATTACTCCATGTGATTAATTTATGATTTATTAAAAATAGGTGATTAGAGATAATCTCTTATTGTAATTGATTAAAGGTAGTTAATTATTTAGTAATAACTAGTTAAGGATTAATTAATTATTGTGATTAATTAAGGATAATTAATTGGTAATTAATTAAGGGTCAATTAATTAATGTAAATTAATAAAGGATAATTAACTAAAGGAAAGTTAGATAATTAAAGCTGTTATCCCACCTTTTGGTCAAGGCTGGAATATTAACAAATTGGCAAGGGATGATGGATATTGGGATTGGAGATCGATTGGAATCAAGGCCGCAATCGATGTCGTCAAAATTTGGTTGAGCTCCGATCGGGACGGAATCGATTAGAGATGATGATGAGGACTAGAAGACGCTATCTTTCAAGTTTTAGGTTAATCGGAGTTCGTATGGAGGAGATGTGATCGATACAAGGTAGAAAGGATATACTGTTCGAATCCATCAAGAGGTCAAGGTGATGCTCATTTCGAATCCATCAGATTCGTATCCATCGGAATGACATCTCCTTCGAACCGATCTATTTCGTATCCATTAGAAGGGTATCTTCTCGGCCTCATTTGTATCCATCAGGTTTTGTTTAGTTCGACTCCATCAGGTTCGTATCGATCAGGGTCACGAATGCTCGGCAGTTCGTACCCATGGAACAGCGTCTTGTTCGTATCGATTGGTTCGACTCGATAGGGTTCGCATCGATCAAAGGTAGAACAGGGTGAAGGACTTCGAATCGATACTATTCATATCGATGAACATGGACGTGGCTCAATGGTTTCGTATCGATCAAGATGGGAAAAGGCGATATGTCTCGAATCGATACTTTCGTATCGATGGCAGAAGAGTTTGGCACTTTCGAATCCATCGGGTAAAGGTTTCTTCATGTCCATGAGGTAAAATCACATTTGTATCCATCAGGTAAGGCTTTGTTCATGTCCATCGTCGAGCTTTGTTTCGTACCCATCTATTGGCCTTGCTTTCGTATCGACCAAGTCTCCTGCAATCGATACGAGGAAGCAATCGATGCAAACGGTTGGGTGTCAACATTCTAGAGAGGACACGTACAAGCGAGGAGAGTGGATACGAGCGCAACTCAGGAAAGAAGCGGTCAAAGCGGCAAAGATTATGGATTGAGCCTTGGAAGTAGCGCCACGTCATCGATGCGCACGTGCGCCCGAACGAGTCGAAGAAGATGGATGCGAAAGCATGGATTCGAACAGGACAGCATACGCAGAACCGTGATTTCGTATCGATCATATCTTACAATCCGCTGATCCAAATGCAACGAAATTTTCACAGCAGCTTGCGTACAAGGTAAGGAATGTTCCTGCCAAGTTTCAACTCGATTGGATCATTTTTTGATGGATACGAAATCTCTTCGTATCGATCACAGATCGAGTCGAAACTTGGTGTGGTCGGTCGCGTGGGCCCACTCACGTGCCAGAAAAAGTCTCTCGAAGTTTGAGCGCGATCTCAGCCTCCTACGCCTATAAATAGCACCCTGAAGCCTTCAGAAAGGGGAATCTTTGGCTATTGGACGTCCAGACTCTGCCGGATTCATTTCTATACTTCAATACAACTATTGTACTCGAGATTCTTCATTATTACTGCTGTAATCATCTGTATCCGACAAGGATAATCAATAAAAGGATAAAACTTTGGAGTGGACGTAGGCCGGAGATAGCCGAACCACTATAAATCTTGTGTCTTTGTTCATTATTTCTGAATTGCTGTTTGATATTTGCTAAGATCTGACATTTGTGCTTGAATATCATTGGTTTGTGTTCATACACTGGTGCTTCCACGGTTTTTTGGGGTTTGCGACCAATTTTGGCGCAAACACTTTGGTGCTTTCACCGAGAATTGAACACAGGACCCGCTACATCGGATTTGAAGTTCAGATTTGAAGAGTTTGAGGAGTTTTGACTTGGAAACAATGACTAGGCAAAATAGTAGAAGGCAAAGGGCTGAGAGAAGCCAACAAGGAGGAAGCCAAGAAGCATCCTTCGAAGCTGGAGAAGGGCAAGCTTCCATCTACATCACCAGAGACGAAATGGAAGCTATAACAAATTTACTGCAAGAGAGGTTTTTGAAAATTCAACAGGTGATGATGCAGACTTTCTTTGAGCAAATGAGAGCTGTAGGGATGCAGAACTTAGGGACAGCTACAGCGGCTACGGATGCAGGACAAGGGACTAGGGTTGTGGAACCCAATGGAGGACGGGATACAGAGCCAGAAGGCAATCAACAAGGGCTTGGGGGGAGACCCACAGGATCCAACACAGGAGGACCTTTGGAAGGAGTTCAATAGGCCAGGGCTAACGTTGTTGCTAGTGAGCCACATGTAGAGTATATGCCGGAGTTCCCTCAGGGTAACCCCCTGACAGACAATACTGGATTAGTGGAGATCATCAGAAAAACCGTGCGAGGTGGTTTGACCAACAGAGACTTGGAAGGAGTGAACAGGAGTTCGTTCGCTCGGGAAATAAGGATGGCTCAGAATCCACCTAAGTTTAAGTTACCTAGCGTGGGGGTATATGATGGCAAGGCAGACCCAACCGATCACTTGATGAGGTACACCAGACAAATGGAGGTGCTGGGGACATCGGAGGAAGTAATGGCACGATGCTTTCCTTTGTACTTGACGGACTTAGCTGCAATGTGGTTTAGGCAGCTGGGAGAAGGATCTATTAGGACTTGGAGGGAATTGGTGGATAGGTTTTTGGGACGGTTTCGGGTTCATATCAAGAGGCCGAAGAACGTGATGACATTGACATCAGTAAAGCAAAGGATGGATGAATCGCTTAGAGCTTTCCTAACTCGATTCAATGCGGCGGTTGCTTCGGTGGATCGGCCGGATCCATCGATGGTTTTGATGGCGGCAGTATTAGGAATCAGAGAGGATTCGGACTTTAAGGTATCTTTGGTACGTGTTCCCCCACAGGATCTCGAGGAATTCTTTCACGAAGCCGAAAGGTTCCTTCGGCAAGAAGATGCAAGTGCAGATTTAAAGTTGAAGGAGGTAAATGCAGCTGAGGGTGGAGGACCATCCGGCAAAGGTTCGGATAAAGATAAAGGAAAGAGGAAGTTGGACGATGATTCTGGAAAAGCTAGGAAGCGATGGAAGGATCCAAAGTTTTCTACATACACAGGATTGAACGAGACACTGGAGCGGATATACTTGGATACTCGGAATCGCCTTCCCTACCGAAGTCCATCTAGGAGAGAGCCTTCTGAACGAGAGAGGGCATCCGGAAGGCGCTGTCTCTTCCATGATTTGGATGGACATGATAACAATAGCTGCAGGCACTTAAAGGACATAATTGAGGAGCATGTAAGGAATGGACAGTTGCGACAATATGTCGGAACTCGGAATGCAGTGGTGGAACAGGAGCAGCCACCAACTACCCCACACCATGACGATGTGAGGCCCAGGAATGACGGTCGATTGATTATCCATTGACCAGGATAATATGAAATAAGTAACGAGCCACTGGTAGACGGCCAAGTTATTTACATGTGTACGGGGACGGAGATAGCCCCTAGGCATGCTTTGAATGATGATAAACCGCGATGCTATGGTTTGTGAAATTTGTTTTTGTTTTGAATTGGACACTGATTCTTTTTCTGGTTTGGTTTTGGAGTTTGGATTGAACTCCTAGTTTTGTTTTCTTTCTGACTTGGATTTTCCTTTGGATGATTATTTTCGGTTTTGGATGCTGGTTTGGATTTCTTATTTTTTGTATTGATTTGGATTTTGGATTTGGAGTTTGGATTGGATTTTGATTGGATTTTTATTTGGTTTTTGATAAAAGGTCGTCGGGTATGGATTATGCCTGGCAAGGGGTGAGTCACTTTGCCCGAACGTGGTAAATTGACTCATTCAGGTCGTCGAGTATGGACTATGCTCGACAAGGGTTCGGAGAGACCAGGATTCGGCCTAGGACTTAGGCCCTGTATTATCAATTGTTATTTTCAGGTCGTTGAGTATGGACTATGCTCAGAAAGGGTCCAGAGAGACCAGGATTCACTCTAGGACTTAGGCCCCATTTTATTGATTATTGTTTCAGGTCGTTGAGTATGGAGTATGCTCAACAACGGCCCGGAGAGACCACGATTCGACTTAGGACTTAAGCCATGGCATTGTATAACGTCCAGAGACACTAGACCACGTCGTCAGGTGTGGATTGCGCTTGGCAAGAACCTGGAGAGGTTAGCTCAACGTCCAGGGACACTGACCACAGTCGTCAGGTGTGGATTGCACTTAGCAAGAGCCCGGAGAGGTTACGGATTTGGATATCGACCCGGAGAGGTCCTGGACTCGGTTATTGGATATTGGATAAGGATGGTTTAGGGATCGGTTGTCGAGTTCGCATGGAATTGGTTATGGACTTTGGATATCGGATTCGGAGCTATTCAAAACACGCCTTCTTATCACAAGGCATGTTTTGGGGGGCAAATGTTATCCCACCTTTTGGTCAAGGCTGAAATATCAACAAATTGGAAAGGGATGATGGATATCGGGATTGGAGATCGATTGGAATCAAGACCGCAATCGATGTCGTCAAAATTTGGTTGAGCTCTGATCGGGACGGAATCGATTGGAGATGATGATGAGGACTAGGAGAGGCTATGTTTCAAGTTTTAGGTTAATCGGAGCTCGTATGGAGGAGATGTGATCGATACAATGTAGAAAGGATATACTGCTCAAATCCATCAAGAGGTCAAGGTGATGCTCATTTCGAATCCCTCAGATTCGTATCCATCGGATTGACATCTCCTTTGAACCAATCTATTTCGTATCCATCAGAAGGGTAATTTCTTGGCCCCATTCGTATCCATCAGGTTTTGTTTAGTTCGACTCCATCAGGTTCGTATCGATCAGGGTCACGAATGCTCGGCAGTTCGTATCCATGGAACAGCGTCTTGTTCGTATCGATTGGTTCGACTCGATAGGGTTCACATCGATCAAAGGTAGAACAGGGTGAAGGACTTCGAATCGATATTGTTCGTATCGATCAACATCAGGTAATGGTTTGTTCGTGTCCATCAGGTAAAATCACGTTCGTATCCATCAGGTAAGGCTTTGTTCGTGTCCATCGTTGAGCTTTGTTTCGTACCCATCTGTTGGCCTTGCTTTGAAGTCTCGTGCAATTGAAACGAGGAAGCAATCGATGCAAACGGTTGGGTGTCAACATTCTAAAGAGGACACGTACAAGCGAGGAGAGTGGATACGAGCGCATCTTCAGGAAGAAGCGGTCAAAGAGGCAAAGATTATGGATCGAGCCTTGGAAGTAGCGCCACGTCATCGATGCGCACGTGCGCCAGAACGGGTCAAAGAAGATGGATGTGAAAGCATGGATTCGAACAGGACAGCATACGTAGAACTGTGATTTCGTATCGATCATATCTTACAAGCCGCTGATCCAAATGCAATGAAATTTTCACAGCAGCTTGCGTACAAGGTAAGGAATGTTCCTGCCAAATTTCAGCTCGATTGGATCATTTTTTGATGGATACGAAATCACTTCGTATCGATCACAGATCGAGTCGAAATTTGGTGGGGTCGGTCGCGTGGGCCCAATCACGTGCCAGAAGAAGTTTCACGAAGTTTGAGCGCGATCTCAGCCTCCTACGCCTGGAACTCCTGCTCCAAGCTCCTCCAGAAATCAAAGTCCAAAATCTATCACTTAGCTACTCAAAAAAATTTGATTACCCAAGAGTTTATGAAAACAAAATATAAACTCCGGGTCAGACATGGGTCTGATATGAGTAAACGGTTTAAAGTTGTTTAACTTTGAAAAACATTTGAAAATAAAGGTATCACGTAAGACTCCCCACAAATAAATATGGGTAATTTTTACCTTACACTAACCAAAACATTTTATAGGAAATCCAATGATATTATAATAGTGTCTAGGGTTTTCAACTAAATAGAAAATAGCCGAAATTGTTACATTCATTAAATTCCAGCTACTAGCCACAAAAGTGGGTAATACAAATCAAAATCGTAGGGTCTCGTAGGGAAAATGGATTTCCAACATTGGCAGGGCTACTGGGGTACCGCCCGTCACAGTACGGGGCCTAGATCACCGTACCGAGGATCACTCCCGACCCCCTATAACACAAGGCTGGAACCATTCCTTACTGAACAGTCCCGAACAAGATAACCCCGCGTTGTTGCTAGCAACCGTCCACACAGCCGAAATAAAAAGGGACATCTAGAAAGGGGTATATCTCGTCCTGCTTGGACATGACCCACCTAACCTTGCTGCACCTCCCCTATTTTAGCCATTCCCGGTTGATGAGGCTTGAGGCTGCGATTACCTTTATAGGACATATCTCCTATAATGCTCATCGCCTGCCAGACGATGTGAAGAAAGCATTCAATCCATATAAGTTCGTTCCGGGTTCGAATGAAACCGAAGGCATTATCTCGTTACACTCATTTTGGAATCACCCTCAGAGTCAACGACGATAACCCTTGTATTCTGAATCACCATCTCGATCTCCACTTGATATGTCACGACCTATCGTTTAATTTTGGATCGATGTGGATTTTGGAATATCGAATTGATACCCGATCCCGGCCTCATCGAAATCCAAACGCCATTTTAAGGGCCAAGATATCTACTAAATTTAAACAGTTTAATTCAATAATTAGAATTCACATAACAGCTATCACAGATAAATCATACACCGTCATCACAGATATATCCAGAATATATCACTACATATCACAGAATATCGCTATACAGATACCAGAGTCAATCAAACAGAATTATCAATTCATATCAAGCTGGTTTGATTAACTTAACTTAATTAATTACTTAAGGATAATTATTATTATTCTGTTTAATTAATTACTAATTAACTTATTAAATTTTATTAATTATTACTTCATTAGTTACTCAACTAATTGATTCTTAATTATTAATTAATAATCTAAATCATTAATTAATAAAAGTTAATTACTTATTTAATTATCACAAATTATTTAATTAATCATTTATATTAATTAATTTATCATTTAATCCTTAATTGGTCACTTAAGTTAACTACCATTTATTTATTAATTAACTTTAAGTAATTAATTAAATTTCTTATTTTAAAATTTAGTTAAACACAAGATCAATTTCTAATTACAATTTTATTTAAAGTTATTAATTTAATTTCAAGTATAAATTAATTACATTCTTAATTTCTTACAATTTAAATTGATTTAACCATCTTATATTTGCAAACACTCTCAATGATTTTAAACCAAATCTTAGCTTTAAATTTGTCAATACTACAACTTTATTTAAAAAAATAGCTTAAAGGTGATAGGCTGATTCACAAAGAAATAAAACCTGAAGTAAACAACACGTTTACTCGAGTAAAGCTCGAGACAACCCCTGCTCTTTCCCGTGTCACTCTCCCTCTATTCTTTCTTACTCTTCTCTACATGATCCCTTCTTCTTCTCTTCTTTTTTTTAGTTAAGTTTAAAAATTTAACTGCCGTTTCATCGATACTCACGCACGCACCAATTCGACTCGAAGCAAACCCCAAATTACTCGCGCATCGACTCGCGACAACCACGACGTCAGATCAGTCATCCAAACGCCACCGTGCATGTGCACGGTGGTACGCCGCCCCTCTGGCAACCCTCGCTACCACCCACAAACCACAAATCGACCCAATAATCGAAAACAAAACCCAGATTGGCACGAATTGATCGAATTCAAAATTACGCCTGTAGCTGGAACATCCCACCGAAAATCGCCAAAATCTACAAGCACTGATCACCGGAGGCAAAGCCCCTTTGCGAAGCTATGGCCGTACCCTCCTCGATCTTCACTTAGAATCACGCGCAACTCGATCGAGCGACGGCGACGCGATCATCAATTTACAGAACATAGAAAATCATGAACTCAAACCCTGCTTTTAATTCAATCTCAAAATCCTTGCATTCAAAAAATCTTTAAGCATTTTTCCTGTGTTAATACATCTGCGAACTTGCTTCACAATAAGTTTCAACAATTAAAATTTGTTGGATCAACAGATATTGACAAAAATGCATCTTTTATTCATTTTCGGGCTGCACCTTAAATATTGAACTAAAAATCATCGTTTTCATTTTAAAAATCCTAACTTTGTATATAGATTCCAGCTAGGTATCTGAATCAGCAATTTAGTATACTTGAATTTAACACAAATTTAATGATTTCCCTGTAAATGACGTTCCAGTGAGTATACTCCATTGACAGGTTGGAACAAGTTTAAAAACTTGATTTATGGTCAAACAACATGTTTTGTTTTAAAACATAAGCTTATAAATAACCGAATGAGAATATCTTGTATTTTGAATGGTTTACTTGACTCTGTAACTACACTAAAACTTCATATTCAAATTTGACAAAAGACTCATACTTGAACACAAAATTGAAAACCAAATACATAGGCCATCATAATATTATCAATACATCATACACACTAATGAACTTAAGATTTAAAGGTTTTGTTTACTCACCAAAATATTAGTTGAAACAGAAAGCAAAGATTTTGTTGAAAAGCTGCAGTTGAATTTCCATAAAGCTTCCCTTTGTTTTGCTGTTTGAATTTATTTGAGTTTACAAAGACAAGATGTTATTTATTTTATTTCTTCTCAGGTTAGCTTTTCAAGTTTGTAAACGAACAAAATTATGATATATATATAGAAAGGCTTTGAACAACAAGGTTATAACTGGACAGCCTATATGTTTGACCAGGTTGATTTTGTATTAAATTTTCTGCAATATGAAATGATATTGAAATTTCGGCTGTAAGATTTTCTTTGACAAATAGTTGTGCTAATTAATGCACGTGTCTTGATTTTAGTTTACATTTATTTACTGTTTCTTATATTTGTATTTTGGACAAAGATATTTGTATATGAATTTGTCATCTTTGTTGTACATATGTATGTTACAGGTTATGCTTTCTTATAAGCTTATGTAAAGTTGTTCGAAATAATTATTTAGCTTATGCATTGATTTCTTTTTCAAAGATCTTGTTTGCCCTTTGCACTTAATATAAGTTTTATTAACAAAATTTTCCTACTTTTTATTTTTCTAATTGTAATTAAATTTTCAAACATTGATTTATAACTTATGTTTGTATTTGTATGTTTTATATTTATATTTACATCTTATATTTTATATTTATATCTTATATTTACATTCTTGTGCTTATGTTTCGTATGTTTATGTTTATAACCATTTATATTGTTTTATACTTAAGTTTAATATTCATGTGTATATTATCAAATGTGAAAATATTGAACCTTTTAATTTCAATTTAATAGGACAGATTTTGTTAAAAATATTTTAAGAGTTTTTATTTTAAATAGTATTGAAAGATTCTATACCAAAATTTCTTCACAAAACATATATAAATGTTAAATATCAAAGATCTTATCAGTTTGTAATTTGAAAAGCTTGTATTTGATTTAAATTAGATTAAATATTTATTAAAATATACTGTCAAAATCCCGGGTCGTTACATTCCTCCCCCCCTTAAAAGAATTTCGTCCCCGAAATTTAAAACAACGGTTAATTTCAAAAGCTTTTATATTAACAATCCAAACATACATATCATCCATACAATAGCAAACAATCAAACAATCTACCCTAACAAACATCACTAGTTATCCGGACACAAATCTGGATAAGCATTCCTAAAACTATCTAGAGTTTCCCAGGTACAATCTCTGGGATCCTCACTCCATTACACCTTGACGAGTCTCACCACTTTCCTCCTGAGTTGCCTCTCATCTTAACCAACAATCCGAACTGGATTCCTGACCACAGTCAAAACCGACTCAACTTCCAAATCTTCCTGTACTACTGGTTCTACAACTAATGATGGATCATGAACAAATTTCCTTAGATGAGATACATGGAATACATTATGAATTCCAGACATTCGTTCCAGCAATCCAATCCAGTAAGCTACAGTATCAATCTTTTCCAATACCCAAAATGGACCAATATATCTCGAGGCAAGTTCTTTCGTTTTTTCGAATCTTATAGCACCTTTGATTGGGGAAACTTTGATAAAAACCAAATCTCCGATCTCAAATTCCAATGGTCTTCGTCTTCTATCAACATATTTCTTCTGACGATCTTGAGCAACTTTCATCCTTTTCTTGATAAGCTCAACTTTTGCAGAGGCTTCTCAAATAAGATCGCGTCCGAGCGCAAAACGATCCTTCAATTCTATCCAACAGGATGGGGATCTACATGGTCTTCCATACAGAGCTTAATAGGGAGCCATCTTAATACTTGCCTGATAACTGTTATTATAAGAAAACTCCACTAGATGAAGATGTTCTTCCCACGACCCTCCAAAATCTAAAACACAAGCTTGAACATATCCTCAAGAATACGATTAAGCCTCTACGTCTATCCATCTGTCTAAAGATGATAGGTTGTACTTAATCTCAAACTCGTTCCCATAGCTGATTTCATAGCCTTCTAGAATTTGCTGGTGAAAATAGGATCGCAATCACTTACAATGCTAACAGGAACACCATGAAATTCGACTGTCTCCCTCAAGAAAAATCTATGCCAGAGAAACTGTAGTACGAGTTGCTTTAACTGGTATAGAATGGGCACTCTTAGTTAACTGATCCATAATAATCCATATACCATCGTTTCCTTTTTTGGTTCTAGGCAAATCGTCGATGAAATCCATTGAAATCATTTCCCATTTCCAATCTGGAATTTCCAAAGGCTGCAATAATCCCGCGACTTCTGTTGATCACCTTTAACTTGTTGGCAGATGGCACAACTGTTAACAAAAGTAGCTACATCTTCCTTCATGCCCTTCGACCAAAAGACTCTCTTCATATCTTTATACATCTTTGAGATTCCCGGGTGAATATTCAATTTGGAGCGATGACTCTCAGACAACACTTCCTGCTTCAGATCCCTATCATTCGGAATACAGATTCTAACGTTAATCCTTAATGTTCCTTGGCCATCAATTTCAAAACTAGGACACTGACCCTTCCTAACTCTTTTGATAATGCTTCTCAACATCTTATCAGATTCTTGCTTACTTGAGATCATTTCAATAAGAGATGGAACCACTTCTAGAAGAGATAGGACTGTGTTCCTACTAAGAGCATCAGCTACAACATTTGCCTTTCTCGGAGTGTACATAATATCTAAATCATAGGATGATAGAAATTCCACCCACTGCTGCTGTCTTAGATTAAGATCTTTTTGAGAAAAAAGATATTTCAACGGTTTGTGATCCGTGAATAACTCAAACTTCTCTCCCAAGAGATAATGTCTCTCAAATCTTCAAAGAAAAAACAATGGCTACAACTCAAGATCGTGCGTAGCATAGTTCCTTTCATGTGGCTTAAATTGCCGACTCGCATACGCAATTACTCTTCTATTCTGCATCAACACTGCCTCCAATCCAATTATACAAGCATCTGTATAAACTTCAAATTTGCTCTTCCCATCTGGAATAGCAATCACAGGTGCACTGGTTAGCCTCGTCTTCAACTCCTGGAAAGCTTCTCCACACCGGGGTGTCCATTTGAATTTAGCTCATTTCCTTGTCAACTTAATCAGATGTGAAGAAATCTTAGAATAATCCTTGATAAACTTCCTGTAGTAGCCAGCCAATCCCAGAAAAATGCGAACTCCGGTCGGTGACTTTGGTTGCTTCCATTCCAGAATAGATTCCACCTTCGCTGGATCCACAAAGATACCTTCACCAGAAATAATGTGCCTTAAAAAAAATTGACTTTCGATTTCCAAAAATGACACTCAAAGAACTTCGCCTTAAATGTAACGACCCGCCTTTCATTTCATAGAAAGATGCATCATTAAGAAGAAAGAAAGGGATAGAAAAGAGAAAAGAAAGGAAAGAAAGAAACAGACAACATCAGAATCTCACAGCGGAACGAATAAATTATATTATATCACATAAAACTTTACATAGTATTATATACATCAGAGTTAAACAACTAATACAACACAAACTAGACAGTTATAAACATCTGTCTAGCAATTACAATTCAAGTACATCAGAGAAAAGAGATACAACTCAAACACAGTGGAACCACTAAATATATCTACACGCTGAAGCCTCCTGCTCCATTATCTCGTCCAGAACTCGTCAAACCAACCCCGAATCACTTGACTACTCATACGTAATATGAGTACCCAAGAGTTTAATAAAACAGAAAATAAACACTCGGGTCAGACATGGGTCTGGTGTGAGTAAACGGGGATAAAAGTTGCTTAACTTTAGAAAATCCTTTGAAAACAAAAGGTATCGCGTAAGACTTTCCACACATAAACATGGAAAAGTTTTTACCTTACACTAACCAAAACATTTGATAGGAAATCCAGTGATATTATAATAGTGTCTAGGGTTTTCAAATAAATAAGAAATAGCCGAAATTGTTGCATCTATTAAATTCCAGCTACTAGCCACAAAAGTGGGTAATACAATCAAAACCGTAGGGTCTCGTAGGAAGAATGGGTTTCCATCCATGGCAGGGCTACTGGGGTACCGCCCGTCACAGTACGTGGCCTAGATCACGGTACCGAGGAGTACGCCCGCTCCCCTGCAACACAAAGCCGGAACCATTCCTTACTGAACAGTTCCGAACAAGACCACCCCGCAGATTGGCCGTCGCCAACTGCCACATAGCCGAATATAAAGGACCTCTAGGAAGGTGTAAATCTTGCTCTCCGGTGGGGGCTACCCACGAAGCCTTGCTGCACCTCCCCTATTTTAGCTGTTCTTGATTGATGAGGCTTGAGGCTACGATTACCTTTATAGGACACATAAATCTTAGAATGCTCATCGTCCACCTGACGATGTTCTGAAAGCATTCATTCCATACAAGTTCGTTCCGGATTCGAACGAAACCGAAGGCACTGTCTCGTTGCACTCATTTTGGAATCACCCTCAGAGTCAACGACCATAGCCCTAAATCTCCATCTCGAACCTATAAGTACTATTCCACCAAACTCATTACGGAATCACCCACAGTTATACTGACGTATAGTTCTCACACCTCGAGTCTTCACTTGCTCCATTTGGATTAACGACCTAATGTTTAATTTCGATCGATGTGGTTTTCGGAATTCCATTTGGAAATCTGATCCCGGTCTCACCGAAACCAAACGCCATTTTAATGTCCAAGTTGTACTTAAGGGTTTTAAACAATTAATTCATTTCATTATTATCCATTTCACACAGATAGATAAACTACATATCACAATAAATAATCATATTCTCATCATAAACGGATAATCTATATCATCATCACAAATAGATAATCATCACACTCAGACAATCCATCACAAACCATCATACTTTAACCAAACATCCATATCATACAGATACAACTCATCTCATTACTGAGATCACAACCATTCAATCAATATCATCCATAAGTAATGATTTATTAACCATCAATTATAATTAATTTAAGAAGAATTAAATTAATTACTTCTATCTCTAATTAATTTAAAATAAATTAAATTAATTACCACATTTAAATCCCGCTTAATATCCATTAATTAATTAACCCAGTTAATTAATTATTCACTAAGTATTCAACTTGATTAAGCACCTTTGATTAGTCATCCTCTAATTACAATAAGTAATTAGTCATCAATTAATTTCACAAACTAATTAACCTTATTCATAAGTAATTAACATTTAATTACTTTATTTATTAATTAACTACAATTAATTATATTTATTTTTAATTAATTACAATTAATTAATCACTTAATTAATTAATTATTACTTAATTAAACAATCATTAATTACATTATTAATTATAATAATTAATGATCACTAATATTTAAATAAATTACTTATTTAAAATTAACTACATTTAGTAATTAATCTAACATTTAATTATTAATCACCTTTGATTAATATTTATCCAGTAATTAACCGCCCTTAAAAATTAATTATTCAATACTTAATTATCTTCATTAATTAATCCTTTGATTAATCCAAAAAGTAATTATCCAAATTACTCATCTTCACTAATTACAATCCAGTAATTATCATTATTACTTCTCTAAGTAATCCTGCTCCATTAATTACATTTAGCAATTACTCTCATAAAATCATCAAATGATTTACTTAAATTAATTAAAATAAATTAATTAACTTAAATAAATCACAATATCAAAAATTAATTACAATAAGTAATTAATCCTTTAATTACTATATCAAGTAATATACTTAACAAATTACAATTGATTATATTCAATTAATAAATCTAGTTAATTATCAAAATTAGTTATATTAATTAATTACTTAATTATCCTTAGATAATTATTTTTATTAATTAACAACATTCCATTAATTGCTTACTTAAGGAATTTATCTTAGATTAATTATTCATTAATCATCTCTAATTATAAATTAGTTCAAGTCATTATTTAAAATCAAATAAATAAGTAAATTCTTAATTATCCTAATTATTTTCAAATAATTCATTTACTTATTAATGACTTTATTTAACATTCAAAAATGTATTTTAAACAATACCTTTCTAAATTAAATTAAAATTCATTTTAAAATTTAAAGATTTCAAAATGTTTAACCATTTAAACATTATCCAAAAATTTAAATAAACTTATAATCCTTAAAATAAAATAAATGTTAAAGAACATTCATTACTTAAATATAAAAGAAAGGTTTAAAACAAAATTGCTTAATTAAAGAAATCAAGCTTTGAAAATAAATTGATTATTTTAACTTTCTAATTTAAATTAAACACTTCATATCTTTAATTCAAATATTAAAGAAAAGAATTCTTTCAAATTTAAACTTTATTTGAAATCAAATTCATTTTAAATCTTCTTAAAAACATTTGAATCTGTCCATTTTTTTTAAAAAAAAATTACAACTGTTTTGAATTCAAATCTGGTTTTCAAAGTAAACCTGAAAACTATATTTAACTTGATTTCAAAACTAAATTTAAAACTTACCTAAATTTAAATTCTTCATTTTTAAAACTTGAATTCAAAAGCTCACTTGAATAAAATTTCAACTTAAGCTTTTGATTTAAATCCCTGCCTAAATTTTAAATTTCATTCAAATTTAAAAAAAAAACTGCACTCCTTCAGGTTTTAAACCTGTAACATCATTAACCCGAGAAACCCCTTTACCTACTTTGAGTTTCCAACCCACTAGCTTCAAGACAGAATCAAAAACGCCCGAGCAATACTCCGAGTCGAATACCCTGCAGAACCCAACACTGGATCATCAGAACCAACATGCACAGTGCATATGCACTGGCGCTCCGGCGGCTTCCAGCCACCCCAACTAACTTCACTGAGTCACCGACAGTCCTTCAACGCAATTTCGATCATCAGAAAAAATTCTGCAGTACGAATCCAAATTTTTAGGTTGACAATGCAACCTGAAACACCACAGTACTCCAAAGTACCCAAACCTGTCAACGCCGAGGAAACCCACCTCCGACCACCATCGTTGATGCGACTTTGGCTATCTCTTCTTCCACGACTCCTCTACAACTTCCCAAAAACTGATAACACTCGGTGCATCACAGAAAAATCAAGAAGCTACTAAAACCCGACCACTCCAAATTAGGGCTAGAACCTGGAAATCACAATTAACATCGCCTCCCCTCTCTGATCACCTATTGCCCAATTTTCCTCCACTTCCCAATCAATTTTCCACCTCCAGGAAGAATAACAACTTCCAAAATCCACGAAAAAAATCAAACAAACCCAAAAACCACAATTCTGCTCAAAACAGAAATGCTAACTCCACAGTCATTTTAAAAATGTGAAATTTGTTTTAAAATTAATGATTTCTAACATACATCCTATTATAAACTTGTTTAAATAATTAATGATGTTTGATATCCTTGTTTATTGAAAATGTTTACTGTAGTATTTGTTTCATGGGTAATAGATTTTTTTTCAATACAACTAAATTATGATTTATAATCAAAATTTCATACTGAGCAACCTCCTTTGCTAACATAACCAATTCTAACTGAAATAAATTCAAGAGGTATTTGGTTTTTCCTATTTAAATTTTAAGTTTTATAAACAGAATCAAGTATAAAGTTTCATGTAAACCTATATATATGTTTATACATATTCACACACAGTATTTATCAAAATAGAAATTCAGACAAGCATGCTTGTAATATCCCGGAATTTTTAACAATATCAATTTAATAATCTGTAGTTAAAATTAAATTGATATTGATATTTTGTTAATAATTACTCAAATAGATTTAATAATCTTCTTCAATAATTATTTAAATTGGTTATTTTATCTTTTAAAAATAATAAATCGATTTCAGTTTACAGTATAAATATTTGGTTTATATTTTAAATAGATTAGTATTGTTTTAATTTTAATAAGTAAAGCATATTTTCTAGTTTTAATATTTATAGTAAATTGGAAAATTTGTTTTATTTAATATTTAAGCTTTTTAAAATTAAATAAATAATTTAGTTTAAATTTAATATTGAATCATGTTTTAAAATTCTAATATATATATACATTTAATTTTGAAATTTTGATTTTAATTAGCATTGAGTTTTTAAAACTTGTTTATAAATAAATATATGATTTTAAAATTGATAAAAAATATATTAAATGTTTAATTAAATTGACTTGAGTTTTAAATTTAGAATAAATTTAACAAAAGGTTTAATGACTTAATAAAATGGATTTTTTATTTAATAAAAATATAATCTTTTGTAAAATGATTTTTATTTAAGAGATTTATAAAAACAATATTAATATTGTATTGTCTTTATAAATAAGTTTTGAAATAGAATTATAATTTTTATTTATAACTTAATTTGAAATTGTTTGGTTTTGAATTTAGTTGGAATTTAAATTTAAAAGTATAAAATCTTAAATTGTTTAATTATTTTAATTTTAATATGTATAAGTTTCAATTTGTAAAACATTATTTGTTTTTATTTCTTTTGTAAATTCATACACATATCTAATATAAACTAACAAACTAAATTAGATTAACACATGCATTACTTTGATAAATTTTAAAACTAATTACCTTTAAAGAAGAAACAAGTGTTCAAAATTAGCATTTACAAATAGACAAGTGTCTAACTTTTGACAAGTGTTAAAAATTAGTTTTATTTTTCTTTTATTACATTAAATCCGAAATACATTTGTATAGTTTGCATCTTCATTACATATTGCATATTTCATTCTCCTTAATCAAAAGAAAAAAAAAAGATCAAAAACTCCTCATCAAATTCAAGTAAACCTGCATATTCAAATCTGCATACCACAAATTCATCAAGTTCAAACCTGCATTTCCTCAAGTCCAAAATCTGTATACAAATCTGCATTCACAAATCCATCAAAATCCACCATCATCTCAAATTCAAAAGCATTTAGCCTGAAGAAATTCTGCATATTCAAAAATCAAATTTAGCCTACACTATTTCTTTTCTCTACATTCTGTTTAAACCTGGGAGAAGTGATAGCATCTGCATGTCTTTGGGAGGGATTAACAACTGCATCATCTACCTGCATGCAAGCATCTTAGTCATGGAAAACATATAAAAGGAATTAAAGAATAAAGGGTCAAGCCTGCACCATTTTCTGCAAATTTCAAAAGGGAAAAACAGAGGGTCTGCATTCATCAAATAGTGAGTAACATCCAAATCTTAAACTATATTTAGGATTGCTTGATGAGTGTTTGTGATAAAATGTGTTGTGTGCTTATGAAAAGACTGTTGTGATTATAATTGTATATGCATGTTGATTATGTTCTGCAGTGTATACTCAGATTCACATCCTACTTTAAGAATCTTCTACAATTGATCTATTTTGAGGTAGTAACTAGGTTTTAGGATAATAAAAAGGGTTGCTGATTATAGGTTAGTGTTAAAACTTATAAAGTAAAGTGTTATTTCCTTAAGATAAGGTTTTTAAAAAAAATATATTAGAAAAGTTAAATTACAGAGTGATATCTCTGTAAAATAGGTAATACACTATATGTTGAACTTGATTAAATCCAGTCATATTAACATTGAAAATCAGCTTTACAAACTAAAACATTTACTGCAACTTGATTTTTAAATCATGTATTAGGACTTTTAGAGTATTGTTTCATTTACAGCTTGTTCTTGAACAAAATATGAAATTGAGCAAAATTCTTATAATCTGTGATTTGTAGAAACTCAAATTTTTCTGAGTTATTAAGTAAGGATCATAGATCCTTGAAAAATCAGAGATGAATTTTAAATTTATTAGAGTAGGTGCAGTTTTGATTTTTAGAATTTAACCCTAGTTTTTGTTTGGGGTAAAGGATCAATCATTTCGGGACATAGGGTTGATCGAGTGTTCTAGTTTTTGGTGTATGGATAGTTGGTGTGTAGAGGGACTGGAGGCCGGAGGGGTTGAATGCTAAGTGACCGGAGTGGCGATCTATGGCCGTTGACAGGTTTTGAGTTTAAACCTGTAAAAAAAATTCCAGGTTTTTGAATTCGGGGGTTTCAGAGCTAAAATCTGAATGCTTTGATTTCTTTTCGATTTGGTGATAATGTTAGTAGGTTGAGGGGTTTCTAGTTGTGGCTTGATCACCTAAGATGATCGGCAGAGGTGGCGGCGATGAGTTCTCTGATGAACTGTTGGGTTTGGGAATGTTACAGGGGAGATGTGGGGAAAGTGGGAGAGTGACTCGAAGCAGGTAAGTAGGAAACTCGGAGTGGAAAGGCATTTGACTCGAAGTAGAAATAATGTCTCTCGGGTTACTCTGTAATATCCAGGTTTGAAACCTGTAATGAAAATCTGGGTTTTAAAATATTGAAATCCTGTAGATTTATTTAGAGTAAGGATTAAGTGTAAGTTCAAATGCAAGTTTGAATTTTTGATTCAAATTCAAATTCCAGTTTTTAAATTAAATAAAAGTTTCAGAAATTTAATTTAGTTAACTATTTTATTTTGGTAAATAGTTGAAACTTTTTAATAATGAGGTTTTTGAATTGTGTGTAAGATTTAAAGATTAATTTTAAATCTGGAAATTTAAGCTTCAACCTGAACTCCAGTTTTAAATTTAAATAGAAGATTTAAATTGAAAGTTTAAACTATGAATGAGTTGGAAATTTCTAAAATTTTAAAATTAATTTAACTTCAAATTCTTATGATTTCATTTTCAAGTCAAACTTTTGTTTTGACTTGTAATTTTAAATAAGTTTTTAAATTATTTAAAACTTTGGTAAGTTTAAAATTATTCTATTTTAAACTTGAATTTAAATTGAAATTTAAAGGTAATTTCATAAGTAATTAGTTTTGAATTAAATTGTTTTAAACATAATTAAGTTATGTTTTAACTTGAAATTAAAATTAAAATTAATATTTTAGGATTAATTTAATTAATAAGGTAATTATGATTGATTGATTAATTTAATTTGGAATTAATAATTGATTAATGATTAATCAATTTAAAATTCAGATCATTAATTATATTATTAATTAATGATAAATGAATATTAGTTATGTAATTAAGTTTTAAATTAAGGTTAATAAATTTAATAATTAACTTTAATTAATGAATGACTAAAGATAATCTAAATTGTAATTAATTTAAGTTAATTACTTTATAAAATAATTTGAGGATGGTTAATGAAGGCCATTAACCATGATTATTTAACAATTAATTAATGTAGTTAATTTTTATAGTTAATTAGATTAATTAATTTAATAATAATAGATTATGATGGTTTGAATGTAATTACTTGATAAATTAATTAAGAGATTAATTACTTAATGTAATTAATTTAATTTAATATGATTGTTTATTTTTAATTAATTAAGTTTGATTAATTTTAAACACTTGGGTTATATAAATAATTACTTTATGTAATTAATAATTTGGAAATTTCTCAGTTAAGTAATTGTTTAATAATTACATGATTGTAATTAAGTGGAGATGTTTAAGTGCGAGGTAATTTGGATTAATTACTTAAAGATTAATCAAGGGATTAATTAAGTAATTAATTAAAGGATAATTAATTTATTTAATCTAGTAATTAAGTTAGTTAATTAATAAATGGATTAATCTGGGGTGATTAATAATTATAAGTTAATTACTTAAGGTAATTAATAAAAGGGGATCATTAATTATTTTAATTAATGATATAATTAAAGATGGTTAATTATGATTAATTAATAAATAATTGGTAATTAAAGGTAATTAATTAATTTATTAATTAAGGATTAATGTAATTAATTATGATTAATAAATTAATTGAAGTAATTAAAGGTTAATTACTGTTTAGTTGAGGGTAATTAATTTTATAAGATTAACTGAGGATAATTACATGAATGTAATTAAGGGTAATTAACCAAGAGTGATTAATTAAAGTAATTTATGATTGATTAATTGATTGTAATCAATTAAATAGTTGGGTAAGCAAGTTATAATGTGGTGAAGTAATTAATTTAATTTATTTTAAATTAATTAAAGATGAAGGAATTAATTTAATTCACTTTAAATTAATTAGAGATAGTTAATTTAATTCATTTTAAATTAATTATATTATGGTATAAGTAAATCATTGCTTATGTATGAATGGATGTCATTGATTGACTTGGATGTTTTGAAGTCTCAGTAATGAGATAAATAATATTGTGTGGTATGGATGCTTGGCTGTATTGTGATGATAACTTAGATTATCTATTGTGATGGTGATATATGGAATATCTATGTGATATTGATGATATGAATTACCTGTTAAGGATAATGATTGATTATCAGTTATGATTTATGAATTATCTATCTGTGTGTATATAGATACTATATTGAATTGTTTTTAAACTTTTAAAACAACTTGGACCTAAAATACACGCTTTGGTTTTCGATGAGACCGGGATCGGATTTCCATACTTGGATACCCGAAAACCACATCGATTCCAAATAACGTTAGGTCGTGAATCAAAGTGGAGCTTTGTGAAGACTCAAGGTGTAAGGACTATGAGTCAGTATAACTCTGTGGGTGATTCCGTAATGAGTTGACAGAATTAGTTCTTATAGATTCGAGATGGTGGTTTAGAGAGCAAGGGTTATTGTCGATAACTCTGAGGGTGATTCCAAAATGAGTGTAACGAGATAATGCCTTCGGTTTCGTTCGAACCCGGAATGAACTTGTATGGATCGAATGCTTTCAGAACATCGTCAGGTGGACAATGAGCATTCTAAGTGATATGTCCTATAAAGGTAATCGTAGCCTCAAGCCTCATCAACCGGGAATGGCTAAAACAGGGGAGGTGCAGCATGGCTTCATGGGTCGCACCCACTGGAGAGCAAGATTGATCCCTGTCTAGAAGTCCCTTTATATTCGTCTGTGTGGATGGTTGCTAGCTACAACCACGGGGTTGTCTTATTTGGAACTATTCAGTAAGGAATGGGTCCGGCTTTGTCTTGTAGGGGGTCGGGAGTGATCCTCGGTACATTGATCTAGGCCACGTACTGTGACGGGCGGTACCCCAGTAGCCCTGCCATTGTATGGAATCCAAAATCCAATAAGTGCCAACGGTTTTGATTGTATTACCCACTTTTGTGGCTAGTATCTGGAATTTAATCATGTAACAATTTCGGCTATTTCTTATTTATTTGAAAACCCTACACACTATTATAATATCATCAGATTTCCTATCAAATGTTTTGGTTAGCGTAAGGTAATAACTTTTCCATGTTTATGTGTGGGAAGTCTTAGGTGATACCTTTCTTTCCAAAGGTTTTTAAAAGTTAAGCAACTTTAACCAGTTACTCACACCAGACCCATGTCTGACCTGGAGTTTATTTTTGTTTTTCATAAACTCTTGGGTACTCAAATTTTTACGAGTAGTCAAGGGTGATTTAGGTTAGGATTTAGGTTAGCTTTGACGAATTGTGGAGGAGCAATGGAGCAGGAGGCTTCTGCGTGTAGATATATCAAGTATTCCACTGTGTGATTCTCTGAGTTGTTGTATTGAGTTGTAATAACTAGACAGGGTTATAACTGTCTAATATGTGTTTTTTTAGCTGTGTATCTCTGATATGGTTGTAAACTATGTAATATTTATGTTATTAATATAATTTATTCGTTCCGCTGTGTAGATTCTGATGTTGTTTCTTTCTTCTCTTCTTTATATTCTCTTTTCTATCCCTTTCTTTCTTAAAGATGATGCGATTTTCCGGGAGTGGAAAGTCGGATCATCTCATTTGGTATCAGAGCATTAGGCTGAGTGAATACCTAGGCTCTGAAGTGTGTCTTTCTTAGGGAGCATTAGGTTGAGTGAATACCTAGGCTCTGTAGTAGTGTCTTTCTTGAGAGTGCGTATTTGTAATTTTTAATATATATATAAATATATTTATTTCTACCTATTAGTTGGGTTACCTGTTTAGGTTTTCCAATATAAGTTATAAAGGTAGATGGGGTAGTAGTGTGTGTAACATGACTACCATTGGTTGGAGTTTGAATGTTTGAGGTTGGAGGTATCTGTCGAGACTGTAGACCTAATATCGTCTCGAGTGAGTTCTATAGTGATGAAGGCTTCATTGATCTCTGAAGGAAACCTGTTAAGGTTCGGAGTTTATTTCTGAAGTTGGATGAGTAGTGTTTGGATCTGTGGATGGGGAAAAGCGAGTGATGGTATTTTGGATATCTCAGGAGGTAGTAGCTGCGTGATGAGATGCAGTTACTATGGATGTTCCCGAAGATGTTTTCTTTGGAACAAGTTTAAGGAGGTGAGTCTGCTTCAGTGTTGTGGCTGTGGTTGGCTGGAGTTTCTGTTTGCTTTGAAGTTCGAGTTTCTCGAAGAGCTTTGTTTTGGAATTCTTTGGCATCTGTGGCAGAAGTGCAGTTTGGAGTGTTCTCGGTATTGGCAAGAGATCTTCTGGCTTTGCAGTTTTTCTGAAGTGGAGTTCAGAAGCAGTCAAGCGGACCCGTTTCTTCGATGGGTTGGCTAATTAAGTTTAAGCTGTTCTATTTGGTTAAGGGAGAACAGTTTTACTTGGATTTGGATTGGGTGGTTCGCAAAAGTGACTTGCGATTGTTTGAGTGTTCTCTTGGGTTATCTGAGTTTTTCTGGATGTCTTTAGGAAGTCAGAGTTTTGTCTGCATCTGGAGTTTGAGCTTTCTTATCGACTGGAATTCCAGGAGTGGTTCGGGTGGTTCAATAGAAGAATGGTTCCAGGAGATTGAGTTGGTGTAGCAGCTTGGAGTTTTGGAGGAACTTCTGAATTTTTCTTATGGATTTGTTGAATCATATCTCTGGGGTGTGTTGTCCAGTTGTGATCGTGTTCTTCTTCAGCATTCTCTTCTACGTCGGATCAGAGTTGAGCAGCGGAAGCAGTTTGGAAGTGTATATGCTTTTCTTTTCCTGGACAAGAGAAGTGAGTTGTTGTCTTCTGATGTTGAGGAGTTGAGTTTGAGTTCTTGATTTTGGTTGATCTTGAGGAGATCAGTTTGTTGAATTTGATTGGTCTAGTTTGTTTCTAGAAGCACCAGTGAAGGTTGAGCTGATCAGTAAGGTTGTAGGCAGCCCAGGATTGTCTGAAGCGATTTTGTGGATAAGAGTCGGAGGGATTTGGACTCTGAAGACGGAGATTTAATTTTGGATAAGATTTCTCTAATCATAAGTGAGCTATAAGTTTGGGTAAGTCTGAGAAGTTAGCTCTGAAGTGTTTTGGATCTTTTCTGTGATCTAGGAGATTTAGTGATTGATCTATAGGATTGAATTTCCAGTTTGGATAACTAGGATTCGGTGAGTTTCACGTATCTCTGAGGGAGTACGTGTATGATCTATCTATGGTTGTGGAACCAGCAGTTCTGGAGTTTAGGTTGTTGAGTCAGACTCGTTTGTAGTCTGATATCTTGTCTAGTGTTATAGATATAGTTGTATGGGAGTTTTGTAGCTTCATAGTATTGATTGTTTGGATTCTTTAGAGCGAGTATCTCGATATATATATACCTGGGGGAAACTCGATAAAATTATATCCAAAATTTATCTGGATAATTAGATTTGTTTGATTGGTTAAATTGGTTGTTTGGTTGTTAGCATATGTTTGATATATGCTTGTGTTTTAAAATTAAAATTTAATAAGATTATTAAATTACCTTTGTTTTAAATTTCGAGGACGAAATTCTTTTAAGGGGGAAGGATTGTAATATCCCAGAATTTTTAACAATATCAATTTAATAATTTGTAGTTAAAATTAAATTGATATTGATATTTTGTTAATAATTATTCAAATAGATTTAATAATCTTCTTCAATAATTATTTAAAATGGTTATTTTATCTTTTAAAAATAATAAATTGATTTCTGTTTACAATATAAATATTTGGTTTATATTTTAAATAGATTAGTATTGTTTTAATTTTAATAAGTAAAGCATATTTTCTAGTTTTAATATTTATAGTAAATTGGAAAATTTGTTTTATTTAATATTTAAGCCGTTTAAAATTAAATAAATAATTTAGTTTAAATTTAATATTGAATCATGTTTAAAATTCTAATATATATATATATATACACACATTTAATTTGGAAATTTTGATTTTAATTAGCATTGAGTTTTTAAAACTAGTTTATAAATAAATATATGATTTTAAAATTGATAAAAAAAAAATTATTAAATGTTTAATTAAATTGACTTGAGTTTTAAATTTAGAATTAATTTAACAAAAGGTTTCATGACTTAATAAAATGGATTTTTTATTTAATAAAAACATAATCTTTTGTAAAATGATTTTTATTTAAGAGATTTATAAAAACAATATTAATATTGTATTGTCTTTATAAATAAGTTTTGAATAGAATTGTAATTTTTATTTCAAATTGAATTTTTATTTATAACTTAATTTGAAATTGTTTGGTTTTGAATTTAGTTTGAATTTAAATTTAATTAAAATCTTAAATTGTTTAATTATTTTAATTTTAATATGTATAAGTTTCAATTTGTAAAACATTATTTTTTTTATTTCTTTTGTAAATTCATACACATATCTAATATAAACTAACAAACTAAATTGGATTAACACATGCATTACTTTGTTAAATTTAAAAACTAATTACCTTTAAAGAAGAAACAAGTGTTCAAAATTAGCATTTACAAATAGACAAGTGTCTAACTTTTGACAAGTGTTAAAAATTAGTTTTATTTTTCTTTTATTACATTAAATCCGAAATACATTTGTATAGTTTGCATCTTCATTACATATTGCATATTTCATTCTCCTTAATCAAAAGAAAAAAAAAAGATCAAAAACTCCTCATCAAATTCAAGTAAACCTGCATATTCAAATCTGCATACCACAAATTCATCAAGTTCAAACCTGCATTTCCTCAAGTCCAAAATCTGTATACAAATCTGCATTCACAAATCCATCAAAATCCACCTTCATCTAAAATTCAAAAGCATTTAGCCTGAAGCAATTCTGCATATTCAAAAATCAAATTGAGCCTGCACTATTTCTTTTCTCTGCATTCTGTTTAAACCTGGGAGTAGTGATAGCATTTGCATGTCTTTGGGAGGGATTAACAACTGCATCATCTACCTGCATGCAAGCATCTTAGTCATGGAAAACATATAAAAGGAATTAAAGAATAAAGGGTCAAGCCTGCACCATTTTCTGCAAATTTCAAAAGTGAAAAACAGAGGGTCTGCATTCATCAAATAGTGAGTAACATCTAAATCTTAAACTATATTTAGGATTGCTTGATGAGTGTTTGTGATAAAATGTGTTGTGTGCTTATGAAAAGTCTGTTGTGATTATAATTGTATATGCATGTTGATTATGCTCTGCAGTGTATACTCAGATTCACATCCTACTTTAAGAATCTTCTACAATTGATCTATTTTGAGGTAGTAACTGGGTTTTAGGATAATAAAAAGGGTTGCTGATTATAGATTAGTGTTAAAACTTATAAAGTAAAGTGTTATTTCCTTAAGATAAGGTTTTAAAAAAAATTATTAGAAAAGTTAAATTACAGAGTGATATCTCTGTAAAATAGGTAATACACTATATGTTGAACTTGATTAAATCCAGTCATATTAACATTGAAAATCAGTTTTACAAACTAAAACATTTACTGCAACTTGATTTTTAAATCATGTATTAGGACTTTTAGAGTATTGTTTCATTTACAGCTTGTTCTTGAACAAAATATGAAATTGAGCAAAATTCTTATAATCTGTGATTTGTAGAAACTCAAATTTTTCAGAGTTATTAAGTAAGGATCATAGATCCTTGGAAAAATCAGAGATGAATTTTAAATTGATTAGAGTAGGTGCAGTTTGGATTTTTAGAATTTAACCCTAGTTTTTATTTGGGGTAAAGGATCAATCATTTCGGGACATAGGGTTGATCGAGTGTTCTAGTTTTTGGTGTATGGATAGTTGGTGTGTAGAGGGACTGGAGGCCGGAGGGGTTGAATGCTAAGTGACCGGAGTGGCGATCTATGGCCGTTGACAGGTTTTGAGTTGAAACCTGTAAAAGAATTTCCAGGTTTTTGAAGTTGGGGGTTTCAGAGCTAAAATCTGAATGCTTTGATTTCTGTTCGATTTGGTGATAATGTTAGTGGGTTGAGGGGTTTCTGGTTGTGGCTTGATAACTTGAGATGATCGGCAAAGGTGGCGCCGATGAGTTCTCTGATGAACTGTTGGGTTTGGGAATGTTACAGGGGAGATGTGGGGAAAGTGGGAGAATGACTCGAAGCAGGTAAGTAGGAAACTCGGAGTGGAAAGGCATTTGACTCGAAGTAGAAATAATGTCTCTCGGGTTACTCTGTAATATCCAAGTTTGAAACCTGTACTAAAAATCTGGGTTTTAAAATATTGAAATTCTGTAGATTTATTTAGAGTAAGGATTAAGTGTAAGTTCAAATGCAAGTTTGAATTTTTGATTCAAATTCAAATTCCAGTTTTTAAATTAAATAAAAGTTTCAGAAATTTAATTTAATTAACTATTTTATTTTGGTAAATAGTTGAAACTTTTTAATAATGAGGTTTTTGAATTGTGAGTAAGATTTAAAGATTAATTTTAAATCTGGAAATTTAAGCTTAAACCTGAACTCCGGTTTTAAATTTAAATAGAAGATTTAAATTGAAAGTTTAAACTATGAATGAGTTGGAAATTTCTAAAATTTTAAAATGAATTTAATTTCAAATTCTTATGATTTCATTTTTAAGTCAAACTTTTGTTTTGACTTGTAATTTTAAATAAGTTTTTAAATTATTTAAAACTTTGATAAGTTTAAAATTATTCTATTTTAAACTTGAATTTAAATTAAAATTTAAAGGTAATTTCATAAGTAATTAGTTTTGAATTAAATTGTTTTAAACATAATTAATTTATGTTTTAACTTGAAATTTAAATTAAGATTAATATTTTAGGATTAATTTAAATAATAAGGTAATTATGATTGATTAATTAATTTAATTTGGAATTAATAATTGATTAATGATTAATCAATTTAAAATTAAGATCATTAATTATATTATTAATTAATGATAAATGAATATTAGTTATGTAATTAAGTTTTAAATTAAGGTTAATAAATTTAATAATTAACTTTAATTAATGAATGATTAAAGATAATTTAAATTGTAATTAATTTAAGTTAATTACTTTATAAAATAATTTGAGGATGGTTAATGAAGGCCATTAACCATGATTATTTAACAATTAATTAATGTAGTTAATTTTTATAGTTTATTAGATTAATTAATTTAATAATAATCAATTATGATGGTTTGAATGTAATTACTTGATAAATTAATTAAGAGATTAATTGCTTAATGTAATTAATTTAATTTAATATGATTGTTTATTTTTAATTAATTAAGTTTAATTAATTTTAAACACTTGGGTTTTATAAATAATTACTTTATGTAATTAATGATTTTGAAATTACTCTGCTAAGTAATTGTTTAATAATTACATGATTGTATTTAAGTGGAGATGTTTAGATGTGAGGTAATTTGGATTAATTACTTAAAGATTAATCAAGGGATTAATTAAGTAATTAATTAAAGGATAATTAATTTATTTAATCTAGTTATTGAGTTAGTTAATTACTAAATGGATTAATCTGGGATGATTAATAATTATAAGTTAATTACTTAAGGTAATTAATAAAAGGGGATCATTAATTATTTTAATTAATGATGTAATTAAAGATGATTAATTATGATTAATTAATCAATAATACGTAATTAAAGGTAATTAATTAATTTATTAGTTAAGGATTAATGTAATTAATTATGATTAATTAATTAATTAAAGTAATTAATGGTTAATTACTGTTTAGTTGAGGGTAATTAATTTTATGAGATTAACTGAGGATAATTACATGAATGTAATTAAGGGTAATTAACCAAGAGTGATTAATTAAAGTAATTTATGATTGATTAATTGATTGCAATCAATTAAATAGTTGGGTAAGTAAGTTATAATTTGGTGAAGTAATTAATTTAATTTATTTCAAATTAATTAAAGATGAAGGAATTAATTTAATTCACTTTAAATTAATTAGAGATAGTTAATTTAATTCATTTTAAATTAATGATATTATGGTATAAGTAAATCATTGCTTATGTATGAATGGATGTCATTGATTGACTTGGATGTTTTGAAGTCTCAGTAATGAGATAAATAATATTGTGTGGTATGGATGCTTGGCTGTATTGTGATGATAACTAAAATTATCTATTGTGATGGTGATATATGGAATATCTATGTGATATTGATGATATGAATTACCTGTTATGGATAATGATTGATTATCAGTTATGATTTATGAATTATCTATCTGTGTGTATATAGATACTATATTGAATTGTTTTTAAACTTTTAAAACAACTTGGACCTAAAAGACACGCTTTGGTTTTTGATGAGACCAGGATCGGGTTTCCATATTTGGATATCCGAAAACCACATCGATTCCAAATAACGTTAGGTCGTGAATCAAAGTGGAGCTTTGTGAAGACTCGAGGTGTAAGGACTATGAGTAAGTATAATTATGTGGATGATTCCGTAATGAGTTGACGGAATTAGTTCTTATAGATTCGAGATGGTGGTTTAGAGAGCAAGGGTTATTGTCGTTAACTCTGAGGGTGATTCCAAAATGAGTGTAACGAGATAATGCTTTCGGTTTCGTTCGAACCCGGAACGAACTTGTATGGATCGAATGCTTTCAGAACATCGTCAGGTGGACGATGAGCATTCTAAGTGATATGTCCTATAAAGGTAATCGTAGCCTCAAGCCTCATCAACCGGGAATGGCAAAAACAGGGGTGGTGCAGCAAGGCTTCGTGGGTCGCACCCATTAGAGAGCACGATTGATCCCTGTCTAGAAGTCCCTTTATGTTCGGCTGTGTGGGTGGTTGCTAGCTACAACCACGGGATTGTCTTGTTTGGAACTATTCAGTAAGGAATGGGTCTGGCTTTGTGTTGCAAGGGGTCAGGAGTGATCCTCGGTACGTTGATCTAGGCCGCGTACTGTGACGGGCGGTACCCCAGTAGCTCTGCCATTGTATGGAATCCAAAATCCAATAAGTGCCAACGGTTTTGATTGTATTACCCACTTTTGTGGCTAGTAGCTGGAATTTAATCATGTAACAATTTCGGCTATTCCTTATTTATTTGAAAACCCTAGACACTATTATAATATCATCAGATTTCCTATCAAATGTTTTGGTTAGCGTAAGGTAAAAACTTTTCCATGTTTATGTGTGGGAAGTCTTACGTGATACCATTCTTTCCAAAGGTTTTTAAAAGTTAAGCAACTTTAACTGTTACTCACACCAGACCCATGTCTGACCTGGTGTTTATTTTGGTTTTTCATAAACTCTTGGGTACTCAAATTTTTACGAGTAGTTAAGGGTGATTCAGGTTAGGATTCAGGTTAGCTTTGACGAATTGTGGAGGAGCAATGGAGCAGGAAGCTTCTGCTTGTAGATATATCTAGTATTCCGCTGTGTGATTCTCTGAGTTGTTGTATTGAGTTGTAATAACTAGACAGGTGTTATAACTGTCTAGTATGTGTTGTTTTAGCTTTGTATCTCTGCTATGGTTGTAAACTATGTAATATTTATGTTATTAATATAATTTATTCGTTCCGCTGTGTAGATTCCGATGTTGTTTCTTTCTTCTCTTCTTTCTATTCTCTTTTCTATCCCTTTATTTCTTAAAGATGATGTGATTTTCCGGGAGTGGAAAGTCGGGTCGTCTCAATGCTCATTCCTAAATATTTACAGGCATCAAAATTTTTTAAATCTTTTTGCAGTATGAGGTTAGTCACATTTAAAAAGAAACAAAGAAGTTTTCATCCAAACAGTTTTTAATTTATATGAACTAGTACTTGAGTTCTGGAAATTTCATTTAGTTTTGATTTAAAGGAAAAACTTTTTTTAAAATAAGAAGTTTACTCACCTTCAAATTGAGGATGCAGAGAACAATTCAAAGAAACATTTATATTCCTGAAACTGCATATTGGACTTGCATGCAGAAATCTGGGCTTTGAAATGCTGATCGAAGTTGCTTTTTACTTGTTGTTGAATATTAAAAACTGCATTTTGATGATTTTAAATTGCATTTGCTAGTTGATGATGCGTTTACTTGTTGAATTAAAACTGCAGCTGTCTCCAGTTTGACTACAGAAGTTGAAGTTGATTCATACAGATTGCAGATTTGAAGTTTGATTTTGCAGATTTTAGATGGTTTTGGTTTGCAGAACTTTGATTGAATTTTGTTTGAATTTGGGTTTTGATTTTACTTAAATCTTATTTCTAGATTCAAATGAAAATAAGGGTTGAACAAAAAATGCATTTGTTACATTTTTTATTAATATATTTTTAAATAAAATGTTTTTTAAAATAATGCCACTTGTTATCTTATCAATGATAAATATTTACAAGTGTCTTCTCTGGTGCACAAATGTCTTACATATGTTTATCTTTATATTAAAGAAATTTATTTATTTATAAATGTATTTAAATTTTTCTAAAGCCATTTCTAATTTAATTTAGCATGTTTTGAATATTTATTAACATTAGCGTTTAAAATGATTACATGTTTACTTCTTTTATAAAACTACACATAATTTTAAATGTTTATTTGAATGTTTTCAAAATAATATTCTTTTAAAACTAATTTTCAAAAGAGAAGATTTTTAAAAGAAAAATAATGTTGAATTCATTTTATTCAAGAGTTTTAAATCAACATACTATACTCTAATATGAATGAATTAAATCTTATTTCAAAAGAAAAATAATTTCCTTCAAAATAAAACAAAATAAGCTTTTATTATAAAATAAAATTTAAACTATATTTATTTTTATAAACAAAATAAACACTTACTTATATTTCTTTGATAATGTAAGAAAGACTTTTAAGTTTACCTTTGAAAAGTTTTCAATACCAATTTTAAATCAAATTAACTAATTTACTATTTATACATTTATTATATTATAAATTGGAAAATAGTCTTTATTAAATTTAAATTAAAATCAAAACTCCTATTTACAGTGTATACACATATATACATTATAAATAAAATATCTTTAAATCAGCTTAGAAAGATAATTTTATTACTTAAATATTTTTAACATTTGACAACAATAAGATTCTCAAATTAAACTATCGTTATTATAAATTTTGAAAAGAATATCATTTGACAAATTAAATGATTATTAATCTTCAAAAGAAAATTCTTGTTTGAATTAGATTATTAAATCAACATTTCACATTTTAAAATAATTATCAATGAAATTATTAAATAATTATTGCCTAAATTTCTGGGACATTACATTAAACATGTCTCCTTAGTGTCTCCAACACTATCCTCAAATGCTGCTTGTGCTCTTCTTCCTACTTAGAATTGACTAGAATATCATCGACGAATACCAGAACAGACTTATTCTCTTTTCATCAGGTCAACAAAGAACCTTAGCGATCCATCTGATTTAGTGACAAACACTGTCGTAGAATCCCAACAAGAAAAACTAGGCCTGATCAACCCCTTTCTCCAAAAGATCCTGAGTCTGCCAACTAACTCTTCCCTCTCTAGGAACCATCCTCCTACTAGGCTAAATCACTAGCACTGCTCCTGGAATCAAATCAATAAGAAACTCTATCTCTTGATGCAGAGGCAAACACTTAACTTCCTCGAATATATCAGGAATAATCTTGGACCACATCGATAACTTCAATCTTCTCTTGAGAAGTCTCAACTCCATGTAAAAGACTACTCAAGTGAATTCCAGAATTATCACAGGACATTCTAGCAATTTACCCAAATCAGTTTCTAACGAAACTGTTCTCTCATCACAATTCCGAACAGCTTATACTATCGAGCCAATCCATCAAAGAAATGGATCCACTCAGCTACTTCTGCAATTACCTCAAGAAAAACTGCAAACCAGAAAACCTCCTCGATGGCACACAGAATACTTCGAGCTACACTGCTGACTCAGATGCCCAAAGAACTTCCTATCCAAAGCTCTTCGAAAAACTCGAACCTCGAACCAAAAAAAACACCCTACTGAGCTTAGCCACAACTCCAAAGCAGACATACTCCCTTAATTTATTCCAAAGAAATACTTCGAAGACACCCACAATCACTGTGTCTCACCACCTAGCTACTACATCCTGAGGTATCAAAATATCATGACTAGCTTCTGTCTAACCAACAGATCCAAACTCTAGCTCATCCAAACTTACGCTTCAAAGATGAACTCCGAACCTTAACAGGTTTCCTTTAGAGATCGATAAAATCCTTATACCATCCAAAGCTCACTCGAGACGGTAATAGGTCTACAGCCTCAACAGATACACTTCCAACCTCAACACAACATTCAAATTCCAACCATTGGTAGTCGTGTTACACACACCACTACCCTATCTACCTTTATAACTTATATTGGAAAACCAGAACAGGTAACCCAACAAATAGGTAGAAATAAATATATATATTATGTATCAAAATTACAAATACGCTCTCTCAAGAAAGGAATCACTCAAGAGCCTAGGTATTCACTCAACTTAGCGCTCTGATACCAACTGTGACGACCCTCCCTTCTACTCCCAGAAAGACATATCATCATTAAGAAAGAAAGGGATAGAAATAGAAAAGAACAGAAAGAAAGAACAACAACATCAGAATCTCTTAGCGGAACGGAACAAAATATAATACATCACATAACTATTACATAGTTATACATACATCAGATTTATACAATATATACATGACTGTCACATACATACATCTGTCATTATATACATCAGTGATACAGCATACATCAACTACACAGTGGAACTAGATAGATAGTTACATACGTCTGGAACTCCTGCTCCAAGCTCCTTCAGAAATCAAAGTCCAAAACCTATCACTTGGCTACTCATAAAAATTTGAGTACCCAAGAGTTTATGAAAAACAAAATATAAACTCTAGGTCAGATATGGGTCCGATATGAGTAAACGGTTTAAAGTTGTTTAACTTTGAAAAACATTTGAAAATAAAGGTATCACGTAAGACTCCCCACAAATAAATACGGGTAAATTTTTACCTTACGCTAACCAAAACATTTTATAGTAAATCTAATTATATTATAATAGTGTCTAGGGTTTTCAAGTAAATAGAAAATAGCTGAAATTGTTACATTCATTAAATTCCAGCTACTAGCCACAAAAGTGGATAATACAAATCAAAACCGTAGAGTCTCGTAGGGAAAATGGATTTCCAACAATGGTAGGGCTACTGGGGTACCGCCCCTCACAGTACGGGGCCTAGATCACCATACCGAGGATCACTCCCGACCCTCTACAACACAAGGCCAGAACCATTTCTTACTGAACAGTTCCGAACAGGATAACCTAGCGGTTGTAGCTAGCAACCGCCCACACAGCCGAAATAAAAAGGGACATCTAGAAAGGGGTATATCTCGTCCTGCTTGGGCATAACCCACCTAACCTTGCTGCACCTCCCCTGTTTTAGCCATTCCCGGTTGATGAGGCTTGAGGCAGCGATTACGACATATCTCTTAAAGTGCTCATCGTCCGCCAGACGATGTGCTGAAAGCATTCAATCCATACAAGTTCGTTCCGGGTTCGAACGAAACTGAAGGCATTATCTCGTTACACTCATTTTGGAATCATCCTCAGAGACAACGACGATAACCCTTTTGTTCTGAATCACCATCTTGATCTCAACTTGATATGTCACGACCTATCGTTTAATTTTGGATCGATGTCGTTTTCGGAATATCGAATTGATACCCGATCCCAGTCTCATCGAAATCCAAACGCCATTTTAAGGGCCAAGATATCTACTTAATTTAAATAGTTTAATTCAATACTTAGAATTCACATAACAGCTATCATAGATAAATCATACATAGTCATCACAGATATATCCAGAATATATCACAACATATCACAGAATATCGCTATACAGATACCAGAGTCAATCAAACAGAATTATCAATTCATATCAAACTGGTTTGATTAACTTAACTTAATTAATTACTTAAGGATAAATTATTATTATTCTTTTTAATTAATTACTAATTAACTTATTAAATTTTATTAATTATTACTTAATTACTTAACTAATTGATTCTTAATTATTAATTAATAATCTAAATCATTAATTAATAAAAGTTAATTACTTATTTAATTATCACAAATTATTTAATTAATCATTTATATTAATTAATTTATCATTTAATCCTTAATTAATCACTTAAGTTAACTACCATTTATTTATTAATTAACTTTAAGTAAATAATTAAATTTCTTATTTTAAAATTGATTTAAACACAATATCAATTTCTAATTACAAATTTATTTAAAGTTATTAATTAAATTTCAAGTATAAATTAATTACATTCTTAATTTCTTACACTTTAAATTGATTTAACCATCTTATATTTGCAAACACTCTCAATGATTTTAAACCAAATATTAGCTTTAAATTTGTCAATACTACAACTTTATTTAACAAAATAGCTTAAAGGTTATACGCTGATTCACAAAGAAATAAAACCCGAAGTAAACAAAACGTTTACTCGAATAAAGCTCGAGACAACCCCTGCTCTTTCCCGTGTCACTCTCCCTCTATTCTTTCTTCCTCTTCTCTACCTGATCCTTCTTCTTCTCTTTTCTTTTTTTGTTAAGTTTAAAAATTTAACTGCAGTTTCATCGACACTCACGCGCGTACCAATTCGACTCGAAGCAAATCGCAAATTACTTGCGCATCTACTCGCGACAACCACGACGCCAGATTAGTCATCCAAACGCCACCGTGCACGTGCACGGTGGTTCGCCGCCCCTCCGGCAACCCTCGCTGCCACCCACAAACCACAAATCGATCCAATAATCGAAAACAAAATCCAGATTGGCACGAATTGATCGAATTCAAAATTACGCCTGTAGCTCGAACCATAAGATCGAACATCCCACCGAAAATCGCCAAAATCTACAAAAACTGATCACCGGAGGCAAAGCCCCTTAGCCAACGCCATGGCCATACCCTCCTCGTCGTTCGCTCAGAATCACGCGCAACGCGATCGAGCGACGGCGACGCGATCATCAATTTACAGAACATAGAAAATCATGAACTCAAACCCTACTTTTATTTCAACTTCAAAATCCTTACATTCGAAAACTCTTTAAGCATTTTTCCTGTGTTAATACATCTGCAAACTTGCTTCACAATAAATTTCAACAATTAAAATTTGTTGGATCAACAGATATTGACAAAAATGCATCTTTTATTCATTTTCGAACTGCACCACAAATATTGAACTAAAAATCATCGTTTTCATTTTAAAAATCCTAACTTTGTATATAGATTCCAGCTAGGTATTTGAATCAGCAATTTAGTATACTTGAATTTAACACAAATTAAATGATTTCCCTATAAATCACTTTCCAATGAGTATACTCCATTGACAGGTTGGAACAAGTTCAAAAACTTGATTTATATTCAAACAACATGTTTTGTTTTAAAAACATAAGCCTATAAATAATCGTATGAGAATATCTTGTATTTTGAATTGTTTACTTGGCTCTGTAACTACACTAAAACTTCATATTCAAATTTGACAGAAGACTCATATTTGAACACAGAATTGAAAACCAAATACATAGGCCATCATAATATTATCAATACATCATATACACAAATGAACTTAAGACTTAAAGGTTTTGTTTACTCACCAAAATACGTACATCAGAGTACATCACATACATCATATATAACACATGACATAACTATTACATAGTTATACATACATCAGAGTTATACAATATCATACATGACTGTCACATACATACATCTGTCATTATATACATCGATGATACAGCATACATCAACTACACAGTGGAACTAGATAGATAGCTACATACGCCTGGAACTCCTGCTCCAAGCTCCTCCAGAAATCAAAGTCCAAAACCTATCACTTAGCTACTCATAAAAATTTGAGTACCCAAGAGTTTATGAAAAACAAAATATAAACTCCGGGTCAGACATAGGTCTGGTATGAGTAAACAGTTTAAAGTTGTTTGACTTTGAAAAACATTTGAAAATAAAGGTACCACGTAAAACTCCCCACAAATAAATATGGGTAAGTTTTTACCTTGCACTAACAAAAATAATTTATAGGAAATCCAATGATATTATAATAGTGTCTAGGGTTTTCAA
Organism: Allium cepa; assembly: GCA_030765085.1. Taxonomy (NCBI): domain Eukaryota; kingdom Viridiplantae; phylum Streptophyta; class Magnoliopsida; order Asparagales; family Amaryllidaceae; genus Allium; species Allium cepa. Next base: position 249,044,698 of record CM060940.1, on the reverse strand, counting down.
CTAAATAGAAAATAGCCGAAATTGTTACATTCATTAAATTCCAGCTACTAGCCACAAAAGTGGGTAATACAAATCAAAACCGTAGGGTCTCGTAGGGAAAATGGATTTCCAACATTGGCAGGGCTACTGGGGTACCGCCCGTCACAGTACGGGGCCTAGATCACCGTACCGAGGATCACTCCCGACCCCCTATAACACAAGGTTGGAACCATTCCTTACTGAACAGTCCCGAACAAGATAACCCCGCGTTGTTTCTAGCAACCGCCCATACAACCGAAATAAAAAGGGACATCCAGACAGGGATATATCTCTTCCTGCTTGGGCATGACCCACCTAACCTTGCTGCACCTCCCATGTTTTAACCGTTCCTGGTTGATGAGGCTTGAGGCTGCGATTACCTTTACTGGCCATATCTCTTAGAATGCTCATCGTCTGCCTGACGATGTGCTGAAAGCATTCAATCCATACAAGTTCATTCCGGGTTCGAACGAAACTGAAGGCATTATCTCGTTACACTCATTTTCGAATCACCCTCAGAGTCAACGATGATAAACCTTGTATTCTGAATCACCATCTCGATCTCCACTTGATATGTCACGACCTATCGTTTAACTTTGGATCGATATGGTTTTCGGAATATCAAATTGATACCCGATCCCGGTCTCATCGAAATCCAAACGCCATTTTAAGGGCCAAGATATCTATTTAACTTAAACAGTTTAATTCAATACTTAGAATTCACATAATAGCTATCACAGATAAATCATACACCGTCATCACAGATATATCCAGAATATATCACAACATATCACAGACTATCGCTATACAGATACCAGAGTCAATCAAACAGAATTATCAATTCATATCAAGCTGGTTTGATTAACTTAACTTAATTAATTACTTAAGGATAAATTATTATTATTCTGTTTAATTAATTACTAATTAACTTATTAAAATTTATTAATTATTACTTCATTACTTACTTAACTAATTGATTCTTAATTATTAATTAATAATCTAAATCATTAATTAATAAAAGTTAATTAATTATTTAATTATCACAAATTATTTAATTAATCATTTATATTAATTAATTTATCATTTAATCCTTAATTAATCACTTAAGTTAACTACCATTTATTTATTAATTAACTTTAAGTAATTAATTAAATTTCTTATTTTAAAATTTATTTAAACACACGATCAATTTCTAATTACAAATTTATTTAAGGTTATTAATTTAATTTCAAGTATAAATTAATTACATTCTCAATTTCTTACACTTTAAATTGATTTAACCATCTTATATTTGCAAACACTACCAATGATTTTAAACCAAATCTTATCTTTAAATTTGTCAATACTACAACTTTATTTAAAAAAATAGCTTAAAGGTTATAGGCTGGTTCACAAAGAAATAAAACCCGAAGTAAACAAAACGTTTACTCGAGTAAAGCTCGAGACAACCCCTGCTCTTTCCCGTGTCACTCTCCCTCTATTCTTTCTTCCTCTTCTCTACCCGATCCCTTCTTCTTCTCTTCTTTTCTTTAGTTAAGTTTAAAAATTTAACTGCAGTTTCATCGACACTCACGCAGGCACCAATTCGACTCGAAGAAAACCCCAAATTACTCGCGCATCGACTCGCGACAACCACGACGCAATATTAGTCATCCAAACGCCACCGTGCATGTGCACGGTGGTACGCCGCCCCTCCGGCAACCCTCGCTACCACCCACAAACCACAAATCGACCCAATAATCGAAAACAAAACCAGATTGTCACGAATTGATCGAATTCAAATTACGCCTGTAGCTCGAACATCCCACCGAAAATCGCCAAAATCTATAGGCACTGATCACAGGAGGCAAAGCCCCTTCGCGAACGCTATGACCATACCCTCCTCGACCTTCACTTAGAATCACGCGCAACTCGATCGAGCGACGGCGACTCGATCATCAATTTACAGAACATAGAATATCATGAACTCAAACCCTACTTTTATTTCAATCTCAAAATCGTTGCATAAAAAATCTTTAAGAATTTTTCCTGTGTTAATACATCTGCAAACTTGCTTCACGATAAGTTTCAACAATTAAAATTTGTTGGATCGACGGATATTGACAAAAATGCATCTTTTATTCATTTTCGAACTGCACCTTAAATATTGAACTAAAAATCATCATTTTCATTTTAAAAATCCTAACTTTTTATATAGATTCCAGCTAGGTATCTGAATCAGCAATTTAGTATACTTGAATTTAACACAAATTTAATGATTTCCCTGTAAATCACGTTCCAGTGAGTATACTCCATTGACAGGTTGGAACAAGTTTAAAAACTTGATTTATATTCAAACAACATGTTTTGTTTTAAAAACATAAGCCTATAAATAATCGAATGAGAATATCTTGTATTTCTAATGGTTTACCTGACTCTGTAACTACACTAAAACTTCATATTCAAATTTGACAAAAGACTCATACTTGAACACAAAATTGAAAACCAAATACATAGGCCATCATAATGTTATCAATACATCATACACACAAATGAACTAAAGACTTAAAGGTTTTATTTACTCACCAAAATATTAGTTGAAACAGAAAGCAAAGATTTTGTTGAAAAGCTGTAGTTGAATTTCCAGAAAGCTTCCCTTTGTTTTGGTGTTTGAATTTATTTGAGTTTACAAAGACAAGATGTTATTTATTTTCTTTCTTCTCAGGTTAGCTTTTCAAGTTTGTAAACGAACAAAATTATGATGTATGTATAGAAAGGCTTTGAACAAAAAGGTTATAACTGGCCAGCCTATATGTTTGACCAGGTTGATTTTGTATTAAATTTTCTGCAATATGAAATGATATTGAAATTTCGGCTGTAAAATTTTCTTTGACAAATAGTTGTGCTAATTAATGCATGTGTCTTCATTTTAGTTTACATATATTTATTGTTTTTGATATTTGTATTTTGAACAAAGATATTTGTATATGAATTTGTCATCTTTGTTGTACATATGTATGTTACAGGTTATGCTATCTTATAAGCTTATGTAAAGTTGTTCCAAATAATTATTTAGCTTATGCATTGATTTCTTTTTCAAAGATCTTGTTTTGCCCTTTGCACTTAATATAAGTTTTATTAACATAATTTTCCTAGTTTTTATTTTCTAATTGTAATTAAATTTTCAAAAATTGATTTATAACTAACGTTTGTATTTGTATATTTGTATTTGTATATTTTATATTTATATTTATATTTACATCTTATATTTTATATTTATGTCTTATATTTACATTCTTATACTTATGTTTTGTATGTTTATGTTTATAACCATTTATATTGTTTTATACTTAAGTTTAATATTCATGTATATATTTTCAAATGTGAAAATATTGAACCTTTTAATTTCAATTTAATAGGACAGATTTTGTTAAAAATATTTTAAGTGTTTTTATTTTGAATAGTATTGAAAGATTCTATATCAAAATTTCTTCACAAAACATATATAATTGTTAAGTATCAAAGTTCTTCTCAGTTTATAATTTGAAAAGCTTGTATATGATTTAAATTAGTATATATTTATTAAAATATACTGTCGAAATCCCGGGTCGTTACATTAAGGTTGATTAATTAATAATTAAAGGTTGATTAATTTATTATTAAAGGTTAATTAATAAATTATTAAGGGTTAATTAATTATGATGGTTTGTAATTAATTGATATTAATTAACCAAGATTAGTAGTTTATACATAAGTAATTAATCTAATTTAAATTAATTAGATAATTAATTGATCTTACTTATGGATGTTTGGATTCTATTGAATGTTAAATTGTTTGATATCTCAGCTGTGTGATGCTTTGTGATATAAATTATTTCGATTCAATCTGTGATGAATGTAATTTATTTATCTGTGATAAATTTATATTATTTATTTGTGAATCTGTGAATGAAGATAAGCATTATAGGATTATACCGCTTAACGATATTGTTGTGATTGAGTTTGTGATGATTGAATGATGTTGCATTATTGTTTTCATGAGGAAATCGGTTATGTCATAATTATTTGAATTTAATATTATGGTTTCAAAAGTTAAATTTTGAATCCAAATGGTTTTGGAAAAGGAATTGAACTGAATATGGAAAGCTTTTGGAAAGGAAAATTCAAAAGTAAAATTTAGTTTGAATAGAATATATCTTGTTTAAAATTTGAAAATTATTTCAGATAATATGGTTTGAAAAGGGGTAATACAAGTTATATAATATATATGGATTTTAAAACCATCGTTAAAGTATTTTAAAAGTATTATTTTGGGAATTTAAAATTAACCCAAGTTTATACTTTAAAGACTATAACTTGTGCATATTTAATTGGATTTGTCCGAAACGAAAAGTATTTGTTTTCAAATGATAATAGCTTTCAAATAAAGAAAGAATTTCTAGTTTGTGTTGAAAAGATTTCAAATTTGAAATAGAATTGTTTTGAAAGCTATGAATAAATCTTTATGAAAGACTGTTGAACTTTGTTTTGAAATTGAAGAGGATCTTAAAGGTTTATCTTTTGTATAAAAGATTTGGAATGAAAATGGTTTTGAAAGCTATGAATTGTATCTTTGATTGGATGAGTTAATCCAATTTGAAAGGGAAATTGTTTTGAGAGGCTATAAATGAATCCTTGTGAAAGATTGGTGAACTTTGCGAAGTGAATCTTTTTGTTTAAAGATTTGAAAATGGTAATTTGTCGAACTATTTGAAGAAGGGGTTTTGGGTAATAAGTGTGACTTAGCTGAGATCCCATTATCCATATGGTTTTAAAATATTGAGCTCATATTCAGTTTAGCCGGGAGAGGACTTTGTATCATATAACCCATTCGAATAATGATACGACGAAATGGATAGCAATTGAAGACCAGAGGTGAAGACCGGGTATTTTTGAGAAGGAAAGGATAACCCTTCAAATGTCTCTGGATTGAGTCGCGCCGGTATAGAGATCTCCATATGTAATGGGGAGTCCGATGGAGATTGGGAATTCCCATAGTGCAAGGGCTTCTTTGGAGGTGCCTTCGGTTCCGTTCGAACCCAGAATACACTAGTATGGATGTATATCTGACATTACACTTTGAGATGTAAAGTTGGTTTCTATCAAATACATTTTTGTTTGATGGCGGAGATTTATTCTCTTAGCTTAACACCCTTCTCTAAGACGTACGAGCTCAGAGGTTATGTAGTTGATGGTTACTAGTGATACATTCCCAATTTAGTAATGTGGTATACGAAGTGCTACTAATCATGTGTTGATCGGAGCATGGCTTTTGTGAAAAGCGTAGCTTTGTGGACGAGACTTCGCCGAACCTCACAACTCGAAAATGGTCGAAACAGGAATGTTGCGGCAAGGTTTTTAGGGGTCGCGCCCCTTAGGTATGTCCATTTCCTTCTGGATAAAAAGTGATATCATGGTATGAAGCCTGGATATTTTACTATGTGGTTGTTGTTAGTTGTTGGTGAATTCCAGGATAAAGGTTGGTAACGACTGGGGATGGCTTACTTGTAGGTTTTACCAAGTCACGGAGGTAATCGGCCTTGTGTTGGCAGAGATCCGATTTGGTTCTTAGGAGCGTCCCGCCAAAGGTGTCCATTTGTTAAGGAAGTTCCCTAGCCTGACCACTTGTTGGAAATGCAAAGAAACAATACGCTCTATGTATGGTTTTAGTTGTATAACATGCCATGGAATGTGGTGGTAACCTGCTATTGAACATGATAGCTATAGTAGGCATAATACGAAATGTCAATGCTAGCCAAGATTAATATTATACCTTCGAATGGTTTTCTGCACTATGCATTAATAATAATATCAAAAAGGACTTTCGCATATCAAGCATTTTTTACTGTCATAACAAGAAATCTCCTCCAGTTGTGTGCTTGCATTGTGTGTGTGTGTGTAGCGGGAGGCCTTATGGCAGTTTCATTTTCCAAAAAGCATTGTAAATTTCTTTTAATTTCTTTTTAAAGATAAACTGTTTTTGTTTGCTCGTACCAGTCCCATGACTGACCTGGAGTTTATTATTCCCTTTCTAAAGTCTAGGTGCCTATAATTTTCCACACGGACAGCCTAGATTTAGGATTTTCAGATAATCAAATAGTAGGAGTAGATTCTATAGCATCCAACCTTTGGATTTGGCGATACCATTTGTTCAACATGACTGACATTGCTTAATGCATCGATGATGGTGGTTCGAGCTTTTAGTTCAAGCTATCTTTGGTTTGGTGTTTTGGGGATGGAGTTGCAATATAGAGTTGGATTCTTTTGGAGACTCTTCTGTCTTTTGGTGATATTGTTCCACTGTGCTATTATCTTTCCACTGTTGCATCTCTGATATTGATATCATTTGTATCAAATTGTTGTATCAAATATTGTATATCAATGATATTCATTTTTCTTCCACTGTGATGTTGTACTTAATGTGTTATAAGCTCTATCCGAACTGGAGTTCGACGTTTGAATCTGCGACATTCGAATACGAGTAATGTATGGTTGTCGATTTTCGGTTGTCGGATTTCGAGTTGTGACAACTTGGTATCAGAGCTGAAGGTTGAACTTTAGCTCAGCAGTATAACACATTAGGTAACTCATTAGGGATATGGTTACAAATACCCTAAAATGAGTATATCCCTAAGATATCCGTCCGAATGACTCAGTAAATTCTCTTACTATCCATTAATAGTGAGCATGAGTGCAAAAAGACGACGAGGTAGGGGACAGGTAAATACCACTATGTATGGTCAATACCCTACAACATGGAAACAACTTTCTCTACTAATCTCCTTTGATCTGGTTTCAAATTCTTTGATGGCTTCGTGGCAGCTACAAGAAGAAGCTCTAGTATGGTGATAGCCCTACGAATCGTTGCAGAAAAGGTTCTATTTCCTATTTCGTATTCTAATCATCCGTTTCCCTCATATTTCTGTTATAACTTTAATGAATTTGGAATTTTAATTGAAATTAATTGGTTAACGAAATATGAAGATTTGTATCGATAAAACGATTTCGATTAACACCAAATTGGAAATTCTATTGTAATTTCTTACGAGTATCAAAGTCCGAAGAGGAACAAGCCGATGGTAAATTTTGGGGTATTCCGACATGAGCTTGGAATCCATACCTAGTGTTTGAGAATTGTGGAAGACTGAATCTATTTGTCTATTCTTTTGGGTCCATATATATTCTACGAATGGTTAGTTGCCCTTAAGACTAACCAGTGCCCTGCATATTTCGTAGATAGGATGACCCGAGTATCCTATGAAGTGTAGAATGAGTTTTCTTTCACATTTATTGGTATTCTGATTTGGTAAGCCAAATGCATAATAAATGTTCAGTTTAATCGAATGAACCATTTCTTTGTGTTTTCATCTGTTCTTTGTTATCTTCCTATCTGGCAAATTTCGGGGACGAAATTTTCTTAAGTGGGGGAATATGTAACGATCCCGATTTTAAATCAAATTTAAATTGATAATTAATTTAAATTTTAGAATTATATTGTGAATTAATTTTAATTTTCCAAATTAAATAAGAAAATGTGTTTGTTTTATATAATAAATAGGTTATAAATAGAATTTGGAAATTGAAATTCAAAAATAAATTGGATTTAAATACTCTACATTTTAAACTTAAGACAAATGTGTTTTATAATTTTAATAAATATATGTATATATATTTGGAAGTTATATTTTGAAATTAATAAAAAAAAATTAAATTGCAATTTGAAAATTATAAAAATATAAAATATAAATAATAGAAACTGCATAAATATAAAACAAATGTTAATATAGAAAAAGAATGTTTTGTAAATACATAAAGTATAAATGAGAAAATCATAAAACATAATTTAAAAATAAATCTAAGTTAAAGGTTTAAAACATAATTTGTAAATAAAATCAAGTAACGGTTTAAACATAACTTTAATTAAATTAACAAGTGTAATAAAATTAATTCATGTGAGTAACAAATGTAAAATAAGTAATATGCAAAGATAAACAGGTGGAATTTAATTTCTTTTCTTTTAAATAAAATTTTAGAATAACATGCATAAGGAAGAAATTAGTTTAAACTTCTCATCTTCAATTGTTAGAAATCAAAAAGCAGCAAAAGAAAATGAAAACAAAATCAAAAGCATTCAACTTTTAATTTAAAATAGGTTGCTATTTCAAAGCAACTAAGCCACGGAGATCAAACTATAAAATCTCTAACCTGATTTAAGAGTAAATCAGAGAAAAAATTAATGCTTCAACTCATATCCATCAAGCACAGATTAAAATCAAGCTTCTGTTTTAAAAAGAAAATCTTCAACCTGAGTTTAAAGCTTTAGGCAATTTAAAACAATTCAAAGATCAACCAAAAAAAAGTTTTCAGATAAAATCCTGAAGCAAAGCAGATTTCAAGGTTCAAAAAAACTTCATTTTTTAAAGAGCATTCTATTTCAAAACCAGCAAGGATCAAAACAAAACAAACAGCAATAAAGTTCCAGATCAAGTCAAACGTCCCAGTCTCAAGCTTCCAATTCTCTGCTTTATCCATATCCAGGTGAGCAAACCTATTTTATTTAAACCTAATCTTCTTAATGTTTATGCCTGTGTTAATGATAAATGTATGTGGTACTTTGAAAATGTTTTTTAATAAATATACATGCATGTGTATGAATAAAAATAAAAATATGCATGTGCATGTGTGTATAAACATAAATAACATCACTCTGTTAATATACAGGCTCCAACCCATCAAAATAAATTTAATTACTTATTGTACAATCGAATTTAGGCTTTGATTCCTAAAAGGAAAATGTTTGTAATATGTTAAAATCAATTTTAAAAATAGATTCAAAAGTATTTATTGAGTAATTATTCCAAAATGTATGAATTACAGTAAAAATAAAACAAAGGCAGGAAATTCGACTATCAGGTTTTTATGATTTGATCACATGATTAGAATCGTTGTATAAAATAATGAATTTTGGAAATAAAATGATGATTTTTAGTTTGGGATCGAGGGTGTAATTCGAAGTCGACCGGAAAATGGATTTTCAAGTTTTTCTGGTACTCGACCATGAATTGGATGGCGGGGTTCATGTTGGAGATGGGTGGAGGTATCATGATCATCGGGAAAATAAAAATTTAATTTATAAATGATCGACGCCATGGAGCGACGTGGATTTAGGGTTTAACAACCTAGTTTTGCTGACGAAGTATATGGGGATGATTCGTTGTTCTCAGGGCGGTACAGGTCATCGGACCGAGGGGATTAGTGGCATCATTTTGTGGCGAAGTAGTGGATGGGGAGGCGTGATCTCAAATGGTCGGAGTTGGTGTGACGAGGTAGATTTAGGTGTCAAGGTCTGGTTTCTGGCAATGGCAAATGGCAAATGGCTAAATTTCGATCGCCGGCGCGATCGCGGGTAATAGGTGGTCGGAAACTCAGGATGTGTCATCGATGATATGGCGAAGGGTTCAGTGATGGTCGGAGGGCATCGGAAGATCTATGCACGTGCATAATTTTTCAATGGTGTCAACAAGGAGTGGTTTAGGAAGAAAAGGGGATGACTCGAAGTTGTCTTCGAGAAATTCGTGTGTTGACTCGTGAATGGGTTCGTGTATTTTCGATGTCATACCGGGTTTTTTAAAATTTAAACTAAATCAAAGTTTTGAAAAGTAAAAAGAGAATGGCTCAGAAAATAACTCGGGGAAATTGGTTTGTAGCTTGGGGAAGTCACGGGGAGGTCTCGTGTTCGATCTAAAAACAGTTTTTCAACTTTAAACCAAATTTAAATTTTAAACATTTTAACTAGTCCTTTTAAAATTATTGTTTTGATTCAAGTTTAAAGAAGTAATTAAGTTTATTTAATTATGTGATCACTATTTATAAATCAATTCTTAAATTATTTTAAATCAATAATGAAGTTAAAGAGTAAATTAAAAGAAATGTTTTTTGAATCATTAATTGACTTAAATTTCTTAAGATAAATTATATGTTAATGATATTTAATTACCAAGATTGTTAATCAAAGATTTTAATGATAATTAAGTGATTTATGAAAAGATAACTACTTAAAGGTCATTTAATTAATGAAAGTAATTAAGGGTAATTAATTGCTTAAGAAAAATTATTTAATTAAAGGTAATTAATGATTAAGGTTGATTAATCATGTAATTAAAAGATAATTACTCCATGTGATTAATTTATGATTTATTAAAAATAGGTGACTAGAAACTCTTTTGGATTCTTTTGGAGACTTTCTGTCTTTTGATGATATTGTTCCGCTATGCTATTATCTTTCCGCTGTTGTATCTCTGATATCGATATCATTTGTATCAAATTGTTGTACCGAATATTGTATATCAATGATATTCATTTTCCTACCGCTTGTTGTTGTACTTAATGTGTTATAAGCTCCATCCGAACTAGAGTTCGACGTTTGAATCTACGACATTCGGATACGAGAAATATGGATGTCTATTTTCGGACGCCGAATTTCGGGTTGTGACAAATTAATATGTGATTAAAAGATAATTAATTTATGAAATTAATTAAGGGTTAATTAATTAATGTAATTAACTTAAGGTTAATTAATTCATGTGATTAATTAAAGGATAATTAATTAATTAGGGATAATTAATTAATTAATTAAGGATAATTGATTAAGATGGTTAATCAGGGTTGATTAATTAATCTCATTAATTAATAACGAATGGTTTGTAATTAGTGTTAATTAAGAAGGATTTAGGGGTAATTGATTTAAATTATTTCATGATTAAAATTTAATCAACTGGGAATTGAAAAACTAATTAATCTTGCTTATGGCTGATTGGATTATATTGAATGCCTTGGATTGATTGATATCTTTAACATGTAATGTTCTGTGATATGAATTGCTTTGGATTGAGCTGTGATTAATATAAGTTATTTATCTATGAAGAATTTACATATTTACCTGTGAATCGAAGATAAGCGTTATAGGATTATACTGCTTATTAATATTGTTGTGCTTGGATTTATGATGGTTGTGATATATTATTGTTGCTTGCAAAACCCCTCGACAAAGCACACACACACACACAAATATGGATTTCGCGGGAAATTGGTTAAGTCATGGGTATTTTGAATTTAATATTATTTTATTCAAAAATGGTGAAAAATTTAAAGGTTGAATTTTGAATTCAAAATGGTTTGGAAATGAAATTGGGTTAAATATGAAAAACATTTGAAAGGGAAGTTTTGAAATAAATTTTTTTATTAATTGGTAGATTTATTTTAATTAGAAATTTTGGAAACTATGGTCTAAAAAGGGTTATACAGGTTATATAATGTGTATATATGCGGATTTTAAACCATTTTTAAAGTATTTTAAAATAAATTATTTTGGAAATTTATATTTAACTCAAATAGAGCTTGCCAAGAGTACGACAATTCGTTGATTTTCGATTTATACTTTAAAAGGTTATAACTTGAGCAAATTTAATCAGATTTTCCCGAAACGTAAAACCTTTGTTTTTAAATGATAATAGCTTTTATATAAAGAAAGAATTTCCTATATTGGTTGAAAGGATTTTGAGTTACGGGTAAATCAAAGTTGAAATGGAAATAGTTTTGAAAGCTATGAATGAATCTTTGTTAAAGATGGTAAACCTTGTTTCAAATTGAAGAGGATCTTACAGATGGATCTTTTGTCTAAAAGATTAAAATGGAAATTTTTTTAAACCATTCAAAAGGAAAGGTTTTGGGAAATAAGGGCTAAGAAGTTGTGACTTAACTAAGATCCGACTGTATCCACATGTTTTTAAAATGAGCGCACATTATTCGGATTGGCCAGGGGAGGACATTAAGTCATAAAACTCATTCCAAATAGTGATACGACGAAATGGGATAGCATTTGAAGATGGTGGTTGAAGATCGGGTATTTTCGAAAACGAAAGGATTACCTGTCGAATGTCTCTACATCAAGTGACCCGGTATAGAGATTTAGATTACCCTATGTGATGGGAAGTCCGGTCAGTATTGGGGATATCCAGATTTGCAAAGACTTCTTTTGAAGTGTCTTTGGTTACATTAAAACCCAGGATGGACTTATATGGATGTATATCTGACGTTACACTTTGAGATATTAAACTAGTTTCTATCAAATACATTTTTGTTTGGCGGCGGATAATTTATTCTCCTAGCTTAACACCATTCTCTGAGACGTACGAGCTTAGAGGTAATGTAGTTGATATTTACTAGTGATATATTCCCAAATTGGTAATGTGACATGCTAAGTGCTGATCATTGTTGATCGAAGCATGGCTTTTGTGAAAAGCGTAGTTTTGTGGGACGAGACTTCGTCGAACCTCAAACCTTGGAAATGGTCGAAACAGAAAGAATGCAGCAAGGTTACGGGGATCGCGCCACTTAGGGTATGTGCATTTCCTTCTAGATAAAAAGTGGTATTCTGGTATGGAGCCTAGATATTTTACTTATGTGGTTGTTGGAATTTGTTGGAATCCCGGGATAAAGGTTGGTTACGTCCGAGAGATGGCATACTCGTGACAGTTAGTTACCTAGTTACAGAGGTAACCCGGCCTTGTGCTGGCAGAGATCCGGTTAGGTTCTCGGGGAGTCCCTCTAGAGTCGTACCCATTCGGAAAGGAAGTTCCTTAGCCTTGGCCATTTGTTGGAAATCCGATCACTCAATACGAGCCCTTTACGTCTTCAGTTTTAGAACCTGCCACCTCAGGTGGTAGCTATAGTAGGCATAATATAATGGTACCTATGCTGGCTAAGATTAATATTATACTTTCGAAATGTTTTCCACACTATGCATTAATAATAATATCAAAAGGATTTTCGCGTATCAAGCATGTTTGACTGCTATAAGGAGAAATCTCCCACAAGTGTACGATTGCATTGTGTGTGCCGGGAGGCCCTGTGGTAGTTTCATTTTCCAAAAAGCATAATAGATTTCTTTTAATTTTTTGTGAATTCTTTTGTACAAACAACTATTTTTGTTTTCTCACACCAGTCTCATGACTGACCGAGAGTTTATTGTTCCATTTCTAATCTCTGGGTGCCCATAATTTTCCACACGGGCAGCCTAGAGGTAGGTTATCAGATAGATGTAGATTTTGGAAGTATTTTGGAAGCTGTTGGTTTGGAAGCCTTAGTCTTTAGAGCCTTTGGTATTGAGATTTTGGCTTGGTCTTTGGAACTTGGGCAATGATGATGCAGTGCTGGATTCTTTCTTTCTCTCTCTCTCTCTCTTGAAGCTTTGTTGAAGACATATTTCCACTGTTGTTGCTCTTGTTCCTAGTTTTCTAATTTCTTTTCCGTTCTTCTATATTGGCTCTGATATTGTTGGGCAATGTTAACAGCTTTTTATATTCATGTTGTATCCATATTATGGATCAATAAAATTCTTCTTTGTTTCCACTGTGTTGTTTTCACCTAACTTGTTATAAGCTCCTGCGAACCGAACTCAACGTTTGAATCTCCGGCATTCGAATACGGGTGATGTATTGGATGCCGATTTTTGAAGGTCGAGTCTGGATCATTACAAAAAGAGGACAGTGTATTAAATAAATGATTATAACTTCAAAAAATGTGAAATGATTTAGAAATAGATTTAACACTCAATAATACTATATATAAAAGAAATAAATGTGAATAGAAATAATCAATTAATGGTGGATTAAATTTGCAAAGGGACTTACAAAATATTCTAAGAACTGATTATGGATGATCTAAATAATTGAATGGAAATAACTTATGTAAGTAAATGGATGTAATGTATGAATGAATAGGAAATAAACTTTGTAAGTAATGAAGTTAAATTAATAAAATAATCACTACAGAATGAATGAAGACAGATAAATAGATAAATGGTAAATAATGTGAAAGGAAACTAAAAAGAATAAACTTAAAATTATATTGGAAATTCTTGGTTGCTAGGCTTATGGGATGTTCGGCAAAGGATACTTCTTACTATCTAAGGTGCATAAATAATCTACTAAGTAATTATCTAAGGCTGTTGAGCGTATGGTACACTTGATAGTTTATTTATTAACCATGTACGATGAAAAGCGTCTGAATCTGAACAAACCATGAGTTTGGTTGCTATTGGTTGACTGATAAATTCTTTTGTTACATATGATGGTTGTATTGTTTTGTTTGCAACCGACTATTGTTATGTTGTTTTGATTTGTCTGTTATAAATTAAAACAACCTAAATATTTCTGATTTACATAATTATTAACTTCTTTGGATGCATAAGTGAAATACAATTTATGGAAGCAATAACTACTGCTTTTGGTTTCATAAATAAAGCGTTGTTTGCCTGATAAATAGGTATGTTTTTTATTACGGTTTTCTAGCGATATCATATTGTTTTCCCATGGTTTGGGATGTTTTATTTTTGAAATATGATATACATACATATATATATATATATATATTGTTATTATTGATATTACTGGAACTATCGGTACAAAGGAGATTCTACTTAAATTTTTCGTGACATTTAGACTTAGAATTTTTTTATGAAAATTGAAATATTTTCAAACTTTTATTAAACTTGAACATGAAGGATTTAATTGTTTATAAATTGATATATTATATTTAAATACTTAATTATGTAAGTTTAAAACTTTTATAAATTAAACATTTAAAAAAAATAGTTTCTTAATTCCTTTTCCTTCTCGAGGACGAAAAGTTTTGAGTGGGGGAGAGTGTAACTACCCGCATATTTTGACAATTAAAATGTTAAAATTAGTAAGATTTTTGAATTTAATACCGTGAGAAATTAAAAATTTATGATTTATTAATGAGAAAACTAACTAAAATGAAATTCAATAATGTTAATTTAATGTAATTAAGGACTATTTTAATGTAATTTATATCAATTGAAATACTGTAATTAATATAGTAAAAGATGATAACTGTAGAATAGTGATGTAATAAATGGTAAGCAAATGTTAATTATATCATAAGATGATAGTTGATCGAATAATAAGATATAAATAAAAATAAATCACTATATTTGAATTTAAATTTTAATTAATGAATTTATTGCAATTGGAATGGAACACTTTCATTAATGCAATATTTAACATTGGATTTGACATGGAAATTTATTTTGAAAGATTATAAATTTTTAAGTAATCAAAAATGATAAAAAAAATTAGTTATAAAATTTGAATTGAAAAGTGATTTAATTAATTTAATAATAATTTATCTAATTAATATAAAAATAGCCATTTTGGCCACTGTCTTAGATTTCGACAAAATCAGTTTCATCAGATCCATAAACGTGAATTTTTATCGAATTTCAAGTTTTGTAGCGATTAGACTTGTTGTTTGATCGTGCTGGCTCGAAACGCACAGAAATCAATTTAATGAATTCAATTTAAAATAAGCTGATTTTAAAAGCTAACTTCTTCATACAATGGAATTAGGCCTTGAAACTAGTTCCACTGAGTTGTAAAATATCGAAAACATATTTTGATGTATTGTATGATCTATTTTCATTTTGGGGACGAAACGGGCTTTTCGGGTTGTCGTTATCGTTTCAATCCAAATCGATCAGGTTCATTCTTTTCTATTTTAGCTCTGCCTATATATAGGCTGTTATAAACCCTAGTTGTTTCTCATTTCCGATTCCTATACGTACTGTTTATCTCCACCTGTTCCTATCTCCTCTCTCCAATGGTAGAAACCTATTTTCAATTCCAAAAATCCTAAATTATCATCATAAATAAATTTCAAAATTTCAAACTCCTCAAACTATATCATATAATATATCGTTGGAAAGCTATCGAAGAGCATAATCCACTATAGCGATTCGATTTTCCTATTGGATGCATCGTTTGATAAAAAATCAAGGATGAACGTCGACCGTCCATTTGTAGGGTTTGCGATCCAACTATGGATCGTCGACCATTTGACGATCGAGAGGTGGCGTTGGGCAGAAGGGATGAAGCAGCGCCGATCCATGTTGTTAGTTGTCGCAAATGTCGTCTTGGTTTGCTAAAATGTGATGATTTTTGGTCGTATTTTGCATCGACGGCGGAGCTATTGAGGAAGGCTAGCGGCATCGCGCAAGCTGGAAGGAGAATGCATCTTCAGAGGGAAGAAGGTCTTGTGATCTGATCTTGGTGCAGGTGGTCATGGCGGTAAGGATTCATGGTCAACGACGATGTTCTGGCGTCATGCTCGAGATTGTAAATCGTGTAACTTCGAATTTTAATATCTTTTGCATACGAGCACGGTTTCACGTGAGGTTTATTCCATTGGGTTCGTATTGAAATTCCGGACGTTATGGTATAATTTTGGTCGAATTCTATGACTCTTTAAATTTAGTCCTTTATTTGGATTTTAAATCGTCGACAAATCAATGGTGAGTGTTATAACCCACTCACGACTACTAAATCATCCTATGATAATTAAATTAAATTTATGATGTGATTATAAATTGATTGATTACTATTTGGTATATTTAAATTTCATTCCAGTTAAATCTGAATTTTACTGAATTTAATCACCATTTAATTTAATATTGGAATTAAATTCCTAATTAAATACCCGATGATGATAACAAGTTAATGGTTATAATTTATTGGCTGATTGAAACGATGATTGTGATTGATGTTTAATGGTTGATATTTGGATGATTGAATGCATGCTTAAATTATATATTGTTATCACGCTTCAAGTTTCATTAGTTTATTGTTAGTAAATCAATATGGGTTGAAATGATACATACGCGAACAGTCTATAAATTAGGGAAAATCATTATGGGTTGAAATGATAAATTCGAGCGATTTTATGGATTTTGAATTTTGACTCGGTATTGCGGATTGAAATGATGTATACCCGTAAATTTAATTTACTGCAGGTTGAAATGAAAAATATCTATATCACTTGACCATAGGGTAGAAAATTATGTACGGATACCGGATTGGTCAAATAAAATGATTTTTAAATTTAAATTTCTGTGTCTAGTTAAAAGATATTTTGAAGAAATTTTTATTTTTATAAATCGAATTATTTTTAATCCAAGTTTTAATGTTGAAATGGAAATTATTTAATGAATTGTTTAAAGAATTTAAATTGAAATGTTAAAGTTGAGTTTTGAATTATAAATGAAATTTACTGAAATTGAATTATTGTAAAAGTTGAATATTTAAACTTTGAAATCTATTAAATTTGGTATGGCTTAAATTTATAGTTTAAACATGGATTTGAAATAGATATAGATTTAATGGTTTTATTGAGAAGTTTTATTGAAAATCGGCATTGAAAGGTAAAATTTGAGTTTTGTTGATTTGAAACAGGATATGGTCCAGATTTGTTAAATTGAAAGATTTCAAATTAATTATTTTAATATTTTTAAAAATACATTATTTTAAAATTCAGACTTATTTAGATTTTCATATCATTATAAACCTATTTTTATCTAATTTATACAATTTAAACATTTTTAATCTATTTTAATTTATTTTAGACTATTTTAATTTATTTTAGACTATTTTTAATCTATTTTAAACTATTTTCATCTATTTTAATCTATTAAAACTATTTTAATCTATTTTAAACAATTTTAATCTATTTTAAACAATTTTAATCTATTTCCTAAATCTTAAACTGTGCAAGGCTGAATTATTTATATTTAAATCATGGATTTAAAAGCGAATATGGTTAAATGATGTTATAACCTAAGTTGAAATTTGAAATGATATTTTATAGCGGAATGACATATTCGAGTAAGTATGATGATTTTGAAATGAGGGTTTAATCTATTTTGTGAATAAGGTTTCAAAAGTGAATATGATTTCGAAAGTAATATGATTTAAGTGAATATGATATTTTGATATCAGTTATGAATTGATTTTGAAAATGTAAAAGAACCATCTGATGTGAAATAAGCATTTGTTTGTTAAAGAGACTGGAATCTGATATTGTCATACTCTCTACCAATAACAAAAACCACTTTAACAACTACGTACATGATGGAGATTCCAAAATGAAGTAGGATGGTTTGGCGAACGATTCTGTATGAGATATTATCGTAGCTCGGACTCCCACGAGTCAGCTTGATATGGCTAAAATAGGAGCTATGCCGAGCCAGGTGAGGTCGCTCCTCCTATCAGGCACATTTCTTCGATACCATATTATGACTTTGTGATTTATTTGGTGGCTACCCTTCGATTTTGATTATGGGAGTGTGTTCTAAGGTGGGCGGTAGTAGCTGCTAAGCGTTACCACTAGTCCGGGAGTGCAATGGTAAAATCCTACCTTGGCATTGCCTATATGCCTTATCACATGTCGTATCCCGTCCATTACGAGTTTGGTTGTACTATACTTATGGAGTGCCCTCTGATAGCCCTCCGGTTTATGGACGAATTACGGTACTGTATAGACTTTGGGAATATATAAAATTGTGTTAAGTGGGATATGGATAACGCCTTAATGCTATTTTAATAATTTACTGTATACACTATTATAATAGAGTATTATACTATGTATGTAGATAATTTAACCGATCTTAAGAGATTGAATCTCGGATATCGCTTGAGTTATTGCACACACGTTAGACACTAGATAGTCGATGTAAAACCTCATAAACATCTTTAAAGCTGTTACACTCGTATTTATTTATTGTTGATTTAACTTACATAAGATCTTTTAGTTCCGACTCGAGTGTTTTGTCTTTCCATTATGCTCGGGTCAGTTTGAGCTTTCCGGTGCATTGAAGACTAATTTTTGGAGGACGAAGACGAAGATTCAGTATATTATTACTATTTACAATTTCGTATATATTCCATTGCATTATATGTAACTCTGATGTATGTTGTAAAAGTGCGATCAAATGTTATTTGTAAAACAGGTTCATGAACTGTTTATTTGATTATTATATTTTATCATTTCGATATGAGATTCTGTGTTTTTTTATTCTTTCTTTTCTCTTCGTTTGCTTATTTAGCCCATAACAATCCTCCCTTTTGAATAGTTTGAGTCCGACATGTGTGGTTTATTGTCGATTTGAACCATCCAGAAAGGTGGGGCGTTGCATATAATTTTATATGTAAAGAATTAAAGCCATAAAAATTTTCGATGGTGAGAAAAAATTATTAAAATTTAATTATTATATAGTAATATTTAAATTAATTTATTACATAAATAAATCATATTAATTCAAATATATTATAAAAAATATATTTTATACAATATAAAGAAGCGCTTATAGAAAAATAAAAAAATCATTTTTTAATTAGTTCCAAAATTATTTTAAAACGAAAAACTTATGGAAATTTTTTTCAAAGAATAAAATATCATTTAGGATTTTTTTGGAAATTTAAATTTGGAAATAAATTTCAAAACTAATTTTTGATTAATATTTTATTAACTTTCGCATGACATTTAATTAAAACGTATTTTAAAATTAAAAGAAAAGTCATTTCTTGGTTGTGCGCAAAACCTGGACTTTTATATTCACAAAATATTTTGAGTATTCTATTAATTTGTGTGTATATATATATATATATATATATATATTATTATACATATATTTGTATGCGTATATATATTCAGCCAAATTTCTTTTTCAATATATTTATGTATATATGTATTACTCGCGGTTTAAAATTTTTTATTAAATATTTATAAATAACTTGTTTATATTTAAAAAAATCTATTTTTATATGTAATACAAATATTTATTCATATAATAATATTTATAATTGTTTTTCTTTTGAAAAGAAGTGGTTCTTGATAATATATATAAATATGTGTACATATATGAAAATACTTGTATAAAATTATTTAAACAAAAATTTATAATTATTTATTTATAATACTTACAGATAAATAAAAGTGTGTGTGTATATATATATATATTTGGACAATATACACTTGCATATTGGATGAGCTAACGTATCTATTGCGATATAAGTCTCAACAGTGATACATGGGCATGTTATACCTTGCACAGATTGATATGTTATGTATGCACACACATATACATGTGTATATGATGCACATATACGTTTGTATATGATGCACATATATAAATATATTACAACATCAATTAAATGTACTACATCATTTTATAAATTTGAACAAAATAAAATATTTTATTTAAATAATATTTAGAAATGTTCTAAATAAGAAGTTATAGGCCCAACGTAACGATCCACTTTTTTTACTACAAAAGACGACTCTTAGTACATCCTTGGTATTCATGTGTCGATCATTTAGTCGTCCAAAAGATAGGTCATTAAGGTGAAAGAAAAAAGAAAGAATAGAAGAAACTAAGCAATACAGAATCTCACGTCGCAACGGAACTATTACTTAATATAATATAGTACAAAGTCATTTCAGAATGTTACATCAAAGTCATACTAATACAAATTCTAGCCTAGGACTGTTGTAGCGGACTATCCTAACCTAACTGATACAACATACATATAATACAGCGGAAAACAAGGAAATAACTAACTATCAATGAAGCCAACTGCTCCAAGCTCCTTCAAGATGAATCCGTGGAAAACCTGAACTACTTAACTACCCATTCAAATTTGAGCATCAAGAGTTTAGGAAAAGGGAAAATAAACTCCGGGTCATATATAGGACTGCTGTGAGTAAAGCATAAGTCTTTAATTTTGTTAAAAACCCTTTAAATCAAAGGCATATCGTAAAACCACGTCGTACATAAAAACGGACGAGTTTTTACCTTATGATAACCAAAACATTTTCAATAGTAAATCTAGTGATATTATCCTATTGGGCTTTAAGGTAAATAATTAATATGGCCGAAATTGTACATTAATTAATTTCTAGCATAATAGGTATACAACTAAAACCGTAAAGGCATGTATTAGAGAATGTATTCCATACTATGACAAGATAAGGAACAACCTTCCGATGGCATGTCTCTAGATAAAATGCACCGAGGTTTGACAAGAACATCTTGTACCCCTACCACACAAGACTAGCCTACCACTTAACTAGTACTACCAAATATGGTCACCCATTTCATTAATAGGCCCGAAGCATACATGAGTAGATATTAACTGATCTAGATTTGAAATGACCATGCCCAAATGGGGACGACCTACTTGACCCTGCTACATGCTCGATTTTTGTCACTTCTCAGTTGATGAGGCTACATTTTACCTTTATATTGCACTTCTCACATGGAATGCTAACACTGCCCTCTAGGCAATAATGCAATACCAGCATTCGTCCACACAAGTTATCCAGGAGATGGAAAAACCGAAGGCGCTACTTCTACTACATCCATTTTGGAATTACCCTCAGGATTAGTAGCAAACAGCCCGTGCACTTCAAAGTGCTTCATCTTCAATTTCATCATCTTCAAGATGTCTTCACCTTAAAACATTTGAGTTGGACCGAAGTGGTTTTTGGATGACATATATGATCTCGGTCTCTTCGAAACAACATTCGATAGTTTCCAGAGGTCACCTCCTAATATTTAGTGGATGGATTATCTTATCATTTGACATAGGAGAACAAAACGTGATTATATGCCCAGTGCAGCATCATCGGAGATGAGTATTCCATATAACCTTCGTGTTTCTCCTAAACATTTTCAAAGTTACATTTTGGATCCATATTTGATATTCGGTTATTTAACTATCAAATAAATAAACAACAAACAATCTCATTTGTGATTTATGTATCCATTGCAACCATTAAGCCTTAAAAAAAATCTTTATTTAGTAAATCCCTTTCAAAATGTTTGTTTAAAACATTCATATGCTTATCTCTCTGGCATAAGTATATGCACAGAACATTTGTGAATAACTTCTAACTTCAAAATCATGTTAAAAAGGATTAAACAAATTATTTTTATATTGGAGGTAAGGGGAACCTAAACCTTATTCCCTCGGTGTTAAGTGTGAAACGGATGTTCCATACCACATTTTTAAAAAGGTCGGTTTAGAGAAACCCAAATCTCAAATTCATTTTATACTTCTTACAATAAATCCTTCTTAATCAAATCTGTTTCATTTATGAAATCTCTTTTACTTGAAATCCAAATCCATATCAAAGTGCTTTCCAAACTTCTAAATTCATTTATAAAGTCCTTTTATGAATATCCAAAAACATTTATTTCTTTTATAAATATCCAAACCTTTTTATAAACTCACTTCATGAATATCCAAATCTTTACCTAAAAATTCTTTTATAAATGCTCCAAAATCATTTATAAAACCTCTACATAAGCCTTTCCTATTTAAACAACTTCTTAAATAACCTTAAATCAATTTAGCTTCCTTTAATAAGCAAATCAATTTTATAATCTTCCTTATTTATGAAATCTTCTTTGCTTAAGAATTTAAATCCATTTACCCAAAGCACTTTATAAAGTTCCAAATTCCTTTATAAAAATCTTTATAAAAACTTCTTTTTACAACATGGAAAACCATTCCTATTAGTTAAAAATATCTTTATAAAACTATTTGTCAAATCTATCTTGTTCTGAGTGCAATAACTTTGAAACCATTTCAAAAAGAAAATGGAATATTTATCCTTACAAAATCAAATAGAGGCTTAATGACCATTATTGTGCTTTTAATTTGATTTTTCTTATCCAGTCTAATATGGCATCACCTAACAATAGGTTATAAGGGATCAACACATAACTATCAATCAACGTAAGTAAATGTCTAACTTAATTGTCATAGCAGAATGGTGTTTTGTTCCGCTAATATATGTCATTTAGTTTTTCTAATCATATGGGGTTACTTAAGGGTAAGCGACATAGAATCTCTTGATTTAAAAACAAACTTGAAAAGAAAACAGTTTAAAACAAAATTGATTACTTAAATTCAAAGCGATTTTAAAATAAATTAAAAACCTTGTAAATGAGAATCAAATCCTTTTTGAATAGTAATAAAACTCTAATTAAAGGTAATTAAATCTTAATTAAACCTTATTAAAATATAATTAATTTTAATCAAAGATTAATTAAATAAAACCCCTTTTTAAATTAATAATTAATTAACAGTTATCTTAAACAATTAATTAAATAATAATTAATTAATCATTAAATAATAATTAAATAATAATTAAATAATAATAATTAATAATTAATTAATCCTTAAATATAATTAAATAATAATTAACTTTAATTAAGTAACAAATCATGATTAATTTAATTTATTAACACTTAAAGTTTAAAAACCATTATTAACAAATGATTAAATACTATTACCTTTGTTAATAATTTAATCAATTAAATAATCATCAAATAAATAAATAAATAATCATTCTCCAATTACTTAATTGATGTTTGAAAACATTTCCAAAATGATTTCTAAGTAAAAGTTTAAATTAGAAAAATAGTTAGATTTGGGAACTGCGCTTATAGAATGACAATCGCTATACGGACCCGTATTTTCAAAAACTTGAAAATTTATTTCTGACTTTTAAAACTTCCCTTTTGAGCTCTTATCCTCTTTAAAATATGAAAATAAAATTTTGAAAACCAAATCAACGTTTTAAACTTGAAAACATTTCGCTTTGAAACAAAAATCAAATTTTCGATAAGAAACGGATTTCTACGCCGCTTTTGGTTAGCGAATCCCTAGCTTCATGTCATGAACCCGTACAACAAATACAACATTCAATCACAATACCACATCATAAAATTATAGCACAATCATAAGCAAGAATATTACTTCACAAATACTAACTAACTTTTCCAATATTCAAGGTATAATCTTTATCGCCTACTCAAACTTTGGCATAAGCAATCAACATCAAATCAACATATATGTATGTATACACAATATATAATATTACTAAATACTTAAGCAATATTTTAACTCGTAAATTTTACAACTTTAAGAAGTTAGTAACTTGAGTTTTTAGAACATGAACATTACTCATCGTAACTTATCTAAATCAAACTAAACTTCCACTGAACTTCGCTACAACAATAGCAAAACGCCTTAGCTTGAAAAAATGAATTTGCATGAACTTGGAGGGACAAGTTTGGCTTGGCCTTAGCTAGTATTAGGCTCGGACTACTTGGGTTTGGGGCTATACGGTTTGTTTTGGAGGGTAGTGGTAGCATAAGTATAATGAAGTGTATTAAGCTAGTTTTTAAAGTATATGCACAAGTTTGTAACTTTAAATTTTTTATTTAGAAGCTGTGGAAAAAAGAGTATGCAAGAAGAGTGTTTGGAAAATGGAAACGAAGAAATGAGAGTGTAAAGTGATTGACATGAGAAGGTTGAGGTATTTATATGCATAGAAAACTAGAAATTATTAAAATATCTTTTGTATAAAATAATATATATACATGCCATGCACATGACAATCACTATACCTCTCTCCCATCACTTGTACACGTTAACCCCCCACCTGGGCCATGATGTAGGATATTTTAAGGTATGGCATAGGATTGTATATATGTAGATGTGTTTATATGTGTGTATATATATATGTCTTTTGTAACATATTTTGTCACACCCATGCTTAAATGTGTATATATAAGTAAATATACATAAGTATGTTTAACTAGTACTTATCCTAACATATGTAAATGTGTGCATGTTGCACCAAGTGTGCATAACATCCCAACAACTTTCAGGTGTCGAAAAGTCGAAATTTTGAAAAAGTTTTTCGGTCACGTTTTCTATTTTTATTTAAACTATCTATATTGGTAAACAAATTTTGAAAAAAAAATTATTATCATTATTAAATAATTAAAATACGTTTACTTTCTAATAAAAATCCATTTACTGATTATATAAAATATATTTAAATAGCCTATTTCAAAGTGGAAAAATCCTAGGTCATTACAAATCTATTTTACCATTATTTATTATTATTCAAAAGAGTTATATTTTAATTTTAAAACCTATTATTTTAATATTTAAAATTTATTAAATATTCAAAAATAAAGTTGGTAAAATCTCGGGTTATTACACATAATAAAGATCCAATAAGGAAATTTTTCTGAAATTCATCAATAACTTCCATTATGTGCTAGCCCAGTACCGACAATTATATCAGTGCCCAATAGTTTTTACGGCCTAAACTAATCATGTTAGGGTTAATTAATTAAAGTCTTCCCATGTAGTATGATGTTTTCAAAAGTACTATGCCCTACCTAGCGGCTAGCCTGGCCAGAAACGATGAGGTAAGCCCAAAGGTTATCCTCAATAGAAAAGCCCTAATTTGAATTAGGCCTTGGGATAAATTTGAAGATTGCTTTGAAATCAAAAAAAAGTTTAAAATTTAAAAGTTAAGTATGAAATAAGAAAATTGTAATGAATGTTATAATATATATTGTCAAATTGTTTTGAAAATTAAAAAATAATTTTAAATTTAAAAGTTAAACTTAAAATAAGATATACATATATTATAGAAGTTATATTATAACAATTTTTTTGAAAATGTTTGAAAAATAATATAGATTAATTTTGAAATTTTAAATATACTAATAAGATAAATAAAATACATATATTAATAAAATACATATATCAATAAAATACATATATTAATAAAATAAGTTAATTAATAAAAATATGCACATATATTATATATTTTTGATCTATATTACGATATTTTAAAATGTTTAACACATCATAGGTATACATATATGTGTATAATATATTTTTTGAAATTAATATAATATAATTAAATAAATTAATTAAAGCATAATTAATTAAGTAAATTAATTAAAGTGTAACTAATTAGTAGATTAATGAAATAAAATTACATAAATATGAGATATATATGGCATACAATAAAGGTTATAGTATATAATAATTATTAAATAAAATTGTTACATTAAATTAATACAAAATTAATTAAAATGTTAATTAATTAAAATTAATTGAAATAAGATTTAATTAATATTACACTATACATAAAACTATTATATAAGTAATGAAATATATAAGTTATATAATAATGAAAATATATAATACGAATGTATAAACTAAAGGTGGAACACCAAAGAAACTTAAATAGGCTTAAGAAATAAATACATATACAAATATACGTATATCATGACTTTCGATGTGTTTGACACATGAATTACGAGATTATTTTATAAGAAATACATTATTCCATAATTCGATATCACTCAATATAATATATTGAAGATTGTGAATCTTCAATATAATAATGTCCTATACCTTATGTATATTAATAAATTACTTGCATACACCTTAGTTATTTAGCAAACTCGAGCTAGGGATGTTATATGTAGTATTATTAATATACTGAATAGGAAAGGTAAGATAACTATATGAATTTGTTGAGCAACCTCAAGGTACATGCATTATACTTAGTCCATTGCAATATGATAGGTACGAGTGAATAATATCTTTTGACTTGTTGAGAAAACTCAAAGTTGATTGAGACTAGAACAAGGAACCATGGGTTAGAGTTGTATGTAACACAACCGATAAGGAGTTACCCATCATTTGTGGGACTATGATTTAGTGTGCAAACTAAAGGTCATAATCCTAAGACATATGAGTCCTAACAACCACTATTGAAATCAAAGGACATCTTTATTTTGACTTAAGTTTTGGTGAAACATAAAATACTAGAGGGATCCTTATTAGAAAATGAAATGATTACACTTAACCTTTCTAATATTATAAGAACATATGCTATATAATGTTATAATAATCAAAATTGATAAATCTGTGCATTTAATGTGATTGATAAAATGTTTTCTAACTAAGATATACAATTAAACTGAAATGAAAATTGACAAATAGAAATGTAATATATGCTTACTATTAAATGCTTCTTGCATGTTAATGTTTTCTATACCCATGCAAGTATCTAATCTCACAACTACTTAATGTGTTTGTAACTTAGTTGCTTACATGTTTATTTAGTCGAGACCATGCATTACATTCTATGAATTTCAAACTCTAAAAGTAATACAAGACTATGGATATTTGATCCATATATTATCGCGTAGAAGTGTTATATGGGGAACTGTCATAGTTCGTAATATATGATACTTCAATGAAGTTAGTTCATTTGAAATAAGCCAATAATCAATATTGTGAGATCGAGTATTCAATTTGATCGACTACAAAAGGATCACTTGTGTTAAATGTACACAAAACTGAAAACTACAATATAGATCTAAGAACTCGATATCAGTTTGACCAGTTTACACAAAGTGCAACATATTTGATGTCCTTAAATGTTAATAATAATCGACTGCACTTTTGTAGAGAGTTCGTTATAATGTTGTAATAAGGATATTCTTTTGAATAGTTCAACCATTTAAAAGAAAAAGAGTGCACGAGAATAGTTGTTGTTTATGGTACAGTTGTGATGAAGAAAATGAATAGCCACTTCTGCTTCATGAAGAAACATCGAAAATGAGAATTATAATAATAATAGTTGATACATAATATTGGAATAAGACATATGACTTCAATTTGAATTGTATTTCAATATAGAAAGTTGTTTTCAATGTGATATTTTTTTAGAGTTCATGATATTTGATAAAAAAACTCTCCACAACAAAATAGTTGTAGTATATGAAATAAATAATCTATATTAATTGAATGATGGACATCTGAATTTAATGTGCTATTATAGTAGTAGTAGAAATAGTGGGAAAGTGCTATGTAACACTTATTGATTGCGTCAAGTTACGAAAATTATTTCTGTAAAACATGCCGAACATTGTTTATAATATAATGATTATTTTTCGCTATCGAATGAAAAATAGAAATAGTTATATTTCAATGAGAATATTATGAATGTTCGTTATGAAATGAAAATGTAGTATTTTTTTCACAACAAAAGAAATGCATTGGAAAATACTGAATATCTAAAATTATTTACAATTATGTTGATATTATAGACTAAGCTGTAGTTTTGAGAAATAATTTTTATTGTATGATTACTGATCACATTATACTAGTTACTCAAACAATTAAGGGCTATGCACCCACTTAGTGAGAGCATTTTAAGAGTTGATGAACTCTTCGGAGTGATACCTATGGATGAGTGTATAGGTTTATGATAAGCTTATAGAATATAAAACTGAAGTAAATAACATAAGTTGCAACAGAAATGATTCGACTTGATCGAATAGGTGAGTATATTGAAAAGAATTTCATATGTACCTAATATGAAAAAAGATTCAGTCTCAAAAGGTCGCTCCTCCCTATAATACATAATGATGTATAGATGTCGTAATCAAACTTTGTTGGACAAATCACGATTAATGATGAGTGAAGTTGAGTTAAAATTGTTTCTATAAGGTGTGTACTTAAGAGTAGTACACAAGGTTAAAATTAATATCATTCAAAGAATAGTTTCACTACACCAGAAACGGCATTTCGCAACGGCTTAGAGCCGTTGCAAAATTGGCAGTGGTAAAAATTTAGCAATGGCCCTTAACCGTTGCGAAATTAAATTTAGCAACGGCTCAAAGCCGTTGCAAAAATAAATTTTACAACGGCTAAGAGCCGTTGCAAAACCTTGTTGTACATGGTTTGTTAATTTGGTTTTGCAACGGCTCAAAACCGTTGCTAATTTTAACATATTTTTTACAAATATACATTGCTTTTTTCAGCCCTCTTACAGTAGGAGTTAATTCATTATCATACTCAATACAAACATTTGAAAATTCAAAATATTATCACAAAAGAAAAATCATTAAACCAAATATTTTTCATAGATTCATCACAAAGACCAAACTTAACAAATCTTTTTATTATAATGATCGACAACAATACATTACACTACATAGTTAAGCAGCAACAATAGCAATATTAGAGTATACAGTACATAGTTTGGCAACAACAACAAAATGATTAGAACAACAATACTACATCATTGCCAACAATACTACATTATCCTACTTAATATTACAGTATACATCACTCAACACAAATGGAGGTATCTTTCAGGACAGAAGAGCTTATTGCAGTAATCATGTATAGCAGTGAACAACTTCAGTCACCACTTCAACTTCTAGTGCACATCAAATATCAGTGCACCCATAATCAAATTCAAATCTGCATCATCTCTATCAATTCAAACCTGTCACAACTTCGATTTCTCTGTCCAGACCACAAACAACAGTCAGTGTCCACTATACCACAAAAAGCTACACTACATCATTCCTTGTTCATCTATAATTTTTCCTCTTCATATACAAACCATACATCACTGCAACTTGGCGCATCCCTATCCCTTTGCACAAACTCGACTCATCACTTCAGCTTGCATTGCGCCATATTTACATCTGCTCACAAACTGTCTGTTCCATAATTCGAACACAGACCCATAAACTTACAGACTGTTGATCAGATTCTACCTGAAACCACTCACAGTACATCTTCCAACAACTACTCAAACAGTCCAACCACTTATGGCATACCATATGACATACCTACCTTGCAAACTGCAAAATTGCGCAACCCCTTCGAACCACCGATCCACTTCAAAACATCACTTCATCTACTACCTTAATTCCTCCTTGATACCAAATACAAAACAAACTGTCAATATCCATGGCCAATAACAACTATTCAACATAACTCTGTCAATAGGTCACATCTCCTCCATCTCATTTCGACTGCCACTAGTGGCCAATCCAACATACAAACTTCATTACCAAAATCACAACACACAAAGAACCTTCTCTTTGTCACTGTAACTTCTATAAACTCACCACATACCAACATCCTTCACCTACCCCTGTTAACTCTTCCCTGCACATTCATCAAAACAACAGCCTCCTTACATGTCACGCTATTAACCCAAACTGTCACTGTACATTGCCTTCATCCAAGACTACCTCAAAATGTAAATTTTCAATGACCAAACCTGAAACACTTCCAACCATCCCACAACAGCACTACAAACCCACATCAGCCAGTTCATACCAAACAACTCCCTTTCATTACTCAACACTGCAATGCCATCCCTTTCATCCCTTTCATGCCAAACATGCATTGACTGGCAATTATGTCAATGCATATTTGCATAGGGGGTTAACTAACTACACCAATATGCAGATAATAAATACAATAGTTTTTTCATGTAACTCGTTTAGAAAATGTAATGGTTAAGAAAAATTGTACCGTTGTACAAATAGCAATCTTGGAGGCAACCAAATAGTTTGGGATGTTAAGAGTAAATTCAGAGAGCGTGCTTTCATCAAATATCATGTGTCCTATAACTGCAGTCCCACCCATCATTATGGCAGTAAACAAGAAGCCGTGGAAGAAAGAACAAATGGATTGAGTTTAGTAAGACTATAGCAGTGAAAATTAATGTTTTAACACTTGCCTTGTAAAGAGAACCGATGAATACTGACTTCGTTTCTTCAAGGAGCAATAAAGGTTAGGAAAAACTACATGGCCTGAAAACCAGTATCCATATAAGCCAACTGCAAATGGAATGCCAGACCAATTCATCACAATAACTACACATCCATCACGTCAATCATGCTGTTTATTATTCACTCTGTATTATGTTGCAGCTATCAAATAATTAGAATGACCTAATGTAATTGCTTCATTTAAGCTCCCAAAAACTCGACTCCATGAACCAGAAACTGATAACCGACCTAAATTGCAGTACATCAAAAGGATTTCTCCATAACAAACAGCAATCAAGCACCAATGTTTTCAATGTCAGCGGCCTTACTCATTCTCTTCACAATTCCTGCTATAACCTGCAAATTTGCATCAAACATAATTAACCATCAATCAACTTATTACCTTTAGTAAGATGTAATTGTATGATATGAAACATATCAAATATGCAAATGTTATATCTTTCCAGGTCCCAACTCATAGCTTTTTGTCAACCCTTTGTTCAGTAGTGTTTTCACTGTTAACTCCCACTGGACTGGTGAAGTCACCTGTTTCACAAACATTATCTACATTAATTATCCACATACCAAATTTTTATTCATTTATATTACTGCATCGTATATGATCACCTGACGTGCCAGGATCTTTTTTATGTTTTCAGGGTCAGAATGAGGTTGTGCATCCACATTCGATATGACTGGAATTCTTGGCTTTCTTATTTCTGTAGCAGCAAGTGCAGCTTCAAGCTTTGATACAGCTGGTTCCATGAAGCTCGTGTGGAAAACACCAGCAACTGCTAGGCTTACCTGTAATCCAAAAAAATAAATAATTAAATAAAATTATGCTTGCCATTAATCTTAAAATAACAAACCCATACAGTTGTATTAAAATATGAAAACCTACTACCATTCGAGCTTTAAATGATTTAGCTTTGGCTTCAACTGCTTCCACTCCTTTGATACCTCTGGAGACAGCATAATTACCCTGGAAATATCAGTTTTTTTAAAACTCAAAAGATGCATACTTTAATACTTTGGAATACATATGGAAGTAGAAATAACAAGCTATAGTACTGGACACAACAAGTTGGCAATCTAAACTCTTTCTTTCTCATCGACTTCTTCATTAGCTGCTATTGGAAAATAATTAAAGGATACTAAATCAAATAATTATAGTACAAGTACTGACAATCCTAATTATAAATAAACAAACTCTCACATGTCCACATTTAGTAATTAAAAAAATGATACAAACGTGAACATACAAATAATCCCTGAAATCGACTTGGATATCAATCTCCGGTGATGATGGTGAAACGATACAAATAATCAGAGGGGGCGATTCGCAGTCTCCTTTCAAATCCTTGAAAATGATACATCCGGTGATGATTCGCAGTCTCCTTTCAAATCTCAAGTAGATGAAGATTTGCGATATGGAAGATGAAATCAGAGGGGGCGATTAGGGCAAACGAAGGGAAATGAAAGAGGGGAGCGATTAGCTAGGGCAAACGTGGAGTTGGTAAATGAAATTAAGGGGCATGCTGTTTTGAGAATGGGGGGTTACGTACGCAACGGTTCAAAAGGAATATAAAAAAAAAGAATTAAGAAAAATTCGTAATGGCTTTGAACCGTTGCAAAAATAAAACAGGCCTAAGCCATTCTTAAACGTTTTACAATGGCTTAGATCCGTTGCAATTTAGCAATGGCTCAGAACCGTTGCGATTCTTCCGCTTAAGGGAGGTACAAATCTGCCAATATGGTGTAGTGTTTACAAACCATATCGTAGGATGGTTTATAAGAAACCCCGACATATCCTAGACTAAGGAGTTGGTAGGTTTGTGAGCCAAAAGACTGCATATAATAATTGTATGCATGAGATCTTATATAAATCATCCCAACAGAATTTTGAAAGCGATAGTCATTAGATGACTAATTTATGTTGTGAACGTAATTATATTATGATCCAACGGAAAATTAGTTTTATATAACGCAATTCATAAAATATTTATGAACGCCCACTCCATTGCACTAAGAAACAACTGTTGTTCAAGAAATATCAACTCGTAGCGAAGGAATTTCTCTAAGAAACTATTGGTACAAAATGAATTTGGATGCAATCCAATGATAAAACTGATTACAAGGGATGAAATAAAATTGATTAAACTAAAAAAACACAAACACATTAGAACGTCTAGTGAGTATTCCTGTACATTATAGAGAAACTATAAGTGTCTTTCAATGTCAAGAATAAATAATCCTAGGTTGCTTAATTAAACCATTAAGAGTATTGACTCTATGATATGGTTGGATGCGCTAATTTGAAATAGATTCCAAGACATTATCCAAATATGAGTTTGTAACCGACGGGATATAATCCATTATTCGTAGATGTGTCTTAATGAGAAAGACAAATGCAGTTGGAATATAGTGAACCATATTGATAAGAATATTACTATGAATTTCAATTGTTGAAATGCAATAGATTCACTATTCGATGAGCCCAAGTAGATTCAGATTTCATTCACAAAATTATAGCATAGTCCGACTATATGTTTTTATACATATGTGTTGAAACAGAATATTCTAAACAATGATTTAGAGTAAACTATTTGCATATATTAATAAAAGTGTCTCAAAGTCAATAGAAGCGGTGTTGAGTTTGTGAGATTTTGGATGTGATCGAAGAATAGGAAACTGTCGTTCGATAAGCATCAAAATTGAACAATTGTGTTGATAGAAATATCAAATAGTTTGATTATCAATCAAAATGCAGAGGAAGCCTGTGCTCATGAAAAAGAAAGCAAAAGATACATAGAAATTTCTAAAACATAAGTAAATAACACACTACTGATTGTTAATGATGTATTTATGTTAAAATCAATTTTGGTTATTATAGTACTTAATATTGCATTTGTAAATGATGTTATTTATAGTAAGTATAAATATGTTGGGAATGTTACAAAATGATATGCAATGATACCTTATTGAAATGTTTAATACAGAACACGTTGGATGGATTCCTTATGCATTAGTAGTATGAATTATCATACATGTTATGTTGTTTACGACATCGTGATTTGCTTGTGTATTTGATACATTATGCATATATCAAATCCAAATTGATATCGTTGAATGGAAATATGGAGTTTTTTCGCATATTTACGAAATACTAAAGAATTGTTTATAGAAACAACGAACCACTTATGAAGGATTGTTCGGACTCACCCTTCATAAGTGAAATTGAGTATGATGAGTCAATAATAAATTCAGGTAAGAATCTTTAAGTTGGAAATATTCCAAATGAGAGATTGTGGCTAATTCAATGAAAGTTAAGTACATCACCTTGAATATTGACGCAATGAAAGCAATGTATATAAGTGCACATACACAAATTTATAACTGAGCTGAAGGTGATTTCAGATGCTGAGAATCTCATAACGTTGTTATATGATGACAATGTCACAATATAGTTCATAATAGAAGTTAGAGCTCATCGGAAGTCGAAAGATATACTCTGAATTGTTTCACATAATAAAGATATTTTATTAACATTTAAGAGAATTGATTGACAATGTAGATAATTGAAACAAAATTGTATATCCGTTCAGCGAGGGACTAATCCAAATTGGTTTTAAGGAAACCAGTGGATTAGTTGGAATAAGATTCCATAATTGACCCCAAGTGTAAATGAGAGATTGATAGAGTTAGGGGCATGTCCTAGGGACAAGTATGTAATTTGTCACATATATCTAAATCGATAACTAATCTTGTTCGAAATAAAAGATGTTTTCTTTCTAGTATATACTTGGTATAATATGTTAAATTAAATAATTTAATTAAAAATACATTTAATAGAAAATCCATCAATTGTATGTTTTCTGATAGTAGTTGTTGTAACTGTGAGTAATTTGTCATAACAAAAACAAATATACTATTTTAAATATTCCTTGTCAAGACGTGTCGAGACTAAATATCGATGCATCGGTAGAGACTAGAGTGTGCAACGCTTTTTAAATTTTAGACAGTGTATTACTCATGACTACTAGGGGCACCTAGGGATTACGTATAGATACTTATTGGATAAGTATGGAATGACTCACTTGATAGTTTTTTGTTGGTTAACATAACTAAGGTCAATCAAAAAATATTGATGTGACTAATTTACACAGTTCTCTCAACTTGAGCATAATGTCGATCTTCAATATGAAAGCTTCGTTTTGATTGTAGTCAAATCATGGTATGACGTCCATCGAGTGACTATAATTGGGTCGAATGGAACTATTCGAAGTGAAATAGTATTCAAGAGAGGATTTGTCTCATCAGTTATATGAGATTAGTATTACGATCAACTCAAATCAAGTCAAAGTCTCTAGGAAAAAACATTGTTAATAATAACTATAATTTTTAAACCAATGACTTTGTGTTTGGATTATAAAGCTGAATGTGGAAAATATTGAAATTTTGACTATTATCGAATTTTATAAGTCCATAGTGATATAGCTAGTTTTGATGAAGATAATTGGTGTAAATAAAAGGCAAAACTGGGTAACACTTAATAAAGTAAAACTGGATTTTACCGAAACCAAGTAAGCAATAAATTTGGACAAAATGACACACCACATACTAAGTGATGTGTGAACATTAATTTTCGAATAGTTCGATATTAATTGCTAACCAAATTTACACTTGACGAGTCACATGACCAAAACGATGAATTATCTTTTGACCAAATGATTTAATTTTAATTTATACCTCTTATAAATTAATAAATTTAATTAATATTAATGAAATATTAATTATAAAATTTGATTATGATTTAACGAATAAATATTATTAGATATATTTATAATAGTTATAAATATATCATTCGATATACAATGTTAATAAGGGGTTAAGTCAGATTTAATTGCAAAATAATTAATTTGGGCTTAAATGGGTTTAAGACCGATCAAAGGGCTTGTTATTTCTGGCAGCAACAATGTGTAGAGGGCTTCTAAAATTAGGTTACGAAGGGCTTGATTTTGGATGGCTTAGATTAATAGAGAAATAGTATGAGAGGAGATCCAGACTTTTCTTCTTTCTATCCACTATATAAGCATTTCTAACAAAATTTTATTTGGATCTTTTTGTTGCCTCCTCCTCCATTTCTTGCTAGTCGAAAATCATCTCTAGTCCTTCCATCTTATCAAGCTCAAATCAAGTAAAATTCAATTGTTATCTGATAGTTGGTGGTCAATGGTTCAAGGACTAGCCTCTATTAAATTAGAAACAATATCAAGGGGAAGAACTCATCTTTTCAAGGTGTACTTCAAGGCATTGGGATCAAGGTATGTTTCTAATCAAAATATAGTTATCAGTCCTATATTATAATGTTTTATTATATATGTATACATTATATATATTGTTATTTAAGTGATGATTCTGATATGCCAGTATGTTGTCATAAAGTTGTTTGGTTGTATGCGTGTATATATAAGTTTATATGTGTATGTGTGTGTACTAATATACATACATATATACACATATATATAATATATCAAATACACATCAGGTCAGTATAGTACTGAATAAAAAATAAAATTCTTATACTTATTACATTAATATATATCATTTAATTACATTCATATAGTTTATAATTAATCACAGCATCGTAATTTAATAAAAAATACTTATGTAATTTTATATGTAAAGAATTAAAGATATGATAATTTTCGACTACGGGGAAATATTTTCTATTATTATTTAATATTATTTAAATCAGTTTATTACATAAATAAATCGTATAAATTCAAATATATTATGAAAATTATATTGTATATTTTATAAAATAATATAGACAAGAAAAAAGCTCTAGGCGGAAAAATAAAAAAATACATTTTTTTAATTTATTTTTTAAGGAAAATGTGTGATCCTCCAATAAAAGAGGAGAGCACACATGAAGCTATATATATAATAAATAAAAAGGTGCTTCCAACATGCCTGGCAGGTGACTAGTCTAAATACTAGTAAAAAAATAGAGAGATAGATACCCCCAAATGAGCTCCGGCAAGGCCACTGCACATTACACCATAATACCAAGCTCCGGCAAGTCCACCGCCCAATAATAGGGTGTTATAGGTATCTAAAACCTAATATACTAAAAATAGCACCAACAAAAAGAAACTCAATGAAATCGCCTCAGATGAGAAAAAGCTAATCTCTAATATTAGATGATCCAAAATGGAGAAATACCAAGATGTGGACCAAAATGAAGAACTTCACTCTGAAGACACAGCGAAACCAAAAAGAAATGCCAGATGCGATCAAAACCCCTGGATAATGCAATCCTGCTAACCTGTATAAAAATGCAAGCTATCCTGCACACCAGACAAGAGAAACAAACAAACAACCTAAACCAAACCTGAAATGAAACTAGAAACCAAGTTAGAAAGAAAAGAATATATGTATATAAAAAGAATTTATATACATATATGTGAAAATAAAAGGAAAAGAGAAAAATAAAACAAGGATAAGCTAGAACCAAAAACTAACAATTCTAAGAAAGAAAAGGAAAAAAGAACCAAAAAGAAAAAGAAAAGGAACATAAATAAGAAAACAAGAACAAAAAAGAAGGAAATAAAGACAAAGATAACAACACTAAAAGAAACTACTTTAAGGACCTATAATAGGAAGAAAATTATAAAGCAACATGTGAACATTACTTAAACTAGAAAAAGAATTATTAAAAATATTATTAGAATCAAAATTATCAATGTTAATTTTGAAAATGTTAATATTAAATCTAACCTTGTTAAGATATGCCTTAAAGCAATCATTATTGGCTAATTTATATTTAGGATTAGATACCCAATTTAAGCAGAAAGATGAGATTGAAATTATCAGATTATTAAAGTGTAAATATTTGTTATTAAAAATTCTTTGATTTCTCTCAAACCAAATGAACCAACAAGTTATAGTGAATATAGTATCAAGCAAGTATCTAATATCCTTATTGAACTTAAATCTAAAAAAAGTTCCAATAGAAAAAATAATTTGCAACTCTAGAACTAAAATTAATCTCAAAAATATTAAGGGTATTTATAAGAATAAAATGAGTATCCAAGCAATCATAATAAATATGGTTAATATCTTCGGAGAATGAGTTACAAAAATAACATTTGTTATCAATGTTAATACTTTTCATTTTTAAACATTCAATAGTGTTTAATTTACCATGAATGATGAGCCACATGTGAATTTTAGATTTTGGAGGAGCGTTTGACTTCCAAATAAATTTAGAACAATAATTTTGTTAAAGGAATTCGAAGAATATTTCTTACTCTTATCCCACTCCCCACTCATATAATCATTATCATCATCAATATTATAGAGATTTAGCTTAGCATAAAGCAAATAAAGTTGTCTAAGGGTGGAGCCTACTAAAATGCCATTAATATTAAAAATCCAAGGCGGGTCGCTTTCAGAATTAAAAACATCAGAAATGAATGCAAATACATTTTTTTTAATTAATTATCAAATTTTGGTGGAAAAAGGAAAAATCATTTTAAAAATATTTTAAACCGAAAAAAATTTTAGGCATAAAATATCATTTAGGATTTTCTGAAAATTTGAAATTTGAAATAAAGTTTCAAAATTAATTTTTTTTTATTAATTTTCAAATGGATATTTGATTAAAATGCATTTTAAAATTTATTTTTTTTTTCTAAGTATGTGCAAGACATGGACTTTTATATTATTATTTTTTAATTTATTCTTGGCATTCCATTAATTTATATATAGATGTATAAATATTGTTATACACATATATTTGTATGTTGTATATGTTATAAATAATTTTTTTTGATATATTATATATATAATACTCGCAGTTTAAAAATAATTAATTATTATACATAAATTATTTATTTTTATTTAAACAAATCAGTAATAATAATATGTATGTAATATTAATATTTATTCGTATGATAGTATGTATAAATATCTGTACGTATATATAATATAAGCCAAGACTTATACATCCCCTTATGCCCTTGAAACCCAATTGATCATTCAACATGTACAATTTTTATTAGTTAAATTTAATACTAATGGATGGTGACGATTAAATTGGTACATAGGGACATAGAAAAATGAAATCAAAATATTCACATCACATTTTACTGGTGGAGAGGATAGACAATGGTTGTCCATATAAGCAATAATTGATCGGCCTCCGCTTCTCACCAATCAAATGGAAAATTTAACCACACAAGGGGGTGTCATTAGTACTTTTGGCTTGTTCAAGAAAGCATATCGAAGGAGGAGTTTTGTTTTAGGGATGAAGCTATGGGAATGATGTGCCAGCTTATGATATTTCAACACTATACCTTACTAGAGTTAGGGAATAATTTCCAGCATATGCATAGCATGTCAAAGCTAGACAAGTTTTGTACTTGGGATTTGCATGTGATCCTGAGCTCCATCTTTTTTGTTAAATACACACACACAAACAATACACTCCTAAGTTATAATTAGCATTAACTGATGCTCTCCTATAC
This sequence comes from Allium cepa, assembly GCA_030765085.1. NCBI lineage: Eukaryota > Viridiplantae > Streptophyta > Magnoliopsida > Asparagales > Amaryllidaceae > Allium > Allium cepa. The sequence goes on along the minus strand of CM060940.1, from coordinate 249,005,797 downwards.
TCGATTCACTCGCCGATAAGTAAAGCATACAACACCTCCACTTTGAGAACAATCATACAATATGTACTCATTGCTCTACTTTGTGGTATTCGTCACCAAGTAATAACGAAGTCTCTGTATGGTTTATATCTGTATATATCTTGACGCAAACTCTTTGTGGTAAAAGTCATTGCTGTTATATGGTCATAGCAATTCAACTGTTCATTAGAATCATCATCATTATTTTTGACGCACCAAGGATGTGGAATGGGCACCATTATAGTTTTTTGATGCGGTTCTGGATACGTTTAAAGCTTTAACTTTAAGATTTCATATCATTACTCTGACTTCGGATGATTCTTCTTAGTTCATATAGAACTAATTTTTATTTTCATCATTGTATAAACATCGTGTCATAATTTTATATTTCAAGTGTGATTATGCCACATGTTAATTAATGTTTGTTAATCGATCACCACAAATTTTTTTAATATCTATTTATCTCAAGAAAGATTATTTTGATTAAAGACATTCCTTTAACTAACACAGTTGAAGTAGTTAGGCATGCATTCCAATCCTTTGGTCCTACGTATTTCAAGAGATAATTTTTAGCATCCTAACACTTCTACAGATTTTATTTACTTTTGCAAACCATTGAATTATTTATTGTCTATTATTACACATTATAATTCTATCTGATCAACATTAATCCAATATATGTCCATTAACTATAGACTATGCGTCGGTGCAATATTCTTTTTTGACATAAGAACAAACGAATATCATACGATACTCTATACATATACATGCAACAATTTGATATGACTTCCATAATTGACTGCATGACAGTGCCATGCAGTACCCCGTTAAAAGTGCATCCATCTTTTGATTTCTAACATCAATTGTTTTATTTCGTTTTATTTTATTTTTTGCAGGAAATCTGAATGACATAATATTGAAGTAATTTAGATGGCAAAGTTTTCAATTGTACAAGTATTTTACAATGATAAAATAAATAAAGTCTAACGAATGCTCTTTTTCATAAAGTAGTGCACTCCAGGTAGATTCGACGTATAATGAAATGAAAATGGGGTTGGTTTTAAACTTTTGAAACCATCTATCTAATGCACAAAGTTTGGTGAAAGGAAGCTAAAAAGGGAAAACGAAATGGAAAGTGTCAATTCTTTAGTTCCCTGATCGGAGAAAAAGATGTAGAACCTAATTCTCTCAAGCACTTTAAAAAGATACATAGTAGTGGAATAATAATCAGAATTTAGCAGGTGATCTGATATTAGGAAACTCTTAAAAGCTAAGTGACTTAACTTTCCTTGGTATAGAAACTTTATTCAACTTTTCTGATATTTTGGAAGGCAAAAGTGACTATAAATTGGTTCTACCAATTTTAGAAGAACGGGACTACAAAAGAATCTGGACACCAAAAAAAGGCATCAGAAAATATGAGAATATGCATGTAGAGGCAAAGATGGGCTACATCTCATTTTGGCTATACCTCAATTCATTTTGATTTCCAATACACGATTCGAATTAAATAACAAAGTGCAGTGACAAGAAAAATAAAGTATTATTATTTAAATTGAAGCTTGTAATTGAATTTGGAGATCAAAGGTGTACCAAAAATGAGACATACCATATCCTTGCCAAATATATACATGTATAAAATAGAATTGAAAATGTTTTTTTTTTCTGTTTCCGCCATTTGAGAAATATCAAAAGCCATATTCTCTCTAATTGATAAGAGTTTCCAATTTATTCTCCATTATATATCTTTTAAAGTAAACATCGAAAATACAGATCGGAAAACTTGAATTTCAAGCCAAACAAACTCAAATTTCTCATTAGTTTTCCATTCGTGATCTTGACTATTTCTTTTGTCGATGCAATTTTTCCTATGGCTATCGTCAAGTTCTTACTAATGTTAGGCTTTATTCCATGATTTTTGCTAAAAGCACCTTAAAATTTGTTTCATTTACCCAAGGTTAAATAGTTAAACACTTCATATTACCCAGGTTAGCTGCTAATATAGTACCTAACAACATATATATAGTTGGTCTACAATGAATTCTCGAATAAATAAGATAGTAAAAGAAAATACAGTAACAAATGAAAAATGTTCGATCAATAATATATTGCCCAACTTCTAAATTTCTGTGATTCGTTTGGGTAATGTAATTTAGTTATAATGTATAAAATGAAGTAGTTGACTGAATAGATGCGTGTAAAAGAAAAATAGAGGAAAAATGAGAAATAATTGGAGTGCATTTAGTAAAATTCTTTTTCTTTTACTATGTTTTTTTTTGGTTACCATCGAAGATTTTCCAGAAATGTTAACCCAAAAAATGGATCAACACCATGCATCAAGTTTGAAAGCACCAGTGCAGATAATTAGCAGCACAAATCTCAAATAAACAACAAATAAAAAGCAGAAGTAAGAAAAGAGACATCAAATTTTTATAGTGGTTCTGTAGACTCTGGCCTATGTCCACTTTGATCAATCTTTATTATGATTTTACTAGTTGAATCTCTATGGATATCAACTAGTTAGTACTTAGATCTAAGTTACACTGACTTAGAATAACTTACAAGTACAAGGGTTAACTAGAAAATTACAGTAACCCCCTTGATGACTATTTTGAGGGAGAAGAAAGTTGAAGAAGTGAAGAAATTCCAATAGAGTAATGGAAGCTCTCCCTCTTTGAAAAAAGATCCATCTCCAGTTGCAGGTAGGTGAGTATTTACAGGGGAATTCAGTGAGTGTTGGGCCAAAAGTAAAAGTACAGAAGAGTCCAGTTGTTATGCTAAGTCATCACCGAAAATCTCAAATCAATCTAATTCATTTTTACATATCGCTAGCTATCCATATGGGATGGATCGCAAGCTATCCATTAACTTAGCATATTTGTAACGACAAGATATTTTCAACCATTCGCATCCATTATAAGTGCATAGGCAGACACTCATGCCGGAATTGAATTGCTCAAAATACCGTGTTGTAAATAAATTTTTGGCAAACCTCAGAATATACAGTAAATAAAAATCACAGATCACAGACACAGAGTATATAAAAATGCAGCGAAAGAAAAAGAGATAGTAGTTCATGATGCTACTATATAAATAAGAGATACATCAGAGTTAAAGAAGATACAACAGAAGAGTAACAGGATACATCAGGTACAAATCAGATACATCACTGAACCACTGGATACTGAAACAAAATAGATGGATGGATCTTCAAGGAAAGCTCCAATGCCGAAGGTGAATCTTGAATGCTAACTCAATCAATCTGACCCGAGTGTAAAGCAAAACACAAAACCCTCGAGTCAGGACATAAATACTTATAAGCTGTAAATCAACTCAAGTGAACAGTAACAAAATGCATCAGTAACTTAAAGGATGCTTGGGACCGCCCATCCTCTAAGAATCCATTAAACTATTTACTATGTAGTAATATACGCTATATACGGTAGTGCCTAATCAGTAAAGTATAATCATATAGAAAATAGCGTTAAGGGGATGGTGAACCTTAACGCGGTCGGATCTTTAAAACCAAAATCGTAGTGGGCACGATATAAGGATATGACACGGCACGCGAGGCAATGCCAGGGTGGATACACCATTTGCACTCCCGGACCGGTGGTGACGGCAAGCCAGCAGCTTCCGCCCACCTCGAACAATACCCCCGAATCCAAGTGGCGCCACCGAATCGAATCACAACAGTAATAGAATGGTTTCCGATGGAGCATGCTCGATGAAAGGGTGCGACCCTTTGTGTAGCCCGGTATAGCTTCTGTTTTAGTCATATATGCCAACTCACGGGAGTTGGGTCCATGTAATATATACCTCGAGAACGTCGCCACCATCCTACTTCATTCTCGAATCTCCACCGCGTACACGGTTGTTAAAGTGGTTTTCGGTATTGGCCGGCTATAAGACAATATCCGATCCCGGTCTCCTTAACAACCCATCGTTATTATAACCCGTAGTTATAACTTTAAAAATATTTTATACTTCAAAATAAAATATCATTTTCAATCCAAATCTTTATCAAAATAAAGATTAAATCATTTCCAAAACCATTTCAATATATCATCGTAAAATATCTTTCAATTCAAATATTTATCAAAATAAATATCAAGTCATTTCTAACCATTTCAATATATTAAATTTTCATACCCTTTCAACACTACCTTTCAGTTCCAAAATATCATATCTTTCAGAACTTCTTTTTAAATCATATTAATATCAAAATGTCCTATCTTTCAAACTCCGTTTTTCAAATCATTTAATATCAAAAATAGCATATCTTTCAAAACTTCGTTTCAAATCATTTTAATATATCAACATATCATATCCTCTCAAAACTTCATTTTCAAATCATTTTAATATATCAAAATATCGTATCTTTTCAAACTTCATTCATTTCAAATCATTATTCATTTTATTCAATCTAAAATACCATTTCAATTCATATTTTATAAAAGTTTATATTCCAAAAATTCTTTTTTTTTCATTTCAATGAAGTTATTATGCTTAATAATTAAATTATTAAATTTCCAAAATTTCAACTTCCAAAGTTCACTTATTCACTTATGGTTATCAAAACAGTGAAAATTCACTTTTCGCATCATTTAGAAAACTCTACGGAAAGTTCATTCAAAACAGTTCAATTTAACAAAGACAACGTTTAAAAATGTTGTAATAGAGTTTTCTTAAATTTCAAATAAACTTAGTTAAATTCGAAAATCATAGTACTTACAACAATTTCTATAATAGTTTTTTTTTCCAATAGCTTTTTTTTTAGTTCATTATCATCAACTATAGTATTTACAATTTCTGTAATATCATTTACATTGTAATTAATATCATTTCAAAAATGCAGTCAATTAACTTCAAATATTCAATAAAATTTCTCAACTAGTTATATTTTTATTAAAACATTTTTAAATTATAAAATCATACATTTTCACATTTATAAACATCATTTAATTTTCCTCAAATTCATGATTTTATAAAGTTAAATTTCCATTCAAAAATCAAGATTTAATAATAATTCACTTATTAAAATGCAATGTTGAATTTTAAATCCATTACATTAAATTTCAACTTAACACTTAAGTTCAAATTCTCAAATATAACTTTGTTTTATTTTAATTTACTTAACTAAAAGTTCACTTTTACGTCAATTTCATAAATTTCCAGTTTTAGTTATATTTCAAAATTTCAACTTACAATATTCATTCATTCCACATTTCAACTTTATTAGAATCATTAATATGATATAAAAATCACCTTAAATTCATTTAAATTCAAATTATCATAAATTTATCATAATTTCATATTCAATTAAATTTCGAATTATAATTAAATCAAAATTTTCAAAATAACTTACGTTCAAAATTTCTAACTTTTTCATTAATTCATTTCACTTACAATTATTCAGAAAATCAATAATAATTTACAAAAATCCTTTTTTTTATTAAATTTAAAATCAAAATATTATAATAATTAAATTTCTAAAATACTTTAAATTTTTTAGAAAAGCATATTTTAACTACGGGCCTGTATAAAATTTTCTACGCTAGGTAAAGTGATACGGGTAATATATCATTTCAACCCGTAATTTACAAAGAAAAATCCAGGTTTTATCATTTCAAACCCGCAATCCCAAGTCAAAATGAAAAATTTAAAACCATTCAGGCCTATCATTTCAGCCCATAACATTTTTTTTCTAACAGGGAACTTGCAGTGTGATCATATGCAGAAATAATATAAACAAGGTCAATATCACAATATACAGTCATATGTCAGGTGAAAATTAACAGTTTTAACATGGTAATAATATGGTAATAACATGGCATAGCATATCATATGATCATCATTAACTTGCATAAACATTTTATATTACTAAACACTTGTCATCAATTCACTTTTCGTAAGTATAAATGTCAGAGTGAGAAAGACTCACTTTTTCAAGCTGAAGGCCAAAACAACTAACACAAGTGCGATTCCAAAAGTATGACAATAACGATACAGCACGACTTTTGATTTGAATGAATGGAGAGCCTTGATATTTGTCTTGTAAACAATAACCAAAACAAGACAATACACACATAAATATTCAACGCAAAACAATGTTGAAACAATGAAAATACGAAGCAACAAAGGAATAGATTACTTGACCTTGCTTTAACCATTCAAATGCTTGGCCTAGGAGGTTCTTCGGTTCAGCCATGATGATGATATAGCTCAGGTTTGGCACCATAACTCACGGCTAGAAGGAGTATGGAGTGGTAGGGTTATAACATGAAGCATACAATTGATCAAGGCAACATATATGATGTTTTTGAGCACAACAAGGCTCGGCCTTGGGTCAAGTGGGGCTTGGCCATACTTGTACAGGTTTGGACAGTAGATGGAGGGGTGTGGCGGGGTCTGGAAAAGGTGGTAGTGGCGGCCTGTGGTGATGGCCAAGGTGGTGGATGAAGATATGAAGTGATAGGGTGGCTATCATGAATGTTTCAAGGCTTTATGCATTGTTTTTGTGGAGTTTTGGTTCATGGAGTCTTGGCCATGTCAATTTCAGATCTGGACAGAGGCTAAGATGAAGTGTAGTGGTGGTAGCAAGGTGGTGGTCGTGGCTAGAGGTGGTGGCCATGGTGAAGTATGAAGGTGGTGAAGTAATAGTGGTGGCTAGTGCATTGTTTTGGACATTATTTGCAAATTTTGTGGAGTTTTGTCACCAAGGGAGGTGTGGCCATGGATGGATCTGAAATGATGGCTGGAGATGATGCCAAGGAAGAGTGGTAGGGAATGGTGGTGATGGTGGGTGGTAGAGGCCAACCCAGAAAGCATAGAAAACTAGGCAAAATACATAGAAAATGAGAAGAAAAAGGTAGAAAAAAAGATGTAGCCATTACCAGATTTTTTCTCAAGATGGAGGCCATTATTTTTAGGGTTTTGGAGCTTGAAAATTCGTGAATAATATGAGGGAGTCGGCTACAAAGGATGAGGAAAGGAACGGCTAAGATAAATTGATGTATTAATTGCAAAAAGAAACGGATAAAACGCCTTTACGTTTCAGGCTTTTAAGATCTCTTAACTTTCTAAACCTTTTTCATTTCCTTTTCTTTTTAATTTTATAAAAACAAAATAAACTCAGAAATGTTTATTTAAAACCGAAACTAAGTAAGAATAAAATAAAATAAATAATTTATTTTAAGTAAAATAGAAAAAGGAAATAAGAAATTGCTTAAAAATAGCAACCCTGACATAAAAATTACAAGAAGATCTCCAATGACTTTGGAAAATTTATTACTTCATAAAAAAATATTAAAACACAAAATTTGAATTAAAAATGGTTTTAAAACATTTTCAAGCTAAAATAATAATTTAATTTTTATTAAATAGGAAGTTAAATAAAGAAAAATGCAGTAAATACTAACTAGGCTTTATAAATTGAAATAAATTCAAATAAACTTTAGAAAAATTATATTATCATTTTAAAAATACTTAAAAGTCAAAATATACATAATATAACATATTATCACATATTAACATAAAATAAAACCAAGAAGAAGTAATTTATACAATTTAAAATAGTCATTGTTAAATAACCCTATATACGCACAATATTGTAAAGGGTATAACTTTCACAATTTACATCCGATTTCAACGAAACGAAAAGCGGTGTTCTTAGAATTTTATGTACTCTCATAATAAAAGAAAAAAAATTAAAATTTTAAACTTTTAAAATTTTAAGTTGAAAGTCACAGTTTGACTATTTTGACCAAAATCAGCATTTCAAGCAAATATTCAACTTACACAAGTTTGGAATTATAACTCATATAAAGATCAAGATTATATTTAAATAATAAATTTAATCTTTACAAATAAGTAAAATAAGTTTTTAAATCAAAATCTTACATTAAAAATAATTAAAATATACAATAAAATAATTACAAAATACAGGGTTGTTACACTCTCCCCCACTCAAAACTTTTCGTCCCCGAAAAGGAATGAGGTATGGAAGGGAACAGAAAAGATAGAGTGAAATATGATTAAGATAAGATGACAAGAAGATTGAAGTTATACCTGATAACTGTTGTTATAGGTAAGTTTTACAAGGTGGAGGTGATCTTTCCAAGATCCTCCAGAATCAAGAACACAAGCACGAAAAAGGTGGATTCAAAATGATTACCAAAGGTCTATCAAAGATTATAGAAAGATTTCTAAACAGAAAGATTATAGAAAGATGCCTATACCGGTCTATAGAAAGATAAGGATGATAAGGACAACCAAAAGATAGTTTGAAAAACAAAATAAGGAAACGAATTTGAAAGCATGGAGATTTTAACTTAAACAGAGAATAAATCTTTACACAAGTTAACTAAATCTTAACTATCTTAAATTTCATTATCTTATTATCCAATCATCTTAAATTAACAATTTTTAGAACCATGGGTTTGAAAAATAATCATTTATTACACTCACATTGTACTTAATAAATTTTATTCTTCTTTATTCCTAATTAAAATTAAATTTATTCCTCTCAATATATTTATCACTCATGTTAAATATATTTACACTTTTTTTTATAACTACTTTCTTTTATTCTTAGTTCTTTTAACATCATTTTATTGTAAGTCATTCAATTACCCTTTATTATATTTACCTCTGTTGATCATTTTATAATTAAAATTTAAGTATATAACATTTATTATAACTACTCAAATTTTATTTATAAAATCTTTTTATATCGTATATTATCCAATTACATTTTTAACTTCTGAAATTTTGGTAAGTTATATTTGAATGCAATTGTATTATACAAATAAAATTTCCAATTCAATCATTTCAAGATTTTTTTTTTCTTTTTATAATTGAAATTATTCTTTAAAAATAGAATTTAAGAATTAAATTTCCGATTTCTTCAGACCTTTTAGAGATAAGAAATAATATATATACATATATAATATGTCAAATCAAATTTCAATCATATATCTATATATATATATATATTATAAATCAAGTTATATTTTAGAAATTCAAATCAATTTAATTTCCCAAAACAAAGCTGTAGCAAGACTACAGAACAGTCTCTTAACTTCGAAACTCGAAAATGAACGTCGATGATGTCGCGATCATCACCGAAGTTATTTTCCAGCGACAAAGAGAAGAGCACAAATTTTAAACCTTTAAAATTCTTTGAAAACAAATTCTATTCAAAATACTTTAAATAATATAACCCTTTAAAACTTTAAACCAAAGTTCGAAATAATCAAAATTTAAATCCTCAAATTCTTGTTTTAAATTCATTTCAGTTCCCAAATAAATTTATAAACAAATATTTATAGATCTATTTGTAGAACAATAAATGATAAATCAAGTATTATCTTTTCAAATTATCAATTTAAATCATTTCATTAAGTTCCATAAATTTACTTATATATCAAAATTTATTTCATTAACCAAATTTTTTTTTAAATACATTGTGTCCGTTTGTTCTGTCAAAGTGTTTTGGAAATCTTATCGATAGCGCTGATCAGACGTATCGATCAGAATCCCAACTCAACATCAACAACTCAAACAACACAATATATAAAACATTTTAATTTTAAATACTAGTTTACAAATACACTATACATGAATAGATTTTCAAAGAAGGATAGAGATTCATTTTTTTTTTTGATTAACACAAATCAAAGGAGATTATGATTTAAAAATAAGTTGGAAACAAGGATGACATATTAAATAACAGAATAGGAAGATGGATAAGCTTATATAAATCACGGGCAACCTTAACCGGGTCAACCGTGACTTAAAGAATAAGATCAATGTTGATTTTTCTAGGGTAAATCTACATTCGATCTCAAGAGTTAGAGTTTGAAAAAACAAAAGATATTAGCATCTAAACCAAAGATAGATAAGAATCTCTGGTGAATCGATGCTAACTGCAAAGGAGTTTTCCCCCTTTTTCAATTAAATTTGAAATTGGCGTGACCTCAGACTCACTAGAAAGATCATTCGAAGCGGAGTTATGGAATGCTCCAGAGTCAAAAGAAGATGAATAGTGAGGGATACAAATGGATTTTGGAACCGTAGGGAATGTTCCAAAATTCAAAGGAATCGAGTCAAAAGAAAAAGATTCAACTAGAATGAAAGTGATTCTGTAATTACATCTACTCCATATGCTGAGTTTTGCCTAGAGCTACCAAAGCTCTGATACCAACTGTAACGACCAGATATTTTCAACCATTCGCATCCATTATAAGTGCATAGGCAGACACTCATGCCGGAATTGAATTGCTCAAAATACCGTGTTGTAAATAAAATTTTGGCAAACCTCAGAATATACAGTAAATAAAAATCACAGATCACAGACACAGAGTATATAAAAATGCAGCGGAAGAAAAAGAGATAGTAGTTCATGATGCTACTATATAAATATGAGATACATCAGGTATAAATAAGATACAACAGAAGAGTAACAGGATACATCAGGTACAAATCAGATACATCACTGAACCACTGGATACTGAAACAAAATAGATGGCTGGATCTTCAAGGAAAGCTCCAATGCCGAAGGTGAATCTTGAATGCTAACTCAATCAATCTGACCCGAGCGTAAAGCAAAACACAAAACCCTCGAGTCAGGACATAAATACTTATAAGCTGTAAATCAACACAAGTGAACAGTAACAAAATGCATCAGTACCTTAAAGGATGCTTGGGACCGTCCATCCTCTAAGGATCCGTTAAACTATTTACTATGTAGTAATATACGCTATATACGGTAGTGCCTAATCAGTAAAGTATAATCATATAGAAAATAGCGTTAAGGGGATGGTGAACCTTAACGCGGTCGGATCTTTAAAACCAAAATCGTAGTGGGCTCGATATAAGGATATGACACGGCACGCGAGGCAATGCCAGGGTAGATACACCGTTTGCACTCCCGGACCGGTGGTGACGGCAAGCCAGCAACTTCCGCCCACCTCGAACAATACCCCCGAATCAAAGTGGCGCCATCGAATCGAATCACAACAGTAATAGAATGTTTCCGATGGAGCATGCTCGATGAAAGGGTGCGACCCTTTGTGTAGCCCGGTATAGCTCCTGTTTTAGTCATATATGCCAACTCACGAGAGTTGGGTCCACGTAATATATACCTCGAGAACGTCGCCACCATCCTACTTCATTCTAGAATCTCCACCGCGTACACGGTTGTTAAAGTGGTTTTCGGTATTGGCCGGCTATAAGACAATATCCGATCCCGGTCTCCTTAACAACCCATCGTTATTATAACCCGTAGTTATAACTTTAAAAATATTTTAAACTTCAAAATAAAATATCATTTTCAATCCAAATCTTTATCAAAATAAAGATTAAATCATTTCCAAAACCATTTCAATATATCATCGTAAAATATCTTTCAATTCAAATATTTATCAAAATAAATATCAAGTCATTTCTAACCATTTCAATATATTAAATTTTCATACCCTTTCAACACTACCTTTTAGTTCCAAAATATCATATCTTTCAGAACTTCTTTTTAAATCATGTTAATATCAAAATGTCCTATCTTTCAAACTCCGTTTTTCAAATCATTTAATATCAAAAATATCATATCTTTCAAAACTTCGTTTCAAATCATTTTAATATATCAAAATATCATATCCTTTCAAAACTTCATGTTCAAATCATTTTAATATATCAAAATATCGTATCTTTTCAAACTTCATTCATTTCAAATCATTATTCATTTTATTCAATCTAAAATACCATTTCAATTCATATTTTAAAACAGTTTATATTCCAAAAATTCTTTTTTTTTTTCATTTCAATGAAGTTATTATGCTTAATAATTAAATTATTAAATTTCCAAAATTTCAACTTCCAAAGTTCATTTATTCACTTAAGTTTATCAAAACAGTGAAAATTCACTTTTCGCATCATTTAGAAAACTCTACGGAAAGTTCATTCAAAACAGTTCAATTTAACAAAAGACAACGTTTAAAAATGTTGTAATAGAGTTTTCTTAAATTTCAAATAAACTTAGTTAAATTCGAAAATCATAGTACTTACAACAATTTCTATAATAGTTTTTTTTCCAATAGCTTTTTTTTTTAGTTCATTATCATCAACTACAGTATTTACAATTGCTGTAATATCATTTACATTGTAATTAATATCATTTCAAAAATGCAGTCAATTAACTTCAAATATTCAATAAAATTTCTCAACCAGTTATATTTTTATTAAAACATTTTTAGCTTATAAAATCATACATTTTCACATTTATAAACATCATTTAATTTTTCTCAAATTCATGATTTTATAAAGTTAATTTCCATTCAAAAATCAAGATTTAATAATAATTCACTTATTAAAATGCAATGTTGAATTTTAAATCCATTACATTAAATTTCAACTTAACACTTAAGTTCAAATTCTCAAATATAACTTTTTTTATTTTAATTTACTTAACTAAAAGTTCGCTTTTACGTCAATTTCATAAATTTCCAGTTTTAGTTATATTTCAAAATTTCAACTTACAATGTTCATTCATTTCACATTTCAACTTTATTAAAATCATTAATACGATATAAAAATCACCTTAAATTCATTTAAATTCAAATTATCATAAATTTATCATAATTTCATATTCAATTAAATTTCCAATTATAATTAAATTAAAATTTCCAAAATAACTTACGTTCAAAATTTCTAACTTTTTCATTAATTCATTTCACTTACAATTATTCAGAAAATCAATAATAATTTACAAATATCCTTTTTTTATTAAATTTAAAATCAAAATATTATAATAATTAAATTTCTAAAATATTTTAAATTTTTTAGAAAAGCATATTTTAACTACGGGCCTGTATAAAATTTTCTACGCTAGGTAAAGTGATACGGGTAATATATCATTTCAACCCATAATTTACAAAGAAAAATCCGGGTTTTATCATTTGAAACCCGCAATCCCAAGTCAAAATGAAAAATTTAAAACCATTCAGGCCTATCATTTCAGCCCATAACATTTTTTTCTAACAGGGAACTTGCAGTGTGATCATATGCAGAAATAATATAAACAAGGTCAATATCACAATATACAGTCATATATCAGATGTCAGGTGAAAATTAACAGTTTTAACATGGTAATAATATGGTAATAACATGGCATAGCATATCATATAATCATCATTAACTTGCATAAACATTTTATGTTACGAAACACTTGTCATCAATTCACTTTTCATAAGTATAAATGTCAGAGTGAGAAAGACTCACTTTTTCAAGCTGAAGACCAAAACAACTAACACAAGTGCGATTCCAAAAGTATGACAAGCACGATACAACACGACTTTTGATTTGAATGAATGGACAACCTTGATATTTGTCTTGTAAACAATAACCAAAACAAGACAATACACACATAATTATTCAACGCAAAACAATGAAACAATGAAAATACGAAGCAACAAAGGAATAGATTACTTGACCTTGCTTTAACCATTCAAATGCTTGGCCTAGGAGGTTCTTGGGTTCAGCCATGATGATGATATAGCTCAGGTTTGGCAGCATAACTCACGGCTAGAAGGTGTATGGAGTGGTAGAGTTATAACATGAAGCATACAATTGATCAAGGCAACATATATGAAGTTTTTGAGCACAACAAGGCTCGGCCTTGGGTCAAGTGGGGCTTGGCCATACTTGTACAGGTTTGGATGGTAGATGGAGGGATGTGGGGAGGTCTGGAAAAGGTGGTGGTGGCAGCCTATGGTGGTGGCCAAGGTGGTGGATGAAGATATGAAGTGATAGGGTGGCTATCATGAATGTTTCAAGGCTTTATGCATTGTTTTTGTGGAGTTTTGGTTCATGGAGTCTTGGCCATGTCAATTTCAGATCTGGACAGAGGCTAAGATGAAGTGTAGTGGTGGTAGCAAGGTGGTGGTCGTGGCTAGAGGTGGTGGCCATGGTGAAGTATGAAGGTGGTGAAGTAATAGTGGTGGCTAGTGCATTGTTTTGGACATTATTTGCAAATTTTGTGGAGTTTTGTCACCAAGGGAGGTGTGGCCATGGATGGATCTGAAATGATGGCTGGAGATGATGCCAAGGAAGAGTGGTAGGGTATGGTGGATGGTATGGTGGTGATGGTGGGTGGTAGAGGCCAATCCAGAAAGCATAGAAAACTAGGCAAAATACATAGAAAATGAGAAGAAAAAGGTAAAAAAAAAAGATGTAGCCATTACCAGATTTTTTTTCTCAAGATGGAGGCCATGATTTTTAGGGTTTTGGAGCTTGAAAATTCGTGAATAATATGAGGGAGTCGGCTGCAAAGGATGAGGAAAGGAACGGCTAAGATAAATTGATGTATTATTTGCAAAAAGAAACGGATAAAACGCCTTTACGTTTCAGGCTTTTAAGATCTCTTAACTTTCTAAACCTTTTTCATTTCCTTTTCTTTTTAATTTTATAAAAACAAAATAAACTCAGAAATGTTTATTTAAAACCGTAACTATGTAAGAATAAAATAAAATAAATAATTTATTTTAAGTAAAATAGAAAAAGGAAATAAGAAATTGCTTAAAAATAGCAACCCTGACATTAAAATTACAAGAAGATCTCCAATGACTTTGGAAAATTTATTGCTTCATAAAAAATATTAAAACACAAAATTTGAATTAAAAATGGTTTTAAAACATTTTCAAGGTAAAATAATAATTTAATTTTTATTAAATAGAAAGTTAAATAAAGAAAAATGTAGTAAATACCAACTAGGCTTTATAAATTGAAATAAATTCAATTAAACTTTAGAAAAATTATATTATCATTTTAAAAATACTTAAAAGTCAAAATATACATAATATAACATATTATCACATATTAACATAAAATAAAACCAAGAAGAAGTAATTTATACAATTTAAAATAGTCATTGTTAAATAACCCTATATACGCACAATATTGTAAAGGGTATAACTTTCACAATTTACATCCGATTTCAACGAAACGAAAAGTGGTGTTCTTAGAATTTTATGTACTCTCATAATAAAAGAAAAAATTAAAATTTTAAACTTTTAAAATTTTAAGTTGAAAGTCACAGTTTGACTATTTTGACCAAAATCAGCATTTCAGGCAAATATTCAACTTACACAAGTTTGGAATTATAACTCATATAAAGATCAAGATTATATTTAAATAATAAATTTAATCATTTAAAATAAGTAAAATAAGTTTTTAAATCAAAATCTTACATTAAAAATAATTAAAATATACAATAAAATAATTACAAAATACAGGGTTGTTACAATATTTTTCTACCAAAAGCTTTTATTTAGTGCTACAAAGTTTGAGAGCTATCCGACCTATCTTGATGGATCGCTAGCTATCCATAGTGGATGCATCACTAGTTATCCATCCACTTAGCATAATTTTGAGTGATTTTTATTTGTTTGTCTTTTCATCTTCTATTTAAGTGCCTTATTCAAATATCAAGTCGTTTGAATTTAATTTTATCATCCATCTTCATGAGTTATCTAGTCCAGAAGAATCATCCATAACTCACTCAAATCTTAAAGAAATCGGACGAAACTTTACAGTAACACTCTAGAGGGTGTTAGGGACCCACCACAAAAATTTGAGGTGGTGGGGCCCATTTTCGATGGATCGCAAGCGATCCATCTTATTGGGTCACTAGCGATCCATCTAGTTAGGTCGCTAGCGATCCATCAAATCAACTCAAATGATCTCATTTTTTTTGCATTCTTCTATGTCTTTCAAATGTTCTTCCAAAATTTAAGTCAATCTGAGTTCGTATGAGTTCTGTAGGTCCATTTTATGTTAGCTTCTTTTGGTCAAACAGTTTGAGTCAGTTGAGCCTTCACTTCTCTTGCTAGATTATTTGGCATGCTATAAAACTTGGCAAGCATCTTTAGGGAACATATTTGATCATGATGCAAGAGGGTTGGAGGATCCACGAGCGAACCTTATGGATCGGTAGTGATCCATAGGTGATGGATTGCTGGCAAGCCATATATCTTGGTCAAATTTTGTTTTCCTCCTTTTGAGTCTTTCTTCATTCATTCTTCTGGTCCTCTTGGTTGATTCTTGAGTTGTTTCGACTTTTCGTAGATGTTCTGACTTCCTTTGTATTCCGTTGGGTTGAAAAACCTAGTTAACAAAAAAATTCTACTATTTGGGTTATCATAGAACATCCATTGTCGGTAAATACTATTTAATCAAAACAAAGTAGAAACTAACCAATATTTGTAGTGATGCTTGTAAATAATGTTGTTAAAATGTCCTAATATATTAGAAAGTATTTCCTTCAAACAATTGCTCCCTCATATGCGTTGGAAGTGGAATGAGAAATTGTTTCCTTAGATAAAATGCACCATCATGGAAAGTAGCTGTAACGAACTAGATTTTTGACCATAAAAGATCGACACTAATACGTCCACTGTATTATATGTCGAACATTCAAGTGCCAAAAATACCGATTTGTTAGGGTGAAAGAAGAAGGTAAAAGATATAAGAAAACTAAACGACATAGAATCTCACGACGCAGCTAATAAAATATAATACAACAATGATCTTTACAAAAAAACATCTTTATTTATATATACAACATCAAAGTACACTAGACTTATCCTAAATTTAGACAATTATATAAACATTTCCTTACATTGAAAAACATACATACTCTATAATATAGCGGAAGGAAAATATAGTGAACATGTCTTGACCATCCTGCTCCTCTCCAACTTCAAAGTATCCAGCTAACTTGAGAAAACATGCACGGTCTGACCCGAGCATTGCATGGAATAACGCTCGGGTCAGTCTGGTAAACCAGCTTGGGTAAACCTTAATAACAAGTAAAAATCAAACTAATTTTATATATGAAAACTTTTCACAAAGGCTATCTCCTAAGACCACGCTGCACATAAAAATGGATGGGTAAATCTTACGTAACCAAAATATTTTATACCAAAGTCTAGTGATATTATCATGGTGTCTAGGTTTAAAGTAAATAGATAAAATAATTGAAATGCTTGTATCTCACATTCCAACATACTAGGCTCTACAATGAAAAAAACCGTAAGGCACGTACTAGAGATTGGGTTTCAATAATGGCAACGTAAGGGGCTACCTTTCGATGATACACCTCTAGAAATTTACTAATGCTAACACAGAGCCGGCTGCCCCTTTAACATGGCTGACCTGAATATCCCATCCCCTTGACACCAAGGCCTTATACTATCACAGTGTTTGCGCACAAGCCAACTTTGAAATGGACATCCAGAATTGGATGACCTCTCTTGATGGTAGCTAACCACATAGCTCTACTACTTGCCCTGTTTTTGTCATTCCTCCCGATTGTGAGGCCTAAGGCTATGCTTTACCTTTCTGAATAACAGTCCCTCTTGGAATGCTAAAACTGAATAATGCATTGCCAACATTCATTCATACAAGTTGTCCAGGATATGGACAAACTAAAGGCAATATACTACATCCATTTTGGAACCACCCTCAAGATTAGTAGCAAGCAGCCCTTGAACTTCAATGGCTCCGTCTTTAATCCCATGCTTTAAGATGTCTTCATTTCGAAACGCTTGAGCTGGATCGAAGTTGTTTTCAGATAGCATATCTGATCCTGATCTCTTTGAAACAACTTTCAATATTTTCGGTAAACGAACACCGGTTATTTAGGAAATAAACTGTAACGTCCCGGAAATTTTCGACTTTCGAAAATTCAACATCGATACTCACTTTATCGACTGCCGAGAAATCGAAGGCCGGAAACCCGAAAGGTTATGGTTTAAGAAACAAAAAGAGGTAAAAGAAGAGGGAGAGAAGAGAGAAGATAGAAAATATAGAGAAAAGAAAATAGAAAATATAGAAAATAGAACGGAATAGAAAACAACAGAACAACAACAGAATCTCACAATTCGCAGCGGAACAACATATAATAGATAAATGAATAATCTTTAAACAAAGAACTATAGCAGTTATTACATTTTATACATTACATTTCATTACATCATATCATCAGAGTGTACAACAACAACAAACAACATCAAACAGCGGAAAAAGAAATACTATATAAACTAGTAATACGCCATGCCATCCATCTTGCCTCCAGCAACTCTAGAATATCCAGAATATCCTGATAAACCTAACTCTTGACTGCCCGTGTGGAAAATTTGTGGGCACCCAGAGTTTAGGAAGGAAAACAATAAACTCCGAGTCAGTCATGTGACTGGTGTGAGAACTCAAAACAGTTTATTTATCTTTAAAATCAAAATAGAGGAATATTTTTAAAGTCAATTCGCAATGCTTTTAAAAATGAGACTACCATAAGGCCTACCGCACACACACACAATGCAAACGCAGAATCGGAGGAGATTTCTCCTTATGATAGTCAAAGATGCTTGATACGCATTTAAAAGAACATTTTATATTATTACTAGTGCATAGTGTAGGAAAAATTCATTTCGAAAGTAGAATATAAATCTTAGCCAACATAGACATTCCGAACTATGCCTACTATAGCTAACTATGTTCAGTAGCAGGTTACCGCCACATTCCATAGCAGGTTATACAACTAAAACCGTACAAGTCTCGTATTGTTTCTTTGGATTTCCAACGAATGATCAGGCCAAGGAACTTCCCATTGCCACATGAGAATGCCTCTGGATGGTCATCCCCGAGAACCAAACCGGATCTCTACCAACACAAGGCCGGGTTACCCCTAACTGAGTAACAAATGACCGAATATGCCATCCCCCGGTCCTTTGGGACCTTTCAACCGAGCGCTCGCAATCAATTCACACAATCATAACAAAGTGTTTTCAACATGAGTAAGCATCTGGGCTCCATACCATGATACCACCCTTTTCCAGAAGGAAATGCACACATCCTAAAGGGCGCTACCCCTCATAACCTTGCTGCTTCTTTCCTGTTTTGACCATTCACGGGGTGTGAGGCTCGACGAAGTCACGTCCACAAAAACACACTTTATACAAAAGCCATGCTTTGGGTCAACAAATGATCATAGAAATGATCACCGGGATAGACGATCAAATAAACGATCCTATCACAAATAATCAACACAATGATCATTTACAGCAACACTCAGCATGTCACATTACCAAATTGGGAATATATCGCTGATAACATTCAACTACATAACCTCTGAGCTCGTACGTCTCAAAGAAGGGTGTTAAGCTAAAAGAATAAATTCTCCGCCACCAACAGGAACATATTTGAAAGAAATCTGCTTTATATCTCAATTTGTAACGTCAGACATACAATCCATACAAGTCTGTTCCGGGCTCGAACAAAACCGAAGGCACTTACAAAGAAGTCCTTGTAATCCGGATATTCACAATCCTGATCGGATTTCCCATCACTTAGGGAGTCTCTATACCGTTGCAACTCAGTGCAGAGACAATCGACAGGTCATCCTATCGCTCTCGCAAATACCGGGTCTTCAACACCGATCTTCAATGCTATCATAACGACGTATCACATATTCGGAATGGGTTATACGACCCCATGGTCCTTTCCCGGTTAACCTGAATAGTGAGCGCTTATTCAAAAATAAGTGTGGCATTCAAATTCAAACAAATCACATCAATTACCCATTCAAAGGGAAATATTGATAGTCGGTTATTGAACTATCAATGGATATGCACACATCACCAGATTCCAAATAATTTTCCAAAATATCTTTACAAGATATATAATTTTCAATACTTCAAAAATAAATCAATATTTATTTTTAAACAAATTCCACTTTCTTTTATAAATTCAATAGTGAATTTACATTCTAAAATATTAATGAATATACGACTTCAATTCGATTTCTAATATTCATTTTTCAATTCATCTTCAAAAAGATAAATTCGAAATATTCACTTTATATTGGAAAGCAATTCCATACTTATTAAAAATAAGTAATTCACAAATTTTATTTATTTTCAACACTTGGAAAATATTCAATATACTTAAATCGAGATTAAGTATATATTTCATTCTTTAAGGAAATCATTCTCTTAAACATATTTATTTGGGCCAAAACGAATGTTGCGTAAAACATCGTTACGACAACCCAAAATCACTAGTATAGGGATTCGAAATTAAAATAGATATATAAATCCCAATACTATACAAAACATTTCCTTTCGGAAATCATTTACTATAACAACAGTGTTATAGTCCACCATTTCCTTTTATTTCTCGAAAACGTCTATTTCAACAATAAATGTTGAAATCTATGGTTTCGAATCTCAACACATTTTAAAACATCGTTAGATCGTTTTAATTCAATTTAAAATATCACATTCTAAACATTTTCTTTAACATATTATTCACTATTCAAAAACGTGAATATACTACGTTAACAATTTTCATCCTTTTATACATTTCATTTTAAAGGATTATTCACAGTCAAAAATGTGAATATAACTCCATTAATAAGTTTCAACAATTTACTTATAAAAATAAGTCGTTTGGGAATTTATAAAACAACGTTTATAAACTCCATTAATATTTATTTTATAACAACTTCCTTTTATAAATTCCTTTATTAATCTATTCGATTTATAACTCAATTATAAACTAAAGGTTCATATTATAAGTTAAATGCTTATAAAACGATTATTTTACAAAATCGTTCTTTTAACTTCCCAAATTATAAATCTTATAACTTATAAGATTGTTTATTTATCCAAAATTCGTTCTTTCAATAACTTTATAAATTTTATAAACCTACTGTTTATAAAATTCCATTTATAACTTCACTTTTTAAAATTCTATAAATTCCATTCAATTATGAAATTCATTTTCACTTCATTCAAACACTTATAAAAACTCGTTTTATAATGTCCATATTTCAATTTATAAATATCCATTTATAAATCTCTTAATATAAATCAATTTATATTATTCTTTTAAAACGTCTTTAAACTCCTTTAAAAACTTCATCATTCTCTTGATTTATAAAATAATTAAATTTTATAAATCCTATATTTAAACTTTTTATAAATAAATTCAGAAATCCCGATTTAAACTATTTTATAAAGTCAGTAACCCCATATTTTCAAAAATCAACTTTAACCATATTTCTTAAAAATCATAATTTTTATAACTTTTAAAATTATAACGTTTATTTATTTAAAATGGATCAATTCCAAAATTATTTTATAAAACGTATACTTTTCAAAAATCACTTTAAAAATCATTTTAAAGTTTCAAAATTTGGTCCAATGATGCTACATACCAAATAGTCAATCACGACAACAACGATATCATATATCGATATGAAAATCAATGAATATCAAAATATCCGAAATCAAATAAAAACTGTTGAGGAATCCAGTTGGATCCCTCCAACCTGTTTTCTTGCATCCACAAACATTAGCACAATACCAGTTCCGCTCCAGTACGGAATTATCGCGGTATATGGGATTTAAGATATTATCCGCTTAATAGACGGCGCAATAGGGTCTCATCCGTTAAACAAAAAATGCGGGAAATCAATAACTCCAATATATACATATGCTAATATATATATATTGCTATTATATATAATACCAATTTCACTGTTTATGAAATATTCGCGGTGTATGTTTTTAATAAATAACATCCGTTTACTAACGACGCATAATGTCTATTTTAACAATCAATAGATATCAATCATCATTCAAACATGCATTCAAATATTTTAAATCTAACTATTTAAAATAAAATCGAAACTGATTCGATTGAGTGAGAAATTCTCACCTTGATTTCAATTTCGTTTTAGCGATTTATTTCGAATAAAATTAAACGCGCGTTTAATTTTACCCAAAATTCTCACTAACTCCAAACGACTCCAATCCAATTCCATCGCGTAGTTATCGTCCATACGATTCCAACGCAACTGGTTTCACACGTTTTCGACCTCGTATGAAAAAGTTATCATTTTTACAAGATTACACGAATTTTATAACTAAATTTTACAACATAAATATAAATTTTTAACCTATGCTAAATCATAGCCGTAGGATTCATGCTTTCCCCATCTGGACCGTGCACTCCATCTCCCTCTCTCCCTCGTTCACGCTACAGACATTAGCCGCATACATAACCCATTCGTTCCATATTAGGGTTTGATTTTTCACCCTCCATGTTGAACTTGAACTCGATCAAGCACCATAGCATCGAAGCCCTTCACGACCTCAATGCACGGCCATAATTTTGCAGAGCTCGGTCCCCTATGTTGCCTTGAATTGCGTGCGTGAATGGTGGAGAACGCGGCCTCCTATCTCCCAAAATACAGCTCCAATCTCGATCGTGACCGTTGATCTTATAGAGCTCTTCGTGCTCTTCGATTCTCTAGTTGAGAGTTTGTTGAATCGTTGAGCGGATTGGGAGATAAATGAGGAAAATCAATGGTGATTTTCGGCCTTAGGTTGAAGCTACTGGCGGCTGCGTTTAGTTTGACCTAGGGTTTTTATTTATTTATTTGTGAATTATGAGCTATTTATAGAGAATTTTTGAACACTATTCATCCGGAAATTCCGAACTCCGATTCACGCGCTGTAACCAGGGTTTCTAAGGTTTACCCTGCGTTCCGGACACAATGGAACAGGTTTCGAAAGCTAATTCGGACATCTGTGCGAGTTATGGCTATAAACGTTCGATTTAAATTAAACCGATTTGAGCGATTTTCTAGGCGTTTTAATTTGTACCGGACAAACGGTAAATCCAATCGACACGAAATTTGAAACCTTACAATAATATCACATTACGGATCCGATGAAACTGGTTTCGTCGAAATCCGAGACTTTTTGAAAAATGGCTATTTTAACTCGCCAAATTAAAATTAAAAACAATTCTAGGCGTTTCGAGCTGCCACGATCAAACGATAGCTCCGATTGACACGAAAATTGAAATCCGATAATAACTAACTATTACGGATCCAATGGAACTAGTTTCGTTCAATTCCGAGACTGTTCAAAAATTGACTATTTTCACTAGTCGATTTAATATTAAAATATTCAATTTTCACAAATTAACTTTTAGTTCGATTTTAAAAGTTCTAAAATATCATTCTAACTCCAATATGATAAAATAAAATTTTACAAATCATTTTCAATCATATTTAACCCGATTTTCAATTATTTCTGTATTTTAACATATTAAATTATCGATTTAATTATTCAATTAAATCCAATTATTCAAATAAAAATTTATTTGACTTATAAATTCACTTATTAATATTTAAAATAAATTAAATATTCAAATTTTAATTATTAAAAATTCTGGGTCGTTACAATCTTCCCTCCTTAAAAGAATTTCGTCCTCGAAATTATCAAGTAAGAAAAGTTATAGAATTTATTAACTTTCCCAAAATCCATAATTAAATTTCTTACAATAACTTTACTAAGTTTGCCAATCATACTTAGTTATCTTTTCAAAAACAACTACTATTGTTTAACTTTCAACTCCAAATCAAAATTATAGTTTTCAATAATTTTTCAATTTTCTCAAATTTTTTCTAACGCCTTAAATTTTCGGAAAAATTCGCCATAGTCTCCTTTGCGCGGCTCGATCCGAAAAAAATGACAGTATATATATCACAAATATACATCTCATCAAGTTATGAGGCATCCCGAAGGGAAAAAAGTATAAAAGTACGGTATGTAATCCGAGATATGTACCTTATATTTTATTAGCAAGCATATACGGCTAATATAGCGCGAAAGCGAGCTCCAAATGCGAAGCAAACGCGATCCGCACCTACTAATCACTTAACAAACAATATGAGAACATGCCTATATGAAAATAGTATCAATATACAACATATATCTCCATATGCTAACATAGAAAATGCAACAAAAGCAATTATATTCAACCATTAACCAATTATCATTCATAACCAACAAATGTTCATTTACATTCTCATTAATATTCAATGAATTGGTTTTCAATTTAATCACATATGATTCTTTAACAGTGGATGTTCTTACTAACATTCATTTTT
This sequence comes from Allium cepa, assembly GCA_030765085.1. Classification (NCBI taxonomy): domain Eukaryota; kingdom Viridiplantae; phylum Streptophyta; class Magnoliopsida; order Asparagales; family Amaryllidaceae; genus Allium; species Allium cepa. Next base: position 248,981,757 of record CM060940.1, on the reverse strand, counting down.
CAATTAGTTTATATTCACTAATTCATATTCAAGTTGGTTCACTTCCACATCAAATTCAATTCTATTTAAGATTCACTTAACTTTCAATTGGATTTCAATTACTTTAGCTTTCAATTTCATTAACTCTTAATGAATTATATACAATCAACTAACAACCATATAACAATCAATGTATATTAATTACAACCAAATTCCTTTGCTTTCAATTGGTTTAATTAATTGATTTTTATTCAATTTTTCAACTTCTAATAACATTAGATTTTAATGAATTAACACTTATATTCATTATTTCATATCAACTTAATTTACATTCAATTGATTTACATTCAATTCATTAGTTCAATTCAATTACAAAAGTTGAATTTTATTACATATAACTCAAGTTCACATTTATCACTTCTTATATATATAAGTTTATTTCACAATTGTAAATCACTTTAATTATAATTCAATTCTTATAATTCATTTGCTTATACAATTATTCTTTAATTTAGATTATTCAAATAACTAAACAATCAACTTATATACACTTTAATAATTTTGAAAAATTATTTCTTTATATATAAAAATATAATCAAGGTAAAATTCTTTCATTTACCCAATTTAAAATCAATATTGTGCCGAATTGTTCTATTCAAGTGTTTAGAAACCCCTTCGGCATAGTCTTGCGGACCACGCTGACGAAAGTTCATATGCCACTCAATAAACCAATCATCACAATATAAAACAATTTTATATTCACTAACAAATATGCTCTCATAGCTATTATTACACTCAAACTCATTCTAGAGTACTACTGACTCTATCTCTAATGAGTAATACCCAACAGAACCATGGTTGTCGCTTAACCATATGCTCTGATACCAGATGTAACGTCCCGGAAATTTTCGACTTTCGAAAATTCAACATCGATACTCACTTTATCGACTGCCAAGAAATCGAAGGCCGGAAACCCGAAATGTTATGGTTTAAGAAAGAAAAAGAGGTAGAAGAAGAGGGAGAGGAGAGAGAAGATAGAAAATATAGAGAAAAGAAAATAGAAAATATAGAAAATAGAACGGAATAGAAAACAACAGAACAACAACAGAATCTCACAATTCGCAGCGGAACAACATATAATAGATAAATGAATAATCTTTAAACAAAGAACTATATCAGTCATTACATTTTATACATTACATTTCATTACATCATATCATCAGAGTGTACAACAACAACAAACAACATCAAACAGCGGAAAAAGAAATACTATATAAACTAGTAATACGCCATGCCATCCATCTTGCCTCCAGCAACTCCAGAATATCCAGAATATCCTGATAAACCTAACTCTTGACTGCCCGTGTGGAAAATTTGTGGGCACCCAGAGTTTAGGAAGGAAAACAATAAACTCCAAGTCAGTCATGTGACTGGTGTGAGAACTCAAAACAGTTTATTTATCTTTAAAATCAAAATAGAGGAATATTTTTAAAGTCAATTCGCAATGCTTTTAAAAATGAGACTACCATAAGGCCTCCCGCACACACACACAATGCAAACGCAGAATCGGAGGAGATTTCTCCTTATGATAGTCAAAGATGCTTGATACGCATTTAAAAGAACATTTTATATTATTACTAGTGCATAGTGTAGGAAAAATTCATTTCGAAAGTAGAATATAAATCTTAGCCAACATAGACATTCCGAACTATGCCTACTATAGCTAACTATGTTCAATAGCAGGTTACCGCCACATTCCATAGCAGGTTATACAACTAAAACCGTACAAGTCTCGTATTGTTTCTTTGGATTTCCAACGAATGATCGGGCCAAGGAACTTCCCATTGCCACATGAGAATGCCTCCGGATGGACATCCCCGAGAACCAAACCGGATCTCTACCAACACACGGCCGGGTTACCCCTAACAAAGTAACAACTGACCGAATATGCCATCCCCCGGTCCTTTGGGACCTTTCAACCGAGCGCTCGCAATCAATTCACACAATCATAACAAAGTGTTTTCAACATGAGTAAGCATCTGGGCTCCATACCATGATACCACCCTTTTCCAGTAGGAAATGCACACATCCTAAAGGGCGCTACCCCTTATAACCTTGCTGCTTCTTTCCTGTTTTGACCATTCACGGGGTGTGAGGCTCGACGAAGTCACGTCCACAAAAACACACTTTATACAAAAGCCATGCTTTGGGTCAACAAATGATCATAGAAATGATCACCAGGATAGACGATCAAATAAACGATCCTATCACAAATAATCAACACAATGATCATTTACAGCAACACTCAACATGTCACATTACCAAATTGGGAATATATCGCTGATAACATTCAACTACATAACCTCTGAGATCGTACGTCTCAGAGAAGGGTGTTAAGCTAAAAGAATAAATTCTCCGCCACCAACAGAAATATATTTGAAAGAAATCTGCTTTATATCTCAATTTGTAACGTCAGACATACAATCCATACAAGTCTGTTCCGGGCTCGAACAAAACCGAAGGCACTTACAAAGAAGTCCTTGCAATCCGGATATTCACAATCCTGATCGGATTTCCCATCACTTAGGGAGTCTCTATACCGTTGCAACTCAGTGCAGAGACAATCGACAGGTCATCCTATCGCTCTCGCAAATACCGGGTCTTCAACACCGATCTTCAATGCTATCATAACGACGTATCACATATTCGGAATGGGTTATACGACCCCATGGTCCTTTCCCGGTTAACCCAAATAGTGAGCGCTTATTCAAAAATAAGTGTGGCATTCAAATTCAAACAAATCACATCAATTACCCATTCAAAGGGAAATATTGATAGTCGGTTATTGAACTATCAATGGATATGCACGCATCACCAGATTCCAAATAATTTTCCAAAATATCTTTACAAGATATATAATTTTCAATACTTCAAAAATAAATCAATATTTATTTTTAAACAAATTCCACTTTCTTTTATAAATTCAATAGTGAATTTACATTCCCAAATATTAATGAATATACGACTTCAATTCGATTTCTAATATTCATTTTTCAATTCATCTTCAAAAAGATAAATTCGAAATATTCACTTTATATTAGAAAACAATTCCACACTTATTAAAAATAAGTAATTCACAAATTTTATTTATTTTCAACACTTGGAAAATATTCAATATACTTAAATCGAGATTAAGTATATATTTCATTCTTTAAGGAAATCATTCTCTTAAACATATTTATTTGGGCCAAAACGAATGTTGCGTAAAACATCGTTACGACAACCCAAAATCACTAGTATAGGGATTCGAAATTAAAATAGATATATAAATCCCAATACTATACAAAACATTTCCTTTCGGAAATCATTTACTATAACAACAGTGTTATAGTCCACCATTTCCTTTTATTTCTCGAAAACGCCTATTTCAACAATAAATGTTGAAATCTATGGTTTCGAATCTCAACACATTTTAAAACATCGTTAGATCGTTTTAATTCAATTTAAAATATCACATTCTAAACATTTTCTTTAACATATTATTCACTATTCAAAAACGTGAATATACTACGTTAACAATTTTCATCCTTTTATACATTTCATTTTAAAGGATTATTCACAGTCAAAAATGTGAATATAACTCCATTAATAAGTTTCAACAATTTACTTATCAAAATAAGTCGTTTGCGAATTTATAAAACAACGTTTATAAACTCCATTAATATTTATTTTATAACAACTTCCTTTTATAAATTCCTTTATTAATCTATTCGATTTATAACTCAATTATAAACTAAAGGTTCATATTATAAGTTAAATGCTTATAAAACGATTATTTTACAAAATTGTTCTTTTAACTTCCCAAATTATAAATCTTATAACTTATAAGATTGTTTATTTATCCAAAATTCGTTCTTTCAATAACTTTATAAATTTTGTAAACCTACTGTTTATAAAATTCCATTTATAACTTCACTGTTTAAAATTCTATAAATTCCATTCAATTATGAAATTCATTTTCACTTCATTCAAACACTTATAAAAACTCGTTTTATAATATCCATATTTCAATTTATAAATATCCATTTATAAATCTCTTAATATAAATCAATTTATATTATTCTTTTAAAACGTCTTTAAACTCCTTTAAAAACTTCATCATTCTCTTGATTTATAAAATAATTAAATTTTATAAATCATATATTTAAACTTTTTATAAATAAATTCAGAAATCCCGATTTAAACTATTTTATAAAGTTAGTAACCCCATATTTTCAAAAATCAACTTTAACTATATTTCTTAAAAATCATAATTTTTATAACTTTTAAAATTATAACGTTTATTTATTTAAAATGGATCAATTCCAAAATTATTTTATAAAACGTATACTTTTCAAAAATCACTTTAAAAATCATTTTAAAGTTTCAAAATTTGGTCCAATGATGCTACATACCAAATAGTCAATCACGACAACAACGATATCATATATCGATATGAAAATCAATGAATATCAAAATATCCGAAATCAAATAAAAACTGTTGAGGAATCCAGTTGGATCCCTCCAACCTGTTTTCCTGCATCCACAAACATTAGCACAATACCAATTCCGCTCCAGTACGGAATTATCGCGGTATATGGGATTTAAAATATTATCCGCTTAATAGACGGCGCAATAGGGTCTCATCCGCTAAACAAAAAATGCGGGAAATCAATAACTCCAATATATACATATGCCAATATATATATATATATATATATTGCTATTATATATAATACCAATTTCACTGTTTATGAAATATTCGCGGTATATGTTTTTAATAAATAACATCCGTTTACTAACGGCGCATAATGTCTATTTTAACAATCAATAGATATCAATCATCATTCAAACATGCATTCAAATATTTTAAATCTAACTATTTAAAATAAAATCGAAACTGATTCGATTGAGTGAGAAATTCTCACCTTGATTTCAATTTCGTTTTAGCGATTTATTTCGAATAAAATTAAACGCACGTTTAATTTTACCCAAAATTCTCACTAACTCCAAACGACTCCAATCCAATTCCATCGCGTAGTGCTCGTCCATACGATTCCAACGCAACTGGTTTCGCGCGTTTTCGACCTCGTATGAAAAAGTTATCATTTTTACAAGATTACACGAATTTTATAACTAAATTTTACAACATAAATATAAATTTTTAACCTATGCTAAATCATAGCCGTAGGATTCATGCTTTCCCCATCTGGACCGTGCACTCCATCTCCCTCTCTGCCTTGTTCACGCTACAGATATTAGCCGCACACATAACCCATTCGTTCCATATTAGGGTTTGATTTTTCACCCTCCATGTTGAACTTGAACTCGATCAAGCACCATAGCATCGAAGCCCTTCACGACCTCAATGCACGGCCATAATTTTGCAGAGCTCGGTCCCCTATGTTGCCTTGAATTGCGTGCGTGAATGGTGGAGAACGCGGCCTCCTATCTCCCAAAATACAGCTCCAATCTCGATCGTGACCGTTGATCTTATAGAGCTCTTCGTGCTCTTCGATTCTCTAGTTGAGAGTTTGTTGAATCATTGAGTGGATTGGGAGATAAATGAGGAAAAGCAATGGTGATTTTCGGCCTTAGGTTGAAGCTACTGGCGGCTGCGTTTAGTTTGACCTAGGGTTTTTTTTATTTTATTTGTGAATTATGAGCTATTTATAGAGAATTTTCGAACACTATTCATCCGGGAATTCCGAACTCCGATTCACGCGCCGTAACCAGCGTTTCTAAGGTTTACCCCACATTCCGGACACAATGGAACAGGTTTCGAAAGCTAATTCGGACATCTGTGCGAGTTATGGCTATAAACGTTCGATTTAAATTAAACCGATTTAAGCGATTTTCTAGGCGTTTTAATTTGTACCGGACAAACGGTAAATCCAATCGACACGAAATTTGAAACCTTACAATAATATCACATTATGGATCCGATGAAACTGGTTTCGTCGAAATCCGAGACTTTTTGAAAAATGGCTATTTTAACTCGCCAAATTAAAATTAAAAACAATTCTAGGCGTTTCGAGCTGCCACGATCAAACGATAGCTCCGATTGACACGAAAATTGAAATCCGGTAATAACTAACTATTACGGATCCAATGGAACTGGTTTCGTTCAATTCTGAGACTGTTCAAAAATTGACTATTTTCACTAGTCGATTTAATATTAAAATATTCAATTTTCACAAACTAACTTTTAATTCGATTTTAAAAGTTCTAAAATATCATTCTAACTCCAATATGATAAAATAAAATTTTACAAATCATTTTCAATCATATTTAACCTAGTTTTCAATTATTTCTGTATTTTAACATATTAAATTATCGATTTAATTATTCAATTAAATCCAATTATTCAAATAAAAATTTATTTGACTTATAAATTCACTTATTAATATTTAAAATAAATTAAATATTCAAATTTTAATTATTAAAAATCCTGGGTCGTTACATAAACAGACAAATGATAAGAGCGGAGTTCACCTCCTAACTGTTTGTGGATGAATTTCCATATCATTTATCCTAGAAAAATGAAAAGGGTTTATACGTATAGTAAAGCACCTTCGATGGTAAATGTACCATAAATTCTCATGTTTCTCCTAGATATTTCCAAAGTTACGTTTTATCCAGATTTGATAGTTAATTATTTAATAATCAAATAAACAAACATCCAATCATGGTTTAATTTTCATATGGGATCCACTAAGCCTTTATTAATTCTCTTTAATAATTAAAACCACTTTATAAAACCGGATCACAAGATCTTTTCAAAACACCATTCCCAAACCCCTTACATTTCCTAATACTTGCGAATATTTATATACTAATCTCAGTGGTATAAGTATGTTACAAAAACATTTTAATTTTCATGTGTCGAAACAAAATCACACACTTATTGTGACGATCCGCCCTTTCGACCCTCGGGTATCGACATAAATACGCTCATTATATAACATGCCGAATGATCGAATGCCGGAAAGACAGGTTGTTGAGGGAAAAGAATAAGTAGAAGAAAAAAGAAACTAAAAAAACAGAATCTCACAGCAGATGAATAATATATAGTATGAATAGTACTTTACACAAATCAAAACTAAAATATACATATCTCACTTTAGAGTACACAAATCAATAATTACCAGCTTGAACAGTTATAACAACATTCCCCCACGATTTGCTGGTAATTTCAAACAAAATGCTGCAGTGGAATAAAACAAGTACGAGAATATGTCTTGATCTCCAGCTCGTCTCATAAGCCCCATAGCATCCTAACTTGACCCTGTCATACTCGGTCTAGCCTGAGCATTATAATAAAATAACACCTCGGTCAGTCTAGAAAACCAGCGTGAGAAAAGACACTCAATTTGAATTATTTACTTTTATCAAAATAATTTGAAAAGAAAGGTATGTCGTAAGACTACGCCACACATAAACACGATGGGTTTTTACCTTACGATAACCTAAACATTTTATATCAAGATCATTTGATATTATTATAGTGTCTAAGTACAAATACTTATTCAAATGGCTTAAATGCTTGCATACTATGTTCCAGCATAGTTGGGCACAATCAAAACCGTACTACTCTTATTGGAGAATGGATTCCATCCGAATGACTAGGTATTGGGTACCGCCTATCATAGTACACGTCTAGAATAGCATACTAAGGACCACGCCGGGATCCCCTGCTACGTAAGACCGGTCTACCCCTAACTTGGATAGAACGAGTATGCTATCACCCTAGTTGTTCCCACCCTTTTCCAAGCTCCTTCCGTAATCATAGTAATAATATCCAAGAGCATCTAGAAAGGTGATAAACATACTCTAATTGGGTGCTACCTACTTAGCCTTGCTGCACCCCCCTGCTTTTCAGTCATTCTCGGTTGATGAGGCTAGAGGCCATGATTATCTTTTCAAGTAAATTTCACTTAGAATGCTCATCGTCCTCCAATGATAAGGTACTAATAGCATTCATCCATACAATTCAGTTAAGGTTCGAACGGAGCCGAAGGCACTATTCCTACTACATCCATTTCAGAATCACCCTTACGATTAGTAGCGATTAGTCCTTTCACTTCACTGCTCCATCTTTGACTCTATGCTTTTATCTTCATTTCGAAAACGTACTTGTTGGATCGAGGTAGTTTACGGATAACAAATCCGATCATGTTCTCTACGAAACAACGTTCGCTATTTTCGGTAAACTCAATCTCAATTCTTTAGGAAATACACCGACGAAAATAAGATCAAAGATCACCTCCTGACCATTAGTGGACGAATATCCTTATCAACGTCCTAGAAGAGCGAAATGAGTTTATACGTACAGTATAGCACCTCGAATGGTAATTGTATCGTATAATCCTCGTACTTCTTCTAGATATTCCCAAAGTTATATTTAGGTCTAGATTTGACAGTCGGTTATTTAACTATGAAATAAACAATCAATTGAACTAAATATTTCATTTTCACTAACAAACACGAAGTTTTATTTAATTCAATTTAAAATACATTAAATCTCTTTATCAAAGGTCATGTACTTATCTAATGGAAATCAGTATATTCACAAAGTATCTTTTTTGAAAATAATTGAAAATCCTTTTAAAATAATGTGGAAAGTACCAACGTAGTATCAAACCATGGATCACGGTTCAATGGTTACGTCTCTATCCTAAAGAAATCCAAAACTTAACTGCGGGCACTCACTGCCTCTGATTTACGCCATCCAAGTACACCATTACTTCCCAAAAACTTTATTTTAAAATTTATCTCAAAATAATTCTTGTAAGTTCTAAAATAAGTTTCAAGTTTAACCTAGGCAAATATACTTAAATAAAAGTTATTATACAAAGCCATTATTAATGTGTAATAATTATCCTTTTGAAAATAACAATGTGATTAGTTCATAAATAATAACAAATCTTTAATAATCATTATAAAGTAATTGATTAATATTTAAATATGCTTTAACAATTTTTAATAATTAAATAACTAATTTTTTCCAGAATATTTCTAATATTTTAAAACTTCTGTATTAATAATTAAAAATCCTCCTTTTTAAAACAAGCCTAATTTCCTCGACTTAGCTTCGTTTCGTAATTTGAAAATCTTACCAAAGTTCCCGTATAACCAATTTTATACTTATTTCCAAATTCATTTCTATCCTTCCGATCTATTAAAAATCTTGATTTTTAAACCTCCCTTATATCTACAATAATTGCTCAAGTATTTATCAATAAAAATCCTTTTATAACTTTTATTCCAAAATCTCTTTTTTCAATGTCCCATGCTAGGCACAAATTTCAAACCATTTATTTTATCCAATTGATTAGCCCAAAATTCTTTATAAACATTTTATTTCAAAAATCCCTTTTTAAAATTCTTATAAATTCAAACCATATTTTTATTGGTATTTTAAAACACCAAAAATCAAGGCCAAACAACCGTAGCATCCAATCAATATAAATCCCACAGTAATCTATCATTTGATTATTCCAAAAAAAATATATCACCATATATGAAATTAAATACAACATTTTTGAGGAATCCATTTGGATCCCTCCAACTTGTTTCCCTATATCCCCAGACGTTAGCACAACATAAATATACCAATCCCGCTTCAAGGTGGAATATCGCGGTGTATAGGGTCGTCCTCTATTATGCAGGGTGCATAGGGTCTCATAGGCTATATGTATGCGGGAATATTAATCACTCCAATATATATACACACACTACCTTATATAATATCACATCCAACTGATAAAAATGTATCAATTCACCCAATCAATCATCTATTAATTTTAACTATTTAAAAATAAAGCTAACACTACCTTATATTAATCACTCCAATATATACACACACACTACCTTATATAATATCACATCCAAAACCACTTTCCAATTTAAATTAAATCGAAAACTTTTGATTTAACCTAAAATTTTCGCTAGCTCCGATCGACTCTAAACCTACTCCAGCGTATTTTACTCGTTGCCACGATTCCGTTGCCACTCATCTCATCTCAATCGGACCTCGTATGAAATAGTTATGCTATCTTAAAGATTACATAAATTTAAATGTAAATAAATTAAAAAAACAATTTTATTTCTACCCTTAGCTAATCGTAGCCGCTCACTTCTAGGATTCGAAATCAAAGCTACACTTCATTCTATCCTTTTCCTTCTCAAGTACCCCAGGCCGATAACACGTTCGAACCCATCACCACTGCGCAAACTCCATCGTCGCACCACCTCTTGTGATCAAGGCGATGATCAGGCTAAACCACGTGGAAGCGCATCACAAGCTCCACCTTCGGCCATAGGCCGGCGAAACTAGGTGCCGCTTAGATTTGGAAAAAAGCACTCACATTACATGCCGTTTATGGCTATCTGGCGCCGCCTCGAGAGGTTATAGCCTAGATCCACTATCCAATAGCCTCAAATTCGATAATAATAAACTATTACAGATCTAATGGAAATGGTTTCATCGAATTCTGAAACTGTGCCCCAGAAGGCTATTTTAACTCTTCGATCAAATCGAGCGATTTTCCAAAATTGACAGAATTACTTGAAATCTCAAATTTTAAAATTTTTACTAACTTGATTACAATTCAAATAGAATTTATATTCATATTAGAAATCATTTTGATTTATATTAAATCATGATTCAATTATTTACATTATTCCCATATATTAATTTTCACTATTAAATTAATATATAAATTCCAAGTTTTAACTTATCGACTTTTAATCCCATTCAAAAGTCCAATATCTAAATTCTAAACCCAATAGAATTTAGATTGACTTAAAAATCATTTTTTTTCACGTTTAACTCCAGATCCGCATAATTACCCAATTTTAAATATTAAATTTATATTTACCCAAATCCAATTTGCCCCTATATTTGAAATGTTAAAACATTTCTCTAATTCTTCCATGTTCAAATCAATTAATAATTCAAATTCAACATTTAAAAATAAATTAAATTTTCGAAATTAAACGTCCAAAATCCCATGTCGTTATATTCCTCCTCCCTTATAAAAATTTCGTCCTCGAAATTTGCTAAGGTCGGAAAAATGATCCCAAACTAATTAACTTACCTAAAACCTACTAAATTAAAATCTTTTATTCACTTCTCAGAACCCTTTAGTTTTATTTAAAACAATTGGCTTTCATTTCTAACTCAAAAATCTTGATTTCCAATATAGTTCAAAAATCAACCTTTCCAGTTAAACAAAAAATTTCCAAAAAAATACAAAAATTTTCTTACACACAAAATTTTCGAATTTTTTTGACAGAATCTTCTTTATACAGAGAGCCTTTTACAATATCACAAGAGAGATAAGTATATATACATCGACCCACACGGTCGGAAACACAAATATATATTATTATTTCTTTATTTTATTGCGTAGGCGTACTTTATATTAGCATTTTCAAGTGAGCGGCTTATTTATATGCCTTTACGCAACCAAAAACCTATCCAACGGCTTCTTGTACCCGTACTTACACAAAATAAGCACATAAGTTTTCTATAATCATTAAATTTTAATAACATTTCATTTATTTACTAGCCAAAGACATAAATTTCATAATCCAAACATGCAAACATATATGATAGGTAATTTTAAGGTTCCAACACTAATTTAATCCATTTCCATGGATCCATATATCATTTCATTCAATTCGAAATGATTTACAACCAAATTTCTTACCATCAATTTATATTTATAATAAACAAACTCATACCCATTCCAAATTGATTTATATGTCCCTTACTTGCATAAATTCACTTTTATTTAATTTTGAATTTGTGACGACCCGAAATTTTTTAACATTTGAAATGGAATATTTAATTGATTTTAAATATTTGAAGATTAATTTAATTTGAATTCCAAAATATAAACATGAATTTTGCAATTTAAATTATTGAATTTGATTTATTAATGATGGGCAAAAATTTGAATTTTCAATTTTTAGCTTGTTAAAAATAACTTGATGGCTTTGAAAATTTATATTGATAATACTGAAGCTAACGGAAGCTTCAGAATTTAATTTGAAAATGTTTTGTTCGGTTTTGAAATTTTATCATTTAAATCGATATTTAAAAATAGCCTTCCGTGGCACAGTCTTCGATTTCAACGAAACCAGTTCCATTGGATCCGTAATATTGTATTATTATCAGATTTCAATATTCATGATGTTTGGAGTTGTCGTTTGGCCGTACGATAAGCAAATGCGTTGAAAATTAAATTGAAATTTAATTTAATAGCTGGGGTCAAAAAGCTATCTTCTCCATACGATCGAATTAGGACTCGGAACCTTTTCCATTGTGTTCGGAATAAGGATATAACATTATGAACGCCAAATAGCACGCCTCGATAGGAGTTCAGAATTTATAATTATTTTAAACGAGATATTTTGATTTTAGTATAACATTTAAAACTTCAAATTCAAACTCTATTATCTCCTATAATCGGCTTATCTTATACTAGAAGCCGCTATTCTCCAATCTTATAAAGCACGATGCCTTATCTCCTTTTTGGAGATCGAAAAAAAATGGCAGAGCCTCAATTCACGAAATCAAAACGAAGGATAAAAAGAAATATAAAGTCCAAAATCAAACGAATCATGGCAGATCCTAGTATTTCTCTCCTATTCTCAACTCACGGCAAATCTTATAGGGGGCGACCGAGTTAATAAGTCAAACACAAATTGAAAAGCTTGGATCGTTTTTTTAGAAATTTAGGGCATCATGTTAATTGAATCGCGATTGGAAGGGCTCGTTCTCGAGCATCACTTGTCGATTTGGGGCGAGCCGCGATGATGGTTCGCCTGTATTGGCGATGAAGAAAATGGGAATGCCTTTATCAGTCGCGACTTAGTCGCGATGGCGCGACGACTTGGCAACCGCAGCGTCGAAGAGAGAGTCGAGCATCGCCTGCATTCGATTTTACAAACCAATGGTGGAATCTGATTCGACGACGAGGAATAAGGGTTCGAGTGGTCGGCGACTTCAAATCGCGAGCGCAGCGGTCGCGTTTGTGCTGGCATCTATAGGGTAGGGTGGCGTTCGCCACTGGTTGACTCGTCAGTGAGGTATAAGCTCTGCAGTTTTTACATTTGTATATATTTATGTAAATATATAGAGAATAAATATTTATATGCTATTGAAAAAAAAAATTAGTGTAAAACAATAGTTTTATTTTTAATAGTAAGACTTAATAAGGAATTTATATGGAAAAGATTATGAAATATATATAAATAGGAATTTCAAATGTTGAAAGTTTATATATCAAATTTGATTTTTCTTTTAAAACCTATAAAGATTTTTTTAGTAAAGCTTCCAAGAAAAATAAATATAAAAATATACATATTTCCATTCACTATGTTTAATTTTAAATAATGGAGATAAATTTGTTTATTTAATTATTCTAGTTACTAAGATTATTTAAAAGGAAATTAGTTCAAAAAAAATTAGATCTAGTTTAAAAAAAATGATTAGTTTAAATTATATTATTGGTAGATTATCTTAGATGTTAATAAATCATATAATATTGTACAAGGTTAAAACTATAAAGGAAGCAAGCTGAATTGGAAATGGGTTGCATGCGTAGTAAAAGGCGAGATCTTCTCACTCAATCAATATTGCTCTGATTTAAATTTTGAATAGTTAGATTTAAAATTGATTGACAGTGTGCTTGGATGATTGATTTATAATAATTATTCACTGGACGATATTATATATATAGTAGTATATAGTATATATTGGGTGATTGATTTCCCACATTATATAGCAGATGAGACCCTATGCGCCGCATAATAGCGGATGATATTTTATAAATCTTATATACTGCAATATTCCAACTCGAAGTGGAATTGACGTCTATGGATGCAGGGAAACAGGTTGGAGGGATCCAACTGGATTCCTCAAATATTGAATTTGTTTCATATGTTGTGTGTTGATAATCTCTGTGTGATTATATTGTAATTGAAATCATTGAAGGCTAAAATTTAGCCGAATATATTGGTATCGTAAGATACCAGAAATAAATAAAATTGGATTTTTAAATTAAGTAGAAAATCCATAGTGAAATCCTATTGAATAAATTCCAAGAAAATGGGAAAAGATTTGATAAAGGAATTTATTTTTAGAGGCAATAAATTTGTAAAACAAATTAAAAAATTGATTTGGTGTTTTAAAATAAATCTTTGGGAAATCAATTTGGAATTTGATTTGGTGTTTAAAATAAAATTTGAAATCAAATTTGAAATTGATTTGGTGTTTGTATACGATTCTTGAAATCGATTTAAAAAACATATATCAGTGGATATTTAGGAATTTAAATTCACAATGGGAATTTTATAAAAGAAAGGGAAATTTGTTTCAAAACTAAATATTGTTTTATTTTTAAAAGTGTGGAAAGGAATTTACGGATTTGGAACATAAATTTAATGTAGATCCAGAAGGACTTATATATTGACTTGAATGAAACATTTTAGAATGGAAGGTGTACTTTCCCTAGAAAGCCGAGTATGCTTTCAATATAGTCTATAAATACAAAATTGAAGTTGTGAAGATGGTTTTAAGGAAAGATTATTTTGGAGAAATCATTTACTTGGGTTATTTTGAAATTCTTTAAAGTAAAGATTTATTCTAATTTATTATAGAAGTGATTATTAAAATTTTTAATTGATATTTATTTCAAAAAATGGATATTGAAATAGTTATATCCTATCTATTAATTTTATTTTAAATTAGTTTGGACTTGAATTTTTACATGAGATATTAGTATAATAATTTTCATAAATAATATTTAAGCAAGTTTTTAAAATAGTTTTATTTTAAATATTTTCAAGTATATTTTGGATAAGTATTTTAAATTATTTGAACTCGGCAGATTTTCAGTAGAAACAAATAAATATTTGGAAATGTATTCCACGTAAGGAAAAGTGATTCGAAATTTGTTTTCAAAGTATTGAAATCTGGGAAATAATTTGAAATTTGTTTTCAAATGGTTGAAGTGTGAAATATATCTTGCGAAAATATTTTGAAAATAAATAATTGGGGAAAATTATTTAAATCTGGTAATTGTGTGAATGTTGATTGATAGTTAAGTAACCGACTATTAATATTGGTTTTTTTAATGTCATTTGAATTTCGATGCGACCGGGGGTCGGATTCGAAATGGATATCCGAAAACCACATCGAGCCTTTGTGATTGTGATGGATCTTTTATTTAAAAGATCAAAGTGGAAATTTGTTGTGATTTGTTGAAATCTTAATGTAACACTTATTTTTTTTTTAAAAATAAGCGACTTTATTCGGATTAGCGGGAGAGCACCATGTGTCATAAAACCCATTCTGAATAATGATACCACGAAATGGGATTACATTTGAAGATGGTGTTGAAGACCGGGTATTTTCGAAAACGAAAGGATTGCCTGTCGAATGTCTCTGCACCAAGTTGCTCCAGTATAGAGATTTGATCACCCTTTGTGATGGGGATTCCGGACGTGATTAATGTATATCCGGATTTGCAAGGGCTTCTTTGAAGTGCCTTCTGTTCCGTTCGATCCTGGAACGGACTTGTATGAATGTGTATATGACATTACACTTTGAGATGTAAAGCTAGTTTCTATCAAATACATTTCTGTTGGTGGCGTAGAATTTATTCTCTTAGCTTAACACCCTTCTCTGAGATGTACGAGCTCAGAGGTTATGTAGTTTATGGTTACAAGTGATACGTTCCCAAATTGGTAACGTGGCATACGAAGTGCAGCTGATCATTTGTTGATCAAAGCGTGACTTTGTGAAAAGTTTTCTTCGTGGATGAGACCTCATCGAGCCTCACAAACCGGTAATGGTCGAAACAGGAAAGATGTGGCAAGGTTTAAGGGGTAGCTCCCCTAGGGTATGTCCATTCCTTTTGGAAAAGGGTGGTGTCATGTATGGATCCCTGATATTTAACCGATGTGGTTACTGCAAATACTTTTCTTTGTGGTTGTTGGTGTAGATGATCCTCGGATAAAGGTCGCAAACGACCGAGGTTGACATATCTTAGGTTTTACTCCCCGGGAAGGGGTTAACCGGCCTTGTGTTGGCATAGAGCCGGGTAGGTTCTCGGGACGTCCCTCCAGAGGCGTACCCATGTGGCAGTAGGAAGTTCCTTAGCCTGACCATTTGTTGAAAATCCAAACTCCAATACACGCCCTGTACGGTTTTAGTTGTATAACCTGCCATTTAGTTATGGTGGTCAACACTGTTTAGATGGTAGCTATAGTAGGCATAGTTCGGGATGTCTATGCTGGCTGAGATTAATATTATACTATTGAAAATTTTCCACTATGCACTAATAATAATAATATCAAAGGATATTGCGTATCAAGCATGTTTGACTATCATAAGGAGAAATCTCCTCCAATTCTGCATTTGCATTGTGTATGTGGCGGGAGGCCTTATGGTAGTTTCATTTTTCAAAAGCATAGCGGATTTCTTTTTATTTTCATTGTGAAAATAACTGTTTTTAAGATCTCACACCAGTCTCACAACTGACCTGGAGTTTATTGTTCCCTTTCTAAACTCTGGGTGCCCATAATTTTCCACACGGGCAGCCTAGAGTCAGGTTAGCAGTTATTCGGAAGCAAAGTCAAAAAGTTGTTGTGGAAATCAGGAGTTGGAGCTGGATGGCGAGGCGTATCACTTATATATGTAATATTTCTTTTTCGCTATTTGTTGTTGTAAACCCTGATAACGTGATGTATAAACTGATACAGTGATTCTGTTTAAAGATATTCATTATCTATTATATTTGTTCCACTGCGAAATATGTGATTCTGTTATTGTTTTCTTTTCTTCTTCTACCTCTTTCTTCTTTAAACTCGAAGACTCGTACATTTGTTCCACTTTGGTGAAATTTTGCCAGCACAAAAGGGGTACGGATTTACGGGCCTTCACAAGTGGTATCAGAGCAATTGGTTAAGCTACAAACTTGGCTCTGTTGGGTGTTACTCATTAGAGATAGAGTCAGTAGTACTCTAGAATGAGTTTGAGTGTGATAATAGTATCAGCGTGTATTTTTTAGTGAATATAAAATTGTTTTATATTGTGATGATTGGTTTGTTGAGTGGTATATGGATTCTGGTCGATATAGTCCATACAACTCTATCGATAGGAATCTCTAAACACTCGTGCAGAACAATTCGACACGATATTGTTTTAAAATAAGGGTGAATGAAATAATTTTACCTAAATTATTTTTGTATACAGAAGGAAATGATTTCCATAAATTATTATAGTATATATATGGTTGCTTGTTTGTTAAGAAGTGATAATATTGAAGTATTATCATTATTGTTAAATAAGAAATTGAAATGATAACAAACAACAAAGAAATAAATTTTTATACAAATGGAATTTGAGAATATAAATTGTAAATGTAATTTGTAATTTGAAACGGAATTCCAAAGAAGTATTTGGGAATGTTTTGAAAAGAATTTGAAATTTTTGAAGATTTGGAAAGTTTAAATCCCTTTTGACTTTGAAAAATAATTTTCAAAGGTTTGGAAAAATGTTTTGAAGGGATAAAAGCTCTAAACTCTTTTCGGTCGCTGGAAAATAACTTCGATGATGACTGCAGCTTCATCGGTGTTCATTTTCGGGTTTCCAAAAGAAGAATTGCTGCCAAATTGTTTTAAATGGAGGTTGTTTGCAAACTGAGTTTAGTTTTGGAAATTCAAAGGATAATTTGAATTGATTTCAAAAATGGTTTTAAAATATTGGAAAGGCTATGGAATTTGATAAAAATAGTTAAGGAATAAAATTTATAAAGGTGGAAAATAAAATTGTGAATGAATAAATAAATTTATAATTGCAAGTAATGAAAGTGAATTAAATGTTGAAATTCATTTCGAATTCGTAAGCAAATAAAACTGGAATCGAATTTGGTTTGTACTAAACAAAGTGAAATATTAGAATAAAATTAGTAAATAAAACTAATTAAAGGAATGATGAAATTGAATATGGCTTGAAATGAATTGAATTCAATGTTTATATTTATAAATGAAAGATAAATTAATTCATATGGAATTTGAAGTCCAGTTTAAATATAAGTGGTTGTAAATCAAAATGGTGAATTGAAAATAAATTTTTGAATGAATAAAAGAATAAAACTGGAATTGAAACTGAATATTGAAAACCAAATTGAATTGTGTGAAATAAAATGGAGTTGTAGAATTAGTTCGAAGTGAACTAAAGATAATAAAGATGAAATAAAGAAATGATTTGAGATAAAATGAATGGAATTTGTAATGGATTAGAAAATGAAACTAATTTAAAATAGTGAGTTGAATCAGTTGTGAATGAAAGATAATTGATAAAATTCAATATTCAGAAGGTAAATTGAATCCAAATAGAATTGAAAATGTAAATCGAATTCAAATGAAATTCAAAATGTAAATTTGAAAGAAAATGAATATATAACTTCAATAATGAAGTAAAGATGATATAAGAAGTAATTATTCAAACTTTTGTAATGAAATATGCAAAATGATATATGAATGTCGTAATTGAATATTATGGATATCAGAATATACTGGTATGTTACAGAAAAAAGGAAAAATTGGGATTGGGATTTTGAAGATAAAAAAATTGAATTGCTCGACAAAAAGGTATGTATTTAAATTTCTATATGAAACTTGGTGATTTTCTTGTTTAGCCATTTGGCTTTTGTTTTCTTTTGAAATCTGGGGGCCTATGGTGCCATTTTGTAGTCATACCGAGCTACCCGTGCAAAGGAGACGCTGGCGAAATTTTTCAAAAATTTAGGGAGTTAGAAAATTTCTAAGAAATTTTGGATAATTTGAATTTTGAATTTAAATTTAAATTGTAAAAGTAAACAATGTTGTATGGAACTTATAATTGAAGTTGGAAAGTTAGTTGAATTAATGATGGGTCTTAAATAAAAAGATTTGTTTTGGGTAAGATGATAAAACTATTTGGATTTGGAAAAATAATAAATTGGGTTAAAGAACATTCTTCTTAACTAGAAATTTCAGGATGAAATTCTTTTAAGGGGGGAAGAATGTAGCGATCCGGAAATTTTTAACATTTGAAATGGAATATTTAATTGATTTTAAATATTTGGAGATTAGTTTAAATTGAATTTCAAAATATAAATATGAATTTGGCAATTTAAGTTATTGAATTTGATTTATTAATGATGGGCAAAAATTTGAATTTTCAATTTTTGGCTTGTTAAAAATAATTTGATGGCTTAGAAAATTTATATTGATAATACTGAAGATAATGGAAGCTTCAGAATTGAATTTGAAAATGTTTTGTTCAGTTTTGAAATTTTATCATTTAAATCGATATTTAAAAATAGCCTTCCAAGGCACAGTCTCAGATTTCAACGAAACTAGTTCCATTAGATCCGTAATATTGAATTATTATCGGATTTCAATTTTCGTGATGTTTGGAGTTGTCATTTGGCCGTACAATAAGCAAACGCGTTGAAAATTAAATCGAAATTTAATTTATTAGCTGGGGTCAAAAAGCTATCTTCTCCATACGATCGAATTAGGACTCGAAACCTTTTTCATTGTGTTCGAAATAGGGATATAGCATTATGAACGCCAAACAGCACGCGTCGATAGGAATTCATAATTTATAATTATTTTAGCCGATATATTTTGATTTTAGTATAACATTTAAAACTTCAAAGTCAAACTCTATTATCTCCTATAATCGGGTTATCTTATACTAGAAGCCACTATTCTCCAATCTTATAAAGCACGATGCCTTATCTCTTTTTGGTGATCCAAAAAAATGGCAGATCCTCAATTCACGAAATCAAAACGAAAGATAAAAAAATATAAAACCCAAAATCAAACTAATCATGTCATATCCCAATATTTCTCTCATGTTCTCAACTCACGGCAAATCATATAGGGGGCGATCGAGTTAATAAGTCGAACGCAAATCGAAAAGCTTGGATCTTTTTTTTAGAAATTTAGGGCATCATGTTAATTGAATCGCGATTGGAAGGGCTCGTTCTCGAGCATCACTTGTCGATTTGGGGCGAGCCGTGATGATGGTTCGCCTGTATTGGCGATGAAGAAAATAGGGTTGCCGTTATCAGTCGCGACTTAGTCACGATGGAGCGACGACTTGGCAACCGCGACGTAGAAGGGAGAGTCGAGCGTCGCCTGCATTCGATTGTACAAACCAATGGTGGAATCTAATTCGACGATGAGGCAAAAGGGTTCGAGTGGTCGGCGACTTCAAATCACGAGCGTAGCGGTCGCGTTCGTGCTGGCATCAATAGGTAGGGTGGCGTTCGCCACTAGTTGACTCGTCAGCGAGGTATAAGCTCTGCAGTTTTTACATTTGTATATATTTCTGTAAACATATAGAGAATAAATATTTATATGCTATTGAAAAAAAATACAATAAGTGTAAAACAGAAGTTTTATTTTTAACAGTAAGACTTAATAAGGAATTTATATGGAAAAGATTTTGGAAATATTTATAAATAGGAATTTCAAATGTTGAAAGTTTATATATCAAATTTGATTTTTCTTTTAAAACCTATAAAGATTTTTTTAGTAAAGATTCCAAAAAAATATATATACAAATATACATATTTTCATCACTACGTTTAATTTTAAATAATGGAGATAAATTTGTTTATTTAATTATTCTAAGTACTAAGATTATTTAAAAGGAAACTAGTTCAAAAAAAAATCAGATCATTAGTTTAAAACCAAATGATTAGTTTAAATTAAATTATTGGTAGATTATCTTAGATTTTAATAAATCATATAATACTGTACAAGGTTAAAACTATGAAGGCAGCAAGCTGAATTGAAAATGGGTTGCATGCGTAGTAAAAGGAGAGATCTTCTCACTCAATCAACATTGTTCTGATTTAAATTTTGAATAGTTAGATTTAAAATTGATTGACTGTGTGCTTGGATGATTGATTTATAATAATTATTCACTGGATGATATTATATATATAGCAGTATATAATATATATTGGGTGATTGATTTCCCGCATTATATAGCAGATGAGACCCTATGCGCCGCATAAGAGCGGATGATATTTTATAAATCCCATATACCGTGATACTCCACCTCGAAGTGGAATTGGTATTTAATTGTTGTGCAAACGTCTGTGAATGCAGGGAAACGGGTTGGAGGGATCCAACTGGATTCGTCAAATATTGAATTTGTTTCATATGTTGTGTGTTGATAATCTCTGTGTGATTATATTGTAATTGAAATCGTTGATGGCTAAAATTTAGCCGAATATATTTTTGGTATCGTAAGATACTAGAAATAAATAAAATTAGATTTTTAAATTAAGTAGAAAATTTATAGTGAAATCCTATTGAATAAATTCCAAGAAAATCGAAAAAGATTTGATAAAGGAATTTATTTTTAAAGGCAATAAATTTGTAAATCAAATTAAAAAATTAATTTTGTGTTATAAAATAAATCTTTGGAAAATCAGTTTGGAATTTGATTTGGTGTTTAAACTAAAATTTGAAATCAAATTGGAAATTGATTTGGTGTTTGTATACGATTCTTGAAATCGATTTAAAAATCATATATTAGTGGATATTTGGGAATTTAAATTCACATGAGAATTTTATAAAAGAAAGGGAAATTTATTTTAAAAATAAATATTGTTTTATTTTAAAAGTGTGGAAAGGATTTTATGGATTTGGAACTTAAATTTAAAGTAAATCCAGAAGGATTTATATATTGATTTGAATGAACCATTTTAGAATGGAAGGTGTACTTTCCCTGTAAAGCCGAGTATGCTTTCAGTACAGTCTATAAATATAAAATTGAAGTTGTGAAGATGGTTTTAAGGAAAGATTATTTTGGAGAAATCATTTACTTGGGTTATTTTGAAATTCTTTGAAGTAAATATTTATTCTAATTTATTATACAAGTGATTATTTAAAATTTAAGTTGATATTTGTTTCAGAAAATGGATATTGAAATAGTTATATCCTATCTATTAATTTTATTTTAAAATTAGTTTGGATTTGGATTTTTACATGTGATATTAGTATGATAATTTTCATAACTAATATTTAAACAAGTATTTTAAAATAGTTTTATTTTAAATATTTCCAAGTATATTTTGGATAATTATTTTAAATTATTTGAACTCGGAAGATTTTCAATGGAAACAAATAAATATTTGAAAATGTATTCCGCGTAAGTAAAAGTGATTCGAAATTTGTTTTCAAAGTATTGAACTATGGAAAGTAATTTGAAATTTGTTTTCAAATGGTTGAAGTGTGAAATATATCTTGCGAAAATATTTTGAAAATAAATAATTGGGAAAAATTATTCAAATCTGGTAATTGTTGTGAATATTGATTGGTAGTTAAATAACCGACTATTAATATTGGTTTTTTTAATGTCATTCGAATTTCGATGCGACCGGGGGTCGGATTCCAAATGGACATCCAAAAACCACATCGAACCTTTGCGATTGTGATGGATCTTTTATTTAAAAGATCAAAGTGGAAATTTGTTGTGATTTGTTGAAATCGAAATGTAACACTTACTTTTTTTTTTAAATAAGCGCTCATTATCCGGATT
Source organism: Allium cepa (assembly GCA_030765085.1). Classification (NCBI taxonomy): domain Eukaryota; kingdom Viridiplantae; phylum Streptophyta; class Magnoliopsida; order Asparagales; family Amaryllidaceae; genus Allium; species Allium cepa. Next base: position 248,959,109 of record CM060940.1, on the reverse strand, counting down.
AGCCGGGAGAGGACCTTCTGTCATAAAACCCATTCCAATAATGATATGACGAAATGGGATTACATTTGAAGATGGTGTTGAAGACCAAGTATTTTCGAAAACGAAAGGATTGCCTATCGAATGTCTCTGCACCGAGTTGCTCCGGTATAGAGATTTGATAACCCTTTATGGTGGGGATTCCAGGCATGATTAGTGAATATCCAGATTTGCAAAGGCTTCTTTAAAGTGCCTTCGGTTCCATTTGATCCTGGAACGGACTTGTATGGATGTGTGTCCGGCATTACACTTTGAGATGTAAAGCTGGTTTCTATCAAATACATTTCTATTGGTGGCGGAGAATTTATTCTTTAGCTTAACACCCTTCTCTGAGACGTACGAGCTTAGAGGTTATGTAGTTTATGGTTACTAGTGATACATTCCCAAATTGGTAACGTGGCATACGAAGTGCTTCTTATCATTTGTTGATCAAAGCATGACTTTGTGAAAAGTTAGCTTTGTGGACGAGACCTCATCGAGCCTCACAAACTGGTAATGGTTGAAACATGAAAGATGCAGCAAGGTTTTAGGGGTAGCTCCCCTAGGGTATGTCCATTCCTTCTGGAAAAGGGTGATGTCAGGTATGGAGCCCTTATATTTAACCGATGTGGTTACTGCAAATACTTTTCATTGTGGTTGTAGGTGTAGAGGATCCTCAGATAAAGGTCTCAAACGATCGAGGGTGACATATCTTAGGTTTTACTCCCTGGGATGGGGGTAACCGACCTTGTGTTGGCAGAGAGCCGGGTAGGTTCTTGGGACGTCCCTCCAGAGGCGTACCCATGTGGCAGTGGGAAGTTCCTTAGCTTGACCATTTGTTGGAAATCCAAACTCTAATACGTGCCCTGTACGGTTTTAGTTATATAACCTGCCATTTACTTATGGTGGTCACCACTGTTTAGATGGTAGCTATAGTAGGTATAGTTCAGAATGTCTATGCTGGCTAAGATTAATATTATACTTTCGAAATGTTTTCCACTATGCACTAATAATAATAATATCAAAGGATTTTGCGTATCAAGCACGTTTGACTATCATAAATTGAAATCTCCTCCAATTCTGCGTTTGCATTGTGTGTGTGGCGGGAGGCTTTATGGTAGTTTCATTTTCCAAAAACTAGCGGATTTCTTTTTTTTTTCTTTGTGAAAGTAACTGTTTTTAAGATCTCAAAGGAGTCCCATGACTGACCTGGAGTTTATTGTTCCCTTTCTAAACTCTGGGTGGCCATAATTTTTCACACGGGCAGCCTAGAGTCAGATTAGCAGTTATTCGGGAGCAAAGTCAAGAAGTTGCTATGGAAATCGGGAGTTGGAGCTGAATGGTGAGGCATATCACTTATATATGTAATATTTCTTTTCCGTTGTTTGTTGTTGTAAACTGTGATAATATGATGTATAAACTGATATAGTGATTCTATTTAAAGATATTCATTTATCTATTATGTTTGTTCCGTTGCGAAAGTGAGATTCTGTTATTGTTTTCTTTTCTTCATCTTATACCTCTTTCTTCATTAAACATGAAGACTCGTACATTTATTCCACTTTGGGCTGAATTGTTGTGGAATTTTGCCAGCTCAAAAAGGGTACGGATTTACGGGCCTTCACAGAATTAATTCACAATCATTGCATTCCATTTATATTCTCCCCTACTATATGCAAATCTATTTTATCAGTTTTCAATTTATTCCCTTTTTAAATTGACTTTAAGCCAACTTATCTAATTTCCATTGGTTCCCATCCACGTATTCACCAAACCTTGTTTGCTTTATTTTACATTAACAACGTTCCAATCCATATTGATTTTATTTATGAATCAATTCCATAAATAATCACTTAAGTTAAGTTTCCATTACAACCAAATTCAATTTCATTTTAAACCGATCTCATTCAATTTGCTTGTTTTCATCTACTTAGTATATCCAATTTATACTATCACTTGGAAATCATTTCATTCGATTTTTGACAATTCATTATATCACAACATGGCTCATGCACTTGCACTTCTATGTACTTGACTTATATTACCTCTCTTCCGTTCACTTTCATTTAATTCATATAGTGTTATCCACTTCATTTTATAGCGAACGACATTTCAGTTTAAGCTAATTTCATTTGTAACGCATTTCACAAAATTATTTCAAAGGTTTATTTTAAGCATTCCTTATCACTGCTTAAGTTATATCCAACTTTAAAACTTAAGTTCACGCTCAACTTACCAATCCATATTCCAAAGTCATATTCAATTCATTTACTCTTAAATTGAATTCGTTCCTTGGTTATCACTTCTTAATCTTTCAACTTGGCTATATTTTTTTCACTTCCCCAGTTTAATAAGTTATACAACTTATTTATTCACAATTTCCTAAATTTTCCACTTAAGTTTACTCACATCTAATATTTATAACAAATGATTACACAACCACTTCACAATTTCTGTTTATATTTAATTTACTCAATTCTAATTCACTCTCTATTTAAAAATTCACATTTTTAATTTCCAATCTTTTGCCACAATACCAAACCATTTTTATTTTTGTTTTACAATTACGTTACTGAATTCATAACTTCAAAAACTCTTTTTCTTCAAAATCTCATTTTATTTACTCAAGCCCATTTACATCTTATAATCATAACTCTGGATTATCCATATCAATTAATAGCTTAAGTACATCCTTTCATTCCATAATTATAACTTACTGTTATACAATCATCTTACATTTCACTTTATATCCCATTCAATTCAAATGCAATTTCTATTTTTGTTTAACTTACCTTAAGTTAAATTTCCATTCATAACATTCATTTCAACTTACTCCGATCAAATTTTAATTTCCAGGATTAAAATTTTCTTTTCCTTTCTTATCTCTATCAACTTCAAATTATAAATTCAATAATGTATTTTCTTCGAATTTACAAAATAATGAAAATCCTAAAATTTAATCACCCGGTTTTATTTCAAATCATTTTAAAATCATAACCACACATGTTAGTATATCAAATCATGCTTTCGGATTTTCAAACAACTTGGTTTTGCCCCCCACGCACTTCGTTTTTGAAATTTTCTAAAACAAAACTTGTTTATCAAATAAGTCCAAATAAATGATCACAGCCAATCACTATGGAAGTAATCTATCACTTAGAAACTCAAAAATGAATGCTGATGATGTGGCAATCATCACCACGATTATTTTCCAGCGACTCAAGTGAGTTCAGTGCTTCCCTACTTCCAAAAATTCATTTTAAAACAATTTTTGTTCTAAAGACATTTTCGAAAACTCTAAGATTTAAAAAAAATTCAAATCTTAGTTCAAATCCAATTTAAAATATTTCCAAAATTCTCAATATTTTAAAATTCCAACTCTTGGTTCAAATTCATTTTAAACCATTTTCAAAATTTCTAGGATTTAAATTTCAGTTTAAATCAAATTTCAGTTATATTCCTTTATATATATCACACTTATAAATTTTTATTTGGTTATATATATAAAACCATTTCAAATTTTATCATCTTATTTGATTATAATAATAACAACTAAACATTCCAAGCATATACACTATAATAATTTCGAAAAATTATTTCTTTTATATTAAAATATAATTTATGTGTAAAATTATTTCATTTACCCACTTTAAAATAATACTATGTCTGTTTACCTTGTTTAAGAGTTTAGAAACCCCTATCGATACGGTTGTACTTTCCATATCGACCAGAATTCATAAACGCTCAATTGATAAGTCAACACCATATAAAAACATTTTATACTCACTAACAATTACGTGCTCATATCTATTAATACACTCAACTCATTCTAGAGTACTTCTCACCCTATCTCTAATGAGTAACCCACATCAAAGCCTAGGTATATCGCCAACCTAAGCTCTGATACCACATGTGGCGACCTACCCTTTCGACCTTCGAAAATCGACGTAAATACTCTCATTGTATTACATGCCGAATGATCGAGTGCCAAAAAGACAGATTCTTGAGGGAAAAGAAAATAGGTAGAAGAAAAAGGAAACTAAAACAAAACAGAATCTCACAGTGGACTGAATAATATACAGTATGAACAGTACTTTGCATAAATAAAAACTGAAATATACATATCTCAGATTAGAGTACACAAATCAATAATTACCAGCCTGGACAGTTATAACAATCTTTCCTCACAATTTTATGGTAATTTCAAACAAAACACTACAACAGAACAAAACAAGTACAAGAATATGTCTCGGTCTCCAACTCGTCTCCCGAGCCCCATAGCATCCTAACCTGAACCAATAATGCTCGGTTTGACCAAAGCATTATAATAAAATAACAGTTGAGTCGGTTTGGAAAACTAGCGTGAGAAAACACATTTAATTTGAATTATTTACTTTTATCAAAATCCTTTGAAAACAAAGGTATCTCGTAAGACCATGCCACGCATAAACACGACGGGTTTTTACCTTACGATAACCAAAACATTTCATATCAAGATCATCTGATATTATAATAGTGTCTAAGTACAAATACTTATTCAAATAGCTGAACTGCTTGCATCTCACATTCTAGCATTGTTGGGCATAATCAAAACCGTATGGCGCTTATTGGAGAATGGATTCCATCCGAATGACTAGGTATTAGGGTACCACCTGTTACAGTACGCATCTAGAACAACATACCAAAGACCATGCCAGGATCCCTTATTGCACAAGAAGGGTCTACCCCTAACCTTGATAGACCGAGTATGATATCACCCAGCTGTCCTCACCCTTTTCTAAGCTCCCTCCATAATCGTAGTAATAATATCCGAGGGTATCTAGAAAGGTGATAAATATACCTAATTGGGTGCTACCCACTTAGCCTTGCTACATCCCCCTTGCTTTTTAATCATTTTCGGTTGATGAGGCTAGAGGCTACGATTACCTTTTCAAGAAAACTTCCCTTAGAATGCTTATTATCCTCCAATAACAATGTACTGATAGCATTCATCCATAAAAGTCCGTTCCAGTTTCGAACAGAACTGAAGGCACTATTCCTACTATATCCATTTCGGAATCACCCTTAGAATTAGTAGCGATTAGCCCTTGCACTTCATTGCTCCATCTTTTACTGCATGCTCTTATCTTTATTTCGAAAACATATTCATTGGATCGAAGTGGTTTTCAGATAACAAATCCGATCTCGGTCTTTTTGAAATAACATTCGCTATTTCCATTAAACTCAACCCCGGTTCTTTAGAAAATACACCGACGAAAATAAGACTGGAGATCAACTCCTAACCATTAGTGGACGGATTTCCTTATCAACGTTTTAGAAGAATGAAACGAGTTTATACGTACAGTATAGCACCTCGAACGGTAACTATACCATATAATCTTCGTACTTCTTCTAAATATTCCCAAAGTTATATTTAGGTTCAAATTTGATAGTCGGTTATTTAACTATCAAATAAAAAATCAAATCAAAAAAATACTTCATTTTCACTGAAAAACGCCAAGTCTTATTAAATTTAATTTAAAATACAGTAAACCTCTTTATCAAAGGTCACTTACTTATCTTATCGAAATCAGTATATTCACAAAGTATCTTTCTCAAAAATATTTGAAAAACTTTTAAAATAATATGGAAAATACTACGGAGGTTTCAAACCATGGACCACAGTTCAATGGTTACGTATCTATCCCAAGGAAATCCTAAACTTGACTGCGGGTGCTCACTGACTCCGATTTACACCATGCAAGTATACCATTACTTCCCGAAAATTTATTTTAAAAATTAACTCAAAATAACGCTTGTAAGTTCTAAAATAAGTTTCAAGTCTAATCTAGGCAAATGTACTTAAATAAAAGTTATTATACGAAGCCATATTATTATTTAATAATTATCCTTTTAAAAATAACAATGCTGATTAATTCTTAAATAATAATAAATCTTTAACAATCATTATAAAGTAACTGATTAATATTTAAATATGCTTTAACATTTTAAAATAATTAAATAACTAATTTTTTCCAGAGTATTTCTAACACTTTTAAAACTTTCATATTAATAATTAAAAATCCTCCTTTTTAAAACAAGCCCAATTTCCTCGACTTAGCTTCATTTCGTAATTTGGAAATCTTACCTGAGTTCCCGTATAACCAATTTTATACTTATTTCCAAATCCACTTCCATCCTTCCGATCTATTAAAAATTTCAATTTTTAAACCTCCTTTATATTTACAACAAGTGCCACTCAAGAATTTATTATTAAAAATCCTTTTATGACTTTTATTCCAAAATCTCCTTTTAAAATGTCCCAAAATTATTAAGTACGAATTTCAGAACATTTATTTTATCCAATTGATTAACCCAAAATTCTTTATAAACATTTTACTTCAAAAATCCCTTTTTAAAATTCTTTTAAATTAAATCCATATTTTTATTGGTATTTTAAAATACCAAATATCAATGCCAAACAACCACAGCATCCAACCAGTATAAATCCCATAGAAATCTATCACAGATTATTCCAACAAAACATATATCACTATATATGAAATTAAATACACATTTTTGAGGAATCCAGTTGAATCCCTCTAACCTATTTCCCTGCATTAACATACGTTAGCACAACATAAAAATATCAATCTCGCCTCGAGGCTGAATATCACGGTATATATGGTCATTCTCTATTATGCGGGGCACATATGGTCTCATCCGCTATATATATTTGAGAATATCAATCACTCCAATATACACACACACACACACTACCATATATAATATCATATCCAACTGATAAAAATGTAACAATTCAACCAATACATCATCTAATAATTTTAACTATTTAAATTAAAGCTGATAGTCCAAAATTGAGTAAGATTAACTCACCTTGAGTTTTATGTAGCCAAATGTTCCAATTTTAAATTAAATCGAACACGGTTGGTTTAACCTAAAATTTAGGCTAGCTCAGATCGACTCCAAACCTGCTCCTGCAGGTAGTGCTCAACGCTATGATTCTGTCGCCACTTGTCTCATCTCAATCAGACCTCATATGAAATAGTTATGCCATCTTAAAGATTACATAGATTTAAACATAAATAAATTTTGAAAAAACAATTTTATTTCAACCCTTATCTAATCATAGCCGTTCACTTCCGGGATTCAAAATCAAGGTCGCACTTCATTCTATCCTCTTCCTTCTCATGTACCCCAGGCCGATAGCATGTTCGAACCCAACATCGCTGCGCAAACTCCATCGTCGCACCTCTTCTGTTGATCGAGGCGATGATCAGGCTACACTACGTGGAAGCTCATCACGAGCTCCACCTTCCACCAGAGGATGACGAAACTTGGTGCGGCCCAGATCAAGGAAAATGTGCTCGAACTGCACGTTGTTCGTGGCTAGCTGGTGCCGCCTCGAGACGTTACAGCCTAGATCCACCGTTGGATAGCCTTGTCTCAATGAGCTCTACAGCTCCCTAGTTGGAGATATTCGATTTAAACGAGTGGATCAAGAGATAGTCGAGGAGGAACATGGGATGATTTCGGCCAATAATATTGGCTGTGAAGTTTTCGTTAGGATTTTACTGTTACAAGCATACATATACACATATATTTATATTACTTTAATATTATCTCCAATTTTAACGTGCTTTTTCAAAAGTACTCCAAACGAAACATGCCGCCTGGCATTTATAATGTTTTACCCCTACTCTCAATACATAGAACATGTTTCGAGGCCTAATTCGATTGTATGTAGAAGGTAGCTTTTCAAATCGAATTAAAATATTAAATTTTCGATGTTTATTTCAACGCGTTTCTATCCCATATAACCCAACGGTAACTCCAAACGCTACGAAATTTGAAATCCGATAATGGTAAACTATTACATGTCCAATGGTGCTTGTTCCATCGAATTTCGAGACTATGCATCGGAAGGCTATTTTAAACTCTTTGATTAAATCGAGCGATTTTCCAAATTTGACAAAATTGCTTCAAATCTCAAATTTTAAAATTTTACAAACTCAATTATAATTCAAATAGAATTTATATTTATAATAGAAATCATTCTGATTTATATTAAATCAAGATTCAATTATTCACATTACTTCCATATATTAATTTTCACTATTAAATTAATATAAAAATTTCAATTTTAACTTATCGACTTTTAATCCCATTCAAAAGTCCAATATTTAAATTCTAACCCAATAGAATTTAGATTGACTTAAAAATCATTTTTGTTCATGTTTAACTCAAGATCCGCATAATTACCCAATTTCAAGTATTAAATTTATATTTATCCAAATCCAATTTACGCCTATATTTGAAATGTTAAACCATTTCACTGATTCTTCCATATTCAAATTAATTAATAATTCAAATTCAACATTTAAAAATAAATTAAATGTTCAAAATTAAACAACCAAAATCCCAGGTCATTACACTTTTCTTACCAGTACAAGTATACTTATAAACTTTTCGAAATTTTCTTCTTTCCAAATCCCATATTAAATAACCAAGCATTTCATCCAAATAAAACATTCTGCTTATCCTTTGTCAAAAAATTTCCTTTTTAAAAGCTCATCTCATTTTTCAACTAATTTATGACTTTCAAAATAAAGTTATCACCTTCTTTTATAAACCTTTAAGTTAATGTATAAACCTCTTTCCAAATCTCTAAAATGATACAAAAACTTTTTTTCTCTTTTTAAAACTCTTTATATAAACCTTTCTATACTCCTTTATCATTTACAAAACATCATTTGCGAAACATTTAAACTAACCCTTCAGTAAAAACACCTTTTACAAACAAGTTATTACTTATAAGTAACTTTACAACATAATAGCATAACTTGGAAATCATTTTTAAACATTAAACTCTAAATTGATTAAGGAATTTAATTTAATTCAAAACAAACATTATAAATTCAAAAGGTGTCTTAGAAATCCCAATGGTACTAATTTTAGTTACCATTCAATTTTCGATTTGATTCCCAAGTCACATAACAATTATTTACCTAAGCGACCGTATATGTAAATACAGTTAATATCCAATCAGGGAATAACACGTCAATACAAATAGTTGGCATATACAAGTCCAAATAACATAATAACAGAATGGTGATTTATTCTATAAAATAGATGTCCAAATAATTCAATCAATTTATAGCAGAACGTGGATTTATTCTGCTTAACACATTTCCACACAATTAAATAACTTACACTATAGCATAATGGTGTTTTTTCTACTAATAGATGTCATTTAGCTCTCCTAATCATATGGGTTATGTTACCCCGCCTTTGGGTCAAGCCCGGGATATCAACAAATTGGCTAGAAAGGATGGATATCAGGATTGGAGATCTATTAGAAACTAGACTTTGATCGATATGGTCAAAATTTGACCGAGCTCCAGACAGGATCAATTGGGAATGATGAACAAGGCTAGGAAAGGCCACATTTCAAATTTCAAGTTAATCGGAGGTCGTACGCTCGAGTTATGGATGGATTAATGTTAAAGAGAAAATGGTTAACATCAATACCGTTTGTATCGCTCAATGAGGAATACTTCGAATCGATGGATGTCGTCGGGGGATTTCATATCAATCGACATAGGCTCGGCTACCTACTTCAAATCGATGGTTTCGCGTATCGATCAGGATGGATACGGGTTTGGACTAACACGTGCGCTTAGCATTTGGTTTGGATCGATTAGTCTTCGTCTCGATGCATTTCATATTGATCAAAGCATGGGATCAAAATGAAGAACATCGTGCGGGATCGTTGCGAAGGCTGCGGCGCTATATGGATACGAAGGCTCTATACTTCATATTAATGGATGCTAAGGAAGCTAGTGAGATGGAGCGAGGGATATGGATATGAAATGCTATGCCTGGGACCGATACGAACAAGGGAATAACCAATGGGTACGAAGAAGCAAAGTCTGGATCAATGCGAAGAATAAATATGAATGGCATGGATATGAAGGAGGGTTGGTCCATGGATACGAACAGCGCATGCTGATGGATAGGAATGGGATACAAATAAATGGATAACTCGGTCGAACATCATGAAAGGTGGGTCTTTCCTAGATCTTCGAGACACATCATCGATGCAAATTATATCGATACGAAGAGAGGAGAATGTGGAGCTTTAGATCGATACGAATGCAATGGCCGACTTGTGAACACAAACTTGCATTGGTCATAACTCGTAATCTATAAGTCTAAATGCTACCAAATTTTCACAGGAGCTTAGGCACAACCATAAGATTGTTTATGATCGGTTCCGACTCGATTTGGCAAGATTTTGATCAATACGAATCTCGTTCGTATCGATCATGGATCGAGTCAAAATCACTCGGGATCGATCACGTGGGCACACTCACATGAGAGAAGGAGTCTTTTGAGATCTAGGCCGGATGCTTGTTGCCTACAGCTATGAATAGCAGTCCAAGAGCTTCAAAAAAGGGATCTTCTTCTGGTTCTTCTACACTGCTACTCTGCCAAACTCCATTGTAACTCGATTATTGTCAACTATGTTCTTATAACCAGCGAGTGATTATCAATAAAATATTTACTTTTCAAAGTGGATGCAGGCCGGAGATAACCGAACCACTATAAACCTTGTGCCTTTACTGCATTCCTTTTAAATTTTATGTGTTCTTCACATTTATTTTCTCGGCATATTTGCTATCTGTGATCTGTGATTATGAAGGGTGCTTTCATCGACATTTGGGTGTTTGTGACCAATTTTGACGCAAGTAGGTTACGTAAGGGTATAGACATGAGATCATTTGATATGGATTCGAGTTACTCTGAAAAAGAAAATTAATTAAAACACATTATGTTTAGTATAAAATCACCTTTGAAAAGTTAAATGTATATTTAGTTAGCTTAAAACCTAACTAAATCTTAATTAATCCAATTTAAATCAAGATTAAATCATAATTAAACTCTAACTAGGCTTAATGAACTTGATTAAGTACTAATTAACTTCTAATGCAACTTGGTTAAGGTTAAACCAAATTATTTAAGAGTTAAACCCTAATTAATTAAATATTAATTAAACAACCCATTAATTAAATAAATAATGAATTAACCATTAGTCTTAATTAAATAATTATAAATCACTCGATTACCTCTTAACCCCATTAGTCACTAATTAAAACTTTATAAATCAATAAATAGTCATTAACTAAACTTACCTCTAATCGCCTACTTAATTACCAGTTAGGTGTTAATTACCTTTTAACTAATTAACTAATTATATTACAACTTAATAACTTTTTTTAATATTAATAATAAATTTTAAAAAAATTAGTCAAATAATTTCAAGATAAAACAAATTTGAAACAGAAATTCAAACATTTGCCGAACTGCTCGCACTAACGTATTCTTAGCGAACCACTTCACAAAACCTTTTTTTTCACGATTTGAAACATACTTTAGAAAGTTTTTTTTTAAAATAACTTTAAAACTAATGTTACAAACTTTAATCCATTTCAAAACTATAAACTTTGAAAACAAATTTCGAGTCCAACTGGATCTCATAACCATCATAATTACACAAATTAGTTAACTTTTTTACCAAACCACACCATAGCTCGTGTTTTACAATCAACACATTACTAACACCAACCATCTTCAACAAAGATGTTACCTGGAGATTTGACCAGGCAACTAGGCACTCGGCATTTACATACCGTTCGGCATCCCGAGCGTTTGGCACAACATACTTGGTCGGCTTCCAGGTTCTTTCGGCACAAATGGATCGTTCGGCATTCGAGATCGATCGGCTTCTAGGGACGTTCGGTATTCAAGAGCATTCAACATTGAGAGCCGTTCGGTATTGCATATCGTTCAGCATTAAGTGCCATTCGGCATCTATGGACGTTCGACATGGCAAAGTCGTTCGGCATTACGTACTGCTCGGCATCCGGATCTTGTTCGGCACTCAACCCCGTTCGGCATAAATCTCGATCGGCATTCGAGATCGGTCCGCATCCATAGGTGTTCGACATTCATGCCTTGTTCGGCATTCGAGATCGGTCGTCATCCAGCGGTGTTCGGTATTCATGCCTTGTTCGGCATTCGAGATCGATCGACATCCAGAGGTGTTCGGCATTCATCCAATCTAGACCGGCTTCGATTTTTGCTCAGCCTGCACTCTCCACTCAGCACATCACTTCGTTCGGCATGAAGATATCGTTCGGCATTTTTCCATTCGGCATCTATGGATCGGCACACAGAACTCACTCTTCTTGGACCGAGATATTTAGCTACCAGGCCCACCAGAGAAGTCCAACCCATCTTCGTCTATAAATAGAGAGGCAGGGGCACAATGAAAGGGACCTTTTTTCGAGAACACCGAGGAGACTCTGCTACATTCAAGACTTATCTTTTTTGCTTAGCAATTGATTTAAGTAATTGATATACGGATTGTATCTGTACTCGATTATCAAGAAAAGCAATAAAGATCTACCTCAAAGTGGACGTAGGCAATTACGCCGAACCATTATAAATATGGTGTTCATCTTTTCTGCATTTAAATTTACATACTGTTTTTTTCATTGATCTCTCTACACAATCTCTCTTAAGAGTGTTAGTGACCAATTCTGGTGCTAACATTTTGGTGCTTTCACTAAGAGTTGAATTCTCAGGACGATAGGATCTACTTTGTAGCTACTGGATTGAAAAATCCCCCGAAGGAGATCCAAATCATTCGCAGGACATCTGTTGATTCTACTCAGAGTTACAACCGACAACTCTACCATGGGAAGACCACGAACTAGATCGGCCTCTCAAGACCTAGATGTCAATGAAACTGCTAGTGTACAACAGATAGGACCAAACAATCAACAAGCAATTCAAGGCGTAGGAACCTCCACCCAGAACCAAGCGGAGGTCATTTCCCGAACAGAGTTCAATGACTTGATAAGAGAACTCAGGAAAAGTAGAAGGCAACTTGCTGAGCAGATCCAAGCCAATACTAATCTCATGACTCAGCTTGCCCAACAGCAGCATCAGAATGCTAGGAGTAGTCCTGTTCCTTATTCTTCATCTCATAGCTCGACCACAGCTGACGAACCTCCTAGTCGTAGACGACACAAGACAGAAGCTACACGGACAGGTGCCACTGATCGATCCGCCAGGGATCAGGCACATAAAGAGACCGGACGCTCGGCTCATCAAGACCAAAATCAAGCTGGCCTTCAGGACGCACGTTTGGCCGACCGTCAACAGGCGGGACATCAACCCACACGGTGCTGTGGAGCGGAACCCAACCTCCCACCCTCCATACAAACTCCAAATTTATCATCCATGGTCAGGAAGTTAATGAGAGAGAATCAAGGCCTGACCAATGAAGATTAGGGAGTGTCCAGGAGTCATACTCCCTTCATAGACATTATCCTACAGGCTGAGTACTCCAGGAAATTCAATATGCCGACTATCCCAGCCTACAAAGGGAAGACTGACCCTAGGCAACACGTGATGAGGCACGAATGGATGATGGATTCGGCAAGGGCAAATGACGCGACTAAGTGTAGGTGCTTCCCAATCACTCTGTCCGAAATCTCCACCATGTGGTTTACTCGGCTTCCTCCGTGATCTATATCTAGCTTCGATGAGTTAGCGATGAAATTGGTTGAACAATTTAGGATACATGCTACTCGTCCAAAGGATGTAATGTCTTTATCAAGTGTAATCCAGGCTTCAGGAGAGTCTTTGAAAGCATACTTACAGAGGTTTCATGTTTCCGCTATTGAAGTTAGCAATCCTAACGACCATGCAATTTTGATGGTGGTAATGCGAGGTGTAGATCCAGACTCGGATTTTGGAGATGGGTTAGAGGGAAAGCCCCCAACTACATTGGAACGATTCTATTCCAAATCTCACCACTTCATACGAAGGAAGGAAGCTCGATGGACAAGACGAGGCAAGGCACCAGGGCATGTTCAGGAGACTGTGAAAAGTAACATCGCCGTGAAGCAGTTCAGCGATAATTCGAAAAAAGTTCAAGTCAATGTCCAGAACAAACGTGGACAGTCTAAAGGATCCGGAGGTGGAAATCCCGAAAAGAAAAAAGAAGCATGGAAATTGAAGCCAAGGAGTCCGACCTACAATGAATACACTCCCCTGAATACTACTCTTGAAAACATTTATCTATCTACCTGTAACACCTTTGAATACAGAAAGCCGCACTCAAAGGAGTCCACTGAAGAACAGAAACAGACAGGGAAGTAATGTCGCTTCCATGTGACCCATGGGCACAATACTGAGGAGTGTAGACACCTCCATGATGCCATAGAAAGGTTGATCGGGCAGAAAAAGCTGTAGGAGTTTGTTAAGAAACCACCAGAGGGTAGGCAAGGAACGACAGACCCCTGACGCGGGCCGGCTCCATGCCACCTAGAGGAACCTGCCCGGACCGTTGGTAGGTTGATCATAAACACTATAATCGGAGGACCTCATCCTGCAAACAAGAATTGGCAGGAGATGGAATGATATGCTACCTCCCAGAGGCATGCAAATTATGAATGTTGTTCGAATATGGAAGATGGAAGCCCCGCAAAACAACAACGCATGATGACAGACGATATAATGATTAAGAGTCGAGATGCAGACAAGTGGAGGCTCCTATTATCGACCCGATGGTTATATCTGCAACAATCGGGCCAGCTTACATAAAAAGAATTTTGATTGATTGTGAAGTTCTGTCAACATCATCTTCAAGAAAGCTTATGACCAAATGAAGATGGAGACAAAAGATTTGAAACCATGCAAAGCCCGTATCCACGGTTTTAATGGTGCTGCGACTGACGCAATGGGGTATATTGAGTTACCAGTTGAACTGGGGGAAGGTGAGCGTAGGAGAGTGCGAGTCTCACCGTTCATAGTGATGGATGTTGACACTCTGTACAATGCATTTCTGGGTCGTCCGACCCTGGTAGAGTTTAGGGCCGCTTTGGCCCCATGGTGTTTAACATTAAAATTCCCAACAGACAAAGGAGTCAGTGTAGTACATGGTGATCAGGCGTTCGGCCGCGCATGTTATGTGGCAGAATTGAGAGAAGTCTAGTCGAGAGAAAAAGGAAAGGTTGCGGACAGCTCCATCCGAATCCTAAAAACTAATGATTGACAAGTAGTGCCCGAGCCCTGGCTAACACTCTCAGATCCTTAGAGACATAGATTCAAGATGATGATGGGGAATCCAGGAAAACGAATGCAGCACGGCTGAGCTGACGACCAACATTCCAGTTAGCCGAGATGACCCATCACGAGTTCTTAAGATTGGATCATAACTCGACCCTTCAGTGGCCGAGGATCTTACTGATTTCCTCCGGGAAAATCTGGAAGTTTTCGGTTGGACACACTCTAATATGTGCGGGATTTCACCTGCCATCGCAAGCCATATGTTGAACAAAGACCCAAAATACGTTCCTATGAAGCAAAAATGGAGGCATGGACCCGGAGAGGTCCGCTGCTCTCAAACAGGAGGTGGACTAACTCAAAGCCAATGGGTTCATCCACGACACCCTCTACCCTGAATGGGTATCTAACCCTGTGCTGCTAAGAAAAGCGAATGGGAAGTGGAGAACTTGTGTTGATTACTCCGATCTGAATAAAGCATGCACGAAGGATAGTTTCCCTTTATCGACAATCGACCAGCTCGTCGACTCTACCGCCGGACACGAATTATTGTCATTTATGGACACATATTCGGGATACAATCAGATCCCGATGCACATTCCAGACCAAGAACACACTAGTTTTGTCACATGATGTGGGGTTATATTGCTATGTGGTAATGCCTTTTGGATTGAAAAACGTGGGAGCAACTTATCAGCGTCTGGTGAATCGAATATTTAAAGACCAGATTGGTAGAACGATGGAAGTCTATGTGGATGACATGCTCGTGAAGTCACGACATTCAAACGACCACATCCGAGATTTAGCAGAAATGTTTGATATACTCAGCCATTACGGTATGAAGATCAACCTCTTAAAGTGCTTTTTTGGCGTTGCATCAGGGAAGTTCTTGGGTTTCATTATGAATGCCTGTGGAATTGAAGTCAACCCAGAAAAGGTTCAGGCTATTTGGGACATACAATTGCCCAAAACTATAAAGCAAGTGCAAAGCTTGAACGGGAAGGTGGCCACGCTGAGTCGATTCATATCCAGAGCCACAGATAAGTCCATTCCTTTCTTTGATATGATAAAGAAGGGAAAAAGTAATTTTGAGTGGACATCCGACTGCGAGGAAGCATTTCGAGCTCTGGTAAGGCATTTGGAGAGCCCTTCGGTGCTATCGAAACCAATAGACCACGAAGTGTTGTGTGTGTACTTGGCAGTATCCCAGCATGCTATCAGTACGGCTTTCGTTCGTGAAGAGGCCCGAGTTCATAAGAAAGTTTACTATGTTAGTAAACGTCTGACAGAGGCAGAAAGAAATTATCCCAAGATCGAGAAATTAGCCTATTGCTTGGTGATTGCATCACGCAAGCTTTGCCCATATTTTCAGGCACACTCAATCAGTGTTTACACTGATCAACCCTTGCGACAGGTACTCCAACGACCGGAAACTTCTGGATGGATGTTAAAATGGAATATCGAGTTGAGTTAGTTCGATATTACTTACCTGCCGTGAAAGGAATTACAGGGAGAAGCGCTAGAAGATTTCATCGCTGAATTCACCATGACTGACGAATTAAACGGCCGAAATGTCATACCTCATGTTCGATGGAAGATGTACACCGATGGGGCATCTAACGACCATTGTTGGGGGGGGTGGCATAGTTCTTGTAACTTCTGAGAACCGATCAGTTTGCTACGCTTTGAAGCTTGAATTCACGGCAACGAATAACGAAGCTGAATATGAAGCATTGATTGTCGGCTTAAGACTCATCAAAGAACTGGGAGTAAGATCGGTTGAAATCTTCTGCGACTTGCAACTGGTGGTGTACTAAGTACGGGGAGACTACCAAACAAGGGGGCAGTGACTTGCTCCATATTTGGTCCAAGTTCAGGAGCTGCTAGCGAATCTCGAGTATTATGATATTTCACATGTCCCGCGTGTGCAAAACAAAGCAGACGATTCATTGGCAAAATTCGCAAGCACTGGTGATGCGCAGCAGATGGTATTGTTTCCCGTTGAAACCTTACATGTTTCAAGCATAAATATGATGGAAGTAGATTTCATGTTGGAAACAGAAATCGAAATGGAGTCATGGATGACCCCATTCAAGCAGTACTTGTTACACGGGGTCGTGCCCGAAAGTAGGAGCGAAAGACGACAGTTCATTCGTAAGGCTTGGCGCTATGTGATGCAAGATGGGGTAATGTATCGAAGGGGATTCTCGAACCCCTTACTCCAGTGCATTGCACATGATGAGATAAAATGAGTCCTGAAGGAATTCCATGGACGTGAATGTGGTGACCATACCGGAGGGCAGACGTTGGCAAAAAAATCCTCCGCTATGGACTATTGGCCAACCGTAAATCGAGATGTCGCAGACTACGTGAGAAGATGTGAAAAATGTTAGAAATATGCAAAAATCCCAAGAGCTCCACCGACGGAACTCATGCAAATGGTTAGTCCCTGGCCATTTGCAATGTGGGGGATCCACATAGTCGGTTCCTTACCCTATCCAAAGGTGGTGCAAAATACGCGATAACCGCGGTCGATTACTTTACCAAGTGGGCAGAAGCAGAGCCTTTGGCCACTATCACCACCAAAAAGGTCATTAATTTCGTTGTACGAAATATTATATGCCATTTTAGCCTTCCACGAACCATCGTTACAGACAACGAAACTCAGTTTGAAAGCAAAGAGTTCAAGGAATTTTGCCAAAAATATGGTATTGAGAAAAAGTTTGCAGCAGTTGCTCACCCGAAAGCTAATGGGCAGGTGGAAGCCGTAAACAAGATAATCAAATCCATATTGAAAAAAGTTTGGAAAAGGCTAGAGGGAAGTGGGTGGATGAGCTTCCAACAACGCTTTGGGCTTACAGAACCACGCACAAGTCCACGACTGGCCACACTCCATTCGCATTGGCATATGGCATGGAAGCTTTCATACCCGTGGAACTTGAAGTTCCATCACATCGGGTAACTTATTATATCGCTGAGTCAAATCAAGATCTTTCACTAGAATCATTGGACTTCATTGATGAAAAGCGCGAAGAAGCTAATTTAAAAGCGGCCGCGTACAGGTACCGAGTCGCTCGATATTATAATGTAAAAGTCCAACCGAGAATATTTGGCATAGGTGATCTCGTTTTGAAACGATTTTTCCTAGTACCATCACATATGAGCCCCGCATGGGAAGGTCCATACGCCATTGAACGAAAGCTTGGAGAAGGAACTTTCAAGCTAGCGACCGTTGATGGTGCGACACTCCCCCGAGCATGGAATAGTGAACATTTACGGCATTATTACACTTAGTTCATTTCTTTCATATTTTAGTTGCATTTATTTCCATCAAGTTTTAATTCCTAGTTTATGGCATGTAAAAAGACAATTTAGCATATTTGCATTAATAAAGGCTTGAAGCCATTTTCTCTAAGAATTGTCGATGTTTCTGTGTATGATAATGTCATGATAAATAACTAAGGAATACATTATTCTGCATGACGTACGAACGCGCTCGAGCACTCAAAATATCCAAGTCCCCAAAGTGCGGACTAGAGTACTCTGAGTCCCCAGAGTGCGTACCAGAATGTAAACGACTCGAAATCTCCAAGTCCCTGTAGTGCGGGCTGGAGTACTCTGAGTCCCCAGAGTGCGTACCAAAATGTAAACGACTCGAAATCTCCAAGTCACTGGAGTGCGGACTGGAGTACTCTGAGTCCCGAGAGTGCGGACCAGAGTATAAACGACTCAAAATCTCCATGTCCCCGTAGTGCGGACTGGAGTACTCAGAGTCCCCGGAGTGCGGACCAGAGTATAAACGACTCAAAATCTCCAAGTCCCTGGAGTGTGGAACGGAGTACTCTGAGTCCCCATAGTTCAGACCAGAGTATAAACGACTCAAAATCTCCAAGTTCCTAGAGTGCGGACTGGAGTACTCTGAGTCTCCTGAGTGCGCACCTGAGTATAAACGACTGAAAAACTCCAAGTCCCCGGAGTGTGGACTGGAGTGCTCTGAGTCCTCGGAGTGCGGACCAGAGTATAAACGACTCAAAATGTCAATTCCTCGGAGTGCGGACTGGAGCACTCTGAGTCTCGGGAGTGCGGACCAGAGTATAAACGACACAAAATCTCCAAGTCCTCGGAGTGCGGACTGGAGTACTCTGAGTCCCCCGAGTGTGAACCAGAGTAAAACGACTTAAAATCTTCAAGTCCCCGGAGTGCGGACTGGAGTACTCTGAGTCCCCGGAGTGCGGACCAGAGTATAAACGACTCAAAATCTCAAGTCCGCGTAGTGCGAACTGGAGTACTCTAAGTCCCGGGAGTGTGGACCAGAGTATAAACGACTCAAAATTTCCAAATCCCCAGAGTGCGGACTGGAGTACTCTGAGTCCCCGGTGTGCGGACCAAACGATTGAAAATCTCCAAGTCTCCGGAGTGCGGACTGGAGTGCTCCGAGTCCTCGGAGTGCGGACCAGAGTATAAATGACTCAAAATGTCCAAGTCCCCGGAGCGTGGACTGGAGTTCTCTGAGTCCCGGAGTGCGGACCAGATTATAAACGACTCAAAATCTCCAAGTCCCCGGAGTGCAGACTAGAGTACTCTGAGTCCCCGGAGTGTGGACCAGAGTATGAACGACTCAAAATCTCCAAGTCCACGGAGTGCGGACTGGAGTACTCTGAGTGCGGACCAGAGTGTAAACGATTCAAAATCTCCATGTCCCCAGAGTGCGGACTGGAGTACTCTGAGTCCCCAGAGTGTGGACTGGAGTACTCCGAGTCCCTAGAGTGCGGACTAGAGTATAAACGACTTAAAAACTACAAGTACCCGGAGTGTGGACTGGAGTGCTCTGAGTCCCCAGAGTGCGGACCGGAGTATAGACGACTCAAAACCTCCAAGTCCCCAGAGTGCGGACTGGAGTACTCTGAGTCCCCAGAGTGCAGACCCGAGTATAAACGATTTAAATGTCCAAGTCCCCTGAGGGCGGACTGGATATAAATGACTTGAAGTCATCGAACCCTTGGCGTACGGACTGGAAAATATTCTAAGTACCTGGAGCGTGGAATAAAGAATGTGCAATGCCAAAAATTGTCAACTTATTTGAAGATGAATCGAGAAGTTCATGTAACTTACAGTAGCTTGGGTTTTGACCATGGTTATACAAAAAACCAAACAACAATATTCCTCTGAGAAGCAAAAGAACTAAGTTTTATTCATCAAAAATAAGTTTATTTACATGAACTACGAAAATAAATAAAATAATTACATAATCTAAACTAACTCTCGTTGAACGAGAGCGAAGACTACTTCTTCGACTTCTTCGAATTTTTACCAGACGACTCCTCCCCAGTGCGTTTACCCTTGATAGCTTTCTTTGACAGGGAAGTGACAACTGAAGAAGTACGAGGAACTTCCATGGGTTTGGAGCCGCCTGGGAGGATGACCTTCAACGGCTTATTCAAAGGATCGTCCAGGTCCATAGCTTGAGGTTCGACCTTGACCTTGATCGTCTTTTCCTTCTCTTTCTCAAGCTGCTCCTTCATGCTCAGTTTAGATGAGTGTTCAGTGGCGCCTGTAATTTCAATTTCATATCTCCCATCGATGGGAGAGAAAGTCTCAGATTTATCCTCATCAAGCGCTACGATCACCTGAGCATCTGGACCGGGGCCTCTCCTGCATGAGTGGCTTCACTCATTTTTTCCTTCACCTCCTTGGCGACATCGCTCCTCGGAGTAGGCTCAAGGTCAGAACGGCCTGCATAAAATCATGAAAAACAAGTATTAGAATGCGATAGCTTCTTGTGAAAAACGACGGCACTTGGAATGTGAAAGCAAAAGAGTTGCCTACCAGGTTCCGGCTGGCTCTCAACCGTCAGGGGGGTTTCACCCTCTGGAATAGGAGACAAAATGTGAACGCCAGGGCCGGGATCCTCCGAGTCATAGCCGATGTGATGCTCAAAGGGATCGAGTATCGGCCGGCCGGCCTGTTGAGTAGGCACACGGGCTGGAGACTCAATCCTAGATGGACCGGCAATAACCTCTTTCCCTCTCGTTAAGAGGGAGCCTTTGCAGTAAAGGGCTTTGGCCACCGAAGGCTCGGTTCCCTTAAGAAATTCTTTTATCATGGCTCCTTCATCGACCTCCTCGGTACCATGTTCGGTCTTCCTGATTTCTATTAAGGTCTCCCACGCCTCGGCTAAAGATTCGAGATATCCCTCGCCCAGTAAAGTTAAGCCCCGATGCATGAGAATGCGGGCATTGAATTCTGCAATAAGCAGGTCAAACATGCTTTTGACCTCTTCCCTACCTTCTTCCTTAGCCACCTCAAGACGCGAGACGATATCCGCAGATGCTATCTTTTTTCCCTCTTCATGGGCTTCATTCTTTAGCGTCTCAACTTTAGAAAGCTCATCCTCAAGTTTTTCCTTTAGGAGTCGTGTAGCAACGATCTCGTCGCAATACCGTTGAGACTCTTCTTGGGCAGCATCTTCTCTTCATGCTCTTTGCGGAGTCGCTCTTCAAGTTCTTTGAATAGGAGGCAGAATGCATCCCTCTCTTTTTGTACCGAGTCTTTCTCCAAAGCTAAGGCCCCACAGCGTTGGACCGCCTCGTCGATTTCTTTTTTGTGGGTTGATTCCAAATGAGTTATGGCTTCGGAAGTATCTTTGGCGCTCTGCTGGGCGGCCTCAAGCGGAGATTTGTAAGATGCAAGCTCTTCGTCCTGGGCTCTGATAATGTCTTTGTCATGAATAGCCTCAAGCTTCAGGCGATCAATCTTACGCTGGCACTCTATGGAGACTTCTGAAACTTTCTCAGCAAGGTGAACAAATGCGTCATGTTGAACATAGATGTTGTTGGTGCAGGTGATAGCACTCTGTTTGACATCTCTAGGTATATGATGGATCGCTGGGAGGAACTTCAAGCCATCAAAGCAGATTTTTGGAAATTTAGCTTTAAGCTCAGCTAGTCTCTTCGATACTGTTGGATCTGTTGTGGGAACAAGAGGAGATGACTTTGAAAGTTCAGCTTTCCTGTAAGGATCTCGGGACTGTCGTGTGGTAGAGGAATCGGAGTGTTGATCACAGGGGACATCGGATTGCGACCCCTTATGGACGTGCTTATCTTTTCTTTGCTCCGAGTGAGAAGAGGGATGTTGGTGGTATTTGGGCTGATAATATGTTTTCTTCCGAGATGATGAGTCCCAGGAATAATAACCCCTATCGCCATCACCATCTCTGTCCCGACGTCTTTTGAAACCAGAGTCTCGTCTAGAGTGATGGAAGATAGACGACCCACAGAGACGATCAATTCCGTATGTACGCCCCATGTCACCTACAGAGAATTTAAATAACAATGAATTAGCAAAGAGTAGTGTGACAATGGAAATTTAGATGCAAGGTGAAATGCATGTGTTTGTGTGTGTCCTAGTGTTTCCCCCTGACGGACCAGTATCTTTACTAATGGAAGTTTTTTATCCCTGATTTTGGGCTTGAACGCCCGCATCGCCTCTGATGGACGAGTGAAGTTTAAGTGCCGCCAGATCGTCAAAATCATAATTGAGTAGATCATCAGGTAT